>OW386293.2:120564899-121814899 GCA_936432065.2 Rutpela maculata | reverse complement strand
CCTAATAAGAAAAATAATTGCTCTTACCCTTAAGAGGGTGAAAAGTAAACCAAAAATTAAAAAATAAGTATGAAGGAAGTATTAGAAAGTTATTATTGAAACTAACATTATTTATGATTTTGGAGTTGCTGATTACGAATCACCTGTAATACATTATAAATGTAACATAAGGTTGTAATATACACATTTACACAAATACATACATACATGCGATGTCCGACGACTTAGAAATATGCGTGAATATCAAAAAAGTATAAAAATTATGATTATTCTTTTATAATTGAAAATATTGTGAGATTTTACCGTCAAACGAGCAATATCGTAATTTATGAGTTAATACGAGTTAAAATGATTAGTTATAGCCACTCAAAGTTCAATTTTCTTTTCTTTTTGACATAATTTACTTAATGCTCGACCAATCAAGTTTTTTTGCACACACGTTAAACGCAACTCTCTCTCTCTCTCTCTCTCTCTCTCTCTCTCTCTCTCTCTCTCTCTCTCTTTCTCTCTCTCTCTGTCTCTTAATAGGATTAAATTAGTTCATCATTATAGCACCAGAGGACACTTTATCAGCATCCAAAATTTATTCCAAAACTTTTTTGTTACTACTTAGGAATAACAATATTTGTTAAAGGGAATTAAAATCATTAAACTTCATTTCAAGTTCGTAACTATAACCGTTTAAATGAAAATCAATGTAATATTCACGTCCCATTCAAACTTCTAAATGTATTGGCAGGAAGGAATCCACAATATCTTAGGCCTGAAATTTTATAACAACTTACTTTGATTATATAAAAATTTAAAAAACGTCTTTTACGAAGAATGTGAAAAATATCTTTTAAAAATCGCTGCCTAAGGAATCACCTCTTCCACATCCAGATTCCTTATAGCCCATTGATATTAGACCTAAAATCGGGGAAAAGCAGAAATAAATTATTATCATTTGCCTGTTGGGGATTATATGTTTCATAAGGCCACCTTTAAGAAACAAAAGAAGGGCACAAGTGTGAGCTTCAGCCTTAAAAACCACCCCTAATGCACCCCGCCGCGGTTTTTCGCATTTTTCGCATTTTCCCTCGAAATGGTTGGTCCCCGGCATACCATGTAAATTCTTGAGGTTGCACAATCTGCCTAGACATTTCGTGAAATGCCGTGGTCGTTTCGGCACATGATGTTTAAAGTCGTTCTACACGATCTACAGTGGAGTCAATAGAGTCTGAAAATATGCATTATTTCGGAATAATTACATGAAGCTTCGATTTTCCTAAAACCTTTTGATATCACTTTTACTTAGCTTAAAATAAAAAGTTATAAACATATAATCGTGAGGAAATTGTTCACTAATTATTTAACAAAAATTTTAAATCAATTTAATTCAAATTGACATATAAGAGGGTTTTCGAAGTTGCTGAAATAGATTATGATGTCAAAAAATGCATCAAGCAATAAAATAATTGAAAACACTATTCAATTAAAAAAACAATATAAATATTCACATAAAAACTTAAAAAGAAGATAAGAAAATGTGATATTGTACATAGCATTACAAGATGATCTGTGAAAAAATGCCCAGACTATTTTTACAATGTTCTGTGGACACACACACAGCGCAGTATGCGAGGCAGGTGATGCGTACTGCTTGCCGCGAAGATGTTGTTTTACTTTCTATCTCTTTCTATTATTCAGGCATTATAATGTGACTCATGGCCCTGTCCCACGTGAACATTTTTAATGTGTTTTCGATATTTTAAACAGGATAAAAATTTTAGAAACAATCAATATTGAGTCGATTTACCGAAAAAACTTTTTCAATTTTTCATATTGACTCCACTACTACCGCAAATTAGATGTTGACTGTTCATGAAGTGACTGACACCCGACAGATTATGTTGTGTTGTGTTTGAGTTTAGGTTAGTTGCCGTTTCGGTCTATTTGCCCGTAAGCCATGTTGAGCTATTTGTTTTGTTTATTATGGAAATTAAGAGTGAAAAAGACTTGCTCAGTGATCATTACGAAGATAGAGAGAGACGGAGATTTAATTAATTTTGAGGTCAGGTTCAGATTTATTTGATACGTTTCAGGTTTTAGATTGCTAACCTAACCGAAGAGTTAATTAAATATTTTTCGCACATCGTTTAATTTTTTGATGGTATACGGTCTTTTATTCGGCTTTGCTTCATAGTACTTTTTGTAATCATTGAATGAGTCTTTTTCACACTTGCTTTCCATAATAAACAAAACAAATAGGCAGCAAGTAGTAGAACACATTCCGCCGGTCTAATTTGCGGCAGATCGTGTAGAATGACTTTAAATATCAAGTGCATTTTACGAAATGCAGATTGTGCAACCTCAAGAATTTGTATGATACGCCGGCAGTTCCAATTACGAACGTCCATCGGATGTCCTGTATAGCGACAACGCTATAAATAAAATTAGAATTGGAGTAAATATACGTATATTTGTTTTTGTTGATACATGTTCATATTTTTATGTGATTTTATATTTTTAAGTATATATGTTATTATATATTTGTATCGAATGTTTTTCTTTTTTCCTTAGCGACTCCATGGAAACTTCTCCATTTTGGATCGAGTTTTCCTTTTTGTTTCTTAGCGACTCCATGGAAACTTCTCGATTTTGAAACTTCTCGATTTTCAGTGAGTGAGTCGCTATAGTCGCTATATACACCCCCATATACGTTTGTTTGAGGCAAACGTCTTTTCCATAGCTTTATCAATAAATCTTGACTAACCATGCTGAATCCTCCAACCATATTCAGCATGGATCTATAGAAATCTGAAGGTTTTAGATCGCCCATTTGGGAACCTGATAACAGATCATTGAGGCGTTTTTCCTCACTCGATGATAAACGTGAAATTAAAATTTTCTTTAAATTTATATAGAGATCCGTTTCCGGGGGATTAGATATTATATCGTATATATTATCTATCACATCTAATGGCAAATTAGCTATAACCTGATCATACTTTTTCTTGTCATTGACAATTTTTGCAACAGAAAACTGTGATTCGATTTGGGTAAACCAAATTTCTGGTTTTGATTTCCAAAGTGGGGGTAGAGAGACAGACGTGACATAATGGGTTCGACGAAAATCCTCGTCTGAAGGTTGTCTTGGCATAATTAATCGATTGTGACTGATTGATTGACTACTTTCTTAGATAAAAAGGGAATGTACTTTAACTCACTCACCAACAGATGACAGTACTTGTAATGTACAACTTCAATTGATATAATTAGGAAATTACCATAAATTATAGGAACATCTATTCAAAGTTGGAACCTCTATTCAAAATTCATCGGAAAAATTCTTCTCTTCATAAAATGATAAAAATCATCTTGGTCAATTTATAACGGTAGTTGATATATTGAATCTCTTCTTGAAATTATTGATAAAAATTGTTCCAAAACAGGAAAGTGTTGTACTTCTGTAATTATATCTGAGATATTCTTCTATCTTCTGAAATGGAAATGATTTTATCTCTCCTTCAAATTAATTAGATAACGTAGATTTCATCATGTAAGTCATAGGATAACGTCGAATATATATTGATCACTTCTGGTATATATTTATCACATTGGACATAAAATTTTCATTTCTGGCATATATTTATCACATTGGACATAAAATTATCACGTCGGGGTCACCAAATTTATAGCGACAACGCTATAAATAAAATTAGAATTGGAGTAAATATACGTATATAATATGTTGGTTTGTTAGAGTCTCTTGGCTAAAGGAGTATATCCAAGGCCAAAATTGGGGAAAAAAAATACATATATTTGTTTTTGTTGATACATGTTCATACTTTTATGTGATTTTATATTTTTAAGTATATATGTTATTATATATTTTTATCGAATGTTTTTCTTTTTTCCTTAGCAGCTCCATGGAAACTTCTCGATTTTGGAACTTCTCGATTTCCAGTGAGTGAGTCGCTATAGTCGCTATATCCCGTATTAGGCTTTTCACGAAATAACGTATTTCATCGACATGTATGACATATTTATTTATATATTTTATTCTTCGCGCTTTCGGAAAGGACGATCTTCAATTTAAAATCACCTCGTATACGTATACACACTTTAATTAACCTACCACACAACTATTCATCATACAACCTAACGAGTTATTCCTATAAATAATTCATAAACCAATAGACGACGACAACTCTATTAAAACTGAAATATCACCCAGAAAGAGTTTGTAAAAGTAATTTCGCAAAAGCATTTTTTAACAATCTCACACCCTGTAATTATAAACTACCTTATACTTTGTATGATAAAATAGGGGGTTGGCCACAGTTTAACCTCAGGAACCGCGTCCACACCCTTTCTAGTATCAATTACTGAAGGGGGTGGACTTACGTGAAGTAAAAAAATTATGCGAAAGTGTTTCCCTCTAGAAAAAAAAACTTTAATTTGTAAAGTCATTTAATATTGTGGAGTGGTGCATTATAATTTATAAATTAATGACATGCTATGTTATTATATTGGAAACGTTAAGATATTAATGAGAGCTTGCTTTGAAGAAATGTCAATTTTTTATTACAGGTGGATATTAACGTATCAACATATCAAACTTGCAAATCCGATGGAATTGTGATCTGCCATTTTGATATTTGACGATCCAGCTCGGTTGATAATTACAGTGATAGGAAAACGGCGTTTAAAGCCTTTTAAGTAATTGAAGGCTTTCAGCTGGAACAATCCTGTGTTACCGATTGGGGCGGGGTTGGCGACTTTGATGTGGGATCGAAGGCATCTCTAGAAATTGCGCTATCTCCGCCAAAGTGAAATCGCCATTCCATTTTTAAATCGATGTGGTATTTGATTACTACTACAGTCATTAATTTGGAAATCTGAAAAAATAAGTGCATCGGGATGTAGGGACTAGTGTATATTAACATTTGTTCTTTATGCTGCAGTGTAGAATTCATTTATGTTGCAAGAACCTTGTGGACTATATATATTTTCTAGAAAAAAAGTTATTCAGGTATTGCTCAAAAGATATTTTGCCAAAATGCAAAAATAAATTATAGACCAGTCGAATTAGACATAATAAAAAATTTTGCGACCTGTGGACTTTTTTTGTGGAAGTTGTTTAAGAGGGCATAATAAGCAAGCACAGAAAACTACATCCTGCTAAACCATGTGCCTACCCTATTTTTAGGGGTTGAAACTTTGAAATTTTACTTATGTGTCCATATCCTTTCCCCTATTGCCCGTAGGGCTTTTTACCAAGTTACACTTTTTGAAAATTCATCCCTACTCTACATAATATGCATATTACACATTTGCCGTATGACAAAAGGTTTTGGCTGTACGAGGCCGGAAAGGTCGCGCTGTCCGAATTTGGGGGTGGTCTTCTGTACAGAACAAACGGCTATTATTTCCAATCTACAATATACTAATGCCCTTAAGGAGGGATGATGATCTGTGAAAAAACTTTCATTGAATACCGCGCGGTTCCCATGATGATGAAATTTTGACCTCTTTTTTTAAAAAAAAAGTGAACCTACTTTTTTTCGTTCATTTTTTTTTCATGTATGTACGACCCTAATATAAGAAAATTTACGTTGGTTTCATTTTAATATATTCTTTGGTTAGGAAGTAGACAGCAAAATATGCCAAAAATGGCTATTTTGGTATTGTTGCATTAAAAAAAAACCAAAACCAGTATAATTCTGGAAAATGTTTTTGTTTATCCTAAAACTCCAATTCATTGAGCATAGAAAATATGTTTTTGTATTTAAATAGGATCAACACTTATTGTGTAATAACGATTTATCTCATGTGTTCTCCAGTCTCCTTTTTCACAATTTTTTTTACGGCCGTATGGTTCATAGTAGGGCAGAAAGCAATATACACGTGGACAGGGCACATAATTAAAATGGGTCTCTTGTTAAAATGCGATAGGACGTACCGTTTTCGAGTAAAACGCACTTGATTGCAAAAAATTACTTCAGATCACACTATTCATCGACTGACTAGTAAATACTCACCGATGACTACGAAAAAATACAACTATGTGTTGCTTCTTGCTTCTTCTGTTTATGAAGGACATTGCTAATGAAAAAATGAAGGGACTCGGACGGAATAGGGGAACAAGCGTGAACCATATTTAAGGGTTCACGCTTGTCTCAAATCGTCATTGCAACTTATTTTGTGTCTATAACAAAATCCACAGTAATTTTACCTTCCTCGAGAAACAGCTATGTCCATTTCGATTTAAAAAAACAAACTCCTAAGAAAGAAAACACCAAAATGATCAGATCACAATTCAGAACACCTTGGACATCATGGATTAGGACTCCTGGTGAAACCATATAAAAAAAAGCGGTAATGATTCTACCTCACGAGAAAAGGTGGTGCGGAAATGAATCAATTTGTAAAAATTAGATAAAGGTATTATATTACTATTATTATTACATTATATTTCTGTACCGAATAGTACTAATGTAAAATAAACACAAAATAAGTTGCAATGATGATTTCAGACAAGCGTGAACTCTCAAATAGGGCCCTATTCCATCCGAGTCCCTTTATTTTTTAATCAGCAATGTCCCTCATAAACAGAAGAAGCAAGAAGCGACACATAGTTGTATTTTTTCGTAGTCAGCGGTGATTATTTACTAGTCAGTCGATGAAAAGAATGATCTGAAGTAATTTTTTGCAAACAAGTGCGATTTACTCGAAAACGGTACGTCCTATCGCATTTTAACAAGAGACCCATTTTAACACCCTATTATGTGCCCTGTCCACGTGTATATTGCTTTCTGCCCTACTATGAACCATAAGGCCGCAAAAAAAATTGTGAAAAAGGAGACTGGAGAACACATGACATAAATCGTTATTACACAATAAGTGTTGATCCTATTTCAATACAAAAACACATTTTTTATGCGCAATGAATTGCACTTTTAGGATAAACAAAAACATTTACCAGAATTATACTGGTTTTGGTTTTTTTAATGCAACAATACCAAAATAGCCATTTTTGGCATATTTTGCTGTCTAGCTCCTAAACCAATAAATGTATTAAAATGAAACCAACGTAAATTTTCTTATATTAGGGTCGTACATACATGAAAAAAAAATGAACGAAAAAAAGTAACTTTTTTTTAATAAAAGGGGTCTTCAAAATTTCAACATCCCGTATCATGAGAACCACGCGGTATTTGATGAAAGTATTTGTCACAAATCATCATCCCTCCTTAGGGGCATTAGTATATTGTAGATTGGAAATAACAGCCGTTTGTCCTGTACAGAAGACCCCCAAATTCGGACAGCGCGACCTTTCCGGCCTCGTACAGCCAATACCTTTTGTCCTACGACAAATGTGTAATATATATATATATATATATATATATATATATATATATATATATATATATATATATATTATGTAGAGGAGGGATGAATCTTCAAAAAGTGTAACTTGGTAAAGAGCCCTACGGGCAATAGGGAAAAAGATATGGACACATAAGTAAAATTTCAAAGTTTCAACCCCTAAAAATAGGGGACGCACATGGTGTAGCAGGGTGTACTTTTCTGTGCTTGCTTATTATGCCCTCTTAAACAACTTCCACAAAAAAAGTCCACAGGACGCAATATTTTTTATTATGTCTAATTCGACTGGAGTATTAAATTGGACCATTTTATATTTAAAAAAGTGGAAAATATATTCATTAAAAACGCACTCCAACAGAATAAAAAATGTATTAAAAACATGATAATAAAAAAATAATGTTTCATTTTTCAGTTTGGTAAGATATGACATCATCACTATTTGTTTAAATGACAACCTGCCTTTTTTGTTTTGGAATTTGATAGAGTACATTTTTTTTTACATATGTACAGTGTGTCCCCGGATGGGGTACCGCACTCTAGTAAATTTTCTTCTTTTTGATTTGCCGAAAAAATATCATTTTTTTATAAAAAAATTGTTTGTCTTAGGAAGCTATAAGATAAATTATACAAAGTATTCCAAAAATTAGAAAATATGAAATCCACTTTAAGGAAATTAGCTTTTCTTACACTTTTATTGACAATTTTATTGAAGTTTTTTCAATTATGAAGAAAAGCTTAAATACGGTGATAGTAGTAAAGAAATGAGAGTTCTATGACACACCCACCACTTTTCTTCAAGTCACGCCCAATCCCTATCATTTTTTTCAGTACCTCCTGCACTTTTTCAGAACCCCCACTATAATTCAATCCCCCCCACCAATCAGACCCCACCACCATACATAATCCCCTTCCCACCTCATAACCATGGAAATGTGATGCATTAGGCAGTATATATTTTACTACTGTTCCAAACACTTCAATATTATAGCCATCTGTGTACGGATGTGTCGGATGTAAAAGTTTACCACATCACACTGTGTTCTTCGTTGTTAGTTGCTGAATCAATTGTAAGGATTTTACAGAGAATATGGATCCAGAACTGACCTGCTCACTTCGTCTAGCAAACGAATTAATAAAAGAACACAAGCATGGCAAAAATTTGTATGACTAAGAGCCACAACATTTTCCATTAACATATCTGATCGAAAAAGTCACCCCCATTGAACTTCTTCGCACATGGTCTAAATTACCAAGGGAGTATACACAAAATTTTAAACTATGGATCCAACTACCTTGTTTCGTACACCATAACCGACCAGAATGGCCAAAAATCTTATTTTTTGCAATTACAACGCCATCTATCGCGAATTAAACAAAAAGTTTCAAGCAAAATCTACGTATCTGTTAACGTAAAATCCGAATCTGCAATAAAAATAAAGGTTTCCGTTTAAGATTTCAAATTTGACCCGGGAAGTACCTACAGCTATTTTAAAGATTATATCATTTATGATTTTTTAAGTATATATAACAAATCGAAAATAAACGCATATTTCCCTCTCACTCTGCAAAATCCTATCCTTAATTTTCTTAATCCGCATAATCTGAATCGTAAAAATCCTAAATAAATCTCGGAGATCTGATTGATATTATGAAAAGCCATTATACAATTTTCGTGTTTTTCTTTAAGCTAATTTGTATAGTAAACTAATCTCTCTAAAATTTTATTGAATATCGATAAATAAGCAAAATGAATCCACAAGGTATAAAAGTCATAATATTTAGTCTCAAATAACAAATAAATTATTAGCTGAGAGGCTTTTCTGTACAAATGTGTTGTATATAATAAATAAAAATTTGTGAGTATTTCTTTACGTTTCTTTGACCTTGCAAAAGAACTCTGAAATACAGAAGTAAATATTTTTCTAAGCTAGTAAATCTTGATTTATTGATAGTTTTTTATTTTCGTGCATGATGGTGTGGTTTTTTTTTTGTAATATCATAAATATTGTTGTTCCAACTACATTTTTTTTAGATTTGGTGGTGGATGTGCCAGTGCGATTAATTTCTGTACGTCAGATTTATACAATACTGGATTATATCCACCAGCACATTCTGGTATCTACAGGTACCCTGAGGGACCCAAAGAAAAGTTGAAAATAGCTGTAATTCTTCCCCATGGGAAGCGATGCCACGACAACACTCACCGGCATCAGGCATCAAGAGAAAAAAGAACACTCCACGTCAGTGTTATTTGCCTGGATTTAATCCTGCCTTAAGCACCGCACGTAAATGATGAAATCTTTGAGGAAGTACTCCAATAAGGCCAAGTTGTGAAGTTCCACAATGGTTTGTTCTTGACCCAGTTCTTTTTTGCTGGATATAAATGAAACATTTTACGCTTTTTGTTGATGGCACCTTTATTTCGTGCCATAATAAAAATTTGAAGGAATTACATTAGGAAATTTCCTCCGGAATCTCGCTAGAACTAACATAAACACAAGCACACCACATACAGTAGACAACTACCAAATCCAAAGGACAGGTCTATATTTTTTAAGAATTTTATTCCAAATAAGCCAGTATTTTTAAAATTCTCATTCGGTACTAGTACAAGATATTGTTACGTGTTCACACCCTTTTTGTAAACACCCTGTATCGTGGATCCGAAAATTATAACAGCAGGGTAACACTAAACACTAATTTATTAACTTGCTACTAATTAATTACAAGAATCACAACAATTACTTTACTAATAATACACTGTATACTGTACTTTACTTATTCATTCACTTGATCCCTTGGTCTGCTCACTCTCTGACCATCTGAACTGTACATCAACTCAACTCAAACTGTTTTCTATACTGAACTGTTCATTCATTTATATACCCTAGGTTATGTGTTCTGAATCTTTCCACTACATTCCATCACATTCTACAATGTTCCAGAGGCTGTCTGTAATCTTCTAGATTTTTCTACATGTCTCTGGAGGGTTGAAACATATAACACTGCCCCCTCCTTAAGCCTGAACGTTCCGGTCAGGCAATTCAGTCTCTTTCACTTACTTCGCCAGTCTATAGAAGTGTACTATTTTCATCTTAGACTTTTTACTTCTTTGTATTCAATAGACGACGTCATTGATCCGGGTGATGACTGAATACGGTCCTTCCCAAGGTGGTTGAAACTTCGGGGATCTCCATTTCTTCCGCTGTGGGTTGTACAGCCAAACCAGATCCCCACCTTGAATTCTCGTACTGGCATCCCGATCATAACGAGCCTTCATTCGGTCACTAGCTTTGGTGATCTGCTCTCGGTCATTCTTCGGTTGTTCTCGACTTTCATTCATATACTCATTGGCAGCACAATTCTTACACTTGCGACACCAGGCCTCCATATCCTGGCGACCATTAACCCAATAGAACCGTTCCCGTACTTTACTCAACGTCTTGTTTACGCCAAAGTGTCTGCCGGACGTTTCATTATGCGCTTTCTGGAGTACTTCTGGTACACGACACCTAGGAATCACTATACGCCTTCCATTCGGGCTTTCCCATGCACTCTTCAACAGCCCATCTGAGATTCTCAGTGAATCCCATTGTGACCATAAAGCCTTCAATCCTACTCCTTTGTTCGAAACCTCCTTCCATTCCGGTCGCGTTCCTTTTTCCTTTGCTCGCAATATTGGTAAAATTTCTGCTGCTCTTGTCTTAAAGATTCCTTTGTCCAATTCTCTGGAATTTCTTTCCTTTCCTGGTGATGGTAGACTACTCGGGATTATTCGCAGCTGGCAAACCTTAATTTCTCTGGAAGCATCCAATTTCGCCAATAATCTACTGAACATTTCATGTGCGTCCATAGTGTCCAGGTTCTTTTTGTCCCAATGTGATTCTTCGACGACTGCGGCATTTACCTCCTCAGGGCTTCACTGTCGACAATCACGCTTAATATGCCCTAATTTACCGCACTGATAACATCTGATGCTACCGTTTGGTTTTGCTTCACCTTCTTGTTTGTCCTGTTTCCCCAGAGAATCCAATTTGTCCAATAATTTACTGAACATTTCAAGCACTTCCTTAATGTTCAGATTCTTTTTATCTGAACGTGCCTCTTCGACTGTCACAACACGCACTTCTGACCGTGGGGTGAATTTAAAGGCAGCCTCTACTTCAAAGGCGCGCACCAAAGCCTCGCTGATAGTTTGATGTCGAGTTAACCTCAGAACTCGCCTGACCTCTTCGTCTCTTATGCCATCTGAAAAGGCCCCAACGACTAATTGTTGTTGGAATTCTTTTGGAGCACTTGGATATGCCAGGTGTGCCAGTCTCTCTACCGCAGAATCAAATTCTTGTAAGCTTTCCCCAGCCTTTTGCGTCCGTGATTTCAGCTGAGCCTGGTATACTTGTACGAGGTCGCAATATCTTAAGTCCAATGCAGCTTCCAAAACATTAAAGTCCCATTGCTTTTCCACTGGAATAATCTGAAGTAATTCTAAGGCTTGGCCTCTTAACGCTAAAACTAATGCCATAGCCTTTTCCTCATTATCCCAGTTATTTACAGATGCAGGTGCTTCAAATTGTCTCTTATAGGTTGTCCAAGAGCTTTGGCCGTCAAAGGTGGGAGGTTTTAACCAAGGACCTGACGATGCTACTAGCTAGCCTCCTTTCTCTCTCAACTATCGTTTAAGTCTCTCTACTTCTCCTTTGAACTCACTCATTTTTCCTTTGATGTCGTTTACTTCAGCCTTTACAACTTCCGTATCTTCCTTGATTTTGTTAGTGATTGAATTGATAGCGTCTTGTTGGATTTTCATTTGTTCGCTCAGGATTTTCCTCAGTTCTTCCTGGCGTCTTTCTTGTTCTTTTTTCTCCTCTTGATGTCTTCTTTCTTGCTGCTATTTTTCTTTTTGACGTCTTCTTTCTTTCTTCTTGACCATGCTTCTCTTCCTCTTGCCGTCTTCTTTCTTTTTCTTTTTCTTCTCGACGCCGTTTCTCTACCTCTAGACGTCGTCTTTCTTATCGTTCTTTCTTTTCTTTTTCTTCTCGATGTCTTCTCTCTTGTTCTTCTTTTTTTTCTTGGCGTTTTATTTCCATATCCTCCATCATTTTCGTCAATTCCTTTCTTTTTTCTTGACGCAGCTTTTCTTCATCTTGACGTCTTCTTTCTTGCTCTTCTTTGTCTTCCTGGCGTTGCCGCGCCATCATCTTTGTAATCTCCGCAAATAGGTCCTGTATTTGTTTCTCTCCTGCCATACTTCTTGTTATTATGAGCATATGATAACATTAACCAAGTTTATTGCACAATAACTTTAAGAAAATCCAGATATCTCGTCGATATTTCAAATGCAACTTTCTAGAACAATCTCGAAATGGCACGAAAGAGTCTAATTTAGAGTCTATGTCACTATCCAGTTGAAATAGTTTCACTATGTTGAGTAATTTTCAAATTGAATGTTCTAGAAATTTTTTAAACTAACACAAATAAGTCTTATTTAGTATCTCTATCACTTTTCAGTTGAAAGAATTCGATTATCTACACTAGATTCCGCATAGAATGTTCTAGAAATTTTCGCGAACTAACACAAATGAGTCTTTTTCAGTGCCTCTGTCACTTTCCAGTTGAAAGAATTTAACTATCTTCACTAGTTTCCGAATATAATGTTCTGGAACTTTCCTGAAAACGCACATTTCAGTTTTCAGTTCAAAAATAGTCTTTACACAACGTCCCGTAAGTTAATTCTCTGTGTCACCACTAATTCCCGAGAAGAACACTGTAGAAACCTTCTCGAACAATCCAGAAATCTTCTATTATAATTCCGCTTCTGGCACCAATTGTTGCATGTTTACACCCTTTTTGTAAACACCCTTTATCGTGGATCCGAAAATTATAACAGCAGGGTAACACTAAACACTAATTTATTAACTTACCACTAATTAATTACAATAATCACAACAATTACTTTACTAATAATACACTATGTACTGTACTTTAATTATTCATTCACTTGATCCCTTGGTCTGCTCACTCTCTGACCATCTGAACTGTACATCAACTCAACTCAAACTGTTTTCACCACAAGGAATTATTGGTCACAAATATTTTTTTCGTAATCAGGAGATCCTAATATATAAAAATCAACAATAAAATTTCAGGTGGAAAGATGTCACCGAAAAAAATTAAATTAAATCAATTCGACTGTACTATTAGCGGAAACTCAGCTAATCTTACCCGACTGATCGCAGCGCCATCATATGCGCCGTTGTCATTTTAATCCCCTATTGATAACGTTCTCACAGCTTTCTCTGTGTCATTTAACTGTCAAATTTTCGGTGACAACTTTCACAACCCCAAAAATGACTCAAACCAACCCCGAGGTTTTATCAAAGCTTTTCTTCGAGGATGTCTTACCGGAAACAGGTAACTATTAAGTTTTTTTATTTAGTTAAATACTGAAATTTCAAATGTGATTTTCAGGTTGGGGTCTATATTACAAATTCATGTTGGGCATGGCGTGCGCCTGCAACTTCACACAAGCCGTGGCCTTTTTGACAATACCATTTTGCATACCTCTATCCACGTGTGAGGGATCCTTTATCACGACGACTGTTCTTTTGGGATTACATACGAGCTTCATGTTAGGTAGGATAAGTGATTTTTTCTGTTAATAACAGGCATGCAAAAGTAAACTTTTTAAAAACTGTTTAAGGTACTTGTATACTGATAAGAGCGAACCTAGCGGTGGATTTGATAAATTAAAACGCGAGTGAGATAGAGTAAAAAGATTTAGCAACATTGTATTAAATACGACTGTCATATACTAATCTACTTGCCACTGCTTGTTAATTTTTGCAAAATGTATTTTCAATTTAAATTAAATTAGCAATAGATAATAATACAACATATTTAAAAATGTCAGAACAACTAAAATATAAAGGCAAGTTTATTTAAAAAAGTGCCCTAAAAAAACAATTAAGACTTAAAAAAAGTATTAAAAATAATAAATCCCATTCTAACCTTTCAACTGAATGCCAAGATCATGTTTGTGAAGGAAATTACAAGGAGCTTAGTGAAAATCTAAAATGTTTAGAATGCTCATTAATTATTCATTCTTTGGAAGACATAAAAAATGAAAAACATTGTGGTTTACTTTCAATTTGGAATGATTTTTTGCAAAAATTGCTTATTCGTTTCGGTTGTACAACGTACAGGAAAAGTGCATGAAGTACACGAATATAAACAAAATTCTGCAACTCTGCTTTATTTATACATAACAAATTTAACAATAGGACTTAAAATTTATTAAACTTCTAATAACGTTTATGCTAGGCGGATGATTTTTTCAGGGTTTTAACAGAGTGTTCATAAGAAACTACTTAATGTTATGCTAATTTTAGAAGTATATTTCTAAAAAAATGTGGTATTAAGAGCGAAAATTAACTTAGCCTAGCGTGCACCCGAGCTCTACTATGTCAAGTAAAGCATATTTGACAAACTTTCATATCAATTACTCCGAAACTAAACGGACGATTTTATTTTTATTAAAAATTCAAGTGTAAAATCACTTTATTTATTAGTATACCAAATTATATTTAAAACTGTAAAAGTTCATTTTAGTATTCAAGTACCTTATATGTACAGTGAGTCCCAGGATAGATGTAACAAGAGGTGTAATAGACCAAAAATTTTCGAATTTTGGAATGGTATTTGGGGATTGAGTCCTGCTTGTTGTAAAACTAAAGTATACAACAAATGACTTGATTTGGTGTTCTACAGGGTGTTTTATAAGCAAAGTTGTAAAAATCACCACTAATAAAGAACCTTTATTTTTCAAAATATGAAAAAATTCCACTAAGAAAAGTTATTTAGAATGCAATTTTATACCTCTATACCAAATTTCAGGAATATAAAATTATTTTTTTGAAACTTCCCATTTTTTGCGAATTAAGAGTTGAATTCATATTTAAAGTTGTGTAGGAGCAAATGTTAATCATCCACTGTTTTTCTCATAGCCTACTTTTAGCTTCTACATACCTTTAAATATTAATTCATAAAAAATAATTTCTATGCAGTTTTAATTGAATGGTTCAAAATAAAATACTAATTTATTGAAAAAATGGAAAGTTTCAAAAAAATAATTTCATATTCCTGAAATTTGGTACAGAGGTATAAAATT
The DNA here is from genome assembly GCA_936432065.2 of Rutpela maculata. Taxonomy (NCBI): domain Eukaryota; kingdom Metazoa; phylum Arthropoda; class Insecta; order Coleoptera; family Cerambycidae; genus Rutpela; species Rutpela maculata. Next base: position 121,799,358 of record OW386293.2, on the reverse strand, counting down.
GCATTCTAAATAACTTTTCTTAGTGGAATTTTTTCATATTTTGTAAAATAAAGGTACTTTATTAGTAGTGATTTTTACAACTTTGCTTATAAAACACCCTCTAGAACACCAAATCAAGTCATTTTTGGTATACTTTAGTTTTACAACATGTTACGGTCGATTTTCACATTTAATAATGGCCAGAAATTTATGTACTAATTTTCGTTATTTTCCCAAATTCTATTGTGCATTTGAGCCTATTGGTACCGTCCCTCGCCAATAGATAATAATAGAGTATAACTGGTTGCATAATAGCACTACCTGATGGTTCATGTCGGCCATTGAATGCGTTTTGTTACAGGAAGTACCGGTGAGTGCGTTCAGATATTCATTAAGAGAGTGCATTGCAAAAACGCCCTTTTAAAGCTTCTACAATGGCTAGTATTGTTCATTAAACCTTCTTTTGATGGGTAGATTTATGAGGGGACGGCTTTCAGAGTATATTATGATAATATTTGTGGCTATAAACGAAGTTAGGAAAATCTATTCTAGTTGTGGGGTACGCCGTGAAGTGGAAATTCTGAACGTACTGTGACGGAAGACAAGAACTTGACATTTTGATAGGGGACATTTTCTTGATCATTTTTCCTTTTGCTGCTAGAAGATTGAGTCGTCTGAATACGAGTTTTAGCAATATTGTAAGTTTTGCTCCATTTATGGGATTTAGTATTCATCACGACAAGATTATTCGTATTTCCATTTGGTTTTAAGTATCGTTTTGGGGAAATGCAGCTACGGATTTCCGGATAAAGTCAATTTTCAAAGCACGTGGCGTTGTCTGAATGCAAGACTTTGAAGTGTCATTTTGACGGCAAAGGACCTCATTCAGCCCACATCACATCTCAGGTACGTCCCTGAAAACCCACAAGTTGAAACAGATTTGTAATTTAGGTTATTTATTTTATTGCAGGGCTGTTTGTTTGTTCGTTTGTTAGTTGTTTCCTTGTTGAGTATGTTACAAGTATTGGGATCTATTTGTTAGTTTAAGGCTATTTGGATTGATACCTTATGATTTTACTTGGATCTGTTACTCGTATTCTACTTGAGCTTTTATGTCACATTCTACACTTTACGAGGGACTTCCAGCCTGACTCTGGTTTCAACTTCTAGTCCAGATTTTGGTGTCTAGATGGTGGATTATTGACTGACATCTTGTGTATGTATGGTACTGGGGATCTCGGCACGTTACCTTAGACTCCACGTAGATGGTCTACCACCTGCGGCTGTTATCACCTTGAATTACGCTACCCTGGTAGGACGGGAAAAGGTATTCAGACACTACCAAAAGTAAGCAGAATCATAGTCTCTTAACGAGGGATCCGGTACATCAACTCAACTTCCACGGGACAGTAAAATAAATTTTCAAGGAATATTGGTAATATTTTGCTCGTAACGTAAATCTCAGTAAAATTTTAGATTTCAGTAATAATTGGTATATTTTGTGTATCGTTACTTCACTAATTGAATAGTTTTGCCTTATTTTACAAATAGATGTCAACAATTTTAAGTAATTTTATGTTTTACCGTACTGGGTCACTTGTATTTTTTTTTTGTCATGCTTCTGGCATATGACCTTTTGTACATTTATCAAGGATTTATTATTTTGTAAGATATTTTGTGTATATTAGATTAAGCGTGTGGGCCCCACTTATTAGTTCACTTATTAGGGTATATTGTGATTCTTGTACTGCGTACTGAGTTATCGGTGATAATTGTGAAATATTTTGTACTACGTACCCTGATATTTTATTAAATGTTTAATTAGAACGGCGTTGTCTTTCATATCTGACCACCGACACCACCCCAATTATCGAAACCACCCCCAAGGACCTGACTAGTAGGCCGTGTGAGACTCCCTCCTCACTAGCGTATTGCAGAGGGGGTACTGCACGTAAAGTATTAAAATTTTGTTCAGGGCACAGGGTGACTACCCTACCCTGCGTTCGAGGTTTAGCAGCCTTTGGGGCCCCCTTTTATAAGTGGGTCTAGGCCCGGCAACAAACAAGCAGGACTCAATCCCCAAATACCATTCCAAAATTTTTAGTCCATTACACCTCTTATTACATCTATCCTAGGACACACTGTATATTTTAAGTGAAATATTTGTGTGATTTTTAGTGCTGATTTCAAGTACGACCTTCATTTTTTCCATCGCGTAAAGTTTTTTCACAAGATTAAAAAAAATACGCAAAATGATATTTTCGTTAATAAAATTTGTATTAATAGGTACAAAGTGTTGGTAAGTGAAATACAACTAAAATCTACTTCGAAGTGATCCAAAAAAAGCATTTCAAGTTCACTGAAAATTATTTATTATAAGTTTTTATGGTATATCTTTCGATGATCTTTAAAGCTTCCTTCGGTACTTTTTCTCGTATGAACGCAGGTCATCTCTCTTAAGGATTTTGCAGAAAATATGCGTTTATTTTCGATTTGTTATAAACATTTAAAAAACCAAACATAATATAATCTTTAAAACTTGCTATTGTTATAACGAATACAACTTTATATATTTTTTTATTGTATATTTCTGTACTTGAATATTGTAGTTTGTCAATGAAAATAGTTCCTAATTTCATTATTAGAGCATGGCATTTAACTATATACAAAATTTATGACAAAAACTGTATGGTTGTATTCCTTAGAGTAATAGGAAGTATCTGAATTAGTGAAGTGAAAATAGTGAAAAATAAATTTTGACCTCGAAAAAATTAGTATAAGCGTTAATTGAAGAGGTATAACTTTTCACTTAACGGTACAAGCAAGGAATTTGGTGGAGATGTTCCACTTGCCATCATAATGAATATATTAAAAGTCCCCTAAAATCGAAGCTGTGCGTCCCTCCCCACCCCTGTTGGAAAATGGCCGCTCATTTTCAGATTCTTGTACATAAATCCTTTATAGCCCGGGAGACAGCGTTGCATTTTTGATAGTGATTTCACGCCGCTTAATTTTGTGTGTAATCGATAGTCTAGATATGGCTAGCAATAGAAACAAGCGTCAGCTGTCAGGATCGTGGTGGACCTGGTCGTGAGAGAACGAATGTTTACATGATAATAATAATTTTAAAAAAAGTTAGCTGCGTAGATAATGAGGGATTATACGTCTGGCCCTTATATAAATCTGTATAAAAAAATAATTGATGTAAAATCATTTCAGGTTCAATGAAACTTATACAGCTAACTCTTTATATTATTAAAATGATAAAAACAATCGTCAGCTATTCTTTCAATGAGGGTAAGACCGTCAGCTGAGGGATTATAAGTGCTGAGCGAGCTTTTAATCTGAATATGGTGCAATCCAATGTATGACGATCTTTCCGCCTTTATATCAATGGCTGACGTACATTTTCATTTAATACACCTATTGTTTAAATAATCATTTCTAGAAACTTCAAGTGACTTGAAATCAATTTGAACTAAAAATTTATGGTTTCAATTACAATGGTAATATACACTAATGCTGGAAAATAAACAATTTTAAAAAATACATTTTTCCATTTTATTTTCCTGTAGATTAAATTTGCAGAGACCTTGACAAATTGTGACAGTAACTATCTGCGCATTTCTACGTAAATTTTCTGCGCCCTTACTTATGACCGTTAGGGCTCTTTAGGATCTATTTAAGTAGAAGAATTCGGGGGATCCATTTGTCTAGCCACTGAACAACCTGCAGTGTAACTCGCATTGGCGGGAAGAGTTCGAGCATCCAAGTTGACGCACGTGAAATCGCCATTTTTTTGGAGCATTTGTAGACTTGCCGAGTTTTATTTTCAGTCGCAGTTGCCAAGCCGTTGCCTGCGAAGAGGACATGTAGGTAAGTATGCAGTTTTTTCAGCTTACCATGTTTATATAAAATAAATTTAATTATTGCTATATTTAAAAACGTATATCTTCTTCATTCATTTCATATTTATTTCTAATTAAATACAGGAACTTAAGATCTTTGAAAGAGGAAGCCGTTACTTTCTTGAAACCTGTTTTAAACCAGAACAAGGATCTCCTTTCTCTTGGAGACTACAGAGAACGTACTGAAGTCTTACTAATACTATTGGGCGGAACTTACTGGCAGAAGCCTGGAGTTTTTCAAAAAGCAAGATGAATGTCAACAATAATCTATGCAGCAAAAATTTGCCAATTTAGCGAGTAGCTCGGTTATGAGCTAGAAAAAGTTGATAAATTGCGGCAAATCCGTCTATTCAATGCTCTGGTTTACATTAAATGCTAGTTGAACGCTCCTAAAGCAGCAGATGCCCCATGAATGATTTACAGCTATGACACTGCTTAAACAGTTACAAAACTATTGATCCTAAAGCAGTTTAGGCCGCACTAATAAGTTTCAATCGACACTTATGGTATTTGAAAAAGGAGACAGTACCGGTATCACTCTTTTTAAATAAGATATCTGACAGTAAAAAAAAGCGTAAAGAATCCCAACTACATTCATTTAATTAGAGAAAATATATTTTTCAAAAGGAATTGCTTTTCTTAATTTCGGCGTTTTTCTTACAGAAATTTAAAACTGTAGCCCCCAGGGGCAAACTTTCTCCTAAACCTACAGGTTTCAAACCTCATATCGTTTCATTAGAAAGCTAAGGGAATCAGAAAAATCCTGGGGAGCAACAACTTTCAAAAAAAAAAATTTTTTTGAGACACTCTACACATTATGTATGCTATGAAAACTAGATTAAAACCATAAATTTTAGTTTAAATGGATTTCAAGTCACTTGAAATTTCTAGAAATGATTATTTAAACAATATATCAAATGAAAATTTACGTCAGCTATTGATATAAAGGGGGAAAGATCGTCAGTTAGATCATACATTAGATTGCATCATACTCAGATTAAAAGTTCGCTCAGCACTTATAATCCCTCAGCTGACGGTCTTACCTTCATTGAAAGAATAGCTGACGATTGTTTTTATCATTTTAATAATATAAAGAGTAGCTGTATAAGTTTCATTGAACCTGAAATGATTTTACATCAATTATTTTTTTATACAGATTTATATAAGCGGCTGACGTAGAATCCCTCATTATCTATGCAGCTAACTTTTTTAAAATTATTATTACTATTATCATGTAAACATTTGTTGTACAAATTTTCAAACGACTTGAAATCATTTGTGATTTTTTTTTTTCGACATAATAGACGTTCTCTCACGACCAGGTCCACCACGATCCTGATAGCTGACGCTTGTTTCTATTGCTAGCCATACCTAGACTATCGATTACACACAAAATTAAGCGGCGTAAAATCACTATCAAAAACGCAACGCTGCCTCCCGGACTATTACCGTTGCAGATAGGAAAAAAAGTTTTAAATATAAAATGTGGACAATAATAAAACAAGCAATTTTTGATATTAACATTTTTTTCTCTAAATCGAACGGTTTTTGAATTATGAGGTGCAGAATGTTATTGAATTTTCAAAAATCCCAATTGTGTACAAAATACACTGTAAAATGTGTCTTTATAGGTTGTAAATAAAACAAAAAATATTTTTATAGGTATATTACCATTACAGAAGAAAAATATACTGTAATTATGAAGCCCATAACAAAGATAATAAAATACGAAAATACATTATAATATTAGTTCGTCATTATCAATGTCGTCGTCAGGTAAAATATCTTCTGAGTTGCTGCAAGATAATCTAATATCCACACATGGCAGAACACTTTAACTTTGCTGATGAGCACTCACAAAGTTTCGTGCATCCCGATTTGCAACCACAGGATAATGAGCTTCAGTAAATTGCTAGGGGCTGGATCTAAACATGTTTCAAAGCCCCATGGCTTAACTGCCAACCCCAGGCAGTCGGCTCTAAATTATTACCCATCCACTGCTGGACTTGGAGGTATGTGCGATATGAGTGATAGGCAGCTGCTGCACTTGTAACACAACATTGCCAAGTTAAATTTTGAATGTAACTGCTGCTTACTTATCAGACGATTGTATGAAAAATATCTATACTCATCAAGCGTCTGGGACTTTGTTGTCCCATAAATGGCAAGCAGAAATTTTTCCCCTGCAGATGCAATGTTATATTGGGATACAGTATCCTGTGTAAATAATGCAACAGTCTGTCGTAGATTCGGGTTTTATTCTAAAAGGCGTATGCCTTTAATCTTGCTATTTCTAAAGGGCGCGGAGGTTGTGTCACAACCTATAACAGCATGTATAAATATCAGAGTGTAATGTATTCCTGCGCAAATTCCGTTGCTTTGGAATGTAAAAAAATGACCTTTTTTATTCAACGAGCCTGGTCGAAGGAACCAAATATACATCTCATCTGTTGACAAATTAATTACGATAGTATTCAAAGTATTCACTTATGTTTATAACTGCTGATGTCCTTCTTATCGCTCTTCTTTCTTGTTCGTTCCCCTTCGTATACAGAATAACCATCAATTACCACAACGCAATTACCGTCATACCGGCTAATGATGTGTGAGGTGTAATTCTTAATGATGTCTTGCTAGGTTGTGGGCCTGAGCTAAACAATACTGTGAAGAATATGTCCCCTGTCTACGTAAATAGTATTTTATTAATATTATTATTATTATTATTATTATTATTTTCGGTTTCTCGCTGCCGGACAGGGCTTCCGTGGCCTCCGACACCACACGGTAGCCGCGCCGGCTACTTCATTACAGCCACTCTCTACGACCTGTGGAGTTAGTGACTGTAAACATCTGAATCATGTGACCTAAGCAGACGAAGGGACCCCAAGATAACCGCCTTCTGCATTTGACCTGCCAACCATTGTGCCGAATTCTGACAGGCCGGTATGATCTTTAATTCTGAGAGCAGCGAAGGCTTCATCCCTCCGAGTACGCCGATTATTAAGACGACCATCTTGACCGAGTAGTCTGGGTACATCACTTGGAGCTTATTATTATTATTATTTTTTTTTTTCTAAAAGCCAGTCACCCTTTAAACTCTGTGGCTCCGACACTCACAGAGGGGAGCTGGTAGTACCAGTAGCCACTCCCCACGCCCGTGGGGTAAGTGACTACTGGGTCCGCGAATCGTGTACTCTGAACAGACGTAATGAACCGAGGATGACGACCTTCTGCATTCTGCCGGCTAAGACCTCTGCCGAATTTCGGCATGCCGGTAAGATCTTAAGTTCTGAAAGCAGTGTGTGTCTCGTTCCACCGAGGGCTCCTATAATCAGTACCAATATCTTAACAGTATGGTCTGGGTAGAGTCTGCGGAGTTCGAAGAGCAAATCTCGATATTTTGTCCGTTTTTTCTCCTCCTTCAAGACAATGTTGTTCTCCGCGGGAGCCGAAAACTCCACGACAAACATTGTCTTGAGTTGGTGGTCGAGGAGGACTACGTCAGGCTTGTTGGCTTGTATTTGCCTGACTGTGGGAAAAGAGTAGTTCCAATAAATTAGATACTTCTCATTTCCCACAATGGACTCAATATCCCCCGGAGCATAAAGCAGCACTGGTGTCTCGTCTATCCCATGCGAGTGCCTTAAGTGATAATAAAGCACTTATAATGCTCCGTTGTGCCTCTGGATATAGGCCGAGACTGCATATGTCGGACAAGCCGACAACAAGTGCATTAAAGTCTCTGGCGCCCTGCGGCAGGCCCTGCAGCTGACATTAGGGACCTCTATACCCATGACATGACTTCGATAAACGAGAGTATTAAATACACCATCCTGGCAAGCCATTATGAATCCCTCGGTCTCAGACTTCAGCTCGGCTGATCTTAAGAAGGCAAAGGTCAGCCTTTCGGAGAAGCCAAGATCTTCTATATTTTTATAGAAGACTCCATGCATTGGCTTATCCGTATGAAGCTGCAGAAAGATATTGTGTTCTGCAGCTTTAATTTGGGCTTTTCGCCGAGCAGGTTCCAACTGGGTGACAGAGTCACGATTTACCCGCTCGACGTCGAAGGAGAGACCAAGTTCATCGGCTGCTCTCTGTGCTGCCTTAAACAAAAACGCTCCTACCCCTGCATTTTCATGGTCTCGGACCATGCAGAGGAGGGGATCCGAACTCCTGATAATCTTACAGGCTTCATCCAGAACCATCCTGTTATTATTATTATTATTATTATTATTATTATTATTATTATTATTATTATTATTATTATTATTATTATTAGAAAAAAATGTTGATATCAAAAATTGTTTGTTTTATTATTGACTACATTTTTTATTTGAAACTTTTTTCCTATCTGCAGCAGTAAAGGATTTATATACAAAAATCTCAAAATGGGTCGCCATTTTTCAATATGGCGAGCGTAACACAGCTTAGATTTTAGGGGACTTTTAGTGTATTCAAGAAGATGATAACTGCAACATCTCCACCAAATTTCTTGCTTGTACTAATTTTTTCAAGGTTCGCATACTTTTAGGCTTATTTTTCTTGCACTAAAACTAATTTAAAGATTATATAGGTACCATTATGATTTTTAAATATTTCTAATAAACCGGAAATAACCGCATATTTCCATCTCACTCTGCTAAATCTTATCCATAAGCACCCGCCAATAATCAGCAATCATATTTATATTCCATCTTCCTTGATATCTTCTTTTCATTCCTTTAATACTTTGATGGAATCTTTCATCTTGCCCTTCATTTACTGGCCCAAGGTTTTCCGGAATATTATTATTATGGCTATTCCTATTACTATTACTATTGCTATTACTATTATTATTGATTGATTTACCAGCGTGCGGTAGGCATTGCTGCCACTCCCAGATATACAGCTAGGCCTGCTACGTCCACGCTGGGTTGGACTAAGGTCATGCTTGTTGCCAGCAGCGAGAGCCACATGGCGCATGGTAAAGGAATGTGGGATGGGAGGTGTAGGTATTTGTGAGATGCGTTACCGCATTGTGTCGTGAGGGAGCGTTTAAGCTCCCTTTTTTGTGTGCTTGGTTCTAGACTTCTGCCTATTCTGACTCTTCTTGTGAAATATGTTGCCGTGTTGTGTCGTAATATGGAGTGTTGCTCCTTCTTTTTGCGTTTTTGCTTCTTCGAATCTTCTTTTTTCTGAGTCTTCTGATTCCTCGGTTTCCAATTGTGGTAGAGTATATATCCTTGCGATTTGTTAGTGGTGTTCATTTGTTGATCCTGATCCTTTCAATTGTCGTTCTCCACTGTAGCATATTTTTAGTTTGTTGCTGTGCGGTGCTAACGCTTTCTTCCTTGGGTATGTTCCCAATACTTCATTGCGTATATTTCTATTATGTTGATGTTTTGTGTCGCTGTTTTCGTCTTGTTGTTTTAGTTGGACGATGCCCTTTCTGCTCTTCTCAAAAACTTCTTCTGTTGGCTTTTGTTTTTGCCGCGTTTTTGACTCCATATATCATCGTTGTCCGTATGACGGCTATGTACATACATTTGGTAAGGTCCCATGATAGTTTATTTTTCTCAATGAATGGTATGTTACCCTTGTGCCGTTTTGATTCTCTCCTTTAGTGTTTCTCTCCGCTCCAGCTGGTTCGTCCGGTCTGTTCCTAGATACTTCAATTTGTTCGGTATTCTTAGGGAATATTCATCTATTTTTTGTTCCTCTCCGCTGGTCCAACTCTTCTTCTTCTTCTGCATCGATTAGGAGATTATCGACGTATGTGTGTGTTTTCTTAGAGAACACCATTTTTCTGAAAGAAACCTTTACCAGGCATACCTCCGCTGAAGTGATGTGCGAACTCAGCCCTGACGCAGTATATCAACAATACCTCATTGATTATTTCGAGTTTAATTTTAATTATTGTCACTACCGTGATTTCTAGCATTTATTCCTTGGATGGTGGCTTATTGAAGGGTCTTCTTGTATTAATTTGATTCATTCATGTTTTGCTTTCTCTTCTTCCTCCAGTTTATCTCCACTGTTGCCGTGGTATACCTCTTCTAGTGCATGTGTTATCATTTTTTCTGTATGCCCCCCTGCCGCCGCTTTACTGCCCCTAACTCGTTCCCCCTTTGATTTTGTGGTCCTATGTTCTGTATTCGATTCATCATTCTTGTGTATACCATTTCCTGAGAAAAACTATGCATTTTCATTAAACTGCAAGAAATTCAGCCCCCGGCGTATTAAGCCAATAGTATGCCATTGATCAGATTGTCCATTTATTACCCAAGTTAACGCTTGTTTATCTAAGAAACTGTTTTTCTTGAGGAATAACACCATTATTGCCTTGCTATAAATTTACGGTGACAGCGGTCGATGGTTTCATAATCACTTCTCATACTTTCGAAGAAAGTCGTTTGAATCAGCCCCTCACCAGTTTATTACAAAAATGCGACACCACAAGAACACACTCTTTTTAATACAAATACAAATTATGTATGTAATTAATCACTAATTGCACCTCCCAAGATATGTATTATTCCTCAAACCTGTCGCTTACTTGACAAAAAAATATGCGACACCACAAAATCTTTTTGATACAAACCCAAATTATGTACGAAATTAATCACTAATCGCACGTCCCAGGTATGTATTATTCCCCAAATCTATCACTCACTTTTGACACCTTAAAAATTTGCATAAAAAACATACAACACCACAAAACACATTCTTTTTGATACAAATATAAATTATGTTCGAAATTATGTATTTATTCACTTGACACCTCAAAAGTTATATTTTTTACACTTTGTATTTAGCTAGGGCTTGGACCTAAAAAGCATTGCAATGGTTTTATCCGGCAGACACTTGTTAATCATTAAGACATAAATAAACTTAGATAAATAAACTTAGGTGGTACTTTAAAAATGAGAAGATACTTAGCTTATCTATTCCTCTTGTTTCTTTATGCATAGCACTGCACTATCGGTTCTGCCACTAAATACTCTGTATTAGTTATTTTCAAATATTAATTCTATTCCAATTTTGTTCTTTTTGCTATTACTATTATTATTATTATTAAAAGTACGACCTAAATATCGTTGTTTTCAGGAAGAGCAGTATGTGGACTCATATTTAACGCACTCAGCGATATTTATGGAAGAAAAAGATTCCTGACGTACAGTTTGATCATCATTTTCATGACCACTTTTGCTGCTGCTTTCGCCTACAATTACTACGTGATCATGGTTGCGGCATTCTTACTGGCCTCTGGGTGAAGACCTTATAGGTTTTGAATAAGTATTTTGTGGCTTATTTATTATACATCACACATTTTTCTGTAACATTATTCACATGCATGCACGGGACATTTACATTGAAATATCTACTACATGAAAAATACACTATACTAAATCTGTAACAGAAGGAACTTAACTGTCAAGAATGTTAAGAAACACATGTGTAAAAAGTCACGCACAGTGTGGCATTTACGAATTTTTTAGGTCAAATTTCGACTCCTCCTTTGTGATTCAACCAGAGTCAATCTATTTGGGCTCAAAATTTTCGTAATACTGAGCACTTTAATCAGGGTGTATTAAATAGGTGGTGCGACGACAACCCTCACAGTGGCTTCATAAGTGTTTACTTTGTACATAATGTAATAGATGGCAGGACCAATAAGTTCTCTCATTACTTACGCATAGATAGATAAATTTACAGGTTCTGTGCATACGTGCATACAGTCTTGCATACATTCCCGGCGTTTTGTTTTTGTTGAGTGAAACAAGAGTCCAGTGACATCTGACATTAAGTAGCTAAATTAAAACATTGAAAGAATATATGCAACACTACATGCAGCATTGCATGTGTCGCCACAGATAACCTCAAAAATATATATTTCTTAAGATTTACAAGTATTAGGTAGCTATTATTAAAATTTCTACCCGGTTCCTGTACTTTCAACCAAAATCATGTTAAACGCAATGTGTATGAAGTTTTAAATAGTTTGTCACAATAAAATAAGACACTTTTTGCAGGTTAGGAATCTAACCTATAATTAGCAGTCTGTTTTTATTAACCAACAATATTGAAAAATTATTTGCGTGAATTTTTAAATATTTGCTTGGAGCCAGTATGGCCCCAAGCTAAAAATGCCTATACAAACATTAAAAATGAGAACAAACGAAAAAAACCTTAAAATTTGAGGTTATGTTAGTTATACGATGCACATGCCCAGGTAACTGTAGGACCTTATTGCTCGCGCCATCTACTAAAGAAAATAGTAACCATGCACTTATGAAGCCATTATTATAATAGGAAAGTGCCGTACGTCGGACCACCTATTTAATACACCCTGACTTTAATGAAGAACTACGAAAATTGCAATCCAGCTTATTTTTGACACATGACAGCTGTCAAAAGCCTGTAAAAAAATGTGAAAACCCTATAATGGCAGAATCTAGACACTGTTACTTCCTATACAATATCGGAAATTGTACGTATTGGGTTGACAATAAGAGCAAGCGAGAGCGAAGCATGCAATCGTCTACATACATGCCTATTGATGGGTGTGTCCACTCTTTACTGCTAGAGTACTGGTAGACGTCTTTATTGTGGGCGGTCAGTTAACAGTGCAATGCCAAACGAAGAATTTTCTGAATCTGTATACCTCCTTGAAAGTCCATCAGTATGATATTTTATCATGATTTTTGACTTGGAGAATCTGAATTTCAAGGGTCCGAAACCATATACCTAAACAAGCTAAAAACGTACTCGTCGCCAATTTACTGAGCTTTTCATATAATTGTTACACATTCTCTAGGATACTATTCGCAGTTTTCCTGTAAATAGTGTTAGTTTTTGAACATCCAAAACTTTGTGATGCCATCTTTGTTGTGAAAAAAATTATATGAAAAAAAAATGAGAAAAAAAATATATCCAGCCTGTGTGGGATTCGAACACACGATCTTTGGATTGCAAGGCAAAAGTTTATGGAAATAACATTTCGCAAGATTTCTATTTAAGTACAAGCGACAAAAATTAAGAGAACTTTTTTTTAATTGAATAATTAATAACTTTTTTATTTACTGATCTATTTTCTTTAAAAACAATAGGATTCTTCCTCTATCTAACACTAATAGTCGAAGTAAATTAGGTTTCTCAAGAGAAATAATTTATAAAGTTTTAAAAATTTGGGTACGAACTCTCTAACGGCAAGTGAATATAGATCAAAAGAGTTCCCACCTCTCAGGAGGGTGCTTCATCCCCTTTTGCTTCAAAAACCACCCTCTAATGATACATGCTGCCAGTTTTTTACATTTATCTCGAAAACCGTTACCCTGACGTCAAAAATGAATAGGAATCAAATTATTCGCTATAAAATTTTACATAAGTTATGTCCTATACAATTTTTCCCTATATGGCATCCTAATCTCACAAATTTAGATCAAATACTAAAGTTACGCAAAAACAAGTAATAAACAACTTAAAATACCTTGACCACAGAAAAATGTTACATAAAAAGCAGATTGTTGTTTACAAACCTAGCAATAAAAACAAAAAAAGACTTCAAAAATGTTTTTATTACTACAATATAATACTACTAAAAACTAACAACTGCTTATTCAATAATTGGATTATCTTCAGGTAATTCTTCCTCTACCAATGAATTAAGACATCCTTTGGTTTTCTTGTTTTTGACAATAATTGTGCCTAAAAGGGTTTTTAGTATTTCTGGAATCAGTTCATCTGCTCCCTCTGTGAAGTTTATTAAGTCGGGATATTCAGTTGTATCATATGCCGTGCTTCAAATATCTTCACGAATTATGGTTGATGCAGCTCTAACAATTCGTAAACGTTCTTCCTTCTCATTTTCCGCTTTCTCTGTATACCAACTATTGATGAGCTTTAGTCCCGAACCATGAAAACACACAACTGTTGGCCTATTTCGCATGGCGGCAAACACAACCCCATCACCATATTCGCCCGCTAATTTATTTTTAAGAGTTTTTAGCGTTACCGAGGAACTTTCGGGCAAATGAGAGTCTAATATCCGCATTAATTCTGGAATTGTAAATTGGCACTCTTCAGAGTTATCTATAAATTCGCACAAGCTACAAAACGCTGAAGAAATGTCCTCGTCTTGAGGACGCCCACGTTTACGAGACGACGGTTCGTTAGACAGAAATTTCGAATAACAGTCATTATGGTATCGTGCCTCTGCTGCTACTAAACAGATAACGCTATCGACTCGACGTAAAACTGCTGTACTAAAATCATCTTCTCGATTAGCACACTTTTGTAAAATTCTGTCCTTAACAGTAAGTGAGCGAACTTCAGAGATATTTTGACGTTTAGAAATGTTTTTCTTTGTTTCTGCCACGACATCGCATACTTTGGCACAAAATAAGCAATTTTTTTTTTAAATCAAATTCTTCAACCCTTAAAGTTTTTGCACTTCCACTACCTCCCGGGGCATTCTCTAAACACTGCCGAATATTTCGTTCTTTTATATATTCGCGCCTACATACTTTATGAACGCTCACCCTCGTAATGTTTTCTAATAGTTCGTATTTACCGTCCTTTCGCGTTTTGCTAACCGCTATTAAATTTGCCAAACCTTTTTCTACACTCACAGTTTCACCACTTTGAAGCGTCTTTTCGCAAATAAAGCAATCGCCATCCATTTCCATCCTTGATCCACCCAATAAAATTAACGCACTATTACTTGCACCGGTATCTAAAGCAGACTAGATTAAAAATACTCGATGTGCAATGAAGTGTCGCACGCGTAGGTATACGGCAATGTTCTACCGACTCCCTCCTTGATAACGTACAATGGATCGTTCCAAGGCAACGAACAGCAGGGAATCGAGCCGAGCGTCACGATTAAAATTTTGTAAAAATATGCTTGCTTCTATCATCGTAATTTTAGGGAATTTGTCTTCTCTACCATCCTTAATTAACTTCAAACGCTATTTCTGCGATTAGGGCTCGATGTAGGAAAAAAATGTATAGGACATAAATTAAGTTCTATACATTTTTCTCGCCAGGGTAACGGTTTTCGAGAAAAATTTAAAAAACTGGCAGCATGTATCATTGGAGGGTGGTTTTTGAAGCAAAAGGGGATGAAGCACCCTTCTGAGAGGTGGGAACTCTTTTGATCTATATTTGGATGGCTATTAAGACTCTGTACCCAAATTTTTAAAACTTTATAAATTTTTTCTTCTAGATGCCATTAATATAACTAATTTACGTCGACTATAACTTACTTTCCAAATTTCAATACAATCGGACTTTTCGTTCTTAAGTTATCGTGCTTACAAGAAACGTGACGGACGGACGGACAGACGGATATTTTGAAAGTTGTTCAGAATTCGTTCACTAACACAATGATGAAATTTTTTTCTCTACGACCAATATTTACGATTTTAGAAGAAATGTGCCGATCAAATACAATATACTCTTCGTTTTTGCGAAGAGTATAAGGGTATTTGCCATGTAACAGGACAACAGGATAAATCAGGCAAAAGTAGTCAAATAAAAAAATATTTTTTTGAAAGAAAAATCGAGTAGTAACGTTTTGTTATAGATTTATATTACTTATCTATGTGTTCAGCAGTATTAATTACCGCTTGGGAACGATATTATCGTTCTAATTTCAGTGAAAAACGTAATTAAGATAATTATAAAACAAAATCGTATAGTAGGTAAGTATTTTAAAGTAAAAACATCACTACATAATAGGTTTATAATTTAAATAAAATAAAATATAATATAGTTAGTCTGAAAATTAAAACCGCTGCCCAAGGAATGACTACTTCCACATCCAGATTTTCTATCCAAGTCACACAACGAAAAAATTGTGTATGCGGAAATAATTGTTTATGGAATATGGATAATGTAGTATTTGAAATCCTCTACCCCAAAAACCCATAAAACGATACCCCACATCGGTAATGGGGTGGTGATTGGGGGTGGTAGTGGGGGTGGATGAAGTAAAACAATTTTTTGAGACTTCTGGTTCTTCTACACACACTGAATCACAATTTTTTTTCATCCCCTTTAATAATGGGGTGGGGGTGTTAATGTGGGTGGCTAATGCCAAAAATTTTTTAAAGATCTTAGCTTCTCTTGTATACACTAAACACCAATTTTATGAACTCTTACCTGCTTGATTTACCTATTTACCCCAAATTTACCCCAAGTTACCCCCCAACCCGTCGACGGAACAAGATGAAAATATAATCTAGTTCCATATCTCGTTAAAGTACATATGTGTACCAAATTTCAATATCTTAGACGGTTCCAGAGTAAACGTGCGCACAAGAAAAGTTACAGACAGACATAATTTTTATTTCTCTCAAACTTAAAATCTCGACGTGTCATGACATTCTAAGCCTATTTGAACAATAAAAATTTTTTGTAGTTACTATACTTTCACTGGATGTGGAAGTAAAATTATTCTTCTAATTAATTAACAAACATTATGTATTATAACCATTAACCATTACATTGAAATATTATTGAATTATAACATCACCTTTCTTTTAGAACAGATTGGACTAGATTTGGAGATTTTGTATATATATTATAATTTTACTTTACTGGATGTATGTTAAACTGAATAATCTTAAAATTAGCATAATATTGGACATTACCGGAATGACAAGCAAAAATGTACGATCACGTGTTATATTTTTCAAAATTCATAGGGCTAAAACACAATAAAATAGGGAAAACTTATCAGTACGAAAACTTCGCACACACGTTTGCCTACAGTTTGGCGCACTAAATTGAAATCCCAAGGTTTGTATAATGGAGGTAGGACAATTACTTTTCAATATTACCGAGATGAAATAGAAATTGCACATCGAGGAAAGTGATTGTAGAATGTACTGTTGCAACTCTAGGGGATTATAAGAATGAATTTTTATTTAACAGTAGGTATGTAAATGACAGGAACATGACAAACAGCATTAATTAAAACGTGTAGTGAATGTAAGTGCAATTTTATAGCAATAAGGGGATTGGGACAATTACCGAAATGACATTTTTGTTATAAAATTTGCTATTACATATGAAAATACAAAGTATAAAGTCATTATACTACTAGACTAGTTTAAAACAATTATTATAGAACATATTTATCTACTCGTATTGGGAAAAAGGACTCCAAATTCATAGAAATCGTTCTGGGACTTAAATTGTCCCACTATGTGGCCAATACCCATAATAATTTTAGAAATGACCATTTTTTGGCCGAAATTGGTAATTTGTGGGCACTTTTATGTATGTAACAAAATCTAAAGTACCAATTACCCTTTTGTTTTAAGTTCTTTTATTCACAAAATTTGTATATAAGTATCACAAACGAAAAGGTCAAAGGGCTACGAACTACGACCATTTTTTGGTTATTTTTGGTCATTTATCTGGTTGTGAATGGTTAATTGTGCGCCAACTAAATAAGTATCCATGTATGACATATTCTGTAATTTTGTTTGACATATAGGATTCGAAATTCATGGTTCTGAAACTTAAATTTTAGAAATGGCCACTTTTTGCCAATATTGATATTTTTCGGGTCCTATTTTGTGTGGAACAAAATCTAAAGAACCAAAACCCATGTATTTTATGTTCTTTTATTCGTAGAATTTGAATATAAGTATCACAAATCGAAAAGGTCAAAAGGCTATGAACTGCAACTATTTCTTAGTCCTTTTTGGTCATTTATCTGCTTGTGAACGGTTATTTTTGCGCAAACTAAAAAAGTAACCATGCTTGTCACGTTCTGCAATGATTTTTGCACATATAGGATTTAAATTTCATGGGTTTTGCAATGTTATATTTTGTTGCTCACAGAAAAGAACCAAAAATTCCTAAATTGAAAAAAAATTGGCCATATTTCAAATTACTTCGACTTTTGGATTTCGGGTTCAAGAAATTCGGACTCTCCTTATCAAAAAGCATTACAGAATGTGACTTACATGGAAACTTATGCAGTTTACTCACCAATAACAGTGTACAAGCAGATAAATGGATAAAAATGACCAAAGAAATGGTCGTAGTTCATAGCCTTTTGACCTTGTTGTTTTGTGATACCTATATTCAAATTCTACGAAAAAAATAACTTAAAATACAAGCGTTTCAGTACTTAAGGTTTTGTTACACACAAAAAAGGACCCAAAAATCAATCAATATTGGCAAAAAAATGGCCATTTCTAAAATTATTTGGACTATTAGGTTTCAGAACCATGAATTTAGAATCCCATATGTCAAAAAAAATTTCAAAATGTGACAAACATAACTACTTATTTAGTTCGCGCACAATTAACCGTTCACAGGCAGATAAATGACTAAAAAATGACCAAAAAATGGTCGTAACTCGTAGCCGTTTAACCTTTTCGTTTGTGATACTTATATACAAATTCTGCGAATAAAATAACTTAAAATAAAAGGGTACTTGGCACTTTAAATTTTGGTGCATACATAAAAGGGCCCAAAAATTACCAATTTCGGCCAAGAAATGGTCATTTCTAAAATGATATAGGTATACGGTTTCGGACCCTTGAAATTCAGATTCTGCAAGTCAAAAATCATGATAAAATATGATATTGATGGACTTCCAAGGAGCTATATAGGAAATAACAGTGTCTAGATTCTGCCTTTATAGGGTTTACAGGCTTTTGACAGCTGTCATGTGCCAAAAATAAGCTGGATTTTAAGCCCATTGATTTTGGTTGAATTACAAAGGAGGAGTCGAATTTTGACTGAAAAAACTCGTAAATGCTGTGTGACGTTGACTTGATAAGCCCTTGTAAAACATCTTTTGAATTACATATAGAATTCGTTGCATGCACTGATAATTGGTCACCAATTACTACTATCCTCCTTTAAGAATTAAGGTGTTCGATTTTTCTTAGCGTTATATCTGAAACGTACGAGGGCGTAGAAGGGCCACTGATTTTTTTAATATTCGAGTTTAATCTCATAGTTCGTAGATTAGAGTTGGAAACATGAGACTAATGTTTGAAATGTGTCAGTGTAAAGATGAAGATGAAAAAATGTCCTATTATGACTTCTCGAAAAATCCATCCTGTTTTTCTTAATAAAAATGCACGTCAATGAAATAAATTTTGCTTTACTCAAGAAAGACATAGTAGAGATCTTTGATACCGATCCAAATTTGGTTGAAATTGAATGACTAATAACTTAGCTACGAAAAAAGTGGGACACATTGTATATCATTCATTGAAATTTTCCATTTTATTTAAAACAAAGTGAAATTAATTACCAACAAATGTTTAGACAGAACTAACGTATTGTTTATTTTAAATGACATAATTTTGTTTTCCATTTTGCTAATTTGATAGATTGTAAATATGTAAGATAAGTACTATCATTGAAAAGCTTTTTTACGGCCTCTCAGATGGTGTAAAAATATACGGGGTGTTAGATTACATCAAACCCAAGTAAAGCTCATATCTCCAAAATGAGAAGTTCAGTAGTATTTCTGACAAGATTTTTGGAAAATACATGTGATTTTCTACTTTAACTTTTATTTAATTTTCTACATCGTTATATTAACTTAGAGTCTCGTCTCGGAGGTAATAGAAGCTAAATACCGAAAATAAACTTATTTTCAGTGGCCATTTTGTTAGTATGAAGGTGAGAGCGATAGTGTAATTGCCAGAAAGAAATTATTTTATTGTTATTGAAGTATTCAAGAACCCCTGCCTAAGGAATCACTACTTCCACATCCAGATTTCCTATCCAAGTTTTTTAGAACGGAAAAAAAATTGATACTATATTTACACGCCACTATGCGAAAATTATAATTCATAGAACTTTAATAACATAATATTTGAAATCGTTTACCCCAAAAACCAGTAAAAAGATATGCCACGTTGGTAGTGAAGAAGAGAGTGGTGATGGTATTGGGGTGACTTCATTGCTTCACGAACGTTCTTTCAAATGAAATCATAAGTCTGACTTTAAGCTCGGAATTAAAAAAATTGTATTTCAGTGGCCCTTCTACACCTGAGTAGTTAGAAACGTATTTCGAGTTCTTGTGAATTTACATATTTTTAAAACCATGTCACTATGTTTTCTGACACCTCACCCATTCAGACAACACCAATGTTTACACAGTATTTTTTTAAGGGCCAATTATATTGTCTTATCTTTTCTAAAGTAGAAAGAAATTTAAATATTTTTTTTATAGACTGGAATCCAATGTATGTGTTGTAAAAGTACATTTGGCCGAAATTTTGCCGAAACATCGAAGAGGATTTTATTTGGCACTCTGTCATGTATTTTGGACCCTAGGATACATATTTTTGGCACGTAAGTTTCTAAATATTGGATATATTCTACCTATTGAGAAATGCATCTTAGTATAGGAGCATATTGTAGAAAAATTATCCTCCGTGGTGGAATTAATGAAGATTGCATTTTTAATAAAAAACTATCTATACATGAATAATTTCTATGGTGTCACTTCGTGGTGTGTGGCGTATAGCATTAATGGCGTCAACAAAATGGCCGCCATTTAGATCTATAACATCGACATTATCTCAGCTATTTATTAGCCGATTTTCTTTTGTGATAACTCATATTAAAGATAATTAAAATGTATATAAGAAAGGCAATTTCATTATTTTCTCTTAAGTGAACGGTACTTAAAATATTTAGGCAAATATGGTTCTGGAACGCAATAACTCTACCTACATTTTTTTACGTTATAAGGGGATATGTAGCCAAAAAATATTGCTAAAATCATGGTTCGTGAATCATGACAGCAGTAATGTTAGAATTACATTTCGACGTTTCACTTATGAAATTACATCTTCAGTGATCTTTACTTCAGGAACTTTGAACACTGAATAAATGCAATTTTACACGGCACAAATATTTTCAATAAATATTACATTGCCTACAAATAAGCCGGAAAAGTGGTGGAACAGCATTACCTCCGAAAATGAGAAAGTTAGGGGGGTTTGAAGTGCCCCAAAAAAAAAATTATAAAATTAATATCTCGCCACGGAAATGGGCTCTAGGAGGTTCGCTGTTCACGAATCCGAGGTACAAATTGAGGAATTCCATATTCCAGTATGGAATTCGTGCCATTTTTCGATGAAAATTCCACTCTTTCGGGCGGAAATTTAAATATGAATATTGTGCTGCGGAAGTGTGCTCTAGGAGGTTTTTGGATCGCTGATCAGGATTTTGAGGTCCAAATTCAAGAATTCCATATTCTGTAATAGAATTTGTGCCATTTTCGTGTCGAATTTTACTTTGAAGAAAAATATTATGTATGAATATACGAGTATTTCAAAATAATATCCATGGCAATTTTATAAACACTGCAGGAATGCATGCAAATTTTTTCTTCTTTCAAGTGAGGTAAGTGATTAAAAGATAACAATTGTTATTAAAATAAAACATTTATTGTGTTGGTACAATTCAGGATTTGTTGGTTCTTCTTCAGTGCCACTTTCATCTCCCTGTTCATCTGATATTTCAGCCGAACAAATCTATTCATTTTCGTGGAAAAACGTTAATATTTAAATTTTTTCTGAAAAAATGGAATTTTCCTTGGCGCGTATTCCAGTCTGGTATATGGAATTCTTAAATTTGAACCTCAAAATCATGATCATCGACCAAAAAACCTCTTAGAACACATTTTCGTGGAAAAACGTTAATATTTAAATTTTTTCTGAAAAAATTGAAATTTCCACGGCACATATTCCACTCTGGAATATGGAATTGCCCAATTTGGAACTCGGATTCGTGATCAGCGACCCAAAAATCCTCCTAGAGCCCATTTCCGAGGCGAAATATTAATTTCATAACTTTTTTTATGACAGCTACTTTATAAGGCACTTCAAACCCCCAAACTTTCTCATTTTCGGAGATAATGAGGTGCCAATGCTGATGAATGTTCCTGGGGGTCTAGGGAACACGAGAAAAAAGGAATTATTCAAATCAGTGCTGTTCTACCACTTTTCCACATTTTACACTTTTTTCCTGCTTACTTACTGGATTACCAGTAGTGTCGTTAAATAGGCATCTATTTAAATGCTATGATTGGTGATGGTTTGTTATCAATCATCATTATTATCTGACTCTTCTGGTAGAATATGTGAATGGGTGTCACAGAGTTCGTCTGTGTCTTCAAACTCACACATATCGGTACACGGTAGGCTGCTCGCAGAACATTTACATGGCTGATTACACTTATTTCTTATGCAGGAGCATCTGATCAACCTGAGCATGAAGTCCGGAGTATACGGCATTTCTTAGAGATCAGAAGTCGCCCGTCTATTGTTCATAGTCCATCCATGTTCAGTAGGGGATGGAATTATTGGCTGAGGATACAGTCTTGGTTTCAGATCATTATTTGCTAGTTAACTTTCTTCATTACAGGTATAAAAGCACTTGGTGGCAACTTTTCCCAGCTTGTTTATTTTATGGACCGACCTAACTCTTGAAGTTTCGGTATGTTCGATTTAGACTGGTAGATTTGGCATATGAATGTTTATAGTATTGTCATTACTTGATCAAATTGTGTAGTTGCTCTTAATGCTTTTCAATATGAAAGTTTACCTTTGCCTAATAATGTACCTGTGCAATAGGATCCAGAAGCATGAGAAGCTGGCAGTGACGAAGCCTTTAATGTATCTCATGAAGCGTACAAATCTTCAACTGGTAGAACTACTTTGGAATTGGGTACAAAGTGCAATGCGGTACGAAGTCTCGGGTATCTTTCTATGTTAAGAAACACAATATGTGTTTCTTGTGCAAATATGTATAGTTTCGTTGCTCCTCTATCTGCGGCATAAATAGCATGGATAATTATTTTAGTATCTGCCTTCTCTTGCGTGTTTCGAAGATGAACGAAACAGCCAAGTGATGATTCAATTTCCAAAAGCCATGCGACTACAAAGTCTTTCTTCGTTAACTGAGTATAATGTAGAACTTTTTCTACCAGGTATGTAGTTATTTCATCCTTGGTACACATATCCTATAGCAGTTTTGACATTGTTACGTTGACCATGTTTGTGCTATCCGCAATTTTATATCGAGTAGAAATAATTCCCTTTACTCTCTTTTGCCTTGTCGTTTACTTTATGAAGCCTTCTTTGTATGTGTCGAACAGAAAGTGCACTTCACTGTAGTTCCAGTACTTCCTTTCTACTTTCTTTGTAAATGCTTCTGCTAAATCTTTGCATGAGTTAATGTCTTTACATTTGTCTGATTCTTTATTTTTTTTTAGTCAGTTTTAAGAATTGGGGATTATCTGCCGACACTCAACAGGTCATTAATAATGTTCTAGATAAGTTATATTAAAGTTTATCATCACCCTTACCTCTTAAAATGTTTCTTAACACCTTTAAATGTATTTGAAAATATACGACTTTCTCCACAAATTCACAAAATTGCAGCAATTCTTCCAAAATCAGTCTCAAATCTTATGAAAACTTATGCAATGCTCAATATTCTAAAATTCGTAACTTCTAGAACTTCCGTAACGTTCTTAAAAGCCATACCAGCCAAAATAGAACTCCATTTTTCTAACTATCAGATTTTTATGTTTTTTATATTTTTTCTGTTTCCTTTAGAGTAAATACATTAGCAACATGTTTTAGTTATCTTTAACATGAGCCCTCGTAAAAGAAAAGTGGACAATAAATAACTGATATAATGTCAGTTTTTCAAATCTCATTGTCCACCATTTTGATGATGTCGTAAATGCTCCCCGCCATACACCTCAAAGTGACTCCATGAAAATAACTTATTATTAGTTCTTGATTGAAATATCACCCTTACATCCTCCCTTCACTAACTTCGCCGCCGAACTACATATGCTCCTCTGCTATCTTGCATTTACTGTCTGATGAATATTTGTTCATAACCTACGCGTTTTATTTACCTAGTGTTCTCCCTTCTCATGAAAAACCCAGTATTCATGGAACGAAGAGCGGTGGATATGAGACTAACTGCTTGGAGGATGACTTTCGCAATATCGGGAGGCCTAAACATCATCCTGGCATGTGCAACTGCCTTGCTAGAAGAGAGTCCCAGATATTTCATGCACGTGAACAAAAATTATTTGTCACTGTTGACGCTAAGACAGTTTTATGCCATTAATAAATCGAGCTATGGTGAATCTTTTCAGGTACAGCATTTAAAGAAATATGGTATTATTTAGATTCTTAAAGGAACAAAATGTTTCGTAGATTTTTCATAAAATGAGCCTATAGTTAATTAACATTTTTTTTATAGTTTGCGTTCATATTTCAAGTCGGATAATTGCTAAACAAAAGCCGCTAAAATTATTTCGCTGCGTGGAGACCCTATGTCAGCTATACTTTATGGGATTATGACATTGCGATGTTTTTAATTGTTATAGTCTATTAGTTATTAATTATTTAACCTAACAAAAGACTAAAAAATGAAAAAGAGATGTTGAAATTTTTTTTTATTAGTTTTAATTATTATTACTGTTTTTACATTCAAAAATACTATAAGATTACATAAACTTTAAATTTTTATTGTTATTTGTTTAAACAAATTTTATAAACAAATAAATAAATTACGTATTTTTGAAAATAAAATTTTGTCATTTTGTCGTTACAAAATATTAAGATCAAAAAAATTAATTTTTTTTTTAATTGTTTTTAATTGTTTATAATCATTTTTTTCCATTTTTCATTATTTAAACAAATTATTAAGAACAAATTTTATTCTTAGAATTTATTATTTGTAATTCTCTACAAGGTGGAAAAAAGAAAAAAAAATATGTTGTTAATTTATTTATTTATTTCATAAACAATTTGTTATTAATAATCGTCAAATGTGTTTATATTTTTTTAGATAGAAAAAAAATAACAAAAACAGCCGTATAAATAAACACATTTTTGACATGTTTATGTATACGATTGTTTTTGTAATTTTTTTTCTATCTAAAAAGAATATAAACACATTCGGCGATTGTTAATAACAAATTGTTTATTAAATAAACAAATAAATTAACAACAACAAAATTTATTTTTTCCATCTTGTAGAGAATTGCAAATTATAAATTTTAAGAATAAACATTTTTTCTTAATAATTTGTTTAAATAATGAAAAAATGAAAAAAATGATTAAAAACAAATAAAAAAATTAAAAAGTATTTTATAAGAAATTATAATGGCAAAAAAATATATAAAAATTTAAAGTTTATATAATCTTATAGTATTTTTAAACATAAAAACAGCAATAATAATTCAACTTATTAAAAAAAAATTTTCAACCTCTCTTTTTCATTTTTTAGTTTTTTGTTAGGTTAAATAATTCATAACTAAGAGACTATGACAATTAAAAACATCGCAATTTCATAATCCCATAAAGTATAGCTGACATAAGGCTCCACGAAGCGAAATAATTTTAGTGGCTTTTGTTTAACAATTATCCGACTTAAAATATAAACGAAAGCTCTAAAAAAAAATTGTTAATTAACAATAGGCTCATTTTATGAAAAATCGGTGAAACATTTTTTTCCAACGGTTTATTTTTCCTTTAAGTGTCTAAATAATACCATAATTTAAAAAAAATTTAAATTACTATTTAATAACATAAAAAAACATTTTTACTTATTACGGCCGGTTTCAGAGCATCGTTAAATTAAAATTATTAATATTAAAGATAAGAGTTTTGAGAGTTTGGACTTTTTTATTGAAAATTTCTTCTTCTTTAAGAACCTTTCTTTAAAATTTCTTAAATATTGTTTTCGAGTTATTTGCAAAAAACGAAACTCGTTATTTTTTCAATCTTCATTTCTTTATAACTTTTGCAATAGTTTATATGCGGGTTTGAAACTTTTGCACATTTTTCTAGACGTCATTCCGAATCCAATGAGCCCTCACTCATATTTTTACAAGCTTTATCAAGCAATAACACGGCTGTGAACTTGTGAACTAGTCTGTTACATACTATTTAGCATGTTAAATTAAATAAAAGGACCCCAGACATTGGTACTTACAGTCAAATTGGCTGAATTTTTAATATGTCATAGATTACGACTTTCTGATCAAAAGCTATCATAGGCCCAACTCGATCCTAGTTTCCGAGATACAACTCAAGAAATGTACAAGAATTACAATTAAAAAAAAAAAATCGAATTCATGATTTTTTTCATACATTGTATATTGTGATATGTTCTAATAGCCCTTTATAATATTTTGCGCTAAAACATTTGTTGTTTTAACGAAAATACCGTAGAAAAAAATTAAAGTTTAAAAAATGTTGGAGAAATCTATATAAAAATAACAAGTGAGAAAAATATTCGATCAAATTGGCTAAATCATTTTTTACATACAGTATGTGTCTTCCTGATCACAAAACTTTAAGAAAAGCTTTCGGAAATTGCTCCTTTGACCTTTAATACCCCATCAATAAATTAAAAGTTCGGCAAGATACAGAATTTTACAAGAATCCATAGTTGTACCTCGGAAACTAGACATAGGATCAAGTTGGGCCCACAAGAGTATTTGATTGATTGATTGATTTACCAGCGTGCGGTAGGCATTGCTGCCACTCCCAAGTTATACAGCTGGGCCTGCTACGTCCACGCTGGGTTGGACTAAGGTCATGCTTGTTGCCAGCAGCGAGAGCCACATGGCGCATGGTAAAGGAATGTGGGATGGGAGGTGTAGGTATTTGTGAGATGCGTTACCGCATTATGTCGTGAGGGAGCGTTTAAGCCCCCTTTTTTTGTATTTTTGGTTCTGGGCTTCTGCCTATTCTGGGTCTTCTTGTGAGATATGTTGCCGCGTTGTGTCGCTGCTATATGTGCTGCTATTTTTGTACTTCTGTTTCTACAGGTCTTCTTCTTCTGAGACTTCTGATTCCTCCGTTTCTGACTCTGGTAGAGTATATATCGCTCCGATTTCTTTGTGAAATTCATTCTTTCCCCTCGCTTTTCTTTCCCAGTATGTTTGGTCCTTTCCCAGTTTGTTCATGATCCTCTCGATTGTTGTTTTCCACGTGTAACATGGTCTCCCAATTTTAAGTTTGCTGCTATTCAGTGTTAGTGCTTTCTTCAGTAGGTGTGTTGGTTCCCTTCTTTGGACGTGTCCCCAGTACTTCATTGCGTACATTTCTATCCTTTTTGTGATTGTCTTCCCTTCTAGTAGTGTTGATGTTTTATGTCTCTTTCAGCTCTTCTCAAACTTCTTCTGTTGGCTTTTGTTGTTGCCGCGTTTTTAACTCCATATGTCATTGTTGGCAGTATGATGGCTATGTATAGCCGTTTGGCCAGGCCCCATGATAGTTTGTTTTTCTCAATGAACGGTATAATTGCTCTTGTGACTCTGTATGCTGTTTTTATTCTCTCCTTTACTGTTTCTCTCCTTTTCAGTTGGTTCGTCAGATATGTTCCTAGGTATTTCAGTTTGTTCGTTGTTCTTAGGGAGTAGTCACCTATTTTGTGTCCTTCTCCACTGATCCGACTTTCTTTTGTTGATGGGTCTCGCTCCATTATTAGACATTTTTTGAAATTTATTTTCACCCCAGATGTGTCCAAATGCGGTTTCATGTTTTCTAGGAAGTTGAGAATTTGTTGCTCTTCTTCTGCGACGATTAGGAGGTCATCGGCGTAAGCTAATACGAATGGGGTTCTCAGTGTTTCCGTGTCTTCGTTAAAATTTGGTGTTTCCCTTATTGTGTTTTGTATCGCTTGGTCTAGGACCGTGGTGAATAGTCGGGGGGATAGGGGGCATCCTTGTTTGACTCCTCTGTTCTTTTGTCTGGTTTCCCTCATTTGTCCGAACCATTGTATGGCAGTTGTTTCATGAAAACAGGCCTTTATTATCTTGTTTATTAGATAGTGCGGCACTCCTTTGTTATACAGGGTGTTGACTATGGCTTCGTGACTGATGGTATCGAATGCCTTTTGGAGATCTATAGCGGCTATGTGCAGTTTTGTCCCTTCTCTCCATTTTTCTTCCAGTATTCTTCTGGTGGTGTACATGTGGTCGTCCGTTGATCTGCCTCTGATGAATGCTGTCTGGTAGTCTGGCGGTCTTCCAATGTACTTCTCTAGTTGCTCGAGCAGGAATTATGCGTAGTATTTGTATCCTATGCTGCCGAGTGTTATTCTTCTGTAGTCTTCTATGGTCTGTGGCGAGTTGGTTTTTGGGAGGGGTATTTGTATAGTCTTGGTCCATTCCGTAGGCAGAGGCAGAGTTTTCTGTCCATACCCTGGTAATGATTTCTAGGGTTTGCTCCTTTAGCTTTTCCGTGCCGTAGTGTATTAACTCGTTGTTTATTTTATCTACTCCAGGTGCGGTGTTTCTTCTAGCTCTGGCTATTATTCCTAGCAGTTGGTCTTTTGATGGTGGCTTGTCCAAGGGCCAGTGGTCTGTTTCTCTTATTAGTTTTGTTCGTTCTTTAGTTGCTTTCTCTTCTTCCTTCAGCTTCTTGGTCCAATGTTGTATTGGTATGTATCTTCTCTTGTGGGTACTGTTGTTTCTTCTATATTTTTTCAGATATCTGAAGGTTTGGTTTAGTCGTTGTCCTGTTGGAAGTGCTTCTATGTTTTCGAAGAATGATTTGCATTTTTCCTCATCGTGGTTTCTCTCCGCTTCCCTTTTTTCCTTCAGTGCTTCTTTTAGTTTTTCGTTTATATTCTCCGTCGGCTGTTGTTCGCCTGTGGCCTTCATCTTTTTTAGCTGTTCGTACTTGTTATTTTTTTCCTTTCTTGTCGGGCTCATAGGCGATCTGTCCCTTTTTAACGTTTTTCTTGCTGCAATTTTTTATTTTTGCGCCCATTGATGTCCAGTCTAATTCTTCTCCTGTCAGTTGGTTTTCTATTTCTTCACCGTATTTCTTCCGAAAGTCTTCGTGCTGTAGTAGAGAAATATTCCAAGTACTGTGTAGTGTCTTGTTGTTTCCTTGACTTATTTTTCCTTCTTTTATTTCCAGTTTTCCGTATATATTTTTGTGGTCTGTATTGATTTCTGCTGCCCTTTTTGCTTTAACGTTCTTGATCCTTTCTGTTATCTCTCTGCTTACCAGGATATGATCTACTTGTGAGATTGATCTTCCATTGGTCCAGGTGTCAATGCAGGTTTGGCTTTTGGCCCATGTGTTTCTTATTGTTAGGTTAAACATGTGTGCTAGATTTTTCATCGCATTTCCGTTTTCATTTGACCATGTGTGGAGTAATGTTTTTCCTATGATGCTTTTATCCTCCTCCGTCTGATCGTCTTTTCCTATATGCGCGTTGAAGTATCCTAGTATTATGATGGGCATTTTTCTTTATTCGTTTCTTCTGGTTTCTTGAGTTAGCTGCCTGAATACCCTTCCTGCTCTCTTGTCTGAGGGTACGTGGACTCCTATCATGCAGATGTTCTCCTTTTCATTTTGTATGATTGCCGTGACTATGTTTTCGTTTATATTTTCCGTCCTTATTTCGATGGGCCTCTCCCGTCTGGTTACCCATGCAACTCCTCTGCTGGTCTTTTCTTGCAATTGCGATCTCAATTGGCATGTTGTCGTCTTCTTGTTGGTTGTTGGGGTGAAAAGTTATGATTTCGCCCTCCTCTTGGTGTATTATTATTGTCCTCCTCTTCAAGTTTGCTGTTGCTGCTATCGTCTCCTGCCCACCCCAGAAACCATCTTTTCTCAGGTCTCCGATGAACGCCTCTATTTTTTCTTTGTTGGTGCTGTGTTGATTGTAACGGGGTTCCAGTTCGTTGATGGATGCTAGCATGAACGGGGTGAAATAATCTATGTTGTTCTGTATATAGTCCGCTACTTGTTTCCGTAGATTTTTGATGGCGTTGGTGTGTGCCGGGGTTGTTATGTTTTCTCCTTCTAACTGCTGGCTTATTGCTCCATATAGACAGTTTCCGTCGCCGTCGATTTTTTGTACCAGTAATTGGTGTGTCTTCGTTCTTACGTTCTGTAGTGGATACATTGTTTTTGTGTTTTCTGGAGAGTTGTTATTTCTTGCTCACTTTTGCTTATTCTTGACCTAAATTTTTTAATAAAATAAAATTCCTTAGCCTTACCAGAGCCGTACCAGATGTGGAGTGTAAACAGTCAGTATGTTTTTAAAGCATGCAGGAGAATTTTCTAGATATTAATGGTTCTGAAACCAGGAATGGCAACAATTTTATCCAAAATTTTTGTTATTTTTGAATTAATTTAATTAGGCGCGATGTACTGTTACTCTGATGGTACGCCCCTGGGGTTTAGTCATATATGTATATCTGAAAGATAAATTGTTTATTGACTTATCTAATTTATTGCCCGACCTGTTTATGAAATTCTTTAAGTTGTCTACAAAATGTGACTGGTTTATAAGGGGTAATTGGACACTTAGCTTTGTTTTATGGTACCCTTTCTGGTCCGTCCCTTCGTCGAAACCTCGATCTGTCAGCTTTTCTCACTGCACAACACTGAAGAATTTAATCACGTATTTATTAATTATTGATTATTGGCACTTATCACTTAATTGTTGTTTTGTTGGCACCACCACCGTATGTAGAATTTTTTACTCAATAACTAGGTTAATTTTGACCTATTTAGGCCAGCTTATTACCGGCTTTTTTCACGATTTACACTGCGTTTGTAAAAAGCGTCTCAAGTACGAGCTTGGACTCCCAAGTTGGGCCCACAAGAGTATTTGATCAGAAAGTCAAAATCTACAACATATTAGAAATTCAGCGAATTTGACTGTATCTCAATTTACATAAGAAATGTGCGGGGTCCTTTATTTTTATGTCTAAGATCTATAAGAATATAAACAAATATTGTTATTTTCAGGTGAAGGAGGAGAATTTAAGAAATATCATCCACGACTATGGCCTCTCTATTTACCCAGAACCCCGTGGACGCTTAAATTGCCTTGAAAAAATACTAAACGTACTGACCAAGTCTATAAAATTATTGTTCTCGACGCCATTCATAAAATCCACCATTGTGCTGTTAATCATCAAGACACCTTTATTAATACTTGGGTAATACAAATTTTATATTACTCATTAAAATAATATTTTTGTTATTAGAAGCATCAAAATGAATAAATAGTCCAGGGCTTTTAGTTTTCGTTAACGAAAAAAGTCAAATAAACCTGATTTTTTACACTTTAATTTCGTCTTTCTAAGCAATGTCTCAAAAGTCACCTGTGATCTGTGTATAGTTCATTATTAGCCCAGACGACAGAGAACATTTTATAGTGAAACCTACAAAAACTTACAAAATGAATAATTTTTTTTAGCGAGTTCGTGAAAGTGTATAGAATAATATCCAGAAAAGTTTACATTCCGCTCGGATGCAGAGCATAAAAAAGAAAATTTTTTTTTCATCAATTTTTTCAAAATTTTCAAATTAGTCAGGGCAGGAAAAAAAAAATACAGGTGGATAGATCACGTGTTTCTGAACAAAAAATGTCCTAATAAAATTTATCGCTAAAGCCAATACCGTGGCTTTAGCGATAAATTTTATGGAAAAAATAGTGAAATCACTTTGTCACTCTGCGCGTCTTAGTTCTGTCAAATTGTCAAACTAATGAAATTGTACGTAAATGACAGAACTAAGACGTCACCAAAGCACAGTTTTCAATAAATACAATTTGTCCTTTTCAAACTGAGTTTGGTTTCAAAGTATTCTTGAAACCTTTATCTAATGTACTTTTTTTACGTAGAAATGACTCCTGCATTAGATTTTCTAGTCAAAAATATTCATCATCAGGTATGGCTCATGAGGCGTCCTCCACCGACTAATGTGATGTAATATATAAATTATTATTGTTTCTTTCTAGTCGGGGTGCCCTCCCTAGCTGTACGTGCACCCCCCCACCGATCCTTGGGGACAATGTTTTTCATAAAGATTAAAAGCCTAAGGAACAATTTAAGACATGTCCCCCAAAAAAAACTGGCTCTACTTTCAAAAATAGCGGCCATATGTTAAAAAAACTGTTGCTAATGTTGTTTTTATCATTTAACACAAAAACTGAAAAAGATGGACAAAAACTTTTTTCACAAAAAACAACGTGCATAAGATTTTCTACAATTTTGTTCCTATACAATATTTTGATAGGAGTTACCATTTTCCAGATAAATGAGTCCAAAATTAAGAAAACATGAAAATTCATATATCGGTAAAACACTCGTTTCTCCTCAAGACGATGGAGAAGCTATGTGAACGATACATAAGGGATGTCGTAGTGAAAGACAACCCTTTGCATCCCAACCAACACGCATACACATTGGGAAGATCCACCGACACCGCCCTCCATGCGGTCGCGAGTCGGATTGAGAAATCCTTGGACAATAAAGAGTCCACCCTAGGTGTATTCATAGACATAGAAGGTGCGTTTGATAAAACCACCTTCCCAAAAATCACGGCAGCCCTAGTGGAGAGAAACGTCCCCACGATTATGGGAAGCTGGATATCCAACATGCTCTCCAAAAGAGCTGTACAAATCAGTGTGGGAGACGCTTCTGTGCGAGGAATGGTCGCGAGAGGCTGCCCGCAGGGAGGTGTAATATCACCACTGCTATGGAACTTAGTTCTCGACAGCCTCTTGCGCCACCTCAACTCAGAGGGTTTCCACACAATCGCCTACGCAGATGATGTAACAATACTGCTCAACGGAAAATTTGAAGGAGTCCTCTGTGAAAGGATGCAGGGGGCTCTAAGAATAATTGAAAAATGGTGCAGAGAACACTCGCTGTCTGTTAATCCCAGGAAGACGGAGATGGTTCTCTTCACAAGAAAAAGGAAACCAGGAGCACTGAAAGCACCAGTTCTCCTGGACACAACACTAAGTTTCGCATCAGAAGTGAAATACCTTGGGGTAACCTTTGACGCCAAACTAACATGGAATCTTCACTTAGGCAGAAGACTAAAAAAGGCTTACATTTCTTATGAGCAGTGTCGCAGGACCGTGGGGAAAACCTGGGGAATGAAACCTAAAGTGGTCATGTGGATATACACTGCCATCATAAGACCAATGATAACCTATGGAGCTGTGGTCTGGTGGCCTAAGAGTAAACAGACTACAGCGAGAGCCAAGCTCAGCCAAGTGCAGAGAGTTGCCTGCCTAAGCATAACAGGAGCTATGCGAACAACGCCAACGAGAGCAATGGAGGTAATGCTGTGTTTGCCACCACTGGATTTACATCTAGAAGAAGTGGCCTTAATAATAATGGCACGCCTCAAGTCCGTTGGCCTACAACCAAATGTAGGCTGTCGAACGAGGCTGTCAGGAAGACGCCTCTTCTACAGGCATGCACAGATGGTATCTCTCCCCGATTTGTCTTTGATAGACCCTACACAATACAGACAAACAGTGAAAACGAGACCGCTGGTGAAGGTGTGATTAACATTTTCACAGACGGATCAAGGAAGAAGGAGGGGGCAGGATGTGGAATATATTCCAGAAGCCTGCAAATCCAATATAAATGGACTATGGATGAGCGAGCCAGCATAGTACAAACTGAACTGGCGGGCATAACCATAGCCGCAAAAGAGATTGTCCGCAGACAAACTACGGGCAAAACAAACAGGATCTACACAGACTGTAGACAATCACTACTAGCCCTGAGAAGTTACAAAATAACCACAGGAGCAGTATGGGAATGTCATCAAGCACTTGTGGATGCCTCCAGTACGAACAACATCTCGGTATGCTGGGTGAAAGGACACGCACAGTGCAGTGGCAACAAAAAAGACGACAAACTGGCCAAGAAGGCAGCAGGCCAACTTATTTTTGGACCAGGCCCGGCCAGTCTGTTACCAATTACGGCGATAATACAATTAATTAAGGAGCACACCCACAACGAATTTAAGAAGCTGTGGGATGAAACAAGCAGCTGTCAGCTTGCTAGGGAACTACTCACGTATCCCAACAAGAAAACAGCATTGGACTACCTGGCAATGACCAGAGGGAATCTACGTTTTATAACAGGAATCCAGACTGGACACTGTCCGCTAAGGAAACATCTATACAATATGAGATTAAGCGAAACACCTCTTTGCAGAGGTTGTGAACAAGAAGATGAGACGGTTCAACACGTACTCTGTGACTGTTCAGCTGTCTCATCAATTAGAGAATCCATCTTGGGAGAGCGTTGACCTACCTTGGCCAATGTAAGGGAGATGCCCCTAGGCAACATCACCACCTACTTCGAAAGAATAGGTTGGTTGGAAGCCTAGGCGAGGGTCTGCCTAGAGGGAGGATGTACAAGGGGTCCAATGGGGCCTAAGTGTTGTGGTTTTTGACCACCCTCCTGCTAATTCCATACTCCATACTCCAACACTTAGAGGAAATAACTGTGACAATTATTGTAAGGCGTATAATATAACTTTATATTATTAACATAACAAAAAATAAAATAAACTGAAAAAAATTGATAATAATAATAATATTATAATTTGCGGAGATTTATCTCGAAAACGGCAACAATAGTATCTGGAAAATGGTAACTCCTAACTCCAAATATTGTATAGGAACAAAATTGTAGGATATTTTATGCACTTTGTTTTTTGTGCAGAAAGTTTTTCCCCATCTTTTTTAGTTTTCGTGTTAAATGACAAAAACAATATTTGCACTTTTTTTTAAACGGACGCCATTTTGAAAGTAGAGCCAGTTTTTTTTTTTGGGGGACATGTCTTAAATTGTTCCTTAGGCTTTAATCTTTATGAAAAACATTGTCCACAAGGGTCTGGGGGTGCACGGACACTTAGGGTGAGCTCCCGTAGTATTACGTTTTATATTGAATTTTATATTTTATTTTAAGAGCTGAATCATTCATCTGGAAAATGGTAACTCCTATCCAAATATTGTATGGGAACATAATTGTAGGAAATTTTATGCACTTTGTTTTTTGTGCAGAAAGTTTTTCTCCATCTTTTTTAGTTTTTGTGTTAAATGACAAAAACAATATTTGCAAATTTTCTTTTTTTTAACGGACGCCATTTTGAAAGTGTAGTCAATTTTTTTTTTTGGGGACATGTCCAAAATTGTTCCTTAGGCTTTAATCTTTATAATAAACATTGTCCCGAAGGATCGGGTACTTAGCGCGGGCTCCCGTAGTATTAGCTTAAAAAATGTTTCCTTACCAAATTGGGAGAAGATCGGTCAAGGGGTAGTTGAGATATTGCAACAAAAATTTAAAAGATTACAATTTTGACACCCTGTATCTTTTTCCACAGCAACAATTTACTAAAGCATGTTTAGTTATACCCTCATATTTTAGTCCAAAGGATCTACCCTTAAACTATGACCTATTGTTAATAGTCCACCCTGTATAAAAGTAGAGTGTAACTATGCATGTGCTTATGTCTGTGAATTTGGCATGAGGATAGGAAGTGCCTTCGCGACTTCCAAAAAATGCAAAAACTGAAAAAATCAGAATGGCAGCACCAATATGGCGTCCCAGATTTGAGTCAAACTATGATTTTTAACGATCCTCGTAGCAAAGCACGGGCATCTTGATAGTCCCACTTAAAGAGTAACAAATGTAGGCTTCGAAAAAGGATACTTTCAGATATAAGATTCTGGTGTAGAAAAAATTTATTTAAGTATTATTTTTTTTTTTTTTGTAAAAGTTACAGCTTGGTAAATTTCCCTACTACTGAAAAATATTTTATTCGGAAATCGTTTTCCACACACGTTTAGACATTAATAAAGAGTCATACAATGCCAAACGTCAATTTGAAAAATGTTAAAAATCGAAGAATTGGCCCTTTCCTCCATTTTCAAGGTCATGGGGGCGCGGCTAAATATTAACCGATTTGG
Organism: Rutpela maculata; assembly: GCA_936432065.2. Taxonomy (NCBI): domain Eukaryota; kingdom Metazoa; phylum Arthropoda; class Insecta; order Coleoptera; family Cerambycidae; genus Rutpela; species Rutpela maculata. The sequence continues at coordinate 121,763,695 of OW386293.2, read as the reverse complement.
CTAAAAATTTAGCCGAATTAGTTTTAGATACATAGCAAAAAATGATATACTATGCCATTTTCATGTTTTTCGGCCCACCCCACAATTCACGCTGGGATTTAACTTCACCCTCGTGAATAATAGCGATCATTATATTCTCGTTAAATAGTACACTATTTTCTACTCCCATGCTTTAATTCGTTCATTAGACATTCCCTACCTGTACTTCAATGAGATTCATTAAGATACAGATTTTCCATTAAGATACAAGTTCATAACCAATAGAAACGCGATAGACAACAATATTCTGTCAATATCAACTATTGCTTTGAACATCTGACAGATCTAAAATGTATCAATTTTGACACGTCATTTGTAATATCATGTTTACCTAGCATATTCAGAAATAAAGTGTTAATTTTCTATTTCATTATAACTGGTCGTAGAAAAAATAGTGTATGCAACTCACATTTAATGGCAATTAAGACACGATCATGAGAATTATGACATGAGCCGTAGGCGAATGTCATAATGAATGCTATCATTAAATGGTCGTTGTATATACACTATTTTCTACGAATACCGTATAACCCTTGCATTGACGAATAATGATAGTCATAATTCCAACCTAACGCATAATGAAATGAGTCTCATTATAACGCACCTTTGACCAATCAGGAACTAACAATTTTCATAACCAACGGACGATTCCATAATTTCCCAGGGAGAGTCCGCATGTTTTCGTGTTTGACGTCTTAGACGTCAAAACAAAGTTTTACCACAGAAAAGAGAACTACCTGAAACGACACTTGGGCTTCCCGCCAAAATTCCATTGTCGCCATCTTGTTGTTGGTACATCCGTCAGTTCATTTATCGGTTTAGGTTAAAACAATAACCGCAGATTTCTAAATTCACCGGTGGAGCACACGGGTAAAATAATATTATATGATTGGCTATTTGAAAAACATAGCCAATCAGCTTCGTATTTTATCCACCGCCCAACGGTGATTTTAGAAAAGTGCGGTAAATGACAGTCTTTGACATAATACCGAAATAAATTCTTAAAAGGTTTTAGTTTTATTGTGCTGTGAATAGGTAAAAGATCATAGTGGGAAAGTGTTGTTAATAATAATTTTTATTAGCGATATGAGTAAACGAAGTGGAACCGTTTGCGCTGTTAAGGAATGTCCAAGTAGTACGACAGGAGAAGACATTAGTTTATTTAGGTTTCCTAAGGATCCCTAAAGGTATTTTATTATTGATGTAAATTATAAAATATTTCCAAGTAATTGTAAACCTTTTTTCTTTTAAGATCCGTATTTTGGTTGGAAACACGCAATCGTGGGGATTTGGCAAGTAAAAGTTCAGCCGAACTTTACAACAATTTTAAGTTGTGCGCACGATAAATATCAGAATAGATTGCTACCAACAGCACTACCTATACTATTTTCCCTCAACTTGATAGTTTAAAAAGAAAAAAATATATTATTTCCCCAGACAAACCTCCCAGTAAGAAATTACAGATTTTCTCAGACGAGACGTATTGATTTCAATACATTTTGTGACTTTATATTAGTAAATACAATTGTTCGTAGAGTTAATTTTATCTAGTTTAATTTAATAGTTTTAATACCCATTATAAATAGAACTCTGCGCATAACGTAATTGTATTCAGCCTCTGTAAAGTTTGTTCATAAACATGCTGTTTAAATTTCCCGCCAAAATTACCAACAACAAAATGGCGAAGGTCACAAAAAAACATCTAAGGCGGTGCTGAGAGTGCCGCTTCTGGTAGTTCCTTATTCTGTGGTTTTACTGCCAACTAATTGTATTTCTTCAACTTTAAACGATTTAAACAATTAAGTTGAGGATAAAGTATAGTATTCTGCTCGCGTATAATGGCTATTACACGTTCGCTGAATAAGTACTATTGTTTATGGTATATTTGCGGAAAGTTTTAAGTAATTCTCGACTTTATGAATTTATTTATTCTCGTCCTAGTTGTTGGTCTATATTTCTTGTTTGATGCATGGGTTAATTGCGTGGTCCACTGTGCGTTGCTTAGAACGACTAAGTAAAACATGTGGCTTTCTTGGACTCTCTTTACACGACATATTTTATCTAAATGCACTGGACTAACACCAACTGAATTTGAACTGTTTATGTTACCGATATCAAGGCCTCTGGATGTAAATATTTTCCTGGCGAAATTGGCAGACGTAAATTCAGAGGTTCAAGAAGGAATTGACGTTATTTATTTGGACAGTCTGAAAAACCATACCATGTGTAACGACCCGGAGGAGAGCATGTATTTATATTACATTTATTTTGGTCTTGCTGTCTGCCTTTTCACCGGTAATGTCATTGTCATGTTGTCTGTGGATTGGGTTGGAAGGAAGGTCTATGCGAGTAAGTATTTCGTATTTATTTATGTAAATAAGCCATTGATCAGCCGAAGCTAGGTCTACAAAAAAAAATATATATATATATAGTGTGTCCCAGGATAGATGTTACAAAAGGTGTAATGGACCAAAAGTTTAGGAATTTTGGAATGGTATTTGGGAATTGAGCCCTGCTTGTTGTAAAACTAAAGTATACCAAAAATGACTTGATTTGGTGTCGTACAGGGTGTTTTATAAGCAAAGTTGTAAAAATCACCACTAATAAAGTACCTTTATTTTTCAAAATATGAAAAAAATCCACTAAGAAAAGTTATTTAGAATGCAATTTTATACCTCTATACCAAATTTCAGGAATATAAAATTATTTTTTTGAAACTTCCCATTTTTTCAATAAATTAGTATTTTATTTTGAACCATTCAATTAAAACTGCATAGAAATAATTTTTTCTGAATTAATATTTAAAGTTATGTAGAAGCTAAAAGTAGGCTATGAGAAAAGCAGTGGATACACATTTATCATTTATTATCTGTCAAACGTAGTCAATATTATCCTTAATTTCTGTTTCAAATTAACGAACCAAGCAAAAAAAATTAAGTGAAAATGGCACTCACAGTGCGTGAAAAAATTTATATTGTGCAATGCTACGGAATTGGCGGTGAAATCTCGCTAAGAGAAGTGGTAAGCCAATTTAATTTGAAATTTCCAAACACTGCTTTGTCACATACTCAGGCTATGAGAATAATTAAAAAGTTTCTGGCTACTGGTAGTGTTCTTAACATGAAAAGAAAAATAAAAGAATATGATGAAGACAATGTTGGGGCTATTATAGCTCATGCCTCTGTTATAGAAAATCCTAGGATGCCACTAAGAGAGAGATCAGCTCTAATTAATATTAGCAAGTCTGAACTCCAAAGAATTTACAAGGCAAAGAAAATTAGGGCATATAAAGCAAACTATAAACATACACTTGAAGAGGGAGATGACGGCCGTAGGTTGGATTTTTGTTTGACCATTGGGGAAAGAATCGTGGAAGAGAGATTTTTTCATCATTTCATAATTTTCTCAGATGAATCCACATTCACAAACAATGGTGTTGTTTCATCTCAGAATTGTCGGTTTTGGGATTCTGAAAATCCAAATTTTAGAATTCATTGTAGAAGACAATATTATAAAAAAGTGAATGTGTGGTGTGCCGTTTCTTATCACGTTGGAGTTATTGGACCTTATTTCATTGAGGGAAGATTAAACCAGCACACTTATTTACAGCTTCTTGAAAGATTTTGTGAAGAACATTTAAATATTTTAAGAGATATGCCTTTAGTTCATTTTCAACATGATGGTTGCCCTAGCCACTCCACAGAAATGGTTAATCGGTGGTTGAATTTAAATTTTGGAGAAAATTCGATTGCCAGGAATGGACCGATCAAGGGGCCGGCGAGATCCCCAGATCTATCAATATTGGATTTCTTTTTATGAGGTCGCCTCAAGCAGTTGGTTTACGCTGAACCACTTCCTAATGATGTAGCAGTATTGAAGCAGAGAATTACAAATGCCGTAAACTCCATACCGTTAGATTATATTCGAAACAGTTTTAAGGACTTCAGGCGAAGGATCGAAATGTGTGCGGATGTGGGTGGTAGCTACGTCGAATAATAAAAAAATTGTAAACATTGTTTTGTATTGGTCAATAATAATTAATTTGTTTGTGAATCTGTTATGTTTTTGACATTTATTACTTGTTATAATTTTTAAACCTCATTAATCATTAATCTTCTGTTAGTAATTGTTTCTTGTTTTACAATTAGTACGATTAACATTATACCTTCTTACATCTCGTATATTCAATTTTTTATTTACCAATAGCCTACTTTTTGAGATGATTAACATTTGCTCCTACACAACTTTAAATATGAATTCAACTCTTAATTCGCAAAAAATGGGAGGTTTCAAAAAAATAATTTTATATTCCTGAAATTTGGTATAGAAGTATAAAATTGCATTCTAAATAACTTTTCTTAGCGGAATTTTTTCATATTTTGAAAAATAAAGGTACTTTATTAGTGGTGATTTTTACTACTTTGCTTATAAAACACTCTGTAGAACACCAAATCAAGTCATTTTTGGTATACTTTAGTTTTACAACAAGCAGGACTCAATCCCCAAATACCATTCCAAAATTCCAAAATTTTTGGTCCATTACACCTCTTGTTACATCTATCCTGGGACACACTGTATATATTCTGCTCCAAGGACTAAACCTATCATGCCTTAAGTATTTTTGTGTGCTGAATCCCGATTTTAAATTAAAAAAATTTTATAGCGCGTAGATTTCGAGTAAATCCCGGTTTTCATTGTCAAAAAAACGCAGTTTGACGATAAAACCCGGGATTTACTCGAAATCTATGCGGTAGAAAATTATTTCTTAAACTAAAAATTCGGATTTAGTACACAAAAATACTAGGCCATGATACCATTTATTTATTGACCACTTTACATACAATAAAAGTACATTTGAAGTCACATGTAGGAGAGCAGTTCCTACTAAGTCCTATTATCTAGAGTTAGTAAAAATTAGGAAATCATTTACACTATTTACACTAGTCCTTGGAACAGATTTTTTTTGTAGAAGAGGTGCACCTGTTGCATAATTATGTTCCTAGGACTAAACCTATCATGCCTTAAGTATTTTTGTGTGCTGAATCCGAATTTTCAATTTAAACATACAACATGCATAAGCATGATGTTTTGCATTTTCCCTGGGTGTGGATATTAAAACCACCACTTGTTTTCTGTAAAATGTTATCATGATGCTTCCATAAAAAAGACGCCCCCTCGAGAAAATGTTTTTTTCGGAAAAAAATTTTTTTGCAAAAATTATATGTATAAGCAAAACTGCAAAAATTTTTATGGAAAACGTTTTTTTTTAATTTTATATATTATGAAGTAATAATCTATTTATAAAACATTTGCAAATGACCATAATAAAAAAAAAATTATTGAATTATATTTTTAGCTATGTCAATGCGCCATCATTCAACAACAGAAAAATGGCGATTTTAATTGCAGTCACTTTGTAGTGGTATATATGTCAGCAAAGTATTTGTCACATGTTAGAGGTGACAAAAACCAAAATTATTTCCCTACAAGTTACATTTCCCATAAAGTAGCGGATGCCACCAACGTTATAGTTGTTGCTACTTTAAAAGTGGTGACGGGAACTACAACAATTTCACTGTGTAGTTATATTTACCTAGATGTAACAAATGGGACCAATGACACTATAAGATCTTGGTAACTATTGCTACCAACTTATTTTCATGTTGGTACAATTGGCAGATACGAGATAGATATTTTTTTTTGTATTGGCAACATGGTAATAACTATTAAAGTGTCACTGTGTGTGATGTGGATTAAAAATAACAATTATACTTTTACCAAGTACTTTTTATTATCTGATATTATTAATTAAGTTGTTAATAAACTTGTGCAAATAAAATATTTGTTTATTTACTGAAAACGATGTACAATATATGTCTTCTAAATATATTTATTAACATAAGGTGTGTAATAATGAAAAAAATACATGAGTTTTCATATTTTAGTGATCAGTTTACATTTAATTTCATTCAAAAAATAGTAAGTAAGTATTTATTTGACTAGGAAAATCCTAATAAACAAATTCACTTTTCTAATGTAATTACAAAGAATCAATGTATACATAAATAATACACGCACTTACACACTCAGACTAATACGTATACAAATAAATTAAAAAATAACGAGAAAAAAATATATAAAAGAAGTGGAGTTAATCGACTTTATATAGCTTACAATTTTACGTTTGAATACAGGTAGAGAGATAGATTCCTTTCATCCTCTGGTAACTTGTTATATTGATCGAGGCTTTTATATAACATAATTTTCCTAGTTTGACTTATATTTTGCATTGGTATATAAAATTTGTTGTTATTTCTTGTGTGGTGTTGATGTATTTGGTTTGCATAAAATATGAACTTATTTAAATAACTAATTAAGTTATTTAAAATTTTGAAAATAAATACCATAGCCATGAAAAGCAATCTATCTTTTACAGACAGCCACTGAAGAGAAGAAAGCATATCTTGGATTGAGGTATATCGGCTGCATTTCAAAATCACTCTCGTTCCTCTATTCTGCAGTTTTTGAAGGGAAGTTATTTTATTTAAATCGAAGGAATATAATAGACTGGCACAGTAATCGAAATGAGGTTGAATAATGGTGTTGTAAACTGTTATTTTTGTCATCCCTGATAACTTTTGAGATATTCTATGAAAGAAATATAGTTTTTTTTTGCTATTTTTTTTTTGTATATATATATATTGTTTAATTTATTGTACACAAACAATGTCTTCCGTTCTGTCCGTTCCCCATTGACACAATATTTATTAAATGTGGAGTTTTTAATCGGCAAATTCATTTGATATTCTCAGTGGATCACTAACCGAACTATGGGTCACTCTGTGGTTTTAAAGACAAGTTCTAACTTTCGTGTAGTACAAATTATCACTAATATCACTGCAAACGCAAACTGTTATAGTTTTCGATTACTTTTCTCCGTGTGTTGATGGGAACACTTTTGCACTTGTTGCCAAAGATGATGGTTTTGCTGTGGCGAAATAATCTTTCATGTTTGCATCATATTCTGAAGAATCACTATTTCTACTAATGTTTAACTGTTTCTTCGGTTTTCTATCAAACGTGGATGAGTGCCGATAAACTTTAATTCTCTTTTACTGAGCATTTCAGATGCCACCGCCATTTTATTCAATGCCAATAATTATATAAATTGTCTTAAAAGTGAATATTACTTTATAGTAGGTTTTCAAGGTATATGTAACTTTACAGTCATTTTCAATTAGTGGGGAGCAGTAAAAATAACTTCAAAGCCCCTATGTTCGTTGAAATAACCTCATTTTTACTCGAGATGTCACTAATAAGTTAGACAACTTAGAAGTTTCAGAAAATTTCCCAACAACGTACCGGGGGCTTAAAATTGTGCACTTGAAGTTATCGTTACTTTGAAGTGGTCCTTTGATAATGCTGTGCGGTCGGCATTACTACCAATTTTCACTTTGCAGTTGAGGATGCTTCAAAGTAATGCAGAGTAGTATCCGCGACCTTGCAGATTCTGCAGCGGTTACTTGAAAGTGTTTGAAGTATATAATTACAAATGTTATTTACTACTTAGGTATTAGTATAATCATTTATTTTTTATTGCAATATAGATCTTTCTTTACATCTCCTGTAAGTTTCTTGTTGATTCTCCTTATGAGTACTAATGGAATGTTGGATAATAAATAATTTGATATTTTGTAAGTATATTTTGTTTTACTTTCAGTTAGATGCAAAGATGCATGTATATATAAGTTCAACATAATCGATTATTTCAATTTACTGCTAACAATAATACGAGTGATAAATCAAACATAATAAAAAGTGAATATACGTATTTAATAAAAAACAAGGAATATTTAACTACTGACCTACCTACATGAAATAATAAAATACATGTTAGACATATTATATAACACTAGTAAGACACGATAAGAAAAAGTTCTTGCACAAATTACAATGGTTTGGATGGTTTAATCTATAGGTATATCATTTCATACCACTGGAAGAAATTGTGTACACCTTTTTACATATTTCAAGTAGTTCATAGTACCTCAGTCCTTCATTGTTTAATTTATTTGGTATTTTTCATAAAATTCATAACATAGCCACCGTTTACTGCTAAAAAATTGAAATGAAAAACTGGATAGTGAACGAATTTTGTCTAGACTAGTAACACAGTCACAATGAGTACTGAAGGATCATCTGGATCAGCAATAGTCCAAGTATTCGATGACTTTTGTTGAAGATGCACTGCTAAGGGTTCATAACTTGAAAAATGAATTTGTATGTTAGCAATTATTCATTAAGCAATATTTAATTAGGTAAGCATATATTGAAAACAGGGTTGATCATCGACAACTAATTCTTACCTTTGCAAAAAGGTTTTATCCTATAAATTTCTTGGAGAGTACTGCTTTCACACAACCACAAATAGTTTCAAGATTTTTGAATGCCTTGAACTCATCCTTTTCTCTACACATTTCTCACAAAAACCAAGTAATTTACAATATCCCTTTGTTAAATATTATGAAATACACTAAAATTTGTACCGAAGTCATCATTTCTCAAAATATAAGCTATATAATTCGATGACACCAACTTTTTCCATACATTTCTTCTACATTATGAGACGATTTTTCGTAAAATATAAACTTATTTCCATATTACCGAACAAAATTCACCACAAGAAATAATTTAGGATAGTTGTGGATGTTAAATAATCCAAAATTAAGTTTTAAAATATCACAAAAACGGTAAAATATACTTTAAAACAACACGTTCAATCGGCATGTCACTTAATGACAGCTGTTTGTTTTCCTAAGGTTTCAGAATCTGTGACGTCAGCGCACGCGACCTATAAAAAAGAGACAAGGGCTAGTGCAGTGCATCAAAACGGACCATACCTTAACAGAGAATTACAGTACGCAACATAATTAGGTACGGTCTGTCATAAATACTAGAAGGCAATATCAGCTGTGACAAATGATGAATGATAATACCGAAACTCTACCAAATAAAATTCTACCACAAAAGCTACAAGAAATAATAAGTAATAACACGGCTGAACTAAAAAACGAAATAAGACTGACAAATACTGACCGTTCTTTAAAATTAGAAACTCTACATGACAAATATCTAAATCTAGAAAACCAAATTATTAAATTAGAAAGGAAAGCCAGAAAAAATAATATCGTAATATTCGGCCTGTCACGAGAGAACAAGGATTTAATAAATCTTGTAATATCAAAATTAAACCAACTCTTGCAAATTCATATTACGGAGCAGGATATAAATAATATATATACAATTGGAAAAGGAAATACAATTATAGTAGAATTCATATCTTACTTAAAAAAACAATCAGTACTAAAATATATTAAAAAACTCAAGGGAACTGGAATAACTATCGCACAAGACCTCTGCCCCCAAGATCAAAAAGAGAACAAAAAATTGTACCAGAACTTGAAAACAGCAAGGAGCCAGAACCTAAATGCGTATATAAGAAACAACATCCTATATATTAATGACGAGCCTCAACAGACAAGCCAACCAGAAACAGCGGAAACCAATAATGCGGACGCTGTAGCGACTCCAAAAAACAACTGTACCCCTTCTACACTCTCAAACCTTAATTAGAAAATAAAGCAAAAAATTGAGGAAAATGATCATACACTTAATACTTCTCCAACAACGTCTAGTTTAAAAGCAGGAATAGGAACGGATATGCTACCGGCACGAAAGAAAACTATGAAAAATGCAACGCCCAAGACTGAACCTAAAGTGATAGAAACTAAAGAAGTGAAAAATTTGAGAAGCAAACCAAAGAAAACTTCTTCCCAATAACGGACCCATATATAAGAGACTATAAAATATCTACAGTAAAAACGGAAGTGGTGTCAAGCTGTAGTGCAGCTAACCAAGTTCTCAATGTTAACAATAACTTTTCAAATTTTAAACTACTTCACAATAATATCAGGAGCATAGGTAAAAATTTTAATGAATTTAAATGTTATTTAACTCAGTTTACTTTTGACTGTATTATTTTAACCGAAACTTTGCAAGTAAAACATCTAGATTTATTCAAATTGAGTGGATATGGCAAAATCTATAATAACAGTACTTTAAATCAAAATGATTGTGTAATTATATACGTCAAGTCAAATCTAAATGCTATTTATGAAATAATACAACTAGAAAATAATAATACAATGATTCAAATAAACTTAAATTATCGCAAAACAAAAATTATGATTACTGCCATATACAGATCGCCATCGTTTTGCCCATACGAATTCATAAATAGTTTAAATCATTACTTGGAAAATAATAAGCACAGAGTTGATTATGCCTTAATTGTAGGGGATATTAATATCGACTTACTTAAAGGCAATGACATCACATTACATTATCTAAACACATTGTTCGAGTATGACTTTATATTGTTTATAATTTATTATTTGTGGCATATTCGTGATTTCTTAGTTTGTTGGGTATTTTGCCACTGTAAAAATATTTCAAAATTTTGATGAAATAAACCTCTGCGCCAAAAGGATCAGACAGAGGCTGGTTTTTATACTTCTATTACAAAATGTTTTTATTGCCACTATAAATTATTATACCAGATATACAGATTCAAGTAAATCATGTATTGACCATATTTTTGTGAAAACAATGACAGACTTGGAATTATTACCGCCGCTAATTGTCAAAACAACAGTAATAGATCATTACTTTACTGTATTACAAATAATTCAACAAAACGCATACAACAATGGAGAAAAAGAGAGAGAAAATTTGCATATAATAAAAAAAAACTATCAAATTAAAAAATAAAAAGCGTAAATGTTGGATAACCAATGGTAATATTAATTCTATCAATAACAGGGATAGAATGTACCAGCAGTTGTTAAGAGAACCAAATAATGATTTACAGAAGGCAAACTATAGACATTACAGAAATATGACAACGTCCCTTATAAGAAAAACAAAAGGTAATTATTATAGAGATAAAATAGAGGAAAATAAAAATAATTCAAAAAACTTGTGGGAAGCAGTGAAAGAAATATGTTCACAAGGAAAGAAAATAAACAAAATATCTTCTATTGAAAGTGACACCGGAGAAACACTACATAACATTAAATTAATTACTAATACTTTTAATACAGAATAAATAAATATGGGGAAAAAACTGGCAAACTCGATAAAGAAAAATGTAAACTATAAAAGAAAAAAAGTGACAAATATAAATTCAATATTTTTAACGCCAACTAATTCTACTGAAGTAAGGGAAATTATTTTAACATTAAAAAATAATAAAGCTCCAGGAATAGATGAACTAAAAGCAGAAACCTTAAAAGATATTGCACCAATAATTAGTGAACCATTTGCGCACATAATAAATATGTGCATTGAAACTGGGTATTTCCCTTCTGCTTTCAAAAAATCTATTGTCTTACCAATTTATAAAAATGGAAATAAAATGAAAGTTAGTAACTACAGACCTATTTCTCTAATAACTAATTTTTCTAAGGTATTAGAAAAAATTATTAAAAAAAGACTGTAGTTATCTGGAAGCATATAATATAATATCTAATACCTATGCAGTACGGATTTCGAGAAGGATTATCCACTCAGGACGCCATACTGCATCTTACATCTGAAATGTACAAAGCCTTGGATGAGAGTAAGCCAGCTCTATGTGTTTTTATAGATTTGTCAAAAAATTTGACACTGTTTGCCATACTCTACTTATAGGAACATTAAAAAACATTGGAATACGTAATAAGGCTCTAGACTTGTTCAAGAGCTATATTAAAAAAAATAGGTAACAATGTGTCAAAATTAATAACACTTACAGCACCCCAAAAGAAATTGAATGTGGTGTGCAACAAGGTACTGTGCTAGGGCCTATCTTATTTAACATATACCTAAATGAGCTATTCTTAGTCCAAAGCTGTGGTAAAATTGTCACCTATGCAGATGACACAGCTATATTTTATACAGGCGACACATGGAGTTCATTAAAAAATGCTGTCGAATTAGATCTCAAAAGTTACTTACTCTAAACACCGAAAAAACGTATTACTTACCTTTAAGCTGCAATAAAACATTATTACCAGACTTCGAGTACCTCAATATAAATAATGAATTTACCATAAATCCTACTAAAGAAGTAAAATATCTCGGAATAATGATTGACCAACACTTAAAATGGGACGCACATATAAATTACGTCATAAAAAGACTACAACATTTAATTTATTTATAAGATATTAGATACCTAAAAACCATATATTACTCGTTAGTAGAACCCCACATTAGTTACGACATCTTAGGTTGGTAAAACAATTTTAAATAAATTAACGCTAGTACAAAAAAGAATAATAAAAGTAATCTTTAACAAAGAAAATACTTATCCCACTGACTTATTGTATAAAGAGGCTGGTTTAATGGACCCGCGTCAGCTCTTTTATATCCAGTGCAACGTCAAACAATTCCAAAATAAAACATTATTAAAAAGAAATGAACACACTTACAATACAAGACATAAAAATGACTACTTACCTCCATTTATGTATAAGACTGTTGGACAAAAAAGTTATTATTTCCTTAGCCCAAAATTGTATAATCATTTACCGGAACATGCAACTTTTCACACAGACCGTTATTTTCCGGTGGTGCTCATCAGTTCTCTTGTTGACACCAGTGGGCTGTAATGGATCGCGCGGAAATTGTAGCAGTGTGGTTGTACTATCGTCGTAAAAAAAGAAGAAGTCGTGTTCGCCTTCATTGGGTTCATCTTATCAATGAAAGAAGACAGCAAGTTGGATTATTCTACACGTTGTTTGAAGATCTGAGAAATGATGGACAGAAATTCTTCAATTATTCTCGCAAGTCCATTGCTTCATTTGATGTGCTAGAGTATACAGTGAACAGTATACGAACAAACAACTCGAAGCACGTCCGCTGGGGTTTTGGACGACCGACAAAAAACGGTTTGTGTGAAAGCGCCCACAAGGCCTCGTGCGCCACCATCTTCTTAGAACGGCCCGGCACCGGACTACCTGCAGTGGCAATAGCCGGCACCGGGTATGCTCTGTGCCGGTCGTCGGCCAGTGTGAAAGGATGCATGAGCTTCTTTACGCCACTAAAGGAATGTGGACGGCCGACTTTTTACCGGCCGTCTAAAATCGGTGTGTGTGTGCAATAGGCGTAAAAGTAAAAATTAGCTTTAATGTTTCTATTGATTTTTTTATTAATATTTTATTACTTTATTAAATTTTTATTTTTTTAATAAATTTATTAAATTTTATTGATTAATATTTTTATGTATTCAAATTATAAGTGAATTCAAACTAAGGATATTCTAAATTGTGATATTTATGACTAGTACTGTTTTAACACTTTTACATTGTATTAAGTGATTAACTCTCCACACAGCCAAATCCTGAAACGCCCTCTGTGCAATTTCAATATAAGAAAAATATGACTGTGTGGATTTTACGTAGCTTAAGCAAATTAGCATATATTAATATCGACTAATTAGTTAATAAATAGTACCTAATTTTAATTTTAATAATGTAGGATTTTGAAAATTAAATAACTTCAATTACTGACTGTATTTAACATTATATATTTAATTTGATTTTTTTTGTCATTAAATTTTTACTTTAAAAGTCTATGCAAGTATTTAGTTACTTTTTAGACTAATTTCTATGTTTGTTGTAAGTTCCTTATGTAAAATTATTGTCATTATTATTCTCTTTACAATAAACAATATATTATTATTATTATACTATCTTGGTATCTTGGCTACTGCTATCTGTTATTTCCGAACAGAAATAACAGTCTGTTAATGCTATTTACAAATAACATTTATAAAATAATAGTCCACAGTACATCGCCCTTTTTTTTTAATGATTAGGAACAGGCTGAATTTTCGTGAGTAGCTTCGTTTTGACGAGACGCCCAACTTTTCTCTCTGCGAAAATTTACGGTAGCAAAAATTATTTTTTCCATTTCACACGAATTAGACAATTCGACAACCTGTCAAGTTATGTTGGTGTGGACAAACACGGGGCTTGTTATAATTAACTCGCGCAAACGTAACCAAGGCAATCGAAAAACAGACTCTTTAACAAACGTTTAATGAATGAAAAATATATTGCCAATATAATTTGACAGGTTGTCGAATTGTCTAATTCGTGTGAAATAGAAAAAATAATTTTTGCTATTAGCTAACACTACCGAGAATTTTCGCAGAGAGAAAAGTTGGGCGTCTCGTCAAAACGAAGCTACTCACGAAAATTCAGCCTGTTACTAATCATTAAAAAAAGGGGCGATGTACTGTGGACTATAATAGGTTGTGTTAAATAGCAACTCATCTCTAATTGTTTTCATTTGCGTTGCCTATTATTGGATGAGTTTTGGTGTACCCTCCAGACAGCGGCGTCAAAGTCACGTGACCTAAAATGGTCTATTGAAAAATTATTTATAGTGCAGTGTAATTAGTCATTATATATGAAAAATGACGGAACCCAGCCATAGTGAATGGATTTGAACGATTTTTTTCTATTGGATTTCTAATGCCATAAACTAAAAAGTTTACCCATTGAAAATTTTAAATATTTATTTTAAGAAAATAATGATTGTTACAGTTTTCTAAGTTATTTATAAAGAATTTGTAAAAAAATGAAACTTTTTAAATTTATTTGAAGATGGCAGAAGCTCCAAAAAGCGAAATAAATGAAATAAACGTTAAATAATACAAATACATCAATTTCTTATAGAAAATAATTTATTAACAACTTTTTATTTTTTTTTTTAATTTAAACCTTTCGATTAAAATCGGTCCGAAAAGAAACAGGTTAATAGATCTTATTTTATTTTAGTTTAACATAAAACATGCGCTAGCAGCGGAAACGCCGTCAACGACAATTTCGCGGTAAATTTCTATGTAAGATGTACTAGGGACTTAATTTTTTTTTATATTAAAGGTAAAGAGCCCACCTTTCGATTAAAATCGGTCCGAAAAGAGCCAGGTTAATAGATCTTATTTTATTTTAGTTTAAAATAAAAAATGCGCTAGCAGTGGAAACGCCGTCAACGACAATTTCGCGATAAACTTTTATGTTAGATGTACTAGGGACTTAATTTTTTTTTTTCAAAATTAAAGCTAAAGAACCCACCCTTCTATTAAAAGTGGTCTAAAATAGGCCAGGCTACTCATTTTTTTTTATTAACATATTACTTGAGAAATTACGTTCTTGCAGTGAAAACGCTATCGTCTGCTTTGCGGTAAACTTCTATGTTAGATGTACTAGGGACTTAATTTTTTTAAATTAAAACTAAAGAGCCCATCTTTCGATTAAAATCGGCCCGAAAAGGCCCCGGTTACTATTTTTTTAATACGAGTTTTACCTGAGAAATACGCGTTGGTAGCCAAAATTATTTTGACAATCTGAAGCTAATATCCTTTTTATTAGCTCTTGGGTCATAATTTGTAGGTAGAAATGTTGACATTATCATTATCTACGAATATATGTATTCAAAAATGCAAACAAAAAGTTTTCGTAGGATGCACAGTCTCGTAGGATGACTAAAAGGTCTATAGTTCTCAATTGCATTCTATCATATTTTTTAATATAGGGCAAATTTTTGGCCTACACCAAATTTGAGGAAATGTTTCTGTTTTAAGAGCTAGATTAAAGATAATAGTCAACGGTAACGCGAAGATAATTGCGCAGCCTCTTAGTAGAAAAGATGGAATTCCATCAGGACCAGCAGTTAATTAGTTTTAGATATTAATGAATGAAATACAAAACTTTGGAGACAATTAGTTTACATTATTATCCTTGTAATAAAAATTTATACTTATTTAAATCATTAAAATTTATAATAATTATTATTTAGTACAAGTTGTTAATAAATTATTTTTTCTTCAAGCGTATTAAAATGTTTAAATTATGTCACCAAAAACAGAAGTAGAAGTAGGATATTGTTTTACTAGTAACATAATGTTAATACCGAAAGCCATCGGTGGCGCGCTATCCACTAGCCACTTATCATATTGTGTCAACATGTAAGACTGTAGTTTGAATATTTGTACATTTATGATAAATAAATGAATTTTTGCATTTTAATACGCTTGAAGAAAAAATAGTATATATTACACGGAGTAGAATGCCTTTTTTTGTGTTGAGCCCAGGATTTGCGGCTGAGGCAAAGCCATAGCCGCAAATCCTGGGCTCAACACAAAAAAAGAGTGCGTTCTACTCCTAGTAATATAATATACTATTCTATGAAAAATTGATGTATTTGTATTATTTAACGTTTCTTTCATTTATTTCGCTTTTTGGAGCTTCTGCCATCTTCAAATTAATTTTAAGAAGTTTCATTTTTTTACAAATTCTTTATAAACGACCTAGAAAACTATAACAATCCCTATTGTCTTAAAATAAATATTTAAAAATTCCGATAATTTTTTTTCGTTGAGATTTCAAAAAATTTTAATTTTTTTTTTAATTTACGGATTTTCGAAATTGCGGTAATTTTCAATGGGTAAACTTTTTAGTTTATGGTAATAGAAATCCAATAAAAAAAATCATTCAAATCCATTCACTATAGCTGGGTTCCGTTAATTGCACTGGACTATTAAGAGGATTTTTAAATGTTCGCCTGGATCCCGTACAACCTAAAAATACGATGCCAACATTAAAAATGAAAATAAATTTAAAAAACTTTAAATTGTAGGTTATGTTAGTTATCTGATGCGCAACTATTCCAAACAATATGATAAACAATAATAAAAATGACGCAAATGTCATAATGCGGCAACAAGCCACCAGTTATCTTATTCGTCAGAGTAAGAGCAAGTGTCCGGACCATATAGAAATTGAAGATGATTAATATGATTTACTACAATAATAACCCATAAAGAAAATTATGATTACTTATGAGATTATCCCGAAACTTTAGATATTTTTTACCAGTAGCTACTGTGCTATTAAACTATTAATTAGTTGAATAGTTGACACACCCATCCATCAGACTACTGGTGAATAAACTATGTACTACCTACTTCTAGGCAACTCAAATAATACGCCAAAACGTCACATTTCTCGTCTCATCAAACACAAAAGTCAAAAATGTCAGTTCATTGAAAAATTAACAAGTTAATGACCTAAACAATAATACATCCATTTATATCAAGTCTAGAAAATGGCAGACTACTATAAAATTTTAAAAATACCAAGATGTGCTGCAACATCAGACATAAAAAAGGCATACCGCAAGCTTGCCATAAAATGGCACCCCGACAAAAATGTAGGGAACATGGTGGAGGCAAATAAGAGATTTAGAGAGATATCAGAAGCTTACGAGGTACTATCCGATGAGAGAAAACGTAGAATATACGACACATTTGGCCAGGTGGGCAAGAGGATGGGACCATGTCGCGATAGATTTGATTTTGCTGGTTTCGACTTATTCACTTTTAGGGATCCGGATGACGTGTTTAGGGAAGTCTTTGGAGGGGGTATCCATGACTTCGCTGTCGAGGATACTCGATGCACAAAGAACTCAAACTGCTTAAAAAACGAATCCAAAAGTCGCTTATATCGGCCCGAAGTAAAGAAGAGAGAAGAAAAAAAAGTTAATGTTGATACCCAAGACTTCTTCAACGAAAGACAATGCAGAAGGGACGTAAACTGCTTAAATGTCAACAAGAAAGATCAAGTTCCTCCGGGAACCTCTGGAGAATATTCCTCCTATACTAGCATAGACTCATCATCGAGTAACGGCTCAATGCAACCTCAAGTGAAGCGGACGACTACAGTCTCGAAGGTTATCGACGGAAAGAAGATCACAAAGATTAGAGTCCTTGAGAATGGAAAAGAGACGGTGACGGCATACGAGGATGATGTTTTGGTATCCAGGACGGTCGATGGCGTTTTGCAGAGCGTAACCCATGATAAGTTAACTTACAATCGGTGAAGTTAACATCGCTGACTGGAAGTAGTTGTATTAAAAATACATTTACTTTTAGGTGTATCTTGAGATCCCCATGTAATTCTCAATATAAATAAAGGTAACATTTTCAATTTATAGCTAATTCAATTCAATCAAAAAGATATTTTTGGAACCCATACCCGGAGCCAGTCAGACATTCATGTCAATTGAAGGAATGGACGGGACGGGACGAGGCCAACTCAAGTAAGAACTCTACAACCAGTTGTTGTTTCTTACTTACCGTCTAATACAAGGCTAGTAGATTCTTCGCATATGGCTCTTATAGTCCAGTCGATGAAGTAAAAAATACGGCAGAAGCTCACAAAAAATGGGGGTGCCGCGCACTTTATTTTGTAACCATAAAAAATAATAAAAGTCCCTAAATGTTTTGTAATTTGGAGATTGTGTGAGTAAAAAATTTTTTTAAGTAGATCTTTGTCAATTGTTGACATGTTATGGAAAAAGAAGCAAATGAAAGATTTAATAACTTTATATCATAAAAAAATTATAAAAGTCACTATATTTTTACTAATTTTGAAGTTAAGTCAAAAGTAACAAAATGGTTGAAAAATATTATATAAAAAAAATAAGGTCTTGGCTTCTAGTATATACCCCAAATCCCAAGTTACTGTACTCTTACCAGCTTGCTTTACTTATTTTCTCATATTTAACCCCCAACCCTTCACCGGAATTAGTGCAAAATACAATCTCGTTCCATATCACGTCGTGGTACATATGTGTACCAAATTCCAAATCAATATCTTAAGCCGTTGCTGAGAAAACGTGCGCAAAAAAAGTTACAGACTGACCGACAGACAGACAGACAGACAGACAAAAGGAGCGTCAGTGTGTGTTAAAATTATTTCTCTTTCAATAGCATTTTTTTTCCCTTAGCAATATAGTATAAATTTAAATGGTATGATCAATTAATATGAATAATTTTGGCTACCAACGCGTATTTCTCAGGTAAAACTCGTATTAAAAAAATAGTAACCTGGGCGTTTTCGGTCCGATTTTAATCGAAAGATGGGCTCTTTAGTTTTAATTTAAAAAAATTAAGTCCCTAGTACATCTAACATAGAAGTTTACCGCAAAACAGACGATAGCGTTTTCACTGCAAGAACGTAATTACTCAAGTAATATGTTAATAAAAAAAAAATGAGTAGCCTGGCCTATTTTAGACCACTTTTAATAGAAGGGTGGGTTCTTTAGCTTTAATTTTGAAAAAAAAAATTAAGTCCCTAGTACATCTAACATAAAAGTTTACCGCAAAACAGACGACAGCGTTTTCACTGCAAGAGCGTAATTTCTCAAATAATATAAAATTGAATAGCCTGGCCCATTTTAGACCACTGTTAATAGAAGGGTGGGTTCTTTAGCTTTAATTTAAAAAAAAATTAAGTCCCTAGTACATCTAACATAGAAGTTTATCGCGAAATTGTAGTTGACGGCGTTTCCACTGCTAGCGCATTTTTTATTTTAAACTAAAATAAAATAAGATCTATTAACCTGGCTCTTTTCGGACCGATTTTAATCGAAAGGTGGGGCTCTTACCTTTAATATAAAAAAAATTAAGTCCCTAGTACATCTTACATAGAAATTTACCGCGAAATTGTCGTTGACGGCGTTTCCGCTACTAGCGCATGTTTTATGTTAAACTAAAATAAAATAAGATCTATTAACCTGTTTCTTTTCGGACCGATTTTAATCGAAAGGTGGGCTCTTTACCTTTAATTAAAAAAAAAAAAAGTAAAAAGTTGTTAATAAATTATTTTCTATAACAAATTGATGTATTTGTACTATTTAACGTTTATTTCATTTATTTCGCTTTTTGGAGCTCCTGCCATCTTCAAATAAATTTAAAAAGTTTCATTTTTTTACAAATTCTTTATAAATAACTTAGAAAACTGTAACAATCATTATTTTCTTAAAATAAATATTTAAAATTTTCAATGGGTAAACTTTTTAGTTTATGGCATTAGAAATCCAATAAAAAAAATCGTTCAAATCCATTCACTATAGCTGGGTTCCGTCATTTTTCATATATAATGACTAATTGCACTGCACTATAAATAATTTTTCAATAGACCATTTTAGGTCACGTGACTTTGACGCCGCTGTCTGGAGAGTACACCAAAACTCATCCAATAATAGGCAACGCAAATGAAAACAATTAGAGATGAGTTGCTATTTAACAAAACCTATTATAGTCCACAATAAATCGCCCCTTTTTTTAATGATTAGTAACAGGCTGAATTTTCGTGAGTAGCTTCGTTTTGACGAGACGCCCAACTATTCTCTCTGCGAAAATTCTCGGTAGTGGTAGCTAATAGCAAAAATTATTTTTTCTATTTCACACGAATTAGACAATTCGAAAACCTGTCAAATTATATTGGCAATATATTTTTTACTTCAAGCGTATTAAAATGTTTAAATTATGTCACCAAAAACAGAAGTAGAAGTAGGACATTGTTTTACTAGTAACAAAATGTTAGTACCGAGCGCCACCGTAGTGGACATTGTTTTACTAGTAACATAATGTTAGTTCCGAAAGCGCCGCCGTAGTGGGTATTGTTTTACTAGTAACATAATGTTAATACCGAAAGCCACCGGTGGCGCGCTATCCACTAGCCACTTGTCATATTGTGTCAACATGTAAGACTGTAGTTTGAATATTTGTATATTTATGATAAATAAATGAATTTTTGCATTTTAATACGCTTGAAGAAAAAATAGTATATATTACACGGAGTAGAACGCCTTTTTTTGTGTTTCGCCCAGTTTGCGGCTTCGGCTTCGCCTCAGCCGCAAATCCTCGGCTCAACACAAAATTACTCCTAGTAATTATAATATACTCTTCATTCATTAAACGTTTGTTAAAGAGTCTGTTTTTCGATTGCCCCGGTTTGCGCGAGTTAATTATAACAAGCCCCGTGTTTGTCCACAACAACATAACGAAGCTACTCACGAAAATTCAGCCTGTTCCTAATCATTAAAAAAAAGTGCGATGTACTGTGGACTATTATTTTATAAATGTTATTTGTAAATAGCATTAACAGACTGTTATTTCTGTTCGGAAATAACAGATAGCAGTAGCCAAGATACCAAGATAGTATAATAATAATAATAATAATATATTGTTTATTGTAAAGAGAATAATAATGACAATAATTTTACATAAGGAACTTACAACAAACATAGAAATTAGTCTAAAAAGTAACTAAATACTTGCATAGACTTTTAAAGTAAAAATTTAATGACAAAAAAAAATCAAATTATATATATAATGTTAAATACAGTCAGTAATTGAAGTTATTTAATTTTCAAAATCCTACATTATTAAAATTAAAATTAGGTACTATTTATTAACTAATTAGTCGATATTAATATATGCTAATTTGCTTAAGCTACGTAAAATCCACACAGTCATATTTTTCTTATATTGAAATTGCACAGAGGGCGTTTCAGGATTTGGCTGTGTGGAGAGTTAATCACTTAATACAACGTAAAAGTGTTAGAACAGTACCAGTCATAAATATCACAATTTAGAATGTCCTTAGTTTGAATTCACTTATAATTTGAATATATAAAAATATTAATCAATAAAATTTAATAAATTTATTAAAAAAATAAAAATTTAATAAAGTAATAAAATATTAATAAAAAAATCAATAGAAATATTAAAGCTAATTTTTACTTTTACGCCTATTGCACACACACCGATTTTAGACGGCCGGTAAAAAGTCGGCCGTCCACATTTCTTTAGTGGCGTAAAGAAGCTCATGCATCCTTTCACACTGGCCGACGACCGGCACAGAGCATACCCGGCGCCGGTTGCTGCCGGCTATTGCCACTGCAGGTAGTCCGGTGCCGGGCCGTTCTAAGAAGATGGTGGCGCACGAGGCCTTGTGGGCGCTTTCACACAAATCGTTTTTTGTCGGTTGTCCAAAACCCCAGCGAACGTGCTTCGAGTTGTTTGTTCGTATACTGTTCACTGTATACTCTAGCACATCAAATGAAGCAATGGGCATGCGAGAATAATTGAAGAATTTCTGTCCATCATTTCTCAGATCTTCAAACAACGTGTAGAATAATCCAACTTGCTGTCTTCTTTCATTGATAGGATGAACCCAATGAAGGCGAACACGACTTCTTCTTTTTTTACGACGATATTACAACCACACTGCTACAATTTCCGCGCGATCCATTACAGCCCACTGTTGTCAACAAGAGAACTGATGAGCACCACCGGAAAATAACGGTCTGTGTGAAAAGTTTCATGTTCCGGTAAAATATCGGCCGACTTTTTACCGGCCGTCCAAAATCAGTGTGTGTGCAACAGGCGTTAGTCAATCAGCTCGTGTATTTCTAATAGCCGCACTGTAGGCAGGTATATTTCTATTCTTTTTCTAAACGCTTGTAGATGTATTGCATTCTTTATTGTCACTGGTAAATGATTATACAATTTTGGGCAAAGGAAATAATAACTTTTTTGTCCAACAGTCTTATACATTAATGGAGGTAAGTAGTCATTTTTATGTCTTGTATTGTAAGTGTGTTCATTTCTTTTTAATAATGTTTTATTTTGGAATTGTTTGACGTTGCATTGGATATAAAAGAGCTGACGCGGGTCCATTAAACCAGCCTCTTTATACAATAAGTCAGTGAGATAATTATTTTCTTTGTTAAGATTACTTTTATTATTCTTTTTTGTACTAGTGTTAATTTATTTAAAATTGTTTTACCAACCTAAGATGTCGTAACTAATGTGAGGTTCAACTCACGAGTAATATATGGTTTTTAGGTATCTAATATCTTATAAATAAATTAAATGTTGTAGTCTTTTTATGACGTAATTTATATGTGCGTCCCATTTTAAGTGTTGGTCAATCATTATTCCGAAATATTTTACTTCTTTAGTAGGATTTTTGGTAAATTCATTATTTATATTGAGGTACTCGAAGTCTGGTAATAATGTTTTATTGCAGCTTAAAGGTAAGTAATACGTTTTTTCGGTGTTTAGAGTAAGTAACTTTTGAGATCTAATTCGACAGCATTTTTTAATGAACTCCATGTGTCGCCTGTATAAAACATAGCTGTGTCATCTGCATAGGTGACAATTTTACCACAGCTTTGGACTGTGAATAGCTCATTTAGGTATATGTTAAATAAGATAGGCCCTAGCACAGTACCTTGTTGCACACCACATTCAATGTCTTTTGGGGTGCTGTAAGTGTTATTAATTTTGACACATTGTTGCCTATTTTTTTTTAATATAGCTCTTGAACAAGTCTAGAGCCTTATTACGTATTCCAATGTTTTCTAATGTTTCTATAAGTAGAGTATGGCAAACAGTGTCAAATTTTTTGACAAATCTATAAAAACACATAGAGCTGGCTTACTCTCATCCAAGGCTTTGTACATTTCAGATGTAAGATGCAGTATGGCGTCCTGAGTGGATAATCCTTCTCGAAATCCGTACTGCATAGGTATTAGATATTATATTATATGCTTCCAGATAACTACAGAGTCTTTTTTTAATAATTTTTTGTAATACCTTAGAAAAATTAGTTATTAGAGAAATAGGTCTGTAGTTACTAACTTTCATTTTATTTCCATTTTTATAAATTGGTAAGACAATAGATTTTTTGAAAGCAAAAGGGAAATACCCAGTTTCAATGCACATATTTATTATGTGCGCAAATGGTTTACTAATTATTGGTGCAATAGCTTTTAAGGTTTCTGCTTTTAGTTCATCTATTCCTGGGGCTTTATTATTTTTTAATGTTAAAATAATTTCCCTTACTTCAGTAGAATTAGTTGGCGTTAAAAATATTGAATTTATATTTGTCACTTTTTTTCTTTTATAGTTTACATTTTTCTTTATCGAGTTTGCCAGTTTTTTCCCCATATTTATTTATTCTGTGTTAAAAGTATTAGTAATTAATTTAATGTCATGTAGTGTTTCTCCGGTGTCGCTTTCAATAGAAGATATTTTGTTTATTTTCTTTCCTTGTGAACATATTTCTTTCACTGCTTCCCACAAGTTTTTTGAATTATTTTTATTTTCCTCTATTTTATCTCTATAATAATTACCTTTTGTTTTTCTTATAAGGGACGTTGTCATATTTCTGTAATGTGTATAGTTTGCCTTCTGTAAATCATTATTTGGTTCTCTTAACAACTGCTGGTACATTCTATCTCTGTTATTGATAGAACTAATATTACCATTGGATATCCAACATTTACGCTTTTTATTTTTTAATTTGATAGTCTTTATGCATAAGGATACCTGATTACTAATAATATCAATAATTTTTTTTGTTGTGTATTCAACATCCTCTGTTTGATTTATCCAGCTCCAGTCAACTTGACTTAAGTTATTGCACAATTTAGTTTCATCAATTTTTTTTTATTATATGCAAATTTTCTCTCTCTTTTTCTCCATTGTTGTATGCGTTTTGTTGAATTATTTGTAATACAGTAAAGTACTGATCTGTTACTGTTGTTTTGACAATTAGCGGCGGTAATAATTCCAAGTCTGTCATTGTTTTCACAAAAATATGGTCAATACATGATTTACTTGAATCTGTATATCTGGTGTAATAATTTATAGTGGCAATAAAGACATTTTGTAATAGAAGTATAAAAACCAGCCTCTGTCTGATCCTTTTGGCGCAGAGGTTTATTTCATCAAAATTTTGAAATATTTTTACAGTGGCAAAATACCCAACAAACTAAGAAATCATGAATATGCCACAAATAATAAATTATAAACAATATAAAGTCATACTCGAACAATGTGTTTAGATAATGTAATGTGATGTCATTGCCTTTAAGTAAGTCGATATTAATATCCCCTACAATTAAGGCATAATCAACTCTGTGCTTATTATTTTCCAAGTAATGATTTAAACTATTTACGAATTCGTATGGGCAAAACGATGGCGATCTGTATATGGCAGTAATCATAATTTTTGTTTTGCGATAATTTAAGTTTATTTAAATCATTGTATTATTATTTTCTAGTTGTATTATTTCATAAATAGCATTTAGATTTGACTTGACATATATAATTACACAATCATTTTGATTTAAAGTACTGTTATTATAGATTTTGCCATATCCACTCAATTTGAATAAATCTAGATTTTTTACTTGCAAAGTTTCGGTTAAAATAATACAGTCAAAAGTAAACTGAGTTAAATAATATTTAAATTCATTAAAATTTTTACCTATGCTCCTGATATTATTGTGAAGTAGTTTAAAATTTGAAAAGTTATTGTTAACATTGAGAACTTGGTTAGCTTCACTACAGCTTGACACCACTTCCGTTTTTACTGTAGATATTTTATAGTCTCTTATATATGGGTCCATTATTGGGAAGAAGTTTTCTTTGGTTTGCTTCTCAAATTTTTCACTTCTTTAGTTTCTATCACTTTAAGTTCAGTCTTGGGCGTTGCATTTTTCATAGTTTTCTTTCGTGCCGGTAGCATATCCGTTCCTATTCCTGCTTTTAAACTAGACGTTGTTGGAGAAGTATTAAGTGTATGATCATTTTCCTCAATTTTTTGCTTTATTTTCTCATTAAGGTTTGAGAGTGTAGAAGGGGTACAGTTGTTTTTTGGAGTCGCTATAGCGTCCGCATTATTGGTTTCCGCTGTTTCTGGTTGGCTTGTCTGTTGAGGCTCGTCATTAATATATAGGATGTTGTTTCTTATATACGCATTTAGGTTCTGGCTTCTTGCTGTTTTCAAGGTCTGGTACAATTTTTTGTTCTCTTTTTGATCTTGGGGGCAGAGGTCTTGTGCGATAGTTATTCCAGTTCCCTAGAGTTTTTTAATATTTTTTAGTACTGACTGTTTTTTTAAGTAAGATATGAATTCTACTATAATTGTATTTCTTTTTCCAATTGTATATATATTATTTATATCCTGCTCCGTAATATTAATTTGCAAGAGTTGGTTTAATTTTGATATTACAAGATTTATTAAATCCTTGTTCTCTCGTGGCAGGCCGAATATTACGATATTATTTTTTCTGGCTTTCCTTTCTAATTTAATATTTGTCATGTAGAGTTTCTAATTTTAAAGAACGGTCAGTATTTGCCAGTCTTATTTCGTTTTTTAGTTCAGCCGTGTTATTACTTATTATTTCTTGTAGCTTTTGTGGTAGAATTTTATTTGGTAGAGTTTCGGTATTATCATTCATCATTTGTCACAGCTGATATTGCCTTCTAGTATTTATGACAGACCGTACCTAATTATGTTGCGTACCGTAATTCTCTGTTAAGGTATGGTCCGTTTTGTTGTACTGCACTAGCCCTTGTCTCTTTTTTATGTGCGCTGACGTCACAGATTCTGAAACCTTAGGAAAACAAATAGCTGTCATTAAGTGACATGCCGATTGAACGTGTTGTTTTAAAGTATATTTTACCGTTTTTGTGATATTTTAAAACTTAATTTTGGATTATTTAACATCCACAACTATCCTGAATTATTTCTTGTGGTGAATTTTGTTCGGTAATATGGAGATAAGTTTATATTTTACGAAATCGTCTCATAATGTAAAAGAAATGTATGGAAAAAGTTGGTGTCATCGAATTAAATAGCTTATATTTTGAGAAATGATGACTTCGGTACAAATTTTAGTGTACTTCATAATATTTAACAAAGGGATATTGTAAATTACTTGGTTTTTGTGAGAAATTTGTAGAGAAAAGGATGAGTTCAAGGCATTCAAAAATCTTGAAACTATTTGTGGTCGTGTGAAAGCAGTACTCTCCAAGAAATTTACAGGATAAAACATTTTTGCAAAGGTAAGAATTAGTTGTCGATGATCAACCCTTTTTTCAATATATGCTTACCAAATTAAATATTGCTTAATGAATAATTGCTAACATACAAATTCATTTTTCAAGTTATGAACTCTTAGCAGTGCATCTTCAATAAAAGCCATCGAATACTATTGCTGATCCAGATGATCCTTCAGTACTCATTGTGACTGTGTTACTAGTCTAGACAAAATTCGTTCACTATCCAGTTTTTCATTTCAATTTTTTAGCAGTAAATGGTGGCTATGTTATGAATTTTATGAAAAATACCAAATAAATTAAACAATGAAGGACTGAGGTACTATGAACTACTTGAAATATGTAAAAAGGTGTACACAATTTCTTCCAGAGGTTCACCCCTTGCCTATGAAATGATATACCTATAGATTAAACCATCCAAACCATTGTAATTTGTGCAAGAACTTTTTCTTATCGTGTCTTACTAGTGTTATATAATATGTCTAACATGTATTTTATTATTTCATGTAGGTAGGTCAGTAGTTAAATATTCCTTGTATTTTATTAAATACGTATATTCACTTTTTATTATGTTTGATTTATCACTCGTATTATTGTTAGCAGTAAATTGAAATAATCGATTATGTTGAACTTATATATACATGCATCTATGCATCTAACTGAAAGTAAAACAAAATATACTTACAAAATATCAAATTATTTATTATCCAACATTCCATTAGTACTCATAAGGAGAATCAACAAGAAACTTACAGGAGATGTAAAGAAAGATCTATATTGCAATAAAAAATAAATGATTATACTACACATTTACACTAATATCCAAGTAGTAAATAACATTTGTAATTATATACTTCAAAAGGACGTTTAGTTTCCAGATCAATCAATAACAGCAATACTTTGAATTTCCTTGATTTATTTATTTTGAATAGTCTGGCCCATTTCAGACCACTTTTAGTCGAAGGGTGGGTTCTTTAGCTTTAATTTAAAAAAAAAATAAGTCCTTAGTACATCTAACATAGAAGTTAATCGCGAAATAGTCGTTGACGGCGTTCCGCTGCTAGCGCATTTTTTATGTTAAACCAAAATAAAGTAAGATCTATTGTAACATTATTTCTTCGCTGTTCAATAAAATTTAATTTTCATCAAGTGTTTGAGAGTCTTACTGCACTTTATGTTATTTGAAGAAAAAAATATTACTACCCCAGTAGCTCAGAGACTCGGCAGATGAGTCATGGGTAAGAAAATGCTTTACGAATGGTTTTACGTGTTAGGTAGATAAAGATTAATAAATGATAGATGTTTTTATAAAATTTTTTTTTTATAAGAGATGTTAATTACACTTAGATAATGGTAACTTTTCCAGAATAACGGGGCGCCAATCTTTCTATAATTATAATTTACACTGAAACTGAAGTTTGATTATAAGAAAGATAAACTAATCAAAATTTAGAGAAAGTACTAGTTGTATAAAAAAAATGTAAATTAATAATTCAAATTTAGCACAAGTCAAGATTAGATTAATACCTCTGAATATTACTAAAGGATGTTCAATTTATTATCAAAGATTAAATAATTAATACAGTAAGTACTATCGAAATATTTAGTTTGTAAAGTTTGGTTTGTAAAGTTTGGTTTGTAAAGTTTGGTTTGTATCAAAATACCTGAAATAAGTGGACAATGTGATTATAAAATTGATTTTATTATAAATCAATCAAACTTGGTGTGTTTTTATTATAAAACAGCTAAACTGAGGCCTTAATATTAAGTGAAATTATATACAAACAAAAATATATCGAGTGGACGATAAAATGTTATGCAGATATTATTTATAATATTGTCTAAAACATGAATCGACAATATGGTGTTTAAAAGTCAAATTTTATTATATAACTATACCTAAATATTTCGTAGAAATTGTGATCACAAAGTCTTTACAGAACCTTTTATATAATTTGTTTTTAATTAGACGTAACGTCGATAATTTATACCTTAATAAAAATAGTATATATTAACTGTTCATTGAAACATGTTAATAATAAAATTGAAAATAGAAATAGTTTTTAAAAAAAATAGAACATGATACTTTAAAAACTCTAAAAATGTTAAAAGGTAAAAATATGAAGTATTTATATAAAAAACGTTAGATAAAAAAACTTATTTGTGACACTTATCTGGAATTTTTCTGTGAATGAAAATGGTGACTTTAGTAGGGGATGATGTTGGTGAAATCCAACCCACAGTGATATAATTGTTGGTTTCTAGAAGAGCTCGGGATCAGGTTTAGAAGTTTCCAATACCATATTCGACGCTTCCAGAAATTCCATAAGGACAAATCCCAACTATCCTACCATACTATCGTCGCGATCTCCATACAAAATTTGTTTCCAACCCAAAATTTAATATGACGTTAATAAGCAATGCATAACTACGATGTGCATCCCAAGATTGATAAAACTTGCTTCCAATTTTAGAAGATTTGCATTTTTATAATAAAACTTGCATCTAATACAAAAATTCTTTGTCCAATACTAACATTTTTCGTCCAAAACTAAATTATTTGGATTCAATATGAAAATTGTTTATCCATTAATAAAATTATTTATCCAATAGTGAAACCCTGGAAAGAAATGAAGTGTAAGCGTGAGTTGTAAAATGGCCGCTGCCAAAAAAAATTATTTCTTTATAAATTACTTACGGATTAAACCGGTGAAGATAATTAGGCCTGCTTCATAATCAAGAAGAGGGACTATCAACCCTTTCAATGTTGAAGTCTTCAAGGAAAAATTTAATGAAAATACATCACTATTTAAAAGTTCATCGAGCAATCGAAGTTCTAACCTTCTAGTAACGGAAAACTATATCGTTCTGCTTTCTTTTTCGATGCGTATAAATCGCATCGCTTCGTTACCCTCTCCACTCATAAAGATAAGCTGATTTTAGGCGTAACTCTGGTTGCATACAGTTGTGTTTAATTAAAAAGCAATTTTAAGAAATATATTTAAATCTACCGCGGACATTCACGCTTAAGTTAAAATATTTTATAATTCATGGGGCGGCAATATGCCTGCTACACTATTAACCTGGCCTTTTTCGGACTGATTTTAATCGAAAGATGGGCTTTAATTTTAAAAAAAGAATAAGTCCCTAGTACATCTAACATAGAAGTTGACCGCGAAACAGTCGTGACAGCGATTCCGCTGCTAGCGCATTTTTTATCTTAAACTAAAATAAAATAAGATCTATTAACGTTTCCCTTTTCGGACCCATTTTAATCGAAAGGTGGGCTCTTTACCTTTAATTAAAAAAAAATTAAGTCTCTAGTACATCTAACATAAAAGTTAATCGCGAAATACGTTCACACCGTTTTCGCTGCTAGCACATTTTTTAAGGTACACTAAATAGTGCAGTAACTAGAGGTTTTAACTTCGGAATAATGTCATATTGAACGGATTTCGTTCATTTTTGGCAGTATAATAATAGTAAATGCTTGACAAAAAAGTTTCTATATTGTGCGGGGGCTTGCTAATTTATAGGGGGTGGATGCCACACCCTCTCAGGGGGTGGCACTTAAAAAATATATATATTTATTGGAGCTGAAATACAATCAAATTTTAAGAAGAAAAGGTTATATGCAATTTTTCACATAAATTGATAGTTTTTAAGTTATAACGACTTCAAAATTGCGATTTTAGCTTAAAAAAAAGGTATTTCCAAACAGCTTTCGACAAGTATCTCAAAAAGTATTACTTTATCGAAAAAATGTTACAGACCAATTACAGAAAGTACAAACTGCGAATTAATTTCATTTTTTGTTTATTGATGTAGGATTAACAATTTCGGAGATATTTAAGTTTATTTTTGGTATCCAAGTGTTTCGAAATTACCTTTAAAGTTTAAAATGCATTTTTTGTCTAAAGTAAGTGCTTTAAATGAGCAAAAAAATTTGAGCATGTAGGTATTGCTACATCTTAACGAAAAACTGTATTTGAGATAATTTTTTTAAATTACTGGCTAATTAGAGTAACAAAATGGCGACCTTTTTATATAAAAAAATATAAATACGCACATTTTTCCGTCATAACTTCTTTATTTCTTATGCTACAATAACGAGTAAAAAATAATTTGAAAGCGCAATTAATTGTCGTTAATTTCATTTCTTAGCATGCGTGACGTATGCGTCACAATTTCTGAGATATTTAACATTTAAACTGCATTTTTCGTCTTATAAAAGTTCGGACGCCATTTGTAAACTTTCATATCTCCGAAACTATCAAATCTCTATGTGAATAAATAAACAAGCGAAATTCATTATCAGATTATGTGCTTTATTTTTGGTCTCTACCCATTTTTCAGTAAAACTAATATTTATTGAGATATTTGGAAAAGGAAAAAAAAATTACGTTTTATCGAAAATACCTTTATAGTTTAAACAGTATTTTTTTCTAAAGCAAGTGCTGTATACAAACCAAAAAATGTGAGCATCTACGTCATGCTATATATTAATGAGAAACAGTGTTTGATTTTTTTTTTTTTATTACTGGCTAATTACAGTAACAAAATGGCGACGTTGTTATTAAAAAAATGTGTAGACGCACATTGCTTCGGTCATAACTTCTTTGTTTTTTATGCTACAGAAACAAATAAAGAAACAGTTGTAAGCTTAATTAATAACCTATTATTCTACCCATTAGCATCCTTGACGTAGGTGTCACAGTTTTTGAGATATTTAACTCTCACTCTAAATAATTATCTTATGAACACTTGGATGCCAAATGTAAACTTAAATATCTCCGAACTTATTAATCCTACATCAATAAACAAAAAATATAATTAATTCCTAGTTTGTACTTTCTGTAATTGGTCTGTAATATTTTTTCGATAAAGTAATACTTTTCGAGATACTTGAAAGCCGTTTAGAAATACCTTTTTTTAAAAGCTAAAATCGCAATTTTGAAGTCGTTATAGCTTAAAAACTATCAATTTATGTGAAAAATTGCGTAGAACCTTTTCTTCTTAAAATTTGATTCTACTTCAGCTCCAATAAATATATTTTGCATATTTTTTACCTCTAGGTACTGTACTAAAAATAAAATAAGAACTATTAACCATTAATCGATATACCTAACTGACACGAAAACCAAATTTTTAAATGGGACAACCTGTATTTCTTTGCATAATTGGATCATCTGACCCTCAAATATTATTTTGATTTTCAAAAAATAGATTTTTTTTAATTTTTAGTTTTAATAATAGAAGGCCGCGATTTTACCAAAATTGTTAAAAATTGGTCTGTAAGCACCTTTACCTACGATCACTACTGTAAATAGTAAAAAATACACTACCTGCCATCTATGTAAGTTGAATTTTACGTATTGTAAACAAAACGCACTGTAAACAAATCGCACGGTAAACAAAACGCACGGGACACGCAATTATAGGTGGCTTATATCGCTGATGCGGGGTTTAGAAAAACAAATGCGCCTACGTAATTTTCAAACGCTGTCAAAACTGACATAATATTTCTTGAATAATATTGTTGTCTAGTAAACTAAATCCAGATTTTACTAAATAACTAAATAAATATGATCGTAGGTAAAGTATAGTACATAATTCGAGTTGTAAGGCAATTACGCACTCATGGAAATACGCACTCGCCGCTACGCGGCATCGTGCGTAACTTTTCCATTCGTGCGTAATATGCTTCTTACATCACTCATTACGTAATATATTATTAAAATATTATCCCTTCAGATACTAACATTAAACGATGTATTTTTCAACGATATCGATTTTTCAACGAAAACAATTTGTTTTTAATGGAACCCCTGTGGGACAACCAATTATTTAATTCGATCTTTAAGTTCCGAAGAAGAAATTCCAGAGGACTCCTAGGTTAACATTTATTAGTGTACCCTAAGGTACCTTCATACCTTTGGTGCTTTTATCCGCCAAATAACGAAATACAATTCTAACCGACCCCACAATAAATAATGAACTCAATATTGCTGTATTTTTTAAAACTTGCTTAACTGTTGTCTTTCGACATTGAAGTTTGTATCGAATTATTTTATAGTCCCGAAATACGCATATTTTAAATAATAAATTAGGAAATTATTTTAAAAATACACAACCTAAATACGGGGTGTTTCATCTTATTACGAGTCTTATTATAAAAAAAATTGGCAGTTACTGGAAGTGACTGAAGCCTCCCCACCACTCAACTACCCAGAGAGCACCCTGTATAATAACACTGAATAATCTGTTTGATCACAAATAGTGGAAGTAGGAGTTTCTGCAAAATAATTACAGATACCGTTATTTTCTTAAAATATATACTAAAACGACTTTCAATAATAATTTTATTATTGCCGAAATTCCAGTAAGTGCAGCATTAAAAATAAAACTGAACCCAATAACTTGTAATGTTTAAATATACTTGGTTTATTTACCGAAAGTTATTTATATACCGAAATACACACTTGACACGGGCCATTTGTTTAAACATTCATCCTTAGCAGCTTTTCGCAAAATATGAGTAGCAAGGCGTGTTTAAGTAAAACAATCAGTTCGGTTCATTTACTTCCATCAGGCCATCAACTCAAATGGAAATTTCCACAATTCTACGAATTATCATTTTTATTTCAAGGCCCCCGGAAGCATACTCACTGAAAAGTACAAAATTATAACCGTTTCAGCTCAATTTTGGTCGAATAAAACTGTTATAGTCCAGTCAACGAAGGAGTGGTAGAAGACGTGGAGGGAAGGAAAAATTTCCTATTCAGGAATGTGTTGGGGGTAGTTAGGAGGTAAACATACTAATAGTCCTCGCCCCTAGCCCTGCGCTTCAGGGGGGAGGGGGGTGGAAAGGTCCCTTTTTCAGATTCTTGACTTATAACTCGGAAACGATACGTCGTACTGAAAAAAGTATTCTATGCAAAATTAAACATAATTAAATTTCCTACAAGAACGCTTATGTTCATTTTCCTCCTATGTGTTATAGTTTCCGAGATATTCGCCAGCGAAAATCGATAATTAATAAATAAATCAGTTAGGTATCTGACATTTCTCTGCTAATACATCACAGTCACAAAATAATCTTTATTTTACAACACTCGATGTATTTACTAACGTAATATTTTGTCAAAATCTATACATTTCCTTAAATATACAGTGTGACTCACTTAAAATGAAGACACCTATAGCGACTCATTCACTCGCAAATGAGAAGTTCCTATGGAGTCGAGAAAAAACAAAAGAAGAAACAATCGATAACAAAAATAATAATATACTTTTAGATACCCAAAATCAAATATATAAAAAGATGTATTAAATAATTCAAATATTTACATCAAACTTATTTTATTATAACATTATCGCTATAAATTTGGTGACTCCGACATACACATGACCTTCGTGATGAGATCTATGTAATCGGATTAATTGGAGAAGAGGCAAAATTATTTCTACTCTCGAAGCTATAAGAATATTCAGACATAATTACCCGAAAACCAACTTCAAGAATATAAAAATATAAATCAACTCCAAGAATATAAAGATATAAACCAACTCCAAGAACATAAAAATATAAATCAACTCCAAGAATATAAAGATATAAACCAACTTCAAGAATATAAGGACTAAACAAACCGATTGAAAGAAGTTTAAAAGCAAAAGAAATGCTTAAAACTTTTATTATATAAACACCTAAAATTTTATTAAATTGATTGATATAATTTGGCACACATCCACATTCCTGATTTAGAACCACTTTTATCAACGACTTCAAGAAGAGATTCCATATACTACATACCACTATAAATTGAATCCAGGTGATGCTTATCGTTTAATGAAGAGAAGAATACACAGAAAATTTACTGATAAATTTTGAATTGATGTTCCTCTAATTTATGGTCATTTCCTACTCCCAATTGAAGTTGAACATTACAAGTACTGTCATCTGCCGGTGAGTGAGTTAACGTACATTTCCCTTTTTATCTGAGAAATAGTCAATCAACCAATCACCAATCAATTAATTATGCCAACACAACCTTCAGACGAGGATTTTCCTCAAACCCACTAGGTCACATCCACCAAGCTACCCCCGTTTTGGGAATCAAAACCTGAAACTTGGTTTACCCAAATCGAATCACAGTTTTCAATGCAATGATTGTCAATGACAAAAAAAAGTATGATCAGGTTATAGCTAATTTGCCATTAGATGTGATAGATAATATATACGATATAATATATAATCCCCGGAAACAGATTTATATATCAATTTAAAGAAAATTTTAATTTCATGTTTATCATCGAGTGAGGAGAAACGTCTAAACGATTTGCTATCAGGTTCCCAGATGGGTGATCTAAAGCCGTCAGATTTCTATAGATCCATGCTGAATATGGTTGGAGGTTTCAGCATGGTTAGTCAAGATTTATTGATTAAATTATGGAAAAGACGTTTGCCACAAACTGTATAAATCGCTATTACAGCTTCCGGGAAAACAGATACAAAAGAGATTCTCGATATTGCAGATCGGATATACAAAAGAAGAAACAATCGATAACAAAAATAATAATATACTTTTAGATACACAAAAATCAAATATATAAAAAGATGTATTAAATAATTCAAATATACGTATATTTACATCAAACTTATGTTATTATAGCATTATCGCTATAACACCCTTATAACTTTTTTTATTTTGTTTCCGATTTGAATCAAATTTTACTCAAGTATAGTACAGATTACACAGGTCTGCGAGGTTTTGTTGTTGGGCAGATGGGGGTCATTTCCGACGTATTTTTGCACTGAATCCGAATCTGGCCTCAGAATTCGCCCATCACGTCAGGATTTTGAAATATTTGAGGTTAAGTACTTTTTTTAGTAACTTTTGAAGATGCGAATAGAACTCAAAAAATTTCTCAGCTTATTTTTAATAAATACATCATGTAGTATCATCCTTCCTCTTTAAATTAAGCTTTCATATGGTCATCTACGATATTTTCTCGCAAAGTTATAGCCATTTTAAGGTGACATGAATTTGAAACCATGAACCTCTACAACTCAACAATCTTAACCAAATTTGTTTCAGATTGTTGGGTTATCCCTTCTGTTGTGTTAAATCTTGATTCATTTAGATTCATTTGGTTAAGTTGTTAGGTTATAGGGATCATGGTTTCAAATTCATGTCATCTTAAAATGGCTATAACTTTGCGAGGAAACATCGTAGATGACCATTCGAAAGCTTATTTTAAAGGTACTAATGGTACTAAATGATGTATTTATTAAAAATAAGCTGAAAATTTTTGTTTGAGTTCTATACGTAACTTCAAAAGTTGCTAAAAAAGTCATTTTTGAAGTACTTAATAATCCGACATACACATGACCTTCGTGATGAGATCTATGTAATCGGATTAATTGGAGAAGAGGCAAAATTATTTCTACTCTCGAAGCTATAAGAATATTCAGACATAATTACCCGAAAACCAACTTCAAGAATATAAAAATATAAATCAACTCCAAGAATATAAAGATATAAACCAACTCCAAGAACATAAAAATATAAATCAACTCCAAGAATATAAAGATATAAACCAACTTCAAGAATATAAGGACTAAACAAACCGATTGAAAGAAGTTTAAAAGCAAAAGAAATGCTTAAAACTTTTATTATATAAACACCTAAAATTTTATTAAATTGATTGATATAATTTGGCACACATCCACATTCCTGATTTAGAACCACTTTTATCAACGACTTCAAGAAGAGATTCCATATACTACATACCACTATAAATTGAATCCAGGTGATGCTTATCGTTTAATGAAGAGAAGAATACACAGAAAATTTACTGATAAATTTTGAATTGATGTTCCTCTAATTTATGGTCATTTCCTACTCCCAATTGAAGTTGAACATTACAAGTACTGTCATCTGCCGGTGAGTGAGTTAACGTACATTTCCCTTTTTATCTGAGAAATAGTCAATCAACCAATCACCAATCAATTAATTATGCCAACACAACCTTCAGACGAGGATTTTCCTCAAACCCACTAGGTCACATCCACCAAGCTACCCTCGTTTTGGGAATCAAAACCTGAAACTTGGTTTACCCAAATCGAATCACAGTTTTCAATGCAATGATTGTCAATGACAAAAAAAAGTATGATCAGGTTATAGCTAATTTGCCATTAGATGTGATAGATAATATATACGATATAATATATAATCCCCGGAAACAGATTTATATATCAATTTAAAGAAAATTTTAATTTCATGTTTATCATCGAGTGAGGAGAAACGTCTAAACGATTTGCTATCAGGTTCCCAGATGGGTGATCTAAAGCCGTCAGATTTCTATAGATCCATGCTGAATATGGTTGGAGGTTTCAGCATGGTTAGTCAAGATTTATTGATTAAATTATGGAAAAGACGTTTGCCACAAACTGTATAAATCGCTATTACAGCTTCCGGGAAAACAGATACAAAAGAGATTCTCGATATTGCAGATCGGATATACAAAAGAAGAAACAATCGATAACAAAAATAATAATATACTTTTAGATACACAAAAATCAAATATATAAAAAGATGTATTAAATAATTCAAATATACGTATATTTACATCAAACTTATGTTATTATAGCATTATCGCTATAACACCCTTATAACTTTTTTTATTTTGTTTCCGATTTGAATCAAATTTTACTCAAGTATAGTACAGATTACACAGGTCTGCGAGGTTTTGTTGTTGGGCAGATGGGGGTCATTTCCGACGTATTTTTGCACTGAATCCGAATCTGGCCTCAGAATTCGCCCATCACGTCAGGATTTTGAAATATTTGAGGTTAAGTACTTTTTTTAGTAACTTTTGAAGATGCGAATAGAACTCAAAAAATTTCTCAGCTTATTTTTAATAAATACATCATGTAGTATCATCCTTCCTCTTTAAATTAAGCTTTCATATGGTCATCTACGATATTTTCTCGCAAAGTTATAGCCATTTTAAGGTGACATGAATTTGAAACCATGAACCTCTACAACTCAACAATCTTAACCAAATTTGTTTCAGATTGTTGGGTTATCCCTTCTGTTGTGTTAAATCTTGATTCATTTAGATTCATTTGGTTAAGTTGTTAGGTTATAGGGATCATGGTTTCAAATTCATGTCATCTTAAAATGGCTATAACTTTGCGAGGAAACATCGTAGATGACCATTCGAAAGCTTATTTTAAAGGTACTAATGGTACTAAATGATGTATTTATTAAAAATAAGCTGAAAATTTTTGTTTGAGTTCTATACGTAACTTCAAAAGTTGCTAAAAAAGTCATTTTTGAAGTACTTAACCTCAAATATTTCAAAATCCCGCCAATTATGAGGCCAGATTCGGATTCAGCGCGAAAAATTACTTCGGAAATAGCCCTCAGCTGACCAACAACATTTATTTATCTATGACATAAACACTAAATTATTAAAAGAAACAGCTTTTATAATTGTTGCCCCGCTAACCAAGCTGATCAATGCATGCTTCGCTGAGGGGATTTTTCCAGATTCATTTAAACTGACCAGAATCGTACCGGTTTTCAAAGGGGGAGTCAGTGACTCACCCAATGATGATCGTCCTATTTCAATAATTCTGTACTTTGGTAAAGTTCTCGAAATGCTGTTAAAAACTCGTCTGTATACTTTTATAGAGGGTAATAAATTACTAAATAAAAATCAATATGGTTTCCGCAAAAATTGTTCTACGGTCCAGGCTGTGGCTAGGGTGGTGGCTGAGGCAGTGGAGGGCCTTGAGGGGGGTAAACAGAGTGCTGTCACACTTTGTCACCTCAGCAAGGCTTTCGACTGTGTCAACCACACCTTGCTACTGGATAAATTGGAGCGTTACGGAATTAGAGGAATAACTCTGGGTCTTATACAGTCTTATTTAAGAAACAGACAACAATGTGTCATTATTGGCGAAAGTAAATCATATTTCAAAATTATAAAACATGGTGTACCCCAGGGTTCGATACTGAGGCCCCTGCTCTTTATCATATACATAAATAACCTTTCATATTATCTAATGCCTGAAAAATGTATCTTGTTTGCTGATGATACAACGTTGGTTCATACTGTCCCAAATATGATTAACCTTAACCAGATAATGAAAATAAAACTGAAACGTGGTTTACTGCTCACATTAAATCCAGATAAGACACAAAGGTTTTTTTTTCTAGTTCAAACAATAACACTAATGATAATGTTAAGCTTTTGTGGATCACTCTCGATAGTGGGCTAAATTGGTCTGCCCATATAAATAATTTAAGTAGTAAACTGGCAAGTTGTAATTATCTCCTTCGGTAAAAAAAGTATTAAACCCTGAAATTTTATATACTGCATACTTCTTATTATTTCACTCGCATTTAACTTATGGCGTGATCCTATGGGGTAATTCATCATAATCTATAAAAATTTTCAGACTCCAAAAATATGCAGTAAGAGTATTAGCTGGTGCAGGACACATAGATCACTGCAAACCACTTTTTATTAAATTTAGAATAATGCCACTTCCTTCGGCATATATATATTATCAAGTTTTAGAAATACATAAAAATAAATCACTGTTCTGTACACATGCTGATATTCATAATTACAACACTAGATTTGCGGATAAAATTGTTCCGGATAAGTTCAGGGTCACAAAATCACTGAAAAATTCCTTAAATACAAATCTGTATAATATCCTACCTTCTAATATAAAAAATTGTGCTAATAGCTACCATTGCCCTAGCCATGCATTCGATGGAAAAAAAAATATAAAAAACTTAAACGATTTTCAATTTTTTAAAAAACTATATTCTAACACATTGCTTCTATTCAATAAATGAATATTGTGATGTGTTGCCACCCCTAGAATGAATTCAATTAATTCAGATGTATTTGCACCTACTCGAGAAAGAACCTACCAGAAGTTAGTTCTAAAGTGAAATCTGGAATTATCTAGAGAATGGTGGCGTCATCACAGGAAAATCGAGATCTGTCATTTTTAGGTATAAAAGACCGACCGCATTCTCGGCGAGTAGTTCAGAAAGTATAGAAAGTAGAGAAGTTTCGAAAAGTGAGGTTAAGAATACAAAGTGAAAACAAAGTGATAAACATTGTTATTTTTAGTTAGTAATCAGTATTGTGAAGTATACAGTAAATTATTTAATAAAGTGTGTTAGTGGACAATCTCTTGTTATAATTTTTGGAACCCACGGAATTTGCGAGGGTGGTTTCCTAGGGGTGGAAATACGTTACAGTATTTAGATGCACCAAAACCTGCTGAAATTTAAGAAAGTAAACCAAATGACTTTCAGTATATTCATTGTATACATTAAGTGTCACACCCATAGTTGCTGACCATTGTTGTTAACTTTGCTTACATAGTAGATTGCCACTCTTTACTTCAAAAATCGTACTGTCTTCACTTTGTTGTATGTAAATCTATTTTATAATCCTAGTTTGTTGGTTAATCACTTAT
This sequence comes from Rutpela maculata, assembly GCA_936432065.2. NCBI lineage: Eukaryota > Metazoa > Arthropoda > Insecta > Coleoptera > Cerambycidae > Rutpela > Rutpela maculata. Next base: position 121,723,322 of record OW386293.2, on the reverse strand, counting down.
TGTTATGTTATATACTTAATACTATATATACGTGTATGTATATATGTACAAATTTCGTATTTTGTCCCTATACATTTTATATTTTTTATATATTCTTGTTCATGTACCTTTTGACTTGTGTAAAATACTGTACATGAATAAATGCTATTCTACTCTATTCGCAGACCTGTGTTATGATCTACTTATGACCAGAAAAACATTCGCCTGCTACAGAGGCAAATCCACCTGCGGTACCAAAATATGCGGAAAAGATAAAAACATTTTAAATGTTAAAAATTCTAAAAAAATGCATCTGATCGGCGCCAAAAACATACATACACCAACATTTGATTTGCTTATTGATGGGGGATTTCTCACACATAATGGTGCGGGAGCTAAGTGGCTTTTTCGGACACTCATCGTTACAAGCATTTTCTATGCGCTGATTAATTCTATCGAACTTAAATAACGACAAAATAGACTTCTGGCATATGTCAGCCGGTCGAGTTGGCCATGGTTCAAGATATAAAAATCAGTGAAATTATATCATCATTAGAAAGCCATTTTTTTTATGTGTACACATTTTATGTTTAGAATGAACAAAATAAGATCGCCAGAAAGTGTAGACCATCAGGGGCGCAACCAGAAAGGTCAAAGAGGTAAAAAATCGGAGTTATATCAAGTGATCGTTGCAAGCTTTTTTTTATTCTGAGCATGTTTATTTAAATGTTTTGAACACAGAAAACGATTCCCAGAAAGAAACTCGTCAGTAAGGCTAGCCAGAAAGAAAATGTTTAGGATGTTTGAAGAAAATTGGATTTTTTTTTCGCATATTTCATCTCAGAACTCTAAACTCATTGTTACAAGTTCTGGCTCATTTTTAAAACGTAAATATAAGCTCTTTCAACAATAGAATAGCCTCTCCGTAAAGTTCTTAGTGTCAACAAAAGTACCATAGGCTCTTAAATATACAGGAATTTAACACTTTCGGCTAACTTGATTCCGTACTGTGCCTCAGATGTATTGTATCATTATTACCTTTCTGGCTGCGCCTCCTGACGGCCCACACTTTCTGGCGATCTTATTTTATTCATTCTAAACATAAAAGTTGTACACACAATAAAATGAGCCTTGTAACGATGACATGATTTCACTGATTTTTAAACGGAGGTACCCCGCCAAAAGTCGATTTTATGAATCGTTATCATCCATTAAACTATAAAAATATCTCAAAGTTCATAAAACGATGAGCTGCCGAAAAAGCCACCTAGCTCCCGCTCTATAAGCTCATTTGGCAAAGGGGATCCTTTTAGTTTCCGCAATTTGTGGTGGATACGTGAAATTCATCAAGACCCACTAATATGATTCTTAAATTTTTTGCGCATATTTTGGTACCGCAGGTAACTTTGCCTTTGGAGCTGGCGGTGTTTTTCTGGTCATAATTTGTTCTATACTTGAATAAAATTTGATTCAAATCAGATACAAAATAAAAAAATTAAAAGGGTGTCACACTATATATAGGAAATCGGCAAATTATTACGTCAGTAAATACATCGAGTGTTGTAAAACAAAGATTATTTTATGACTGTGATTTATTAGCAGACCACGGTAAACCGTTTTGATAGAAAAATGTCAGATACCTAATTGATTTATTTATTAATTATCGATTTTCGCTGGTGAGTATCTCGAAAACTATAACACATAGGAAGAAAATGAATATAGGCATTCTTGTAGAAAATTATTAACTATTTTTAATTTTGCATAGAATAGTTTTTTCCGTACGACGCATCGTTTCCGAATTATAAGCCAAGAATCGAAAAAAGGGACGTTTCCACCTCCCTTCTCCCCTGAAGCAGCAGGGCTAGGGGCGGGAACTTTTAATATATTTACCTCCTAATTTCTCCAAAAACATTCCTGAAGAGGAAAATTCTGCATAGGATATGAGTGATGGTGTCATCCTCCACTCCACACATCCGACAAGTTGGATCATCTCTCAACATCAGAGGACAGTGTCCTGTTATTAGGCCCACCATCCGTCTCATTTTTTCTCTATCGAGCCCAAGCAGCCACTTTACGGCAGAGGCAGACGAGGGCCCCTTTATGTGGAGCCTCGACAGCCTCATACCGGGGTCTCGAGCCCAATAGTTGTTAAACTGTGCCGCAGCCCAGTTTTGCAGTTCTGAGTGAATCAGACTCCTTGGCAGACCGAAGGCTGGCTCAGGGCCAGGGAAGGGAGTTTTTGCTCCTTCTCCCGCCAGGCGATCTGCTTCTTCGTTGCCCTCCACACTACTATGTCTGGGCACCGAGTTGCGTTCACAAAGTTCGGTCAAAATGTTTCGATAGTTAAGCACCAGCCTAGAGGTCACCTTATTTGACACAAGGGACCTCAGAGCCGCCTGGCTGTCGCTGCATATGTAAATATGTTTGTCTACGAAACCTCTGCTGAGATTTTCGGATCCGCACCGTAGTATGGCATACACTTCTGCTTGGGACACACTAGGGTACCTACCCAGTGGCACCGACATACGAGCCCTTGCTTTGCATCCGTGTATGCCTGCGCCCGTTCCTTCCTGAGTCTTAGATCCGTCTGTGTACCATTCCAGACGACCGGGACTCAGGAGATGCGTTTTATCGCGTTCCCAGACGTCTCGACTGGGAAACACGACGGTATATGGAATTGTGAAAGAGTAGACGGGGAGACACCGGTCATCACCTGATTGAGCGATAACCTTACCGGTAGAGCCAGAGCCTTTGTGTGCCCGTCATGTTCCACATTCCATTTTTGAACAGTTTGTTTGCTGCTTTCCGAGCTTCAAGCTCCACTTCAACGTGCAAAGGAGTGAGTCCAAGAATGGCCTCCATCGCAATCGTTGGAGTGGTCCTGATTGCGCCTGTTATACCTAGACACGCTAGTCTTTGAACTTGGCATAAGCGAGCCCTGATTGTGGAGCGCTCTAGGGAGTGCCACCCTAGTGCCGCGTATGTAATGAGGAGTTTTACCATAACGGTGTAAATTTTTTAAATACTAATAGTTTTCGAGTTATTTACAAAAAACAAAACTCGTTATTTTCTCAATCTCCATTTGTTTATAACTTTTGCAATTGTTTATGTGCGGCATGCGGGTTTGAAAATTTTGAACATTTTTCTAGACGTTATTCCGAATCCAATGAGCCCTCACTCACATTTTTACGAGCTTTATCAAGAATTAACACGGCTGTGAACTTGTGAACTAGTGTATATATATTATTATTGTAATAATATGATTTAATTTATTTTGACAGTAGTTGTCATTTGAATAGAGAACCGCGTCCTAAATCTATTTTATTGACGGTTGCCATGGATATTCCAAGCATCGCTTGAAATCTTACTCAAATAATTATAGTTTTCCACTAGTTTTTTTTTCTAGTTTAATGATTCATGGGTATGACGAAAAATATAATAGGCACCGCGGGTCGTACAGTGCGATTTTTTTATCTCGAATGCTTGCAAACCTCGGACCTGCAGGCCTCGGATACAAACTGTATTCTCGACCAAAAAAAGTGCACTTACGACCCTTGGTACATAAATAACTATAATTTTACAAATATTTGTTATTATTTAATCATGCGCCTCTGAATATCACTTATTCAAACGTCCTTTATTTTTAGCTGCTGGTTTGGTACTATGTGGAGCGTGTTTTGTTATGCTTTTCTACGTGAAAAAGTTCCTGACAAGAATAATCCTTTCCTCGGTACTAATGTTATCACTCGGCACTGCAATAACAACCATTACCATAATAAATATAGAAGCATATCCAACAGCTCTAAGGTATGTGAAAAATACATAAATCAGTCGGTAATCGGTTTTATTTTCGTAGTTTTTAATTTCGCTTTTATTTAAAACGTTGGTTGAAAACAGTTTTTATTCGACACGTATTTTATGAAGTAATAAAAGTAAATTGTCAAGTATTTTTATAGTGTGTCTCATTTAAGATGGAAGACTATAGCCCAAACGACAGAGAGCATAAACCTACAAAAATTTGCAAAATGAATAATTTTTTTTTAATGGGTTCGTGAAAGTGCTTAGAATTATATCCTAAAAAGTTTGCATTCCGCTCGAATGCAGAACATAAAAAAAAGTGGGAGAAAAATTTTTTTTCATCCGTTTTTTCAAAATTTTGACATTGTCAGGGTAGGAAAAAATAAAAAATACAGGTGGATAGACCACGTGTTTCTGAACAAAAAATGTCTTAATAAAATTTATCGCAATAGCCATGGTATTCCTGGAAAAAAATAGTGCAGTAACTTGTCACTCGGCCAAGCGCACGGTTAAATGCATACTATGGAACCTCTAAAAATTCTTAGCAATTCATTATTTTTTATTTATTTGCTTTTATCATGATTAGAGAATATTATTTAGGTATTATGCAAATCACAACTTACACACTTTTTTATTTATTATGAAAATACCTACTTTCTGTATATTGTTGCCCTAATCTGGGCACGCTAATATACTAGTTAGTATTTACCTAACTAGTATATTTTCAGGTATTTTCATAATAAATAAAAAAGTGTGTAAGTTGTGATTTGCATAATACCTAAATAATATTCTCTAATTCTTAGCAGTTCTAACGAGTAAAATAATGCTTTTTTCTCTTTCTGATTACACATTTTTAACATTTTTCTTAGTGAATAAGGGGATAAATAGTGAGTATGGAGGGAAAATATATAATTATGAACGCATACACAGACTCCACACAGAGCCGCATGAAGTTTTACATGCCTTTACTGTATTGTATCCACATTTCAGCTACATCCAATGGATTCCTTATACATTTGTTGATGTATTGGAAAGTTCCAGAAATTATATTCAAAACAATCAAAGATATTTTCATAATTATAAGGAGAAAATCGTGAAAATCGAAATTTCTTATCATGATCTGATTGATCACATTTTCGAAAAAATGCATACAAGTAAACTAATTTGTGTTTGAACATTCGAAAAGTATACATTTTTTCCGAAATAGTGATATTTTATTTTTTCCAATGGGTCAAGTTCTCGTCAATTTATAGCCTCCAATATTTATCACGAAAATCATCAAGCAAGGTAATTAAAATGATTTGAGATGTACTTTTTTTGAATCCACGTTACTACAACTTTAATAAACCATAATAATCATGAAGTGTACATACTTTTTTAACAGCTCTCAATGAAGAAACAATTTTTTTGAAGGGCTTTTATTTTTTTCTATATTTTTTATTGCGACGATTGAGTTCGGGTGTGATAATATATATAAGTATATTTTTCCCATCCATCCTTTGCTTGTATTGTTTAAAACAAAAAAGCATCAGAAAGCTACAATTTCCATTTTTTAAAAGAACCGACACTCATGTAGATTGAACAAATTCTGATTTAGTGACATGTAATTCAGTGCGTCGGTGTCACGTCATGCGTATTCAAGCGCGCGCACGTATAGTCCAGTCATTGAAGGTAAAATACGGCGATACTGTAATTTTGCCAAACAGCACCGATTTGCACAAAAATTTGGATTTAGGTTCTACTTACCCTCTACTCCAAAGTTGACCCTGTACCGGGGGTTGCTTTCACCCTGGGGATGGATGCCACCCCTTCTCGTGGCTGAAAAATGTATCATTGAAATTAAGATAGATTGACTAATTCTAAGCAACTTTTGTTCTATAAAGTTTTTTCTGGAAGTCAATACTTTTCGACTTATTCACGAGTGAAAGTGTCAATTTTTCAACCAATAAACCCACGTTTTCAGACGGTTTTTTGCGAATAACTCAAAAAGTAAGTATTTTATCGAAAAAATCATTCTTAGTAAAAATGTAGCTTACAAATAAACAAAAATAATGGTGGGTTTATGGTGTCTGTAGTCCCAATACAAACGGAGTAATAGCTTATTGAATGTTGGTTCTTATTCGTCAAACGCCAAAATTGAAAGTTTCAACGTGAAGTTGCCAAAAAACAATGAATTTTTCGGGGAAACTCATGGAATCTTTTCTGAAGTGCTTGAAAAAACCTTTATTTTTGTTTTTTATGAATAGGTGTAAGTATGCTGTGCCTAAATATAGCTATAATGTGTATTCATCAATGCTCCAATATACGTGTTCTGATATCTGCAAAAATATGTGATTGGTTTTTTACCCATAACTCGCTTAGTTTTTAAGCTATCAAGTCCTTCAAAAAATCATTTTGTAGGTTTTTTCAAGAGCTATAAGCTCACATAATTTAATTTAATTTTCTTATTTTTGGAAGGGTTTGAGCTGAAATGGCTTGAACAAGTTACTATTTACGAACATATGCAAACTTTAAACGGCCATCTTACTCAACTTTTATCCAAAAAAAAAAACACGAAAATTTTCATAAAAGCAAAACCTACAATTTTGTACTCTACAAAATTTTGCGTATCATTAATAGTTTTTGAGTTATTTTGAAGAAAAGGCATTTTTTTGCAAAATTACAAAAATGCTCTATTCACTTCAAGCTCAAATTGTTTCAAAACTAAGCACTTTAAACCGGTCAAAATTCTAGAGCATGTTACAAGTACATAAATAAAGTAAATTGTAAAGTGGCAACGAATATTTTCAATTGGGGTGGTAATTAGGGGGTGATTTTCACATTTTCTTGACGCCGAAAAGAACAGGGACCAGCATTTTTCTCGTCATAACTCGCTTAGTTTTGATGCTAGAGACTTTTATAAAAAATAAAAATAAAGGTTTTTTCAAGCAGTTCAAAAAAGGTTCCATGAGTTTCCCCGAAAAATGCATTATTTTTTGGAAACTTCACGTTGAAACTTTCAATTTTGGCGTTTGACGAATAAGAATCAACCTTCAACAAGCTATTACTCCATTTGTATTGGGACTACAGACACCATATATCCACCATTCCTTTTGTTTTTTTTATAAGCTACATTTTTACTAAGAATGATTTTTTTCGATAAAATACTTACGTTTTGAGTTATTCGCGAAAAACCGTTTGAAAACGTGGGTTTATTGGTTGAAAAATTGACACATTCACTCGCGAATAAGTCATCCATTCCCGGACTTATTTTCAATGAAACATTTTTCACCCCCGAGAAGGGATGGCATCCACCCCCAGGGTAAAAGCAACCCCCTGTACAGGGTCAACTTTGGAGTAGAGGGTAAGTAGAACCTAAATCCAAATTTTTATGAAAATCGATGCTGTTTGGCAAAATTATACGGGAAATAGATCCATTGACTGGACTAGTATGGATCTCTCTCAAAGTTATAACGTTACACTTGACTATTTTTTCCGGGAAAACCGTGGCTTTAGCGATTAATTTTGTTAGAACATTTTTTGTTCATAAATACATGATCTATCCATCTGTATTTTTTATTTTTCCTAGCTTGACTTAATTTCAAAATTTTGAAAAAATGCATGAAAAAAAAATTTTTTTCACTTCTTTTTATATTCTGCATCTGAGCGAAATGTAAACTTTTCAGGACAATACTCTACACTTTCACGATCTCATTAAAAAAAAAATTATTCATTTTGCAAATTGTAGGTAAATATCCTTCATCGACTGGGCTACTGATGTTTTCGCTAATTTTAGGAGTAAAAATTTTAATTTTTTCAAAAAACTATACGTATTTTTTGGTGGAACATATTATTCTCTAAAATAATGGCTATAACAAAACATTTTGATTTCAAAAGTTGTGCTTTTCCGCAGTGGTGCGCGACTCCGCAATTAAAAAAAATTAAATTTCTATTCCCAATAATGACGAAATATCCGACAGTCTTTATCTGCGTGCTATCAGCATTGGCCACAAAATGACAATAACATTGTATTGTTAAGGGATTACCGATTACGATTGTGACTGTAAATAAAAAAATGTTTCTTTGAAATGTCATTTATTCAATAGCTTCCTTTTTGAATCACCCGCTGAATGAATGATTGAATCATGGTCGATGGTAATAGCAGGCAGGTAGTCAATACATTATAACTGCAAACAAATTATTACTGTACTAGTGGATGTTTGTTTAAGAAATTCATCAAAGTTACATTGTTTTTTGTCTACGATTTTTGAAATATGACATCACCAACATTTTTTAAATGGTACTATATCTACCAGCCCAAGCAGCAGAGAAAATGTTATAGTCAAATGATCATAAATTTGCAACAAAATTTTTTTCATCCATTTTTTCAAAATTTTGAAATTAAAAAGTAGGAAAGAATAAAAAATACAAGTGGATAGACCACGTGGTTCTGAACATAAAATGCCTTAATAAAATTTATCGCTAAAGCCACGGTATTCCTGGAAAAAAATAGTTACCTCACTTTGGCACTGCGAGGGCAAGCGCATGGTCAAATGCATATTATGGAACCTCTGTACAAATTTTTAGCAGTTCGGATGAAAAAAAATTTTTACTTCCTTTTCAGTGTTCTGCATCCGAGCGAGATGTAGACTTTTCAGAATATTATTCTACACACTTCCACGAATTCATTAAAAAAATTTATCAATTTTGGGCTATACTAGTTACAGCGTTATTCGTTGTAGTTACCCAAACAACCTTGAACCAGAGAACTTATACCACAGAGAAGCGACAATATCGGCGGTTCCTTTGATATTTTATGTCCCGGTTCTAATGACACTGACACGAATGAAACACAACTTCTTACACAGAGAGAACTTTAAAGTTTGATGTACACTGAAAGTAATTCAGTATAATATATACTCAACACAATCTCTTAGACTGTGAGAACTTTAAAGTTTGATGTACACTGAAAGTAATTCAGTATAATATGTTACTATACCACATATCAAATATAATTAAATAATAGTTTATGTTTTAAATACTATTAGTTTCTAAAAAAGGCTAAAAGAACATAAAAAAAACCTCATATATTAAATATCAAATATTTACATTCACATATAATAGAATGTATTGTATAGGTATATGTTATCAAAACATATTTTAGAATAATATATTGTGCAATACTGCAATTTATTCTATTTTAATATTTTAGAATAGAATAGAATACAGTCATGTGTGCTTATATGCACTATCTTATGAAATAAAGCTAATGGTAAATATTATTTGCAACCTAAATAAAAAAAACTGTACTACATGTACACTCACACTACCACATTTATATACCTGAATTTAAACAAATACAATAAACATAGAGATGTCCACAAAAGACACCTTGCTCGTGGACAAAATAATGATAAAAAAATGCCGGTCTCGAGAGACATGTTTTACAAAAAAGATTTTTATTTATAAATGTGAAAATTTCACACCTCTACTTTTTAACCAATAAGATACCTTAATTTTGACTAGTTACCATAGCAATTAAAAAAATTTCCGGAAATTTTTTCGAGGCGCCACGATATTTAAGTGAAAATTTTTTGACAGTTGAAAAGGTAAACATATGATCTACAACCATTAAATAATGTAGATATACCTGTGAATAATGCAAAATTTCTGAATTAACATTATTATTTATTATTCGCTATAAAGTTTCATTAAACAGAAAACACAAATTTGTTTAATTATTATGCATTAACAATTTATAATTCAAAAAACGTAGGATGTACAAACATAGTAAGATTTAAATGTTGCTTGAATTCTAACCCATCCTCTCTTCTTAATGGTGAATAGGAAGGTGACGAATTAATTAGATGTCTGTGTTTTAAGACATATGTAATATTTTGAAACAATTTTGTTCAAATCTCTTTTACGCAAAAGGCCATATTTACTTGACATCTGCAGTAGACTTTCTTGGATTTTCGTAAACAAACCATTCGACTCTAACGCTTCCTGATCGCAATCTTCCATTAAATTCGTTAAATATATTAATCTTGGATGACATATTTGCGCTTGAGTCAACTCTTTGCAGTATTTACATAAATTGTAATATTATATTTTTTAAATTAGAAGTGTTATGGATTACTTTAACAAAAAATACATTTCTACCACCTTTAGTAACCTAAAATTATGAATGGGCGATATACTGAACTAATACCCATCTGAGTTTTAGCATTTGGTGTAACTAAAGTTGGTAATTTTTTTTTATTTAACGAAATATGGTGGATATACCTATATGATGTTTTTATAATTTATTTCATGTTGAACTAATATCTTGATTGGCAAATCTCTAATGATATCGACTAATAAGCAAAATAATAACGAAATAAATTTAATTATTATAGGTTTTATTAATATTAAAAACACAATTATTATAAATGTTTGTGGGCTGGCTTGAATTGGTGGGTTGAATCTGTGCACTTTCTGTTTTATTTTGCATTGTGCTCTGGTCATGATTAAACTTGCTAGTACTTGATTCAATCATCTGATGATGATGTTCAACGTCCAATTGTAAGTAAGGTTTGATTGACTGACTATTACTGTTTCCAGTAATTTTAATGAGCTGTTGTTCACCAACTCCTTCCTTGGCCAATTTCGAAACAGCTGTTGCTCTTGCAGAATGATTAGTTATTTTTACTTTTTTAGTGTCAATTCCTATATCAGAGGCTGCTGATTTAAACCATGAAGATACAATGTTCTTACCAACTGGGCTATTCTTGTACCATCCTTTCGAATTGGGTTGACACCAGTATGGGTTTGGTGTTAAGAATAATCTGTCGGTCTGAATAAGATTTCCCCTTTTTTCCATTAACTTCTTAAACAAACGAACCGGACACATTTGTGGATTATCGAAATTTGTAATCAACCATTTACTATCCGACAGTTTTTTAGAACCACCTTGTGTGGTTTTGGAGAATATTGGATTATATTCTATCCGACCTTTTGGGTTTCCGAAATTATCAGTTTCTTCTTTGAAGTATTGGATACACGCAGAATATCCTTCCCCTCCTCTCCATGCCAGTTCATGTGAAACTATGTAAAAAAATTTACGCTGCAATCCATCTGGAGTATTTTCATCCCACATTTCAATAATTGTTTTGTATTCGTCGCTGGTTAAGGCTGAAGCACTCACTTTTCTTTTTAATGGGTCTCTCTGTAATTTTTTGCGCTTAGCATCGCGTGCAGCTCTGGCGGTCGCAAATTCCACATCAGAAAACGGATTAAATTTTATTTTATATTTTTCGTAATAAATTTCTTGTAACTGCTTAGCAGTAGAGTTCCACATCACTTTGACCACACTTTCCTTATAATCTTCAAAATTTTTCTTTTTCATATTAAATGCGTAGTCCTCCAGTATAGTAGCCACCTGTACTACACTCATACACTCATGAATATTATACAACTTTTCGTCACAAAATTCAACAAACCGTTTCCATACACTTGATTTTGATTTTCGGGTGTTATCTGGTGTTATATTTTGAATTTCTTGTCTAATTACCTGTTGATTTTCTTTACTAAATCGCGACATTTCGCTATACACTTATTAAACTCAACGACAGACCTTTTAAACTAGTAATTATTAAGCTTTGTGATAGAACCGGTTAAACAAAAATGACAAATCAACATAATATGTCAAAAACAACAATACCCTGGCCAACTTGACAAGCAGTGAAATTAATTTAAAATGTCAGGTTGGATTAATAATTTTTTTCCAAATTATGGTGTTAAGTTGTGTGAAATTTTCTTACCGAATACCACGCAAGCTTAAATTATTCCGGGAAATTTTGTTTCGGGCACGAATATTTTAAGAAAATTATCCCTCGTCGCTTCGCGAATTTTCAAAATATTCGTCCCCTCAAGAAAATTTTCGGAAATAATTTAAGCTCTTGTGATATTATAAGTGAAAATTTTAACTTTTTTGTTTACTTTTTTGTCGGTTTTGGTAGTTTTTAAATCCAGATTTGTATATTTAATAGAATAAAAAATCTCCATTCTTATAAACAACTTTTTAACATATTCTTTGGGGAATTCTGAACATGGATTAATAAAATCTATGTTATTCATTATGTTAAATAACACATTAGAAACTGCTCGTCCAGTACAAATTTCCTCAAATTGAGGATTAAATATATGTTCTAATTTGTATATAAAATTGACAAATTCCTCTGGAGGTGATAGCAGGTTTCCGTAAATATTTTTTTCTGAAATCGATCGGGAATGTCTACATTTTCGGCGCGATTTTAGAACGAAAAATGCACAATTCCAGTATTTTAGTCCGTTGCTAGGAAACTATCAGAAAACAGACCGGAAAAGATCCGTTGCTAAGCAACGATCAACATTCCCGTACGGTTTTTTATATATATTTTAATATGTTAATATTTTTGATTTTTATACGTTTAAAATAGTAGTGATTGTGATTCCAGAAAAAAAATTTTTTTAAATGTTTATATTTTTGATTTTTATACGTTTAAAATAGTATTTTTCTGAAATCGATCGGCAATGTCTACATTTTCGGCGCGATTTCAGATCGAAAAATGCACAATTCCAATATTTTAGTCCGTTGCTAAGAAACCATCAGAAAACAGACTGGAAAAGATCCGTTGCCAAGCAACGATCAACAAAACCGTACGGGAATGTTACTTTCCCGGCCTAGGCCGGGAAAGTAACATTCCCGTACGGTTTTTTATGTATATTTTAGACAATAAATAAATACACGCAGACAAACCAACTGACATTAAAATTGCATTTATTATTAAGCAGTTAGATTTTAATGAAGAAATGTTATGCATTAATACAAATTCTTTAAGTTATAATAATATTGATTACGATTTCAGAAAAAATAGTATGTGTACTTCGGTGTGAAAGCACATTCCCGAACTTCGATGCTTGTTGGCCTCGGCTAGCGCCTCGGCCAACAATTTGCGTCGTCGTCCGGGAATGTATTGCTTTCATACCTAAATACACAATATACTATTATTGTGATTTCAGAAAAAATAGTATGTGTACTTCGGTGTGAAAGCACATTCCCAGACTTCGATGCTTGTTGGCCTCGGCTAGCGCCTCGGCCAACAATTGCATCGTCGTCCGGGAATGTATCGCTTTCACACCTAGATACACAATATACTATTTTCGGTGTTAAAAGCTTTGAAATAAATGAATAAGTTATTTATATTTAGTGTCTCGCATTGTTTCCCAAAAGATTTACAAATATCGCAAGAGTGAACTTCAAGGGTTTTTTTCAAAAGATATCCACAAACATAACTGAAAGCATTTTGCGTGGATATTTTTTTTTGTGTAGCTGTGATCAGGAAGAACAAGGGCTTTAGGAGGTTTCTCTTCTTCCTCCGCATTAATCATGTCAGTTTTGTTGGTAGATTTTATAGTCATTAATACACAGGCCCGCAAAAAAAAGTTGTCTGCGCCGGGGTATTGACCATACCTATCCCTTGTATTTTGACCCGCTGAACACGAATCTGACCTTAGTTTTTCCCCTATACGTCAGGTTTTTTTTTAAAGCAAAAAAGTCTAATATTTACATATTTATTTGCTATTAAAAGAAAAACCTGACGTGCTGGAGAAAAACTAAGTTCATATTCGTGTTCAGCGGCTTAAAATACAAGGGATAGATGTGGTCAGTACCCCCGCACAGATGACTTTTTTTTTGTGGGATTGTGCCACACTGAGTGTGGCACAGTGGCAACCAAAAAAAGTGGTCTGCGCGGGGGTACTGACCACATCTATCCCTTGTATTTTGAGCCGCTGAACACGAATCTGACCTTAGTTTTTCCCCTACACGTCTGGTTTTTTTTTAACAGCAAAAAAAAGTCTGTTGAATCGTGATATTTATATATTTATTTGCTGTTAAAAAAAACTTGACGTATAGGGGAAAAACTAACTAACTAAGGTCAGATTCGTGTTCAGCGGCTCAAAATGCAAGGGATAGGTATGGTCAGTACCCCGGCGCAGACAACTTTTTTTTTGTGGGCCTGTGTAATGTATCTAAATCATCATTGCAATTCATGTGACTAGAATGAATAGTTTTGGCACAACAATTTACGGAATGCTCTTTGAAATTGTAAGGGGGTCCACTTTGTTGTCTCGTACTTCCAAAAAAATTTTCAATGCAATCAGTATTAAATCTTCTGGCTTTCAAATACATAAAATCTAATTTTGAAAGCTTTTCCCAAAGTTTCAAAACACTATTTATGCTTACAATCCAAAATTTGTGAAACTAAATGTAATAAATTCTATATCGCAGAAATATTAAAATATACACATTTTAAACGGAAAAATACAATTTTCCTATATATCCCCAAACCAGAGGTTATATCGGACATTTAAAAAAAATTAAAAAAAAAATATTGCTCACCTTAATTTACTTTTTTTACATTAAAATAAGTTCCCTAAATATACCTCTATCAATGTGCTTAATCAGATTAAAATTACGCAAATTCGTTCTTGAAATATTCAAAAAAATCTTTAGAAATAATTAGATATATCCCCGATTGACGGTAACTTTCGGAGCAAGGGACACACCACTGGTGCTCTGTTCTCTAACCCAGAGAATTAGACCAATGGTGGTTGGGTCATCTTTGACGCAATGTAAACATGTGGAACTGACAACTACACAACTTATTTGGCACATGCCACATTACACGCGGGAAGCCTTTCTGTCGCTTCTCTGTGGTATAAGTTCTCTGCCTGAACCGTGTTCATTTACTTACCTACGTTTATTTTCGATTACATTACATTGATTTAATATAATATTTTAGGTGTACGTCCTGGGGAGTGCTAAACTTCTTTGGAATTCTCATGTCCATTTTTGTGATTAGATCTTATCACTTAATATCACAAAATTTTCAACTATACTTTGGAATATTTTATTGTGGTAAGTAACAGTAAGTAACGAAGATTTTAACTATTCTTTCAATTTTAATTTCTGAAAAAATGACAAAATTTTGATGAGGTTGAAAAAACTTGTTTTTTTTTTGTTGAAATACCGAAATAAATATTAGTTTTACAGGAGGAATTGCTCTTACAAAACTTTTATCATATTCACCACTATTCTTGTACATCTTGACATATTTACAATACAATGTTGATTCAATTATTGAATTCAGCATAAATGTTGCTTTATGCTTTGTTGCACCAATAGACAAAATACCCTGACATTTTTAAAATATCACCAAATATATTATATTTTATTAGTGACAGTAACAAATGCTAACGAGTGTTACGCGTTGTTGTATCACAGAATTAACAAGAATAATAATCTATTCGTGAAATGAAATGCTATTCCTTGTGCAAAAAAAATTAAGACAATTAAAATATGTATTTTTTTATTGCTGAGTTCTCTTTCTGCATCTACGAGATGTGGAACCAATCCAACAATTAAATCTTGAACTGTTTGCCTATTAAAAAGCCTTAAACACCGCTAAAAAGTTCTTCGGGTAAGGTGAGTGCAGACCACTATATGATATAATATTTTTTTTTTACCAATACACCGTATTTTGAGAATTTTCCAGGATGTTGCTTCGTAAAATGTAGCGATGTCATCTGCAAAAGAGATAATAGTTTCGGGAGTAGCAAGCGTAAAAATATTTTTTATATAAACTGAGAAGTATGGGCCCTAGCACCATTCCTTGTGGTACCATATGTCACAATTTCGGGCTCACTCAAAATATTATTACACATTGTTTTCTGTTGCGTAAATAGCTCTTGAGCAATTAATCTCTCGGATATCTCCTATTCATTCTACAATTTTGCGTGAAATAATTATAAACATGTATCTAAATAAAAGTAAAAGTAATCACATTTTTATTTTACCGTTAAAAATAAATATTTAATGAATTTATAATTATTTTATTTACCTTTCATCATTTTGTAAACCATGTATCAATAAAATAAAATTTTGATTCAGATATTTAGGAACATACTCAAAATACTAATAAAAAAAGTTTTCAACTTGAAATCTCTAACAAGTGGTCTAACTTTCCTGTTTAAATTATCAATATTGAATAAGCAGCATTGGAAACTACACCGCCACAAGAATGCAGTTTGTGCTTATTTTTCAATGAAGCACAATTTTATCAACGTCTAAATAAATATTGAGAAAAAAATCACTCTCGATTGTTCGAGAATAGTAACTGTTGACAAATCAGAATCAGAAATCAGAAATCTTTATTCATCACAAAATTGATACAATGTACAGCATCAATTATCGGACTAGTCAAACAAGCTTAAAACTAAAAGACAAATCACTAACAGAATATACATTAAATTTAAAATTGAAATTCAAGACATACAAGATAAAAGATATGGTAAAATACATAAGATGTGATTTAATAAAATACATAAAAGCGTGAATAAATAAATTACATAAAAAAAAATATATATATTATTTTTCTTTAGAAAAAATTTTTTTAAGGAATTCATCCACAGAATAGAATGACTCATTTACTAGAAAAGCATGTAATTCTTTTTTAAATAAATTTACATTATCAAAGTCTAAGATACTTTTTATCCTGTTGTAACATATAACTCCTATATAAGTTGGATTACATTGGCTTATTGAGAGTCTAGAATATGGCTGATGTATATTTTCCATGTTTCGTGTACAATATGAGTGCGTGTCACTATTCTTTAAGAAGGATGTTTCGTTCTCCTTCACATACATTATCAACTGATAAAGGTAGAGACTTGGTAATGTGAGAATATTATATGATTTAAATATTGGCTTACAATGAGAAAGTGGGTGAGCATTATTCATACATCTCAAGATTTTCTTTTGTACTATGAATATCTTATTGAGGTAAGGGGAAGAGCCCCAGAATATCAGTCCATATTGTAACACAGACTGTACAAGACCGTAATAAAGCAGTTTTAATGTGTCAATTGTGACCGTGTCTCTCAGCATTCTTATTATATAACATATACTACTTAATTTTGAACAGATTGTATTTATATGATCTTCCCAAGTGAGTTTTTGGTCTATTGTTATTCCCAAAAATTTGATACTTTCAGTGGATTCTATTGTTTTTCCATCTATCATAATAAGAGGATCAAAATTTGGTTTTATATTTTTCGGTAAAAATCTCATATAGAGCGTTTTTTTAGCATTTAGATGGAGGCCATTCTGAATACACCAGTTACTGAATTCATTTGAAGCTATATTACTGTTTTGAATCAGATCACTTATATTCTTATTACTTTAAACTTTTCAGTATTGAAAAGATATCAAGGTGTACAAGATTGACGGTGATTACTTAAACAACAAACAATTCTCTTTTTTTCCTTATATATGTCTATAAAAGAAAATGTTCTGCTCCAAGGGCTAAACTTATCATGTCTTAAGTGTTTTTGTGTACTGAAACCGAATCCACTTACCCCATAACTAGTACAGTACAGTACAGGTTTTAACTTCGGAATAATGTCACATTGAACGGATTTCGTTCATTTGTGGCAGTATTACGCTCTTTTCACACTATACGGTTTTGATCGTACGGTAAAAAACCGTACAGCCGCATTCGTTTAGTGGGGTGAAGAAAAACATGGGACCTTTCACATTATACGATGACGGCAAAACGCCGGTGCCGTGCCGTGCAGCAGCCGTCCCTTGTCACTGGACTCGATGGATGCCGTACTCAGTGGTCTACATAACTAAATGCGTGCTTTCATATTCAACGGTTTTGAGCCGTACGGTAGCTACATGGTTTTGTTGGATTATTAATTATTAACTTTTGTGAAATAGTTGAAATTGATGCGGAAGTTTTCATAAGCTTCATAACCTTGGTTCAAAGTAGGCCTGTGCTATGGGACAAAACTCTTAATGTTTATGAAGATCGGCTTAGAACAAACAAGATTTTGATTCGATGGAAGACAAAGATAAAAATGCGTTTGGTAAGTGTATTCAATACTTCTTAAAAAACAAAAAATCAGGACATCAAATTGTCGTATAATTGTTTTATTATTACAAATGAAATGAAAATGTTGAGCTTACAACGGCAAAAAACTGTGCAATGTGAAAACAACAATGTCACGACAAAAAGCCGTACGGTTTTTTACCGTACGATCAAAACCGTATAGTGTGAAAAGAGCGTTATAGTAAATGGTTCACAGAAAAGTTTCTATATTGTACGGGGGCTTGCAAATTTATAGGGGGTGGCACTTAAAAAATATATATATTTATTAAAGCTGAAAAATAATCAAATTTTAAGAAGAAAAGGTTCTATGCAGTTTTTCACATAGTTTTTAAGTTATAACGACTTCAAAATTGTGATTTTAGCTTAAAAAAAAAGGTATTTCCAAACGGCTTTCGTCAAGTATCTCGAAAAGTATTACTTTACCGAAAAAATGTTACAGACCAATTACAGAAAGTACAAACTGGGAATTAATTATATTGTTTTGTTTATTGATGTAGGATTAATAATTTCGGAGATATTTAAGTTCATTTGGTATCTAAGTGTTTCGAAATTACCTTTAAAGTTTAAAATGTATTTTTTTCTAAAGCAAGTGCCTTTATAGTTATTAAGGTACCAAGGGTGTTATAAGGATAATAACGCACCGAGGTCGGCAGTGTACTTGTACGTCGACCGAGGGCATCATTATCCTATAACACCCTGGTGCCTTCAACGTTTAATGTCCTACAAGTCTGTTATTTAATTCGATTTTTTTTTTGACATTTACTATTTATGTTCAGAACGATTTGATTTAAAAGAGAGTAAAAGTCAAAATTGTTTGTAAACGCCGCCGTTGCATAGCAACGCATTTTGTTTGTCAATAACGCTATCATAATTTGCTTGTTTTGGGTTGTGTTATAATTTTATAATGCCCTAGGACGTTATAGATATTCATAACGACCTAGGGCGTTATTTTTCATTTAATGTATCTCAAAATAGGGTGGTTATTGTAAAATAACAGACTTGTAGGACATTAAATGAGTAAACAAAGAGCATTTAGGTAATGCTACGAAAAACTGTATTTGAGATAATTTTTTTTAAATTACTAATCAGAGTAACAAAATGGCGACCTTTTTATATAAAAAAAAATATAAATACGCTTATTTTTCCGTCATGACTTCTTTATTTCTTATGCTACAGGAACGGGTAAAACATAATTTGAAAGCGCAATTAATTGTCTTTAATTTCATTTTTTAGCATGCGTCACGTAGGTGTCACAATTTCTGAGATATTTAACATTTAAACTGCACTTTTCGTCTTATAAACGTTCGGACGCCATTTGTAAACTTTCATATCTCCGAAACTATTAAATCTATGTAAATAAATGAACAAGCGAAATTCATTATCAGTTTATGAGCTTTTGGTCTTTACCCATTTTTCAATAAAACTAATATTCATTGAGATATTGGGAAAAGGAAAAAAATTACGTTTTATCGAAAATACCTTTATAGTTTAAACTGTAATTTTTTCTAAAGCAAGTGCTGTATACAAACGAAAAAAATTGAGCATCTACGCCATACAATATATTAATGGGAAACAGTGTTTGAAATTCCTTTTCTTTATTTACTGGCTAATTACAGTAACAAAACGGCGACTTTGTTATTGAAAAAATGTGAAGACGCACATTGCTTCGGTAATAACTTCTTTGTTTTTTATGCTACAGAAACAAATTGAAAAACAGTTGGAAGCTTAATTAATAACCTATTATTCTACCTATTAGCATTCTTGACGTAGGTGTCACAGTTTCTGAGATATTTAACTCTCGCTCTAAATAATTATCTTATGAACACTTGGATGCCAAATGTAAACTTACATATCTCCGAAATTATTAATCCTGCATCAATAGACAAAAATTATAATTAATTCCCAGTTTGTACTTTCTGTAATTGGTCCTTAACATTTTTTCGATAAAGCAATACTTTTCGATATTCTTGACGAAAGCCGTTTGAAAAATTTAAGCTAAAATCGCAATTTCGTCGTTATAGCTTAAAAGCTACCAATTTATGTGAAAAATTGCATAGAACCTTTTCTTCTTAAAATTCGATTCTTTTTCAGCTCCAATAAATATATATATTTTTTAAGTGCCACCCCCTGAGAAGGGGTGGCATCCACCCTCTATAAATTAGCAAGCCCCCGCACAATATAGAAACTTTTCAGTGAAGCATTTACTATCATACTGCCGAAAATGAACGAAATCCGTTCAATATGACATTATTCCGAAGTTTTCTAGTTACGATACTAAACCCCGTTTCATGTTATTTCAAGTATAATCCGTCGATAAATTACTCCCCAGACCCGTTTATATATGAAAACATAAAAAAGCAACACTACACCTTCGAGCAGTAAACGATTAATATTTGGCCCTCTTTAGTCCTCTATTGTCCTTTGGAGAGCGGAGTGTCCAGTGATGTAGCGTAAGATACTACCACAAAAAGTTTTGACCTCAAAAATTTCATAATATCTGGGAATTTTTTTCTTTTCTTTAATCAAGTGAACCAATTTGTTTGTATTCCACATATATTTGTAAATCTACTCAAGACAATTTATTAATGATATTTTCAGGAAATCTTTTCATGAAAAAAAGAATTGATGCTTTTGAACTTTTTGAAAAATTTAAATACGTACTCAGACTCCTCCATTTTTTTATTAATTATACACCATACAATAAGCTATAGTTTAAAAATATATGTTATAACATATATTTTTCGCAAAACTCTATCGATGTGGTAACGTAGTCAAATTAGCACAGATAATGTTACGTGTAGTAAACACCCTGTATCATGGGTTCAGAAATTATGACAACAGGGTAACATTGAACAATAATGTATTAACTTACGTACTAATTACAACAAATAAGGAAAAAGGGTATAAATTGGTTAGAAACTCGATATATTAATAAATATATAAATGAACAACAACTAACTGCTTGGATTAGACGTATTGAAAATTTTTTGGAGCAGCCTACGTATTTTTTTTTGAAATAACGAGATGTATTTTTCACAATACATATATTTTCTACAAAACTCCATCGAAACGGTAATACATAAAAAAATTATGTTTATTAATAAGAATACATAATAAAAAAACATGTTATGCTAATGATATATATGATAATATTAGTTGTCTTCCTCACTGTCCTCATTTATTGTAACACAGATATCTTCTGCGAATAATGCAGAGTTTTACTGAAGGTTTCGGAATATCGCCAAAAAACCTTGCACATGATAAATCCATGTATAAGTAACAGAAAACTAACTAACTTAGTTTTCAGTTACTAAGTTAGTTAGTTTTCTGTTCCTTATACAAACTTAGTTAGTAACATTATCTTTGCCAATTTGATAGAGTTTTATGAAAAATATATGTTATAGCTATGAAAAATATAGCATCAATTTTTTTTCTTCATGAAAAAATTTCCTGAAAATATCAATAATAAATTGTCTTGAGTAGATTTACAATATATGTGAAATACAAACAAACTGGTTCACTTGATTAATAAAAAAATTTTTTTTCGGATTTTCGAAAAAAAAAAATCCCAGATATTATGAAGTTTTTGAGGCCAAAACTTTTTGTGGTAGTATCTTAAGCAAACATACATCACTAGAAGGAACTACACGAAAAAGGTTGCAAAGGCATGGACACTTATCTTAACCTGCCATGGCCTTTTTCTATAGCAATTTAGTAACATCCTGTATAATTTTGGATATTCAGCAATTCTCTGTTCATATACTCACAATCTTCAGAAAAAATTTAAAATTTTCGTGCATTGAGATTTCCTCAAAAACTAAAAATAAACAAGTTAAGTGTGGGGCTTCAACATATACAGGCAGGCCCTGTACTTACTTAGGCACTATTTCATTTGTTTGGGATCTATTTTTAGCTCCCAAACACCTTGTTATTGAGATACCTAGGTTATGTGTCTATTTTTATATTGTTAAAATTCTACTGTCTGGCAGGTATCGTAAAATCCATATTGTTCGAAGTTTATTCGTCAATAATAAAACAAAACTGTATTGGCACCTCTTACGCATTCTTATTAATAATTCTATTTTTAACTGTTAACACAAAATGTACATACCTAGGCCATATCATGTACCCAAATGTATAACAATAATCTATTTTTAAAAAACTGCATGCACGTGCCGCGGCCTAAAACTGCTTTACAGCCACTATTTACTAGAATATCTCGTGCATAACGGCTCAAGTATTTCCTACTTGACTTCGTTATTCCGGTATACGATGCGTTTTAAAAGTATGGACCGAATTAAGTCCACAAAAAATATTAGAGGAAATAATTAAACATATTAGTCCAGAGGAATCAGGATTTCAGGAATTTCAGGAATTCCTAGCAAGCTAGTTTATAGACCTTAAATTTGTCATTTATAACAATATGTCAAAAGTCTCCATCGATGTGACCCCCGCTAAGAATTTTGCAGAGTTAAAGGCCATAAAAAAGTTTTTCTCCAATACACTAGTTCGCAAGTTCAAAGCCGTGTTAATTCTTGATAGAGCTCGTAAAAATATGAGTGAGGGCTCATTGGATTCGGAATGACGTTCAGAAAAATGTTCAAAATTTTCAAACCTGCAGATAATTTGTGAAAACGCCGAATTTCGGTGTTTTCACAAATTTTAAAATCTTATTGACTGTGAAGGTAATACTTAAAAACATTTGAATTTCCACAACCAGTTGAGTAATATCCAAGAAGAAGTATTTTTAAATTTGAATTAAAATTTTGCCTCCCAAAACACTAAGGCAATTTGTATAGGTTGGAAATCCAACCTCTAATTAGCAGCCCATTTTTAGTAATCAACAATATTGAGACATCATATGCGTCGATTTTTAAATGTTTGCTTGGAGCCATACTGGTATCAAATGAGAAGTGCGGATATAATCATTAAAAATTACAATAAACTTAAAAAACCTAAAAGTTGAGGTTATGTTAATGCAACCGATGACGCCACAGCCCGTTTTGTATAATACCCATTCAGTTATTCAGTTTTGTTATTTATTTGTTGAAATTTTAAATTGATAGATGAAAGAATGGTGTTTAAATATTGGTAAGTGCTTTAATGTATACTACTTCATTTTAATAATATCAAAAAAGCAAATTTGCATACAGTGAAAACACCTAATTGCAAAAGTTATAAACAAATGAAGATTGAAAAAGTAACGAGTTTTGTTTTTTGTAAATAACTCGAAAACTATTAGTATTTAAGAAATTTTAAAGAAAAATTCTTAAAGAGGAAGAAATTTCCAATAAAAAGTCCCGACTCCCGAAACTCTATCTTTATTATTAATAATTTTAATTTAATGTTGAAAATAGAGCTCCGCGCGGCGAACACTAAGCCGTTACGATACTCTGAAACCGGCCGTAATAAGTAAAAATATTTTTTTATGTTATATTAAATATTAATTTAAAATTTTTTAAAAATTATGGTATTATTTAGACACTTAAAGGAACAATATCCTGTTGTAAAAAAATGTTTTCACCGATTTTTCATAAAATGAGCTTATTGTTAATTAACAAATTTTTTTAGAGTTTGTGTTTATATTTTAAGTCGGATAATTGTTAAACAAAAGCCACTATAATTATTTCGTTTCGTGGAGACTCTATGTCAATTATACTTTAATAATGGGATTATGACATTGCGATGTTTTTAATTGTTATAGTCTATTAGTATTAATTATTTAACCTAACAAAAACTAAAAAATGAAAAAGTCAGGTTGTAATTATAATTAGTATTACTGTTTTTATATTCAAAAGTACTATAAAACCTCATAAACTTCAAATTTTCATTGCTAATTGTTATAAACAAATATATAAATTACCTATTTTTGAAAATTTTTGTTTACCATTTTATTGTTTATAAAATATTGATTAAAGGAAAAAAAATTTTCCTAAAAATTCTTTTAATTGTCTATAATCATTTTTTCCTTATTTCAATATTTAAATAAAATATTAAGAAAAAAATTTATTCTCAAAATTTATTATTTGCAATTCTCTTTCAAATTATCTACAAGCTGTAAAAATGAAAAAAACCTTTCTACTCCCTTATGTAAATTTGCTGTTTTCTGTACATTTTGAACCGTAAACATAAAATGTCAAAAAAAAATTAAATTTAAAATTCTATAAAAAATATTAAAAATTTTTTTTGACATGTTTATGTATGCAGTTGTTTTCGTTATTTTTTTTTATCTAAAAAAAATATAAACATATTCGGCGATTGTTGACAACAAATTGTTTATTAAATAAACAAATAAATTAACAACAAAAAAAATTCCTTTTTACCATCTTATAGGAAATTGCAATTAAATATTGAAAAAAGGAAAAAATGAGACAATTAAAAAAAATTAAGAATTTTTTTTTTCTTTTAATCATATTTTATAACCAATAAAAGGCAAAAAGAAATTTTTCAAAAATACCTAATTTATCTATTTATTTATAAAATTTGTTTAAACAATTAGTAATGTAAAAACAGTAATAATAATTAAAATTAAAAAAAAAAAATTTCAACCTCTTTTCATTTTTTAGTTTTTGTTAGGTTAAATAATTAATAACTAATAGACTATAACAATTAAAAACATCACATTGTCATAATCCCATAAAGTATAATTGACATAGAGTCTCCACGAAGCGAAATAATTTTAGTGGCTTTTGTTTAACAATTATCCGACTTGAAATATAAACGCAAACTCTAAAAAAATTTGTTAATTAACAATAGGCTCATTTTATGAAAAATCGGTGAAGAAATTTAAGTGTCTAAATACCATATTTTTTAAAATTTTTAAATTAATATTTAATAACAAAAAAATATTTTGACTTATTACGGCCGGTTTCAGAGCATCGTAACGGCTTAGTGTTTGCCGCGCGGAGCTCTATTTTCAACATTAAATTAAATTAATAATAGAGATAAAGTTTCAGAAGTCGGTTTTTTATTGGAAATTCTTCCTCTTTAAGAATCATTCTTTAAAATTTCTTAAATACTAATAGTTTTCGAGTTATTTACAAAAAACAAAACTCGTTATTTTCTCAATCTTCATTTGTTTATAAATTTTGCAATTGTTTATGTGCGGTTTTGAAAATTTTGAACATTTTTCTAGACGTCATTCCGAATCTAATGAGCCCTCACTCATATTACTTCCACATCCAGAAGAAGTATAGTAACGACAAAAAAATTTTAAAAAATTTTTATTGTTCAAATAGGCTTAAAATGTCATGAAACGTCGAGATTTTAAGTTTGAGCGGAAAAAAAATTTCTGTCTGTCTGTCGGTCTGTCTGTCTGTCTGTCGGTCTGTCTGTCGGTCTGTCTGTCGGACTGTCTGCCTGTAACTTTTTTTGTGCGCACGTTTACTCTGGAACCATTTGAGATATTGACTTGAAATTTGGTACACATATGTACTTTAACGGGATCTAGAACTAGATTATATTTTCATCTTGTTCCGTCGAAGGGTTGGGGGATAAATTGGGGTAAATTTGGGGTAAATGGGTAAATCAAGCAGGTAAGAGTCCATAAAATTGGTATTTAATATATACAAGAAAAGCTAAGGTCTCAAAAAAATTTTTGGCATTAGCCACCCCCCATTACCAACCCCCACCCCCTTATTAAAGGGGATGAAAAAAAATTATGATTTAGTGTATGTACAAGAACCAGAAACCTCAAAACATTTTTTACTTCATCCACCCCCCACTACCACCCCCCTATCACAACCCCCACCCCACTACCGATGTGGGGTATCGCTTTATGGGTTTTTGGGGTAGAGGATTTCAAATACTATATTATTAAAGTTCCATAAACAATTATTTCCACATACAAAGTTTTTTCGTTGTGAGTGACTTGGATAGAGAATTGGATGTGAAAGTAGTGATTCCTTGGGCAGCGGTTTTTTTACGAGTTTTATCAAGAATTAACACGGCTTTGAACTTGTGAACTGGTCTACAATATTTCATCGTCTATTAGATTTACGACAAAAATAGTTGTTCAGCTGAGGAAATTATCTACAATGTATGATTTTTCTCGGTGTAACAATTTCGGAGATAATACCTTGTGAATTTTTAAATAATGATGTATATTACCTACACCGTCTTGACAAGTCTTGTAGCAAATTTTGTCAGCTTCAATTTTGTATAGAGTGGTCAAGCCTCTACGACGCATAGTTTCCGAGATATAAGCGAAAAACCAAAAAATGGGACCTTTAAAGTGCCCCCCTCCCCCCGCTCACCACCTAGGAGTGGGGACTTTTGATATGTTCATCTCCAGACTAGTCCAAACAAAGTTCCGAAGTCAAATTTTCTGTCCCTAACATTTCCCTCTATGCCCTTTTTAGAGCATTCGTTGCTTGGATTAGGGAAGCATATTCAAATTTGTTGCAAAATGAAATTCAACCTTTTCTCAATAATCTGCCGCAAAATGTCAGAAGAGACGTATTATCAACTTGATGGTGGCCCAGCTTGCAAGGGGTTGGCTAGAACACAATTTACCAGGTAGATGGATAGGTCTAAGAAGTCAAGTGCAAGAGTTGCCCCCTAGGTCTTCGGACCTGACACTTTTGATTTCTATATGTGCTTAAAAAATATAATGTATAATAGCAGAATAAGTAGTCTGCTCTAATTCAGATTACTAACTTTTCTTGGCTACGTAGCCAAGAAAAGTTAGTGTAACACAAAGTCGCACTATTACGCGTGAAAATTTCGCGAATGTTTTTTTTTCCTATAATTTCCTAACACTCCTTTATTTCTAAGTTATTAGATGTATATTTTAACAAAATCCATCAAACAAAGTTAGTTTAGTACATTTTTTATTAAAATAGATCCAACATGTTGAACAAATTAAAAATGTTTGATCTAAATCTCGGACAAGAATTCGCAATTTAAAATTACTTAATTTATTTCAGCCCGTTAACTTTATTTGTTTTTACAGCTGCTGCGGTTACGGCGTTCTTCATCGATGATCAGAAAAAAAAGCCAATGATCGAGTAAAAGGAAGACAAATAAATTACATAATTGATTTTAAAAACGTTTTTTCTTTATATACAGTCGATTTTGGGCAATAAAATTTTACATCAAAAGCAAGGTTAGTTGTGTTTTCAATAGTATTTTGTGCGTATTATCACCGATTGGGTTTTATTTTTGGCGGTGTAATGAACATAAAAATTACAGACTCAATAGAGTTTAATATATTTAGTATCATTTTTAGTACAGCTATAGAAGATATCAAAGCATTATGACTAATGAAAGCCTCCTAAGTGTTAATAAAATCATAATTCGTTTTATATAAAAATTTTCCATCATAATACATAAAGCTGTTTATGTTTCGGTAGCCGTTAACTTATGAGAAGTGAGGCATGGTGTCATTGTTACTCATATACATTAATAAAATTTATAATTTTAGAAAAATCCTCTTTTGCAGAGAATTTCATGCAATATTCTTGGCGGAGATGGAAACGATAATCTAAAAAGTTTACAGACATTAACCATGTGACATTTTCAACCAATCAGATGCGAATTAACATTGTCGCTTTGTTTTTTTTTTTTAAATGGGTTTCACTAATCATAGAAGGATATTTTACATAACAGTAGTATATAATAGTCCCTTATTCAATTCTCAATTTCTGTAATATTCAACAAATAACGGAAGGTGCAGAGAATCCACAGTAACGTGTGGCGTACCACAAGGTACCGTTCTTGGCCCGGTACTTTTCATTATTTATGTAAACGACCTGTTTATAAATAATGACACTGATAGTGCGAGTGTCTTTGCCTATGCTGATGATATAGTTTTTGACGTTGACGGTAATTCTTGGGTGATTGTTCGATCAAAATCTGAGCGCATATTATAACTTATAACCATATGATCAAATAGTAGTTTGCTACAACTAAATACGCCAAAGTCAAAATTCATATGGTTCCCACTCCGTGGCCAAGTCAATTTACATCAATTAACTTTACATTAGGATATGCAATTGGACCTCGTATAGAACAAACTGATCAAATTATTAAATATCTTGCATGGCGTAATCATTGATCAGTGTCTTAGACAGCATGAACATATTAACTGTTTGGCTAGATGATTAAAAAAATGCATGTTCCTATTTAAAAGTTTAAGTGCTATTTTTTTTTAATGCCTTTATTTATATTAACGTCCTGGCGAAGTTTAGCTAATGCTACTCTACCACTTAACCAAGACGGCGAGATGAGATACGGTCACCAGTCCAAGTGATGGACTCGGCCCGGCGTGCTTAATTTCGCCGATCGAGGCCCACTCACTGAAACCGGTACCGTACCTCACCTCACAACTATTCTTGGTATTTTTTTATTTCTTCCGCATATTTTGGTGCCGCATGTGGCTTTGCATTTGTAGGAGGCGAATGTTTTTCTGGTCATAAGTAGATCCTAATTTGTTCTATACTGGAGTAAAATTTGATTCAAATCGGAAAAAAATTAAAATGTTATAAAGGTATCTTCATCTTAAGTGCACAAATTCACAGGAGCATTTCGAAGCGCATCTCTCTTCTAAGGACTGCAGACTCGAACATCGCATCTGATTTATTAGTGTCCTTATTAATAAATTATAATTATGACTGGAGTCACGAACAAGCCTTTTTATAGGTTTCTGTGCTAAATTGTCTATTGCCGTACAGTTATTTAATTTCATATCATTAGTTCAAAGCACCCCTTACACCCTAGTTTATGTGACGTATGAAGTAAAAAATAGCATTAGTACAACAGTTAAAGAACAAAACATTATGTATTAATTTTTACTGTTTTTCAAGCAGCATAAGGCACTTACTCTGGTGATAAAAGATATACCAATGTCCGTCAGATCAGATTTATCTAAAAAAAATGCTATAGGCGTCTGAAAATAAGGAGTACGCCACCTGGTGGTCTATAGTCAAACTAATTATGGGCTTTTCTGTCATTGTCTCTTTAGTGTACGATGATATCAACAATAAGTAAATGATAAACTGAGATGCTAAGTTATTAAAAATATGATAGCGTTTAAAGGGGCTACAATTTGCTGGAGCCAACCTAGTCGGTATTCTTTGTAGATTGCAGGGACAACTCGTGAAAGTTGAGTTGGCACGACAATGTTCAAAGCATACCCTCTTTGATTTAGACACGAGTGTAGACACCTTTAACCAGGCATTGAGAGGGAAAAAGCTGGTGCAAATAACCGTGGCCCGGGTAGCAATAATAATGTCCTAGACAATTACACATTTGTAAGTGAAATTTTTGAAATAAGTAAATATATGTAATTCCAGTATATTTAAAAGTAATATATACTATTGCACCATGCACTATTATGTTTTAACTCCTGAATATTTCTATTTCATGTTTTACAAAATACTGTTTCATTTATTTTACTCAAAGAATTAATAAATGTCTTTTCAGTTATATTCAATGTACCACTAATTTCATGGGTATTTGAATCTGAGACACTTGTTTGTAAACATAGAGCATACGCATTTATTTATTAAGTTTTGTGTTGAATATGGGTTGTACCACACAAAATAATGTCCTGCATTTAAATCATATTCCCCTTCATACACACACTTAGAAGTTTTACATTTTTAGTGCTTTACAAATGTTCCATACATTGCAATTTGCTTAACCTAAATGCCACTCATGTTTCCTGAAAAAAAGTGATTTAAACTACAACTGTACATAAATTTAAAGAAATATTTAAGTTTATTAATATTTAACTTGCCAGACACCGTTTATGTCGAAGAAACTGTACTTTTCAAGAGAAAAACTAGATAACCTAAAAAAAATATGAATTTTGCTGAATAATGCCATTAACGTCTTGCAAATCACTTACAACAAAATGTTGCAAACCTTTAGATCATATATTATTAATGTTATTATTTTTAACGCCAAAAATAACAATAAACAGAAAAAAATCAATATAAGTATTCTCCACATAAACGAACAAAAAGCCTATAATTAGTTCACGAATTCTCCATTTCGGCGCTGGCATCTTAAATTCCGACGCCTATTAAACATTGTTACGAAACGTGTTAATAAACAAAATCGAAGAGCAATAACAATATCTAGTGTCATCTTATCTGTAAAACTGTGGGCGCTTCTACCACCCTATGTCTAAAGGGCACAACAACAATTTATATGTTGTGAGTACCAATAGTGGCTGCTGCAAGGTTTAGTGTCTTTCCACTCTCAGGGTGATTTGTTACAACTTCTAAAAGACGACTTAAATCTGAGTCCTGTGATAGACGAGAAAGATGAAAACTCTCTACTGACCGTAGATTGTTATTCTGACTCTCTCCGATGTCTCTGCCTTCGGCCGACAGAGATTCATTTATTATTAATGAACGAAATCTAATTTATATAATATTTAGAAGTAAAAACCTTCAGTTACTGTACTATTGGATCAGTCTGGCAAGTCTTTGGTGATCTCGCATTATAACCAGACAGTATTTTAAGCTATTGTTATTAGCTTCCTAAAATATTTAAAAAATTGAATAAGTATGAAAAAATGCCTAATATAATTCTATCAAGTGAATTTTCTGAGATTTGTTTTGACAGTTTCAGTAACAAAGTTAACCTTCCCTTAAATGTTAATTGTGAATGGATTTGTTGTTCACTCTTAGACATGATATACTGTCACAATGCCGATGTCGATCATTTCGAGATTTTCACGAATAATGCAACTGTCATTTGACAAATTTTTAGAACTGCCAAAATAAGGGCAATTATTTTTTAAATATTTTTTCAGTTTTTTTACGTGCCATATTTGCCATGTCTACAGATTAGCCAGACTGTTTTTTTTTACTTGATTTTAATGTACGACTTGTTAATGAAACGAATTTCATTACTAGTACGTCGGGTACACTAAAGAAAGCTGCACTATTTGATTGGTATGTACCACTTTCTATGGTCATAGTTGATGTCAAAAGGTAACTTTTGATCTTTAATGGCCGCCATTAACCATACTATTTTTTTTATCTCTTCTAATGGTCCGATTTCTATTTTCTTTTTTTTTATTTGAAAGCTCTTGAAAAGAGGACATTTTTTTGTCCCTATGCATTTATCTTTACACCTCTGCGCAATTTTCAAAAACCTGAAAATTTTACTTTTCTCACAAATTTCATTGATAAGTAAGTTTGAACTGTGCTCAGTATCCATTTTTTTCCCCACAAAAAAGGTTTATGTATATAGTGTTCCGTATACAGTGTGAGCCACTTAAAATAGCACCTGTATACCCGTTAATTGATGCTTGATTAACTTCAAATTTTGGTGGTAAGAAAAGATCGATAAGGTGATTCTTTGAACTTGGTAATATGTGATATATGTCAGTAGCGTGCGATTTTGAGGGGGTTTCAAAAACCAATTTTTCAAAAAAAAGTATTAGGGATTTTTTTAGAAAAAAAATACTAAGGTATTCTTAATCAGCACCTTTAGAAACCCCTTTGTACAAGATTGCATCGTAATGGGTACAAAGGTGTTTGAGATAGTGGCTGTCAAAAATACAATTTTTTCAACCAAAACTAATTTTTATTTGTAAAACAAATCAAAAAAATCTATTCTTCATTTTTTGTTCAGAATAATGCATTGTACTAGACTGAATTGATTTTATAACAAAATAAGAAAAAAAAAGTATACAGTGTGACCCACTTAAGATCGCATTTTCCCTTATTTTGTTATAAAATCAATTCAGTCTAGTACAATGCATTATTCTGAACAAAAAATGAAGAATAGATTTTTTTGATTTGGGAATCCGTTTTACAAATAAAAATTAGTTTTGGTTGAAAAAATTGTATTTTTGACAGCCACTCTCTCAAACACCTTTGTACCCACTACGATGCAATCTTGTACAAAGGGGTTTCTAAAGATGCTGATTAAGAATACCTTAGTATCTTTTTTCTAAAAAAATCTCTAATACTTTTTTTTGAAAAATCGGCTTTTGAAACCTCGTTAAAATCGCACGCTACTGACATATATCACATATTACCAAGTTCAAAGAATCACCTTATCGATCTTTTCTTACCACCAAAATTTGAAGTTAATCAAGCATCAATTAACGGGTATACAGGGGTGTTGCGATCTTAAGTGGATCACACTGTATGTCAATAGAGACTTGTTTTCATAAACGATAGTGATTTTAATTATTTTTAAAACATTTATTACATTAAATAAAAAAAATTTGCAAACAAAAAACTACTAAATACTAAGAAATATTCATGTAAATAAACTGCTTCTATAGAGCTTTTACGACTCTAGATCACTCGCAATCATCTTTTTTAACTTTCAATTCATCCCTGGAACTAAATAGTTATATATTATTGTTATATTGAGGAATTGGATCAACAAAGCAATATTATGATCTTGAAATGATGAAAAGAATTAAAAAATAATCAACTAAACCTTTTATTGTATTTATTGCTGCATTGTCGACCCCCAGTGCAGCTCGTGCAAAGTAACGTGCATGGAACCTTGGCTTTTGAGCAGAAGCATCGTGTACGGCATCCAGAGCAACTAGATTTAACTAATTCTCTGCAGGCCGCCATAAGAGAAGGAAGAGAAGAACAGACCGGCACGCGGCGTCCACTCTCCATCTATCCCCATCCTTATGGCCCTGGAATGTTGTCCCTGTCAAAAAACCCTATTTCGATAATCATTGATTACCCATAAAAAATGTATAATTATCTATAAGTTTGAAAAAGTTTGAAATGATTTCTATAAATTTGAAATAGGATTTTTTGACATCACTGAGCATGCACGACCCCAAATTAGTCCTGCCTGGTAACGTATGCTAACATGATTAACTGAGAAGTCTTCTGCGTCTCTGTAGTAAAGCAAAACAGTAAACTTCTCCAGAACTTGAAAGGTCTCATCAGAAATGGACTGTTGTGGTATAGTGACAGCTTGGAAGGCTTCAGCAGCTTCAGGAAATGATTTCCACACTTTCCAGGCAGTCTGTTTCCCTTTCATTGCAAATTATGACGTTACGCCTGATCCAGTGAACGCATAAAATCCTCTCAATGCAACAACTTTATCTTCACCCGTATTTTCAAACATGGCATTAATGCGCATGTATCTCTGACCCTTCCCAGTACCAAAGAGAAACCACATCTCTTGAAGTCCCGCAGTTTTGAGAACGTGAAAGAAAGATGTTGCCAAAACAACTACATCTTTAAGGGCCGCCATTTTGGTGTTCTGCGTGGATTTTAAAGTGGCTCCCTATCTGGAAAATTACCTTTTGTTTTGGCATCAACTATGACCACAGAAAGTGGCACATCCCAATCAAAAAGTGCAGCTTTTTGGCTTATATAGCCATATACCCGACGTACTATACTGCCCTGCTATGACAAGAAGTCGTATCTGACAAAATGTAATTTTAGAGAAATCAACTATTTTCTGAATTATGTTATGCCATCAACATTTCATAATTCATGATTTTCATTTTTGGCAAATAAATATGTGTCCCTTTTATCAGTGTAACCATATAACAAAACATTGTATATATGTTAAGTTACGACAAATAAATCTGGTAATGATCGGATATGATTTTTGAGCTTAGTGAATAGGTCTATTTTGTAGATACGACCCATATTCGTTATTTATATTTACTAGTTTTGCTTTAGATACGACTTCTACATTTTGTACAGTGGTGAGGATCACTAATACGGTGCAAATGCAATTAAAATCTCAAAAATTAATTTTTTGCAGTTACGACTTCTTGTCTTAGCAGGGCAGTATACTGCAAACAAAAATGGAACGCATTTGTATTTTCAAAGGGATTTTATGACTCAACCCATCGGAAAACCCCTGTATATAATATACGATTTCCTACTTAAAATCACTAACTGAAGAATCCTATCGCTGACTGCAAAAATTACTACCAAAAAAATTAACTGTCTCTTAGACTATAGAACACTATCACTTTAGACAATACAAGTATAAAGAAGGCTCTTTTATTCATCTATTTCAGTCCGTCACTATGTTGCGTAAAGGTTAAAATATTGGGTACATAAATTTAGAATAAATATTTAAGTTTTTCCAGCAGCGGAGCGTTTCTAAAAATAAGTAAAAGAACAAACATAAAATTAAAAATGTGGGAAATTTCTGTAATTATTTTAATTTATCTTCTACATGACATTTTGTTTAAAAACCGTTGTTAATGCGAAGTAATTTTTTATTACTGTTTCAAGAAATGGATGCATCCATTTGAGCGTGCACTCTGATGAAGTTTTTACATGACATTACATTAGAGACTGGAAATAATAAATAAGATCATTATTTCAAAGTTGACAATTACAATGTTGCAACTTTGTTTTGATAATTTAGAAATATATTTTTATAATGAAAAAGTTCAAAGTGCTTTTTTATTGTAATTTTTAAGGTTAGAAATATTTAGGGCATATCATTGACATACTACATAATGGACTGCGCGTTCCTTATGTTAGAATGCAAGTGGAATGTTGTCAACATAATAGAGTCATTTTAGGCAACCCACATTACGCATTAAGGGCAAAAAGCTCCGTAATTCTATTAGAAACATAAGGTGTTGTTAAAGAGAATACTACAAATTGTTACAAATACGATTTTTGACTGGTTTTTAATTGAAAACAATATTAGTTATAATTGTTTATCACAAATATAGAAAAAATACAACAATTGTTCAAATTACAAAAAATTAAGTACATTTAAAAATAAAATAAAGAAACCTACTAATTCCAAAATGTAATTTTAAATTTATGGCATATTTTGTAGTTAGTCCCTGAAATTAAACATAAATAAGTTATTTGTGAGGGTTGTGTGAATAATAAACATTACCCTTAATGCCCTTAATCTGTATTGCTGGTTGCCTAAGATGCTGACAACACAATTTTTTGGGACGCGCAGTCTATTTATAGTAGGTCGATGGGGCATATAGAAGAAAACAGCTTACTACTCTATTTGCGGGAGATATTAAAAAATCATAATTCTCATACCTAATAAGGGTTTTGCACCCAATTCATGCAGCAGAAAAAGAAACTTATTTTGAAATTTTGAATAGTAGCAAAAATGTTGAAGGAGGGGGGCTTCATTTACCTCCTGCTATTTGTGGCGTTCAGGGCCGTACCGAAGCCTACTACTTGGGGGGGGGGGGGAGAAGATGAAAAAGAAACCAACTCATACCTTTACATTCCATAATTTCAATGAAATAAAAACTTTATATGGGAAAAGCTACCAAAACTAAAAAATTTAAATCGAATTCAAATTCACTATGTGCAATGTACAGGGTACTTTAACCAAGACGGAACAAGGCCATTTTCCGGCGATAGAAACATTTATAACAAAAACTAAAATTACCATTTGATGCATTTTTTTCGCCAAATCCAAAAATTATAATAAAAAAACGAATATAAAATATGCTATTTCATGGTTCAGACTTCACGTAGCTGAAAAATTCCCTAAACTTTCCAGGTTTTCTATGACAAAAAAAAATGTTTTTCAATGACAAATAATAATAATTATATTAAAATGTTAAATGTGATTTTAGATAATCAAATAATTTTTACTTTAATTTTCGATTTTATAAAAAAAATAATTTGTTTTATAAAATCGTCATTAAGCGAGTGAATATAAGGTTGTAATTTAAAACTAATTTATAAGAACAGTAGGAACTCGTAAGTAGTTTATTGTTTTTCATATTGAGACTCAAAATTCCATATTTGTGAAATGTTTAAAATTCACTGAGATTTCCATGATTTTCTTAGGATTTTTAAAATTCCTTGAATTTTCCACGCTCTCAGGTTTTCCATATGAGCTCGAATCCTGTATTTTTGTGTCATAACTCTTTTGTTTTCAATTTATTTGTTTTCGTTTATGATAATTTTTGGTTTCTGCGGAAAAAAATATATCGAATAGCTTTTTTGGTTTTCGACATAACATTTGTATCGTTTGAAAAATGTCCTTGTTCAATCTTTGTTGCGTTGGATCATCATATACCTAAACGTCCTAAACCTAATACTTACTACTTAAAAGAAATTTAAAAAATCCTTGGTTTAATAAAATTAAAAAATAAGAACTGTTAAACAAAAATAGGTTTTTGATCATATTAAAAATAAAAAAAAATAGCCTAAATAAAGTAAAGAATAATAATAATAATAACAATAATAATAATAATAAACTTTACTGTCCAAAAAACCATACAGTAACATTGTGTGGGACACATCGAAATGATTGACCAAAGTCGTCAATACAATAAAAAATCATTACAATAGGTGGAAACAGGAAAAAGTTCCGTAAATACCAAGTTAGACTTTGTTGTCTAATATCACAATATCAAAACACTACAAAACAAAACTAATAGGTATGTATACCCGATAATATTATATTAGATCAGTAGTAGAAATATATAGATTCTATTTAAAAATCATTGCTAGTTCTAGTATTTCTAGTAAATGAATTTATGTATAATAAATTAATATTAAAAATAGTGTCCTGTAAGGGAAGCTTCGCTTCCCTAGCTTCAATGGAAAACACACTACTAAAATAAAATATTTACAATCGCTTAATAATTATTATTGTGTTAATTTCGCGATTGTTGGAGTTAGTGTAAAATTCAAATTATATATTTGTATGTGACGATTAGTTAGATTTTGCAAACGCCAACCGCGTTTGGAACTAACTGCCCGAACTTTGGGCCCGGCCCTGATGGCGTGCGCATCTTATGTGCACGTTACTGTATTGCTTGTGCGCATGTGAGGAAGCGTCAACTATTATTTTTCTTTGTATCGGAGTTTTTCAATTTCAAGTTTCTCTAATTTTATTAGGAATCTCAATTAAATAATTGTTATATATTTATACCGTGACTTTTCCCCCTGGAAAGGAGAGTTCTGGGGCTCCGAGTGGGATAAATTAATGACAAGCTAATGAATCGATTTAAGGTAAGTACTTCTCGCCAGTGGCAGTCACGTTTCGCCTTCCTATGCTCATCAATGCCACATGGTACAGAAAGAACAAAAATGCACACACTTCAACCAGTACAGTAAGTTTCTTGTGGAGTGTGATCACTAGGCATTAACGGTGCCATCTATACAAGATGGTAAAGTTCAGAAGTAAATGTTTTACAAAGTTCGACTATTTCTAGCCATCACAGAATCATCACAAAGGTTTACTATTTGCATCTGGCACTACGCGTTGATTGTTTCAGAAGTAGTCATCTGCATTCGCAGTTTCTGTGACGACTAGAAATAATCGGTTTGTAAAACATTTACTTCTGAACAGTACTTACTTACCATCTTGCATAGATGGCACCGTTAATGCCTAGTAGTCAGACTCCACAAGAAACTTATGGAGTACTGATTAAAGCATTTGCATTTTTGGTCTTTCTCTACCATGTGACCCCGATGAGCCTGGGAAGGCGAAACACATCTGTAAATGGCTATACAATGGGCTTCAACCAACACTTTCAATTCTATGATTTGCTGCACTGAAAAGTGTAGTAGTATAAAAATGTTAAAAAGTCAGAACAGTCTATTGCGACATCTAAGGGACGCTAGGTTTACTATTTACATCTGGCACTATGCGTGGGTAGTATCAGAAGTGGTAATCTGCAGTCTGTTTTTTTATCCCTTGTATACTTAAGGAAATGTGTAGAGGAGTTCGACAGAATATTACGT
Source organism: Rutpela maculata (assembly GCA_936432065.2). Classification (NCBI taxonomy): domain Eukaryota; kingdom Metazoa; phylum Arthropoda; class Insecta; order Coleoptera; family Cerambycidae; genus Rutpela; species Rutpela maculata. Next base: position 121,685,929 of record OW386293.2, on the reverse strand, counting down.
TAGTAAATATTCTGCCCTCTAAAGGTATATCTACTAACTATGCCCATGTCAGGGCTACTGCTACTTCGATTGAAATGGACGTCGGCCGCTAGATGGAGCCTACCATTTTTGTTGCAGGTTGTGGTTTTATAAATTTCGTCATGAACCAAGAGTGATCAAGGGCCTCGTTACAGCTAATCCGGACCTACCTTGCACTAACGAAAGCCAACAGCTCGAAACTGGTGTGGAGTGGCTCCTTTGAGTAGGACTAAGTCTTTCGGCTGGTGTTTGTTGCAATCAAAGCTTTAGCGTTTTGTGGCAATGCATAGTTATTGCACTTAACGCGGCCAGGCTTGTAACTTGTAACTCGTAATCCAGCGCTCGGCGGGGCATTAGTCCGAAGAATAGCTGTTGATTGCAGTCTCGTCTTTATTTCTTATATATTTAAGGAAATAGTCCAGTCAACGAATAGTTCAAAGGGTGGTGTAGCGTGCGTGAGCAGGGACCTAAGCGATTCCTTTACAAAGTTGTTCAGGGTATTTAGGGAGTGAACATACAAAAAGTCCTGACGCCTAGGAGGGGTGAGGGGGGGGGAATGTCCCACTTTTGGTTTTTTCGCTTATATCTCAAAAATGGTGCGTCCTAGGGAAAAATTTTCTTATACCAAATAAAAGCTCATGATGTTCTCTACAACTTTCATTACTTTTTTCGAATTCGCAACCGTTTTCGAGCTACACGCTCCGGAAAAGTATAAATTTTCGATTTCTACCTCTTTACGCCACAGCTAAGGTAAATGCACCGGTTGTGGCCACTATCGTAGTTATTTTGCTCATCCTTCCTTCCCTCAAACCAGTGACATTATGTCAATTGCGAATGGGATGGTGGGAGTTGCCACAATAAATTGCTACGATGCTGTTCGAGTTGGTAAAGAGGCAATGAATAAGATAGTGGACTTGCCATTCTCAGACATCAAGTTGTCCCGCAAAGATCGTGCATTCACTCTTTCCTCTGTCAGCTCATCGATAAATATTCACGATGAAACGGTTGCAGTTGATCCAACATTGCTATTTCACCGAATGTGTATAAGCAAACGATCAGAGGAGGATTTGATGAAATTCTTGGAGTACGAGTTGGCCCCGTTTCCCTTGACACTGTTCAATGAAAATGGGATGAGGAAGACAACCAAATCTGTCCTGTACACCATGTTCGAGCCTACCGATAAGGCTATTCAACTATCTCAGATGAACATAGTAGTAGATGGAGGATTCTTACTGCACAAAGTAATTTGGCAAAAAGATGCCAGCTAGATGCTTTCTACTTAAGCAGTCAAAAAATATATGATCCAAATCTACAGTGACATTGCAAGTATCGCACAAGTCTGTGTCCACAACTCCTATCTTCTTGAGGTGCGCCGGGTAGCACCCGTGGCCAATAGGCCACGGGTGGTCCGTGGTTATAATCTGTTTATTGTAGTTACTTCTCTTCTTGAGTATTTTAAATCTTTATGCCAGTAACAAGTAGGAATATCTGGCTGAATAGTTGTGTAGCGAGTAGGATTTGTTATGCTATATTCTTTCCATAAGGTTGACCACGCATTTTTACTTTTTTTTTCAATATACTTATATACTCTTGGACTTGTAGTCCACTGTTCAAAATTTCTCCATCGTTAATACTTTTTTTGTTATGATGTCTACTTCTTCATTATGTTCTAAGCCTGTATGACCTTCCTATTTCTTTTAATTTATTTACTAACATTTCAATTTCAACAATACGCGTATGAATAGTGTAGTTAATGTCTTGACTGTTAGCAATACTTTGAAGAACAGACAGTGAATCAGATAAAATAGTGCAATGTTCATGTTCATTTCTGACGACGTATTCTAAGGCTTTGAGGATAGCCATAACCTCGGCACTATAAATAGAGGTATCTTCGTTAAGTTTATATGATCTGTGTATAATATTGAATTAATAAAATTACTTACCTTATATGTGACTTCTTTTATCGTCTTTAAAATACAATTTTCTATTTTTCAGGTAAAAATCTGTTTTTCGAAATTTTTTACTTTTCCGGAGCGTGTAGCTCGAAAACGGTTGCGAATTCGAAAAAAATATATAAAAGGAAAGTTGTCGAGAATTGCATGAGGTTTCATTCGGTATAAGAAAAAATTTCCCTACGACGCACCATTCTCGAGATATAAGCGAAAAAACCAAAAGTGGGACATTCTTTCCACCCCCACCCCTCCGGCTCTCCTCCTAGACGTCAGGACTTTTAGTATGTTTACTCCCTAAGAACCCTGAACAACTTCTGAAGGAATCGCTTAGGTCCCTGCTCACGCACTCTACACCTCCTTTATTGACTGAGCTAAAATGTATAGAGGAGTTTTTGTACTCATTCAGTTAAGCAATTAAGGTTTGTAACGTGCCTAAATTGCGTACCAACTTGGAACATTAGAAGTGAAAGAATTTTCGAAATCTTAATTTTCTTAAATATTAGCAAAAATTTCCACTTGCTTACAAACACCCTGTATATTAGCGTCTGGGATTAATAGTTTTGTAATGTATTACTTTTATAAACGAAGTGTGGTCTATCCATTATCTTTAACGAAAACCTATTCACCATTCCGAGTTTACATATAAATCAAAATTTATTCTTCACTCACATTTAAATATAGAACGATATTGTAAAGCGATGACAAGAGTTGTAAAACATACCACAGCACTATTTTATGAAATGTATACACGAAAGATTTTGTAATAAATCTAAGAAATCATTTATTTTTATCAAAAGTCAATAATAAAATACAAATTTCGATATATTTTCGCGTAGTAGCGAAATTTAAACTATGAAAAGAAAATAAACACGGGTGTGGAAATATATAGAACACATGGCCCTGTATAAAATTGGTCCAAGGAAAATATTATTTACGATAAACTTAGAAACATAGATATGAATTTCAGAAATATTATGTGTGTACTTAATAGAATGAACATCTATTTCCTGAATTAGCACCATATTTACCTGAAAACATATTCTTCATTCACGGGCTAGTAGTACATTTTTCAAAGACTAAATGAAATTCATCAAACCCCAATTTAATCAGCTAACAAAATTTTTATTTGTCTTCAACTAGTATTTAGGATATGTATTAAAATTTTAAAAAGTTTGCAGTGGTAAAGAATCAACTTCGCCCTGAAAATAGTCATAATAATGGAATAATATTGATCAAAAAGCATTTTTCGTCAATGACTTTTAAAACAATGAAAATTTTATAATGGATCATTAAAAATAATAATAAAAATCGTTAATTTTTTGAGTGTTAGGAGCTGGTTGGTTCTCAACAGACAGATTCGCGTTTCACCTTCCCGGGTTCATCAGTATCACACGGTAGAGAAAGAACGAAGATGCAAACACTTCAATCAGTACTCCATAAGTTTCTTGTGGAAGGTGACCACTAGGCATTAATAGTGTCATCTATGCAAGATGGCAAGGTCTGTCCAGAAGTAAATGTTTTACAAAGTACGACTATCTCTAGTCATCGGATGTATTCTTCGGACTAATGCCCCGCCGAGCGCTGAATTACAAGTCCGACTACGTTAAGTGCAATAACTATGTATTGTCACAAAGCGCCAAAGCTTCGATTGCAAGATACAGCAGCCGAAAGACTTATTCCGTTGCAAGTGGTGTGGAGTGGCTGGTACGAGAGTTCCTTTGAGTAGGAATAAGTCTTTCGGCTGGTGTTTGTTGCAATCGAAGTTTTAGCGTTTTGTGGTAATACATAGTTATTGCACTTAACGCGGCCAGACTTGTAATTTGTAATCCAACGCTCGGCGGGGCATTAGTCTGGAGAATAGCTGTTGGTTGCAGTCTGGTTTTTTATTCCTCATGTTTTAGGTCCTATTGAAGAGAGAGCAGCATATCGTATATGACTTTATATTGTTACATTTGGAGTTCGCTTTCTTTGCAGATTACGAAAACAGACGCCTCAACACGGTTTTTGTCGAATAAATCGAAAAATATCGCTCCTAGCAAAAAAATTAAAATCTCCAAGGTAAGAATCATAAACCAAGGAACAATTTGCTGTTTTTGAAATCTCCGTAACTTTTTGTTTTTTCGGAGATATGGAGATTTAAAAATGGCGTCAAACGTTTTTAAGTCAAAATACCTCTTTAAAAGTTAAATATCTCAGAAACTAAGGCACTTGCGCCAAAAATGTTAAAAAACCAAATTAAAGATTATCGATTAAGCTAAAAGTCTTTTTTTAAATTTTTTCTTCTGCTAAAAAAATAAAGAAGTTATAACCAATACAATATGCGTCTTTGCATTTTTCCCTAAAAATCTCGCCATTTGTGGGCAAATTTACCTTAAAGTGCAACTTGCTGTTGAGTAGTCGTAGAAAAAAGTATAGTGTTCTAGTTGCGTGTAATAACTATTACCCACTCGGATGAATTACGGCACGAGCCGAAGGCGAACATGAACGTCATCCTCTTGAGTAATAGCTACCATTACACGCTCGTTGAATAATATACTATTATCTATGACGCCAAATGGCAAATCGCCAAAATGCAGAAAAAAATAAGGTTAGGAAACTGCGAAAACTGCGTTTTTTCACTAAAAAAGTTTGACATCATGACATTCACAGTCGACAAGTAGTAACGTCATGCAATTTATTTTCTCCTGTCAGCATAGCGACGTGATAAAATTAGTGTTTTCAATTCAATATTCTTGTTTGAGATCGATAAAGCAATCCGTTTTTGAGAAAAAATGATTTTACTGATAAGGGACTAAGGAATACTAGTAATATAAACTACCCCATGATACTTGTGAGAAAAACAATTGAATAAATTTAAACGTCAAATTTGAGTAGCAAGTAATAAGTAAGTTGCAAGGAGGTTAAATAAGTAAGGAGTTGCCATAAGAAGCAGAATGTGGCAGCACATTCGACATTTTAGTATGATCGAAACGTCAACAAAACGCGACATTTATCTTGGTTTAATATTATTATAAAATAAATGTTTTTGATAGAAAATAGTGTTTTTCTCCATAGCATATGATTTCGTGTCCGCCAAGTAGCTGTACAAATCAAAGTAGTATCGATAAGAAGAAATGTTTTTGAATCACTTTTCATAGGTTAAAACAGGTCTGTACTCAATAGATATGTTGAAACTATTTTCTATTTATTTTAGATTGTATTTTAGATTATATTAAATTATATTTGCTTGAAATGTGAAACCGTCATCTCATTCATTACTCTACTGGCTTGATATATGGTAGTGTCAATGTGTAAAGTCAACTAACATGTATTTCCTCAAATGCTGTATAAACTTTTTTTTAAATCAGGACCTGGCGAGCTGTTCATGACAGTGTGATCACAAGCCACGCCTTCTGCGGCCGTTTCTCACTGTAGGATATAAGCTTTATGGCTACTCCTTATTTATATTCTACCTCCATGGTAAGTTGTAAGTAGTTCTGTGATAGCAGTTTACTGACATGGCAAATTTTTCATCTGGTGAATATTCCGACATGCAACTTATGTACGGACTTGGCGCCGGTAATGGTTCGGAAGCCAGACGGCTTTATGGGGAACATTTTCCTAACAGAGTTATTCCAAACAGGAAAACTTTTGAACGGGTAAACCGTCGAGTACGAGAAACAGGTAGATATCCATCTTAGCAATAAAAAAACAAAATAATAAAAATTAAAGAATAAATAACTATTTGAAAAAATAATCCTATTAATTTTTAGGGAGCGTGGAACCGAAACAAGGAGGTGAAGGTGAAGGTGGTCTTAGAACTGTTTGCAATTTAACACTCGAAGTCGATGGTTCACAGAATTTAGAAAGAACAGCTTCTTCATCCTTTCCACATCCAGAAAGTTCATGCAATGTCCCCGGACGACTACCCTGCTGGAGTTCAATATGCTAATTGGTTCCTGCAGAAGCAACAGGAAGATCGCAATATTGGTAGTGTTTTGTTCACGGATAAAGCAGGATTTCGCAGGGATGGTGTAATAAATTCTCACAATCTACATAGTTGTAACGATGAAAATCCTCATGCAATTATTCAAACTCATCACCAACGACAATTCCAAATTAACGTCTGGGCAGGAATAATTGGAAATTATTTAATAGGGCCATTTGTTTTAGAAAATCAGTTAAATGGGGAAAATTACTTGAGGTTTCTACAAGAAAATCTAGGTGGTTTATTGGAACTATAAGAAACATGACGTACATGCACGATGGAGCTCCTCCTCATTTCAGCATCACACTAAGGGAATATTTAGATCAAAAATCTCCCCACCTCCAAATTTCCTCCAGTACCGTGGCCTCCTAGTTCTCCTGATATAAACCTATTAGATTTTTTATTTTTTTCTCAAAAATTCAGTGTATAAAACACCGTTACAAACAAACAAGGGAAGAGATGTTACAAAGAATCACTACCCAATGTGAAGCCATTCGGAACAACATTCTTGAATATCTAACCTTTAAAGGGTAATATCTCCATTGGGGGCACCCTAAGAAAAAAAAGTATGGGTACTTTTAGTGTTACTTTGACCCAAACTATACGTTCCCGAAGTATTGCCACATAGTGCCGGGACACCCTGTATAGCGCGGAGAGTGGGAATAATATTTGTAAATATTTTTTAAGTTTATTAATAATAATAATAATATTTTTACTATACAATTATTCATTACAAACATTGTAAAGTGTACTAAGCATCTGACTCCGCAGTTACATGGCGTTATTCTATAAACGGATGCGTGCTTCCCACTCTGCGTTATTTCCCAAAAACGGTTAATCATACAAAAAAATGCATACCAAACTTGTAGAAAATTTTATGCTCTACAAGTTTTGTTAACCTCTAACGACATGCGACGCATAAGAAGCGAGATATTTGCGAAAAAAACGATTTTCGTAACCTTTGACCTTCGATGTCTTGAGTAGCGGACACGAGATCATATGAGACTTTTCACCTCATCTTTAGAACGTCAAAACAAAGGTCTACGCACACTTTCAGCTTTCCAACTTTCATTCCGAGGTTTATTCCCCTAATAACACACATATGTCCATTGAGTGTCCAATGGACATGCTTGTCCGGATATCTTGTACGTCCAATAACTGTCCAGATTAAGTAATGATGATATCCAATGGATGTCCATTCGACTGTAGGGTGGCCACTTTTTTGGACAGCCATATGACGTCCCGTTATGGCTACAGCTTTTTATTTAATATGAAATTGCCTACTTTCTTTATATTGGTGCCTCAATCTCTGGTCACGCTTGTATACTAGTTAAGTAAACACTTTAAAACACTCGTTATTGGAGAACCAATCAAAACAATTATTCTTCTAGCTAACACTGAAGAAGCATTGAATTACATAATAGGATTCCTAGCATAATACTTAAATCATTTATTTAAATTAAGTTAACGATTTAAGTATTTTCTATTTTGTATTGCTTTAAATTGCTAGAAACCCTATTCTCTAATTCAATGCTTTGTCAGTATTAGCTATACGAGTAATTGTTTTGATTGGTTCTCCTGTAATGAGTGTTTTAAAGTGTTCACTTAACTAGTACATTAGCGTGACCAGATTGATGCACCAATATACAGAAAGTAGGTACTTAATTTCATTTTAAATTAAAAAAGTGTGTAAGTTGTGATTTACTTAATACCTAAATAATATTTTCTAATCATATGATGAAAGTAAATAAATAAAAAATAATTGTAAGACATCTATTGCTATTAGATATCCGAGTAAATCGACAGCACTTTCTCATGACTAGTGTCCTCAGCACTCAAAGTTACACCCTAGATAGTTCCTTCGTAGCTTCTACTGAGGCAAAACTGGACCTAAGTGATATTTCTTACCTGCATTTTAACTTGTCCGTATATCAAAATCTGAACTACTTTCATAACCCAGCAAATATTACAAGTTTGAGCAAGGAATTATATAATCATGATTAATTGTACAATTTAATACAAAATTAATACTCAATCATTTTAAAATACTTCAAAAAGTTAATTAAATGTCTAATGAGATAATAATGTAAGAAGACGTTTACTAAAAGAAAACCAGTAAAACATTTAATGCATATTAATATTGTTCAACAATTTAATCAAACTGTTCATCGTTTTTATTGCTATGTTTTTTGTTTTTAAATACACTCTCTTTAGTACGACGCAGATTTTTTTCACCTTCCTCCACATCCTTCTTGTCCGTCTTGAAATTGCATCTCTTGGCAGTTCCTGAAATATAAATTATAATAATGTCTCTGAAACAAAGCTAAATTTAATTTCAAATATCGTTAAAAAATAGACATTATTTTTAAAAACCTTCCAGCAATAGACGCGAACAAAATATATACAAAAATATAATTATTTTTTTATAATTCACAACTCTCATTAGTAGACGCATCCGCATACACACAATATAATCATCTGAAAAATGTGAGATAAATTACAATTGTACTAAAATACTCCAAAATGGACAACCAATGAATATCAATTTTTAGATATTCAACGGATAAGCATAAAAATGTTTCCATTGGATGTCCTTTAAATGTCCATGTACACCCAGACCTCAAATGTATAAGAACTGGACATCCAGTGGACTTCGAGTGTTATTAGGGTCCTTATTTGAGTGGAGTAATTTAGCAAAACATGTTTCTTTAAATAATTTTTGAATAAAAGTGACTAATTGTCCGACTTTATTACTTGGAAGAAAAATATTGTTACTAGGATCATTAGCTTCTCTCAACTATTTACATTCTCCACATCTGGATCGAATTAATAATTGCCGATGAAACGTAAAAAGAACATAATTTAAAGTTCTGTTTATACAAAATTCAGCGTAACGCACAAAATAAAACCAATAAATTTTTTATATAATTTACTGAAAGGCTCTTTCCAAATGATAAACACGCTTGAAAGCATTTTTTACATTCCCAAAATTGTTAATTTTGGACTAGCACAGTTTCTGACAGAGGATCTTATTTTATTCCAGCTATATGATGTTTTCGTTCTAAAAATAAGCACACTTCCATACACACTTTACAAATCTTACAATAACAGAAAAACGGAGAGGTATCGAACGGATTGTGGATTGTCACCTAAGATTCGTTTCAACAGCGAAGATAAACAAATAATTTCGATCTATAACTTAAAAACGGATGTACGCGTACGCCCCACTCCAGAGATGCATCTCAAATAGACTGACAGAGGCGGAACCAAGGATAAAATGAGGTTTAACATTTACATTGAAAACAATCTTTTTTAAAATATATTTTTTAATAAAACATTTTTTTTAAGTAATGCAGTAAGAGTGGTAATTTTGTTTTCGAAGTTATAATCGTTGGCAAATCCAATTTAATGCCGTCAATACTCAGTGGAATAAGAGCACTGAGAAAGTAATTTAATATACAGGGTGCATCGCGGTTTAAACTTTAACCTTGAATATCTCGAAAAGAGCGAGGTTTTGGGAAAAAATGCAAAATAGCAATCTTGTAGATAATTGAATTTTCTACAACTTTCATGTTAACTCTGTTGCTGTCCGTTTTTTTTTGGCGCGAGATATTCGCGAAAAACTATGTTTTTGAAATTTTGACCTTGAATATCTCGAAAAGGGGGAGTGGGGGTTGGGAAAAAATAAAAAAGACAACTTGTAGATAATTTAATTCTCTACAATTTTCACATTGTCCTCATGGGTATCTGATGCCATAGGACGAGAAATATTTGCAAAAACTTTGACCTTCAATATCTTGGGTAGCCATATCGGGATTTTTGTGGATTTGGGTTTGGGACACGTCTGAGCAAACATTCAGAACTTTACTAATTTTGTCCAGGTTTCCTCCTTTTTTCACTAATTTCCCTGTATTATATATAGCTAAAATGTACGGTTATTTAGTTATTTAAAGTTATTTAGAAAACTGGTTAAATTAACATCAAAAACGACAATAATAGTGTACCTAAACCCTGTGGACCTAAAACTGATTAAAAATATTATAAAACTAAAAACTCACTAGGCAAGCGCACTTTTCATAATTTTGATTGTTAATACGGGAAAAAGCTAAGCAAAAAACCCGTTTAACTCACTCGGCCACTAACCTTGTTTCCTAATACTTATTTAAAGACTGTATAATTAGAGTAGGTCTTAAACTAGTATAGCTATTTATTTTAAAATGTACAAAGTATTCGAATGTTTAATAAATGTTTAGTATCCAATAATATCATTAATAATATACAAAAAAGGTTAAAATGATATTATTAATGACAAATTACAAATTACTATAAAAAATAAGTTTATTTTTACAAATGTTACAGAAATAACGGTCAAATATAAATAAAAACATTGTAAAATTGAAAAACCAGTTTTGTTAACGTTTTTTGGTTTTTATATTAAATAGACGTCCTGCTGCTGTCCCTATAGGGGCCTAAAATGTTTGTACTAGCCGGACATACATTGGTCATCCAGAGGACGTCCGTTGCGGCACATATGTTGGACGTTCAGTGTGGTATTCGCTGGTATGTATACATATCTTGGAAACGTGTATGGAAATATTATTATTTATTACAAAAATATAATATTTAAATCAATGGACACGAAACGGACGTCCATCTCCTGTCCCTATATGGACATAAAATGTACATACTACACGTACATAAAATGGACATTCAGAGGACGTCCATTCCATACAATTTCCAATTAAATCCGATGATAGACGTCCGGTAGACGTCCAACTTATGTGCATGGACGTCAGTACATTATATGGACATAAAACGGACGTTCGGCGGACATCGTGTGCTTATAGGGTTTTCACCTCAACAACCAACAAGAGGATGAGAACACACCAATCGAGATTGGTTATAGGAAATAGGTCAAGACGCGGCAACTACAATAGCCAACAGAAGAACTCTAAGAAGAGTAGGGAGGGACATTAACTACTCGCAAAACAATAAGACTAAAACAACGACATAAACTGCCAACAGTAATAGGAAATAAAATAATTGCAAAAGGATAGAAATATGCGCAATGAACTATTGGCGACATGTCCAAAGAAGAAGAAAGTGCTAATACTGTACAACAACGAACTAAAAATAAAGAGATTACGTTACACGTGGAAAACAACAATTGAGACAATCGTGAATAAACTAGCAAATGACTAACCTAAATGAGAACGAACATCGAACAAGAAAGCGAACAACATAAGGAAATTGCAATAATATATTCTCTACCAGAATCAAAAACGGGGGAAACAGAAGACTAATAAGAAGAAAAAGCTCTAGAAGCAAAAGCACAAAGATAGGAGAACTTTTGATGAAGTAGGACATTATAGGATTGTTGTTTCCAAGGCGTAGCACAACATATTTTTCAGAGTTTAACATCTAAGCACAACTTCCATATATTATCAAGGTCTTCTTGTAAGATACGGTGGTGAAGGGAAGGGTCAGCATAAAGCTTCGTATCGTCTGCATAAAACGATACTTTAGATTTGGTATGCGGATTGAAGTTTGCCACAGAGGGGACCAAGAACGGACTCCTGCGGTACACAACTGTAAACAGGGTAGGTATTAGAATAAGTTTCAACAACTTTCACGCAGAATTTTCTATCTGTGAGAAAATCACATGTTCACTTTGGTAGGTTTCCTCAAATACCAGCGTGTTCCAGTTTGTATAAAAGCCTTTGCTTCGGAACACGATCAATGCTTTAACAAAATCCAGATAAATTGCGCCAGAGGTTTTCCTATTACCTAATGCTGTTATCCAGGAACCTAACAATGCTCTTAGGAGCTAAAACGGCATGAATTTGTAGGAAATTAAGCAGTTCTTTCTATACCTATACAGGGTGTTATTAGAAAGTATGTCAATCACTTAACCATGGAATCAGTGCGCCAAAAAAAGTTGATTCGACCTAATTTACCTCGCACCCCCATGAAGATACAGCCCTCTAAAGTTGGATTTTTTTTTAATATTGTACAAATGGCTAAAGACGCCAAGAATGTTTCTAAATTCCTCGGCTGACTGCTGAATTCTTTGTCGCGAATGTTCAACGCTCTCTATTGGAATAGAATAAACTTTGTCCTTTATGACTTCCCAAAAACAGAAATCAATTGAGTTTAAATCAGGTGACCGAGCCGGCCAACTGATTGGAGCATCTGCTCCTCGGCCTATCCAACACCCTGGAAAACGCTTTGATAAGCATTGCCTGACTTGCAGGCTATAATGGCGTGGAGCACCGTCTTGTAAATACCACATGTTTTGCCTGATATGTAGATTTACAATTTCTAATTGTTCAGGTAATTCATTTTCTGGGAAATGCAGATAGGCAGCTCCATTTAAACGGTTTGGAAAGAAAACAGTTCCAATTAGATGATTATCAACAATCTCCACCCAAACATTAACCAAAAAATTACGCTGCAAATACTATTTTCTCTTTGCATTAGGATTTTCTTCAGAACAAATGTAATCATTATGATGACTTGTAATACCATTTCTATTAAATGAGGCTTCATCAACTGATAAATTGGCTTTTACAAAAGTTACATTTCTCACATCTTTTCTCAGAAACCAGTTACAAAATTCCATTCGAGAACCATAATCTTGGGGTTCCAATGCCTGAACAGTCTGTAGATGAAATGGAACGAGTGATTGTTCTTTTAATGTTTTCCATACCGAAAAATGCATTACTCCTACTTGAGAAGCTATTTTACGCACATTGCTTTCAGGCCGTTCTGATACAATATCTAAAATTTCCTCTTCGACTTCTGAAACTAGTTCAGTCCTATGTCTGCCACATTTCCCAGCACGATCATATGATGATAGACTTTCAGTTTCCCGTGCACGACGATCAACTGCAAAAAATGTGCGCCTATCGATGTCGACGGTTTGGAAACTTTTTCTCATAACGCCTAGCTTCAGCAGAACCATTTCCATTACATTCGCCTAGTATTCTAATCATATCTACTATTTCGGTATTAGGACAACTCATATTACGTGCCATTGTTAACAATAATTAATATGCATTAAAGTAGTTTAACAGAAATGAGTTGTTAACTATTTACTGAACGTTCACAGATGCCTTTGATTTTCCTCTGAATTTTATTTAAATTTAAATTAAATTTATTATTTTACCGAAATAACATTTTGACCTAAAACTAAGTACATGGTACTCGTAGGTACTTTTAGAATGGAAAATAAGATGTAACATGATATAAATGATTTTTCTCGATTTTTATTATTTCACTGTTTAATTACCAGGCTCTGCAATGTTTTTAGTATTTTCAACTTCAATTGAAAATGGTTACTCAAGCGAAAGAAACATAGGATAAGAAAAAGCTGTATAATTAAATTTTCTATAAAATACAGCATACAAAAAAGTCCTAGGCGTACCACTAAAAAAGAGGGTAGGAGAGAAGGGAGTTTACCCGTAAATCAGCCTCTTAGAAAACTTGATTTTAAAAAGTTTTTACTTTAAATTATCACCCTTTGGAATACGTTTCAATGTACCGACATTTAAAAAATATATCAATAGCCATTTGTGCAATATTAAAAAAAAAATTATTTCCAACTTTTTTTGACGCACTGATTCCGTGGTTAAGTGATTGACATACTTTTTAATAACACCCTGTATTCTTATATTAGCCGTTCCCAATTTCTATTCCTAATTACCCAATTTCTCTAAAAATGACATTATTATCCATTGCTTTCAATTAAATGAATGGGTTTTAGTGCATTAAATTAATTAATTTTCAAAAATATGTTTGTTTTTATTAATGTTTTCTTAATGTTTTTTGCGCACTCAAACTACCAACTTGTCAAACAGTTAAACAATATTTTTGTATCGGTAAGTCACGAAAATGAGGAGTATTTCTGTACGCCCCTGACAGATTGTGGGCCAGTGCTAAGTATATTCAGATACAAGTACGCTAAGCGTCGTTCTAAGCGTCGCGTCGGTCCCGGTCAGTCTCATCGCGGTCCAGACGTCCTCGGCGTCACGATGCCTTAAATTCACGAAAAAACCCAAACAATCATGTAAAAGTGCGAAAAAGTGGACATTTTGCGGTAACTAAAGTGCACAACTGAAGTGTCTTGAAAGGTTTTTGAAAATGAAATGATGTATCATTGCATTTAAAGTGTTACTGGAAGATTAATATGAAGTGTTCTGCGCTCCATTTATTCTTAAAATACGTAACAAAAATAAAAGAAGTGTTTAAAATACCTCCTGTCGAGAAGAAATATCGCTGATGTTTTATTTTGTATTTTTTAAACGCTTTGCCTAATTTGCTGCGGAGCGGAGATTTAATAACATTTTGATGTCCACACTCCACGATTTTATTTTTGAAAACTGCGTGGGCAGACAATGTAAAATATACATATTTTTAAGCAATTTAATTGTCATCCTTAATAAATATATTGTTTGTTCCACAACAGTTCGGGTTCTGTCATGCAATTTTATGAGGTACACGTGTGGCTATCTATAGTCAGAAATAGTAGTGTTGTTTTTAATACCTACTTTCAGAAATGCCAACAAAATTGCCCTTGATACAGCTTAGTGGCTTCATTTAATATATCAAAGAAATTGATGCTGGAAATCTTGACATCTTGCTTATTGAACCATTTTTTAAAACATAAACATTTGGCTAAATTGTCCTTGAATCAAATTTTGGAGGATTTGTTATTATATCTACGAATTTCTTACTGAAAATCATGAAATCATTTTTGCTTGAAGAGTGTGTAAAGTATAAACATTACAGGCAGTATATTTCCTCTAATGTTTATTGTGGTTTTTCCTAGTTGTAGTAAATCATAATATACACTTTTTAATTGCAAACGTTTATTACTTTTTGGAGAGCGCACTTTATCTCATGCAAAAGCAGTATTAATAGTACAATATGTACATGATTACAACTACAACCTTTACAATTAACGCCTTATAGCATTTTTATATTATGCTACAGAAATAACTGCGGATTGTACGTGCAAAAATAGTAATACAAGTATATCCGGAAGTGGTTCCTAAGGGAGCTACCGTTTTCAAGGGATGATGCCTAAATAGAAATTTTTATTATTTTGGAAACACTTGAAAAAATTGTGAAAGTTAGTTCACGATTTTGCATTATTAAGGTTTATTATTCAGGATAAGTAAAAAAAAATAAATGATCAGTAAAACTAATAAAATTTCAGGAAGATAATAAATATGTTAAGTGAAAATAATAAAAGCAAATTAAAAATAACAAACTCTTAATAACAATTGTAAATCCTTAGCACCATAATAGGTGTCCAGTAAAATAATAGATGTTGAGTTAAATAATGTTTAGTAAACATAATAGGTGAAAAGAAAAACAAAAGATAAAAGTCCTGTAAAATAAAATATGTTCTGTACGAGCAATAATTGTTCAGTAAAAACAATAGATGCCAGAAAAAAGTATGAATGGTCAATAAAAATATTAGTTCTTTAAATACAGTGTGGCCCCGGATATAAGCTTTCATATTGAGGCGAGAAAAAGTTACTTCTTGTAAAAAGTATTGCTTGTCTTGGGAAGCCATAAATAGTTGTCAAACTTATCATACTCTATACATACTCTTTCTGAAAATTAGAAAATATGAAATGGACCGTAAGCAAAGCTGTCTTAAAAAAAATTGGAAAATTTTATTTTCTTAATAAAGTTTTTTCAAAACTGACGAAAATACGGAGTTTAAAAAAACCGTTTTTTTCAATGGTCTTATTATATTCGGAAATCTTTATGTATGTATGTATGTATATTCTGTATATACATAAGTATGTAAAGGTCTTTAGTGATTGAAAGGACCACGGAACAAAACCGATGAAAATGGTGTTTCGGTGGAATTGGCTCAAACTTCGCTATTTTGTAGTTCAAGTCATGCTGATCAAAAGTTCTAATTACATCTAGCCGGTCCTATGGACAGTTTTTGAGATACAACTTGTCAAAGTTATGTAATTTACGGCATTTTGGACATTCAAGAATTTTTTACCCTTAAACTATTAACTTTAGCAGAAAATTGCAAATATTTTTGTTCAAGTCCAATAAAACTCAAGGATTTTTATTCAGAATTTTTTGTCAACTTTTAGGCTAAGTGAAATGTAAATATGTCATATTTCGGCATGCTTCGATGAAATTGGCTGAAACTTTGCTATTTTATAGTTAAAGTCATTCCGATCAAAAATTCCTGTTGCACTGAGTCGATCCTATGAGTGGTTTTCGCTCCAGGAGTGCTTGAAGGTCCTAATCTATGTATGTGTTTATGAATGGCTTCAGCGTGTTTGTGTACGTGCGCGCGTGCGTCTGTGTTATTTTTATTAGGTTAACAATGAGATTATTTTGACTGTACATGAATTATTTGTTACTTGAAACAAGCCTACTACGGGATGTGTTTTATTCCAATTGTGTTATCAACGTTTCTGCATCAAACTCATTAGAATGAGTTTTCTCACAAACGGACGGTCCTACGACTAATATGAAAGAGGACATTTACTAATACAAAATATCGACAGCAAATACCACCCACTTAGACCAGGAGCCCGCCGACCACTAATTGGGTGTCATAGGTTTACTCCCAAAATGTGTGAATTGTTGTTAATAGGAGGAATGCATAGGTTTAGTAAAATATTTCGCCGCCAGGCGGTTACCGATCGGCTTTGGGTACACTATTCATTGTGTTCTGTGCTTTGTAGTTTTGATGTGTTGAAATAAGTTTGTTTATTTGAAACCTACGGAAAATGGATAGTTTAGGTGAACTAGAAGAAAAGCTTGGCATTTTTAAAGAAGTAATCAAAGATGCACAGAAAATGAGGTTATGTTGCAGTACCCAAACGCGACTCTGACGCCGCCTACATGCATTCTGTCTGTGAAATGTTTTGAACACACTAGATGGGCTTTTTTGTAATTTGAGAGCAACTATCCACTTTCTTCTAAAACTGCTGCATACTGGAAACTGGTGAAACTTTAAATTTTTATTTTTTCTCTCATAGGAAGTGCATTGAGGCACACAACAATTGCTTGGCATTTTAAAGAAGTAGTAAACAAAGATGCACAGAAAATGAGGTTATGTTGCAGTACCCAAACGCGACTCTGACGCCGCCTACATGCATTCGGTCTATTGGGGGCAGTAGAGCACAGAAATGATCATGCCAGCTCTTTTTTTGGAGACAGGGGCGTACGGCAGGCCCCCAAAGGTGTAAGAAATATGACTTGTAAAATTTAAAAAAATGTCACAAATAAGTCATAGGTTTACGCATGGGGGTTGGAGAGATTTCTTAATTTACCCCCAAAAATCATGAATCCAGACTCCCATTCATTTTGGGCGGTACTGGTAGGAAGCTACGATACGGCGCCAATTATTGTGAAATGCAAGAACTTCGCACCACTTTTCAAAGACGGCGAATATATTTTCGCGCTCAGGGGGTTCATACTTACCAAGTTTATGATTACCAGTCGTAAATACTTATCGAATCACAAGGGTAACTAGTACATGCAGTAGGAACAGACGATACGCCGTCAATTATCGTGAAAGGCAAGACGTTCACACCACTTTTCAAAGATGGTGAATGTCTTGTCGCACTCAAGAGGTTCATACTTACCAGGTTCCTGATTGCCATTCATAAACTTATCATTTTTTTTATCTGACTTTTTTTCAAATTTGGGCGAGCGTAGCGCTTTCTTGTACCGCCCAAAATGAATGGGAGTCTGGATTCATGATTTTTGGGGGTAAATTAAGAAATCCCTCCAACCCCCGTGCGTAAATCTATGACTTATTTGTGACTTTTTTTTACTTTTACTAGTCATATTTCTTACACATTTGGGGGCCTGCCGTACGCCCCTGCCCCCCAAAAAAAGGCTGGCATAGTCATTTTTGTGCTTTACTGCCCCAAATTAACAACAATTCACACATTTTGGGAGTAAACTATGACACCCAATTAGTGGTCGGCGAACTCCTGGTCCATTACGGTAAAAAATATTTTCAAAAAATAATATAAAAATAAGCTTGTATTATTGTCAATATGCGTATTAGTCTAGGAAATAGCGTGCAAATTCGACGACGAGTGGTTACCGTCTGCCAGTCGGTAATCGAAGAGACCATATAAATATATAATTTTTTTCTCTCTGGAACTTTTTGGTATGGTGGGGGGATAGGGAGGAGGGGTATTTTTTTTTAAATCGAATGATTGTCGATATCTGTCCGCATAGGTAGTTAGTATATGTACTTCACATACCCCAATTACGCTGGCAGACGAAACTTCCGAACGGCGCGCGCGCTAACCGGAAAAAGAAAAAAAAATTTTAATGTTTTTTTAGAAAATACAAAACAGGTATTTCTCGTACCAAGAATTTGAATAAAAGTGAGTACACTTTTTTTTTAAATTCTTGGTACATAGATGAGATCACATCTTCCTTAACAAAAATGAACATGTGATCATGTAATGTTATGAATTTTAGTATCAATGTCAGTACGAGAAATACGTGTTTTGTATTTTCTAAAAAACATTAATTACTGATTATAAAACTTTGCTATGCAAACTTTGGACCAACTACTTAACAGTCAAATGCGATAGAATCGAAAATGTTTCTTATAAATACGCAGTTCAAATTTTCAATGAGAAGTATCCAGATATTAAAATGATTCGTAATTCATAAATTTGATACCACCGGGAATGTAAAAAATACCAAAAAATTTAAAAAAAAATACAACAAATATGACGCTGTTGTCCTTGTAGGTTTATAATCAATTCAAAAAACACAAATTGGTCGTTGTAGATTGTAGATTATTTAAGGGGGTCGCTTGGCCTCGAGTTGGCCTTTCTTCACTACGACCTAAAAGGTCTTTTGTGAATTACCCTACAACTAGTTGTTGCCCAAGATTTCAAGACTTTTTGCAAAGCTTGTGATTTTCCTGGGAGTTAATTTCCCTATGTCTTCAGGAATTAATTCCGCCTGTTGTAGGTACTTTAGCCTAATGCGGATTAGTATATGTTCCGTAGTCTCAGTTGCAGCTTCACAGTATCTGCATTTGTCATCTTATACCATGCACATGTTCTTGAGATGATATCTCAAGAGGCAATGGCAAGTTAGAAGGCTTGTGATCAGCCTTAGGTCGGACTTTTCAAGTTCGAGAAGCTTTGTGGTATTCTTTGTTGAATAGGTTATAAACTTTTCGCTTGTCTTTGGCCTGGAGTAGTCCTCCAGTAGGACCTCTTTTGTTCCTTTTCCATTCCATTTCCATTTTTGGACCTCCTCCGTTATGTGTCCCTTAGATACGCCACAGAACGGTTCGGGTCCAAAAAATGATGCTTCAGCCCCTTTTTTTGCGAGGCTATCAGCTAACTTGTTGCCTTCTATTCCCCTATGCCCTGGCACCCACTTCAAGGTAACCTTGTTGTTTTTTGCCAGTTGCTTCAGGGATTGTCTGCATTCCCAGGCAATTGTAGACTCGAAAGTATAGGACCTGCTTTAGTGCTACTTGGCTATCTGAAAGTATGTAGATCTTTGCCCTTCGAGTACCTCTATTTAGGCATTCCTGGGCACATAGCATAGATCTCTGCCTGGAAGATGGTTGGGGTGTTGCCAAGGGCTTTAAATAGCCTGCATTTAGGCCCTGCTACGCCACACCAACCCCTTCGTCCATCTTGGATCCAAAAATTTGGTCGTTAAGGAAAACTTCAACAAATCTGTGTACTGGCAAATCTCATATTAATTTGTAATAATAACAATAACCTGTAGTGATTATCTAAATAAAGAAACTAAAAACCTAACATTTGTGAAAATTATTGGATTAGCAAAACTTTTTGGTTTTTACGACACGGACCACCTCAACGTCGTTTTTGTCTTGTCCTCTGAAGGTGTATTTACTATTTTCAGTCATTGCATTTATTTACATTTTGAATGAACGTTTACTTTTTACTAGGCAAATTGGAATAAAACACTGTGCATATAATATTTTTTCGTACTGTACAATATTTAATAAAACACTGGTCATTTTCTCTTTTTAATCGCGCAATACGTGTTATTAAATTTACAAAAGGAGAACCCGTCGACCAAATCGACCCATATTACTGATAATTACTGATAATTTATGTTTGTTTACTTTGCAAAATGTCATTAAACATTTCTCACTTATAATTCTGTACTAATCAAAATAGAATTATTTACTGAACAAACACCAAACCGACAGACAGACACTCAAACTTACGGAATTAAAAGACCTTAATTTTCATATTCAACATAGTCTGAAACGTGAAAATCGGAAAAATCTCGGAGAGTTATTCTTTCATGATTGCAATACTTCCCTTCGATAAGGAAGGGAAGTAATAAAATATTTGAAACATACAGTTTTAGCTGAGTAAGTTAGTTAGTTTACTTTCTACCACCTAAGTGCCTTTTCTATATAGTATGATGCAGAAAAGATAAAAATATACAGATTAATAATGCGAGGGAATTGAAATTTTATAGCAACAAAAATTTCAAGTTGGCTAGCGCAATGCGACAAATGTGGGTTATTTAGAGTCATAATTCGATGTATTTTCTACCTACTTATAAAAACATACTATTTTTGATTAAAAAAAATATTCTGCATCCTGTAAATTGAAGGTCAGTTTCAAAATATGCTCAAATTTTCATTAAAATAATTATTCTATCTAAATTTGTGCAATAGACTCACGACATGCAACCGTCATTTATACATGCTTAAGGCCTGTTCCAATTATTTGGTGTTTTCAAAGCTACACAATTAGCTAGTTAAATGATTATAAATGATAATTATCCCCAGAGAACGATTTTCAACACTCCTTCGACGAGCCCTATTCGTCAATAATATACAATTTCATTAGCGAAATTGTTATCGATCTTACCCCAAATTAGAAAATTGCTGGTTATTTTTTTAATTGAAAAATAACGTTACTTAATTAAATACTATCAGTAGAATAATATTTTACAGGGTTACTTTCTTATGGAACTATAATCTGTATCAGAAAGTTACAGTACAGTTTTGTCTAATCTGGAAGGCGAAAATTTTTTTAAAATTAAATTTTAATTTTGAATATTGTGTTTTTGTTTTGTTTTATTTTTTAATATCTCGGATTCCGTTTATAGGATCAGACCAATTAAGATCAAAATGTTTGTAAATTAATTATGAACACATCTAATGGGTCAAAATTCAGTCATTTTATTTTTATGCAAAAAAAGTAAAAACCATCAAAATTGCAAATTTTACATAAACTAACATTATACTAAAGAAATAATAATCTTTTTCTGATATAACTTGGGGAAAAATATGTCTTATAGATGTAATCTACCACTGAGAATTACAAATAAGAATATTTATTATTTTATCTGAAAACAGAGATTTCCGAAAAATCTTTTGAGCCTCATAAGAACTGCCATTTGCTTTAGAATGGTGTAGGAATTAGTATTTTATATTATATTAAAGTTGTATGCATTTTTGTGAAGTGAGTTTTATGTAATACATTATTTAGCCAAAAACTTTTATTATCCTTTAAGTGCTTCAAGAAATGAACGATTAAAAAAATATACCCTTCTACATCAAGTAGGTGCTGGGGATATTAGCTAAAAAGGTAAAAAAAATAAAACAGACCCGTGGGTTTACGATTTCAATAGTGAATTTTCAGATGGGAATACATGCTTTAACCACTGGACTAGGGCCATTATACAGGGTGAACCATTTTAATCTATTATTGCAAATATCTCGTCGTGTAAGCCACAAATTAAGAAATGACCTTTACAAAAGTTATTAGGTTCTAAGGGCGCCATCTGATTCTGTAATCGGGCACTGGGTCCGTGACCTTGGTGAGACCCTGTGATACCCAACTTTGTTTTTTTTAATGGGAACTCCTATTTTTTATTGCAGAATCTAATTCTACGGAAAGAATACGTTCGGATATGATTTTTAAATATTTTTTTCAGTGGGCCTTACTAGGGCCCAATTTATAAGGCCCGCTGGAAAATCATATTTGGACATATTTTTTTCCGTAGAATGCAAATCTGCAATAAAAAATTGATATTTCCATTAAAAAAAAAGTTGGGGGCCCCAGGGCCGTGTGAAGGGCCCGGACCGGGTACTGAACCATAGCATTTTTCCATTGTTAGCTTAACCGGTGAGATATTAGGGTTCTTGTAATTTCAATTGTAGGTATTGGGCCCGAGTAAGGCCCACTGGAAAAAATTTTTGAAAATCATATTTGAACGTTTTTTTTTCCGCATTTAAAAAAACAAAGTTGGATATCACAGGGTCTCACCAAGGTCACGGACCCGGTGGCGTCCTTAGAACCCAACAACTTTTGTAGAGGTCATTTCTTAATTGGTGGCTTACGCGACGAGATGTTTGCAATAATAGATTAGAATGGTCCACCCTGTATACAGGGTGTTTCAGGTATGCGGTCATTAATTTCTAGTGGTGATTCTACATCAATATATATGAAAAAAGTTTATATAAACATGGGTCCGGAAATTCCTCCTAAGAGCGCTGTGGGCCTCTGAAGGGGCACCCAAAATTTACATTTGATTTAATATCTCAGGAACCCTTTGAGCTGCAGTGACTAGTTTTTGCACGTGATTCGATATCAAAAAAGATCATTATCTGGTGTTACCCACCAAGGGTATATTCAATCGGGGGTGCACAAAATTGGAAAGGGGGGACTTACTTCTCCCCCCAAGTTTTTTAATGTAAATTTTCAGTGATTGTCTCATCGGAAAATGATTGCTTGGCTATAAATACAAAAAAAAAGGTTATCTTGTTGTAACGCCGTACGACTAACCGGTTTCGAGAAATTTGAACCCAAAGGAAATTTTCCAGTCTTTTTGCGTTAATTTTTTCAATGAATTCATCATTTCTTTAGGTTTAAATTTCTCGAAACCGGTTGGTCGCATGGCGTTACAACAAGATAACCTTTTTTGTGTATTTATAGCCTGGGAATCATATTCTGATGAGACAACAGAAAAAAAATGTTAATTTTGGATGCCCCCTTCAGAGGCCCGCAGCGTCCATAGGAGGGATTTCCGGATCCATGTCTATATGAACTATTTTTTATGTTTTTTGATGTAGAATCACCACTAGAAGTTAATGACCACATATCTAAATCATCTTGTATATGCTGATGCGATGAATTACGGCAGAGAGAGAGCAATGAATGAAATCTTTAAATAGCCACCGTACGATGTCGATATCGAAAGAAAAAGAATGGTATTTTAGCAGCATCGCGAATTGCATACAACAAATCGAAAATCCATTCAACAGGAATTTTCAAAAAATAGCATTTTCTAATCTTTCGAGAAAAGCGTTTTACTTTGTCCGGCCGCTCTAGACGAGTAAATAAAGCGCATGGAAATCATGAGTGTTTTAAAGTATTTACCTAACTAGTATATTAGCGTGCCCAGATTAGGGCAACAATATACAGAGAGTAGGTATTTTCATAATAAATAAAAAGTGTGTAAGTTGTGATTTGCATAATATATTCTCTAATCATCTTCCTATGTTCGCGTAGAGTTTGAAAACCTCGGTAGCAGGAGTGGGAGAAATACTCTTGTGACAGTCGTGGTTTTGACGAAACGAGCGCTCATATACCTGCGGCATATTGTAGATTAAAACTTATTTTTGGTTGCATGCATTTTTTCGATACCTACAAAAATGCATTACAGAAAATTAAAACTTAATTTACAAAAATCGCTCACCTGCCAGATTAGATAAAACTTTAAAACTTTATTGTAACTGCCTCATAACATAAGATATTGAATTTCCAAAAAAGTTAGTTTGCAAAATAGTTGTTAGTAATACTATCATAGTGTAAAGCAAAACCTCCTTGCAATAATAATTATTTTGCATTACATTTCATGGCACCGAATTACTTAATCTAAAGAAGATTTTGATGATTAATAGTATCTATTTCGTCATATTTATATCATGAAATTCGAGAAAATGCGCAAATCAATCATTTTTCAAAAACCTTTCAAGATAATTCCTGCAAAAATAATTCTCGCGCACTTTACTTATATTTTTTTCGGGCAGTTCCTTAACTAAAGCATTTAAAAATGTAACTAAACAAAATGAGTGAAAACATTCCAACCGATCTAAACAACGGCCCCTCAAGTGCTGCGTTGCCGAAGAAACACAACAAAAAATTGAAATATGACAAGACTAAGTTACCAACACCACCACCTGACCCAACGGAACCCAAGGACTCCAAGGAAAAAGACGTTTTCGAGTACCTGGAGTCGCTTATACCAGCCTACTCTAGAAGCACGTCGACTTTTGCGCCTGTGATAGCTACAGAGGAAGCCTTCGACCACCTGGAAAAGCTCTACAAGCTCATGGAGCAAATGCTGGAGCTGCGCGAGCAAAATGCGAAGCTCCATAGGAGAATCCGGGACCTGGAGCATTTCAACAATCTTGAAAAAATGCACAAACAACTGGAGATATCGGGAGTGGATCGCGACTACCCCGAGTTAGATCGAGACACGGCTTTTGCGGAGACTATTCTGGAGTCGATTTTGGCAGATTCCTCGAGGAAAGATCCAAAGCAGAAACTGTCAGCGCCGACTAGGATAAGGCCGTCGATTTTACGGAGGCAGAGGAATCGAAGCGGATCTGGAACGGAGAAACAAGTGACTTTGGATGCCAACGCGATTGTCCAGCAGGAGGAAGGGTGTGAAAATCGGGACAAAAGTGCCAAGGTTTCCAAGTGGACTAAAGTTAAAGCTGCGTTTAGGTATGTATTCCTTTTTGTTATTTAGTACTAGTAGTCCGGCAGTGGAGCACAAAACCCAAAGTATACTAATAAAGCTAAGCAAAGACATCATATCACTATCTGACAGATAAGATAACCGGAGTTTGCTATTTGCAGGATCACTTGCATGCGTACTTTCATTCAAAATATACTGTCAGTTAACTATCCGATTGATATGACTTTAGGTACGTCCCAAAGTAAGTGTTGCCAACTTATGTTTTGTCATATATGATCGAGTCTGCGAAAATACCTTCGATTATGCCAATATTTTAAGCAACAACAGGTGTCTATTGTAACACAAGGAAATGCTGTTGATGATCAGAATTTAGCTATGTCGATTAATCCAAGACAAGAAGAGGATCAGTTAATAGTCAGGTGATTGTAAAACGTAAAAGTTTATCACCACGATTGATAAATTGCTAATAGAGAATTGTAATGTTGCAGAGCATTCCGTATAGAATATCTTACATTATTTACCGAAATATGGCAACGTGACACTCGTTTCTCTGTTCAAGTACAAATTAGAATCTGCTGATTACGCTATTACGTCATAGCCAATAAAATAGCCCGAAAATTGGCGGCAATATCCAACCGTTTAAACACAGTTTGAACTTTATGATTTTTTTTACTATAAGGCATTATTAAAAAAAATAAAATAAAAATACGGGTCAACCATTTTTATGTGTAGTATAAAAATAATCTAAAGAAAATTGTATACTTGCCAATTCTGTCAATCACAGCGAAACCGCGTGGGCGTGGCTATTTTTATTCGTTAGATAAAACCGTTATCCAAAGGTCCAGGTGCCGGACAGGTTATCCTAAGGATAAGGCATATCTATCTGGTGGATATCACTATTTGTAGGTGAAAATACCGATTTTTTGCTTCTCTTCGAGATAAACCTTATTCTGCAGTTTAAATATCACTATCTATAGATGAAAGTACAGGACCTAAATGTATAATATTATATCATGGTCTGGAAAAGAATCTCAAGTGATCTTTCCCTACGAAGGCTAATATAGATCTCAAAAAAAATATAATAGTATCCTAGCCCTACCTAGCGGATACTGCATATGACAAAACACGTCATATATAAAAAAAACACTCGAAAAAACATTTGGTTCACTTCAAAGTTAGGAATTGTTAAAAAGTGAAAAATAAAATGAATGTAAAATCTCGCTCATCGCGATAAAATATCCCCTTCTACTGTCAAAGTTTCTTAATCCTCCGAAAAATTATACAAGTTTTTTCATTCTCATGTGAATGAAATCTTCCGCATGGCACATACATTATTCGAAATACAATTACAAACTAATTAACAATTATTACAAAATAATCCGTTCATCTCTATCAGAAATTGCGTACATTCTATGACATACACTTAACGTGTTGCGAAGAATATTTTTCCGGAGAAATAAATATATTCGTTCAAAGTTCAGTGAAAATTTTGAAATGAATTGTCCCTCAAATGCAGCAGTACCTACATCTAATTCGTAGTTATTCACATAAATTAACCACATGTTCAGATGGAATTTTACCGTCACATTCACAGAGCGTAACAAAGACACATTTATTTTAGTCAGAGGAAATAAGTAGAGCTAAAATAAGAAAGACACCAGAACCTTTATTAAATCGTGAACAGCTTAAGTAGAAAAAATATTTGTCTTGGTCTTTGTGAAATGAAAAATATTATAGGGTGTAAAGGATATCACAAAAATTGGTTTATTTATTGATAGTCCAATCACTGAATGCCCAAAGGGGAGAAATTTCCTCTTCAGAAATGTGCTGGGGTAGTTAGGAGATAAACATAGTAAAAGTCCCCACGCCTAGCCCTACCACTTCAGGGGAAAGGTCCCTTTTTTTCGATACTTGCCTCATAACTCGGAAACGATTCGTCGTAAGGAAAAAGTATTCTATACAAAATTAAGCATAATTAAATTTTCTACAAGAATGCTTATATTCATTTTCTTCCTATTTGTTATTAGTCCAATGCAATTAGGTTTATACCTCGGAACCCAGCTATAGCGAATGAATTTGAATGATTTTTTTTTATTGGATTTCTAATGCCATAAACTAAAAAGTTTACCCATTGAAAATTACTGCAATTTCGAAAATCCGTAAATAAAAAAAAATTAAAATGTTTAGAAATCTCAACAAAAAATACAATTATCGAAATTTTTAAATATTTCTTTTAAGAAAATAATGATTGTTATAATTTTCGAGGTTGTTTATAAAGAATTTTAAAAAATGAAACTTTAATCTCTAATTTTTAAAATCTATATTGTCGCATTATCAGCTTTTTATTTTTAAGGGTGGAAAACAACCTTAAGGACTGAAAATTTTACTGAAAATTTTATACCAATCATTATTAGCCAATCGGACACGTTTATTTTGTCATTGTTTCTATGACAACCATCAAATTTTTTGAAAATCTTACTTACCCATGAGCACCTACCTATGTGGAAATTTCCCTGGTTCGACAGCAATGATTAGACAATGGCGTTTATATTATGAAAAATATTTTTATATTTATTTTAAATTAAATTAGTACAATTCTGGCTTACTATGTTTCCTTACATTATTAATTTCCAAATGCTTTAAAAATTCCACTTGTACATCTTCTTTCCTCAGAAAATAAAGCACAGAGCCGTTTTATGACATATTCTAAGACACTTGTGATTCCATGGCTAACTATTAGCGATTTTTTTAGGGGATATTATTTGTCACCACTTTAAATCACGGCAAATATCATTTCATCTTGGTTTCTCTTTACTGTAGTGTAAAGATTGCATACGAAATAAATTATTATGACTAATATTAATTCGCTATATTATTTTTATGCGACTAGAGCGTAGAGAATATAAGAAATAAGTATACTAAACTTGTTTTAATTTTACTTCACTCTCATTATTCCATATTTTATCTACTATTAAATATTTCATTTTAATAGGATATGAGGAAACCACATAAAAAAATAAAAACCAAAAAAATTAATCTAACACCGGCACCAGCCTACAAGATTTTTCAAACATTTGTAAAGTTTTTTTTTGTCAAGTAATTTTGGTCTAAAATTTTCTTACCGAATCTCCCTCGCTCTTGAATTAAAAACCCGGAAATTTTTTCTCGCTCACGAATTTTTATTTTCAAAAAATTCGAACCACAAAAAAATTTCTGGAAATAATTCAAGCACTAGGAAGATACAAATGAAAATTTCACACCACATTTTTTAACCAATCATAGGCTTGTTTTTTGTTAAGTTACCATGGCAACCCAAAAAATTTCCGGAAATTTTTTACATTCTGTCAAATTAATAAGTGGAAATTTTTCTGTCAATTAAAATGTCAAAGTAAAGACGCGGGAGTTGGAGTGCTTTTAGAATTAAATTTATTTGGCGATGCAAAAGAGGATATTCACGAGTATATTATAAGTACACAAATTAATATGTTAATGTTTTAGGAGCCATTTTTGGGCTATATGCCCATGCATCTTTTGGCTGATAATCAAATTTTGTTATGATTAAAATGTAAATATTAATTTAATTGACGTCTGTAAGTGCAGCAGCCATTACTATCTTGTTACCTTTTATTATTCCACGGCCGCCTAGAAGTTGTTAATTATTGTCTCGGCGACAAGAATGAATACATTCCCTGTGCTCGCATTTAAGTAATATCAGAAATAAATGATGTTCCACCAATTTTAGTAGATCAAAGTTAATAAAAAACGGAAATATAATATGTTTTTAAGTTATTTATAAAAAGTTCATTAACTAAACTTGGAGAATGGTATGTTATTTCACTAAGAAATTTCGTATTTTATTAAACATATAAATCTTGAAGTAGGTGGGTACTTCAGAATAATTATCACAAATAAATGATGTTCCACCAATTTTAGTAGACCGAAGTTAATAAAAAACAGAAATATAATATGTTTTTAAGTAATTTATAAAAAGTTCATGTAACTAAACTTGGAGAATGGTATGTTATTTCACTAAGAAATTTCGTATTTTATTAACCACCAGTTGTTATTCCATGGCTCACTATAATGAATGAATTTTTGTCATTCGTAATAAAAATGTTCAATTTTGGCATAATATTCATAAAATAATGGTGTGAAATTTTCTTACCGAATATCCCACGAGCTTAAATTAATATCCGGAAATTTTTCCTCGTTCATGAATATTTTAAGAAAATTCATGACCTCGAAAAAATTTCCGGAAATAATTTAAGCTCTAGGGATATTATAAGTGAAAATTTTACGAATAAATTAACGAAAATCCATAGACTTGTTTTTGAGGTAGCTGAATATGACTGTGAAATCAAATCTTATGAGACGAGGTTGAAATCACCCTTAAATACTGAAAAATTAATAGTTCTTCTAATGTTATAAATAAATTCACGAAAATCCATATACTTATGATTTTTAGGTCGCTGAATATGATTATGAAGTCTAAATTTATATAAAAAAAAATGGATTAAAAATAGTCACAACAGAGTATAGTAATATGTCTAATTTTATTAAAAATACAGATTGTTATAAAGATATCAAATTAATACAATTAAGTAAACTAATTAAATAACATTTTTAATCTGCACTCCAAACATGCTAAAGTGCAATGGAACCCGCTTTTTCTGCGTATTCTTCGAAAAATAGACGGCTATTGCTCATTTCTCTACCTACTATAGACATTTAAAATACGCGTACAAACTGAAAAGTTTCAACATTATTTCAAACTATCATATCTCTGGAACAGTTTGTCGTAGGAAAAAAAATAAAAACCCAAACTCTTCGTTTTTTTTAAGCTTCATTTCATTCTTATACCGTGCGTGTAATTTCCCGTTAGGCATGTACATTCACGTAGCGCGAGAGATCTGACAACACAGCTGCCGTAAATTCCTCCGTCGGACGGAGTATCCCAGCTCTGTTATTTCATTTCAGCCAGCTGGCACGCGCGATGTTGTAATTTTACTCCCTATGCCTAGCGCTCCGCTACACGCACCGTATCATGAATTTATCAATCTTATAGTTTTTGAGATATTTCAATTTTAAATACATAATTTTCTTGCATATGCGCCCAACCTTTATATCTCTGGCACAGTTTGTCGTAGGAAAGTAAAAAAAAACAAACTGTTCGTTTTTTTATAAGCTTCATTTTTGTACTTTTACCATTTTTGATAAAAAAATATTTTCTGAGCAATTTCCAAAAACCCGATTTTTTTCAAAAATTTATGAAAATTTTAATTATTGATAATGAGTACAGAATGAAAAATAATTATTTTAAATTTTTTTTAAAAATTGAGCATGTTAATAATAATATGCATTAACAATATATGGAAGGATTTAAAAAAAATGAATTAATAAGAAATTAGAGCAATAAGACTAAAAAAAATGGCGCCTAAATTTTTAAATGCGCTACTTTTTTGTTTGTAACTTTTTTAGTTTTTAGTATAAAAGGTCGTAATACTTCTCAATCGAAAGAACATTTTAATACCTTTAATTTTTATAAGAATAACAATTTTTCTCATAGTTGTAGATTTTGAGTAATTTTAGATTTTAATGTCGTATATTTTTTCTGAACGTTTCGGCGCCATTTTGAAAATACCATATTTCCAAAACTAAACGTCGGAGAAAAAAAGAAAAAACCTTTCGATTTGTTTTCCTAAAAGCTTTAATTTTGCACCCCTGCATTTTTTTTAAAGTCCATATTTTTCGAGTAATTTAAAAAAGAACGTCTAGGAATACTGATTTTATAAAATATGCATTTTAGAAAAAAGTGTATAAGACCTTTCTTTCTTATAATATGATTATATCTATCAGATTGTGCGTATTTTTTGTTTTTTTTCGACAACCCCCAAGAAGGGAACCACTCTCAACCAAAAAGCAGGAAAAATGACAATATAGATTCTTATGTACATACTTTATGAAGCATGTTGAAGAAAAAAAAAATGGAAATTCATTTCATCGTTTTCGGGCTAGGATTTAAAAGCTTCACTTACTGTACTATTCATTTATTTCGCTTTTTGGAGCTTCTGCCATCTTCAAATTAATTTTAAAAAGTATATTTTTTTACATAACCTCGAAAACTATAACAATCATTATTTTCTTAAAAGAAATATTAAAAAATTCCGATAATTGTATTTTTCGTAGAGATTTTTAATTTACGGATTTTCGAAATTGCGGTAATTTTCAATGGGTAAACTTTTTAGTATATGGCATTAGAAATCTAACAAAAAAAAAATCATTCAAATCCATTCACTATAGCTGGGTTCCATCATTTTTCATTTATAATGACTAATTGCACTGGACTATATAGTTTCCGAGATATTCGCCAGCGAAGAATTAGGTATCTGTTTCCTTATCAAAACGGTTTACCGTAGTCTGCTAATAAATCACAGTCACAAAATAATCTTTATTTTACTACATTCGATATATTTAGGTACTAACGTAATATTTTGTCGAAATCTATACATTTCCTTAAATACAGTGTGAAAAGTGACTCACTTAAAATGAAGAACCCTTATAACTTTTTTATTTTGTTTCCGATTTGAATCAAATCTACTCAAGTATAGAACAAATTAGGATCTACTTATGATCAGAAAAATATTCTTGCTACAAATGCAAAGTCACCTGATGTAAAGTTTTATAAAACCAAGTTTACTCTTCCGGAATGTTGCAAATGTTGAATAGTTGCCAGTAAAAGCATGCAGGAACAGAATTTCTTTCAGTCCTAGCTGCTCCATTTGGTGGGTCGCGTTAACATTGGTTTGAACTTTTCGTCTGTGAGGTTTTATGAATAAAATATTGCAGTAAACATCACTGCCATAAAAAAATGCCTAATATAGTTTTCTATTTCTTTCCGTATATTTTGGTACCGCAGGTGTCTTTGCATTTGTAGCACTTTTGCAGTACTTTTACGATAATATTATGCTATCGGAATCGGCGAAATTACTTGGCACACATCTTGATACCAAATTAACTTGGTACAGGCACATTGACCATGTATGCAAACAATTAAATAAGACATATTTTGCATTGTTACAATTAAAAACAACTCTAGATAAGACAGGTCTAATTAATATCTATTATGCTATGGCCTATAGTCATATATCCTTCAATATTCTCGCATGGGGCAGGGCTTCCGAGTGTGAAAGAGTCTTTATCTGTCAAAAAAAAATTATCAGGCTAATCTTTGATTTAAAAGTAAATGTTAGTTGTAGAGACGTATTTAAAGAACAACGTATCCTCACGACACCGTCTATATACATCGTTAAATGTATAACATTCACAAAAAATAACCTAAGCCTGTTTGAAAAAAGACTAAACTATCATAATGTAACGTGCTTACACCCTTTTTGTAAACACCCTGTATCGTGGGTTCGGAAATTATAACAACCAGGGTAACACTAAACACTAATTTATTAACTTACTTAATTACAACAATAACTACTTGGCTAATAACACAGTGTATACTACTTGATCACTTTACTCTCTTCTGATCTTACTACTCTTGCTATCTAAACTGAATTTTATCACTGTGTTTACTCTCTGACCATTTCAACTGACAATTAGTACTGCACTAACTTCTCTCCTTTTGGTTTACTCCATGCCTTATATACCTAAAGATGACAGATCTAGAAGCTTCTCTGATGACGTCACCATACTCTAGACAGTTCCAGAACAGATATGTCATCACTCTAGACTTTCTAGTAAGTTCTTTCCGCATTCAGACATCCGAACCACTGAATTCTACTTTTCAGTGCAACCAACATAACCTTAAATCTTAAGGGGTTGCAACATATTACAATAATTATTTGACGAGGCATGGCGATCTTTTGAGTATACCCGCTCATCGTACAAGCACCTTTAAAAAGTCACCCCTCTATAATTGTATCATTTTATATAATGCTTTACCCAAAGAAATTCGTGAAATTACAAATAGTCTTAAATTTAAAAATAAACTTAAGGCATACCTAGCCATTAAAGGTTATTATAGTATAAAAGACTTTGTTGACGATAATGAAGCTGTCTAAATTATATTTTATTATTTATTCTGTATTTTTTTTATGTCTGTTTGTCATGCAATATATATGTGTATATATACATTGTTCTTCTTATATATTTTATACATATGTAATTATATAGGTGTCTGTAATATTATTTCTATATATTTATGACAATTTTTGTATTTTTACATGTACTGTTTCTTAGACCTGTCCTATGTCGTATATTGTGATCAAAGGGATCAATAAATTATTACTATTATTATTATAATCAGTAAATTCCGGTACTTGTTACATTACTGAATAAATTGTTCCGAATTCTGTTAAGGAATATTTATTCAAATCAAAACTCAAATCTGTGCTAAATTAGCTTCACAAATAGCGGTCCCAATCCAGACGGTCTTAATTTATCTTACATTATTACTTTGTTTATATGTAACGCCTTCAGCTGGACGTTCTATTTAGCATTAACTTCCGCACGACGATAATTTGTTCGGGCGACTATTACGCATCCGAAACAAAATAAAATTAAAAACCAATTAATTCACGTACACATGAAAACTATCACCTATTTTATGGGTTTGACTGCCTTTCAGTTTCTGGTTTAAACTGGGAGTTTGAGCCCACGCACTATTTCAGACAAATCGTTTCTAAAATTATGCCGGCGAAAAATGGAAACGTTTAAGAAAATCGTCGTAACACATAAAGTTTTAAAGAAGCTCATTTTTTATGCAAGCGCAAAGAAAATATCGAGGACAGAAATGTTATTTCTTATTTGTGTGGTTTAACTCACTCCTTGATAAAATTGTGTGGTTCAGTTTTTAATTTATTATTTTTTATATTTGTAGACTAGTTCACAAGTTCAAAGCCGTGTTAATGCTCGATAAAGCTCGTAAAAATGTGAGTGAGGGCTCATTGGATTCGGAATGGCGTCTAGAAAAATGTGCAAAAGTTTCAAATCCGCACATAAACAATTGCAAAAGTTATAAACAAATGAAGATTGAAAAAATAACGAGTTTCGTTTTTTGAAAGTAACTCGAAAACTATTAATATTTAAGAAATTTTAAAGACAGATTCTTAAACAGGAAGAAATCTCCAATAAAAAAGTCCTAACTCCCGAAACTCTATCTCTATTATTAATAATTTTAATTTAATGTTGAAAATAGAGCTCCGCGCGGTGAACACTAAGCCGTTATAATGCTCTGAAACCGGCCGTAATAAGTAAAAATATTTTCTTATGTTATTAAATATTAATTTAAATTTTTTTTTAAATTATGGTATTATAATAATAATAATAATAATAATAATATTTATAATAATAATATTTATTTATTTACAACTTTACAAGTATCAAATATACAATGTAAATAATAAAAAATAATGGTAAATAAATAAAGTTACTCGATAAGTATATAATATATACTTGTTTCGAGAAGGAACACATTTATAAACAGGAACCACATAAAATTACATAATATGAAAATAATACATGTGCAGTATGCACAATCAACAATTGGAAGCAAAATTTACAGTCTTTGAGCAATAGAAACATTTGGCAATATACCAATTTCACATACCACAAAACCTTAGAGTAATAATGATTATAATCAGAAATTCTATTTTTAGTTAATTATTCGTAATGTCAATATAGTTATGGATTATATCTCTTGGTAAAGATAATATAAAAGCTTTCAATTTAGTTTTAAAATAAGAAAAAGTCCTCTCTTTCAGAAATTCAGGAACAGTGTTGTATAATTTTGGGCCTAAGAATGTAAAAGATCTCTGTCCTATAGATTTTGTCATAAATGGAGATATATGTTGATGTTTATTTCGAGTGCCATAATCATGACGATTTAGGATGAATGGCTTTTTATGTGCATGGTACTTTATATTGCTATAAAAATAAAACAATTGTCTTATGTCAAGAACCCTAGAGTCACTGTAAACCAGATTGCTCGGGTAGGACACTTTTTGATGCAACATTAGTTTTAAAAATCTTTTTTGTAAAATTTCGAGAGGCCTTATATGATTTTTGGACGTTCCACCCCAGGCTAAAATGCCATAAGTCAAATGTGTTTCAACTAACGCATAATATACAGATTTCATTTGTTTCTGTTCAAGAACATTGCATAATTGTCGAAATTTATATAGAATAAATTGAAGTTTTTTAACGACAAATTGTATATGTAAATCCCATCTTAAGTGCTGGTCAATGATTATTCCTAAATATTTGACTTTAGTTTCGGGTAGTATACTGTGGTTTTTTCCATGGATTTCAATATTCAGAGACTTAAAAGATGGCATATTTAATTTATTGCAACTGAAGGTTAGGTAGGTTGTTTTATCTAGATTTAGTGTTAGCAATTTTTTATCGAACCAGCTTTTCAAATATGATAAATCATTTTCTACTATATTCTGCAAATCATCCCAAGTTTTGGCTTTATAAACAATTGCGGTGTCATCTGCGAATCCTATAATATTTCCTGCGCTAGGTAAAGTGAATAAATCATTTAAATAAATAAGGAATAGTACCGGCCCCAATACTGTACCTTGTGGTACACCATATTCTACTTTTAAATTATTGCTACAGACGCCTCCTACTCTTACGCATTGGTGTCTATTAGATATATAATTTTTAAATAATTTTAGACACTTTCCTCTTATTCCAATATCTTCCAAGGTCTGTAAGAGCAAGGGGTGGCTGACTGTATCAAAAGCTTTGGATAGATCAATAAAAGTACATAAACATGGTGTACCTTTGTCTAGAGAGACGTTTATATTTGATATTAGGTCCAATATAGCATCTTGGGTAGACTTCTTTTCTTTAAAACCGTACTGTTTGTTGGATAGTATTTCATATTTATTTAAGTAAGACATCAATCTAGTTTTTATGACTTTTTCAAAAATTTTGGCGAAATTTGTTATTAGAGAAATTGGTCTATAATTGCTGACTATATTGATATCGCCTTTTTTGTAAATTGGTATTACTAAGGAGTCTTTAAAATCCTGTGGCCAATGACCCAGTTCCATGCAATTATTTATAATAAAAACTATGGGATCTATTAAATATTCAGATATTTGTTTTAGTGTTTCAGCCCTTAAGTTATCCAAGCCTGGAGTTTTATTAGTTTTAAGCTCGCTTATTATTTTTTTAATTTCATATCTATCTGTAGGTAATAATACGAATGAGTGCAGTTTAGATGTTCTTTGAAATTTATTATTTACGTTTGTTTTTATTTTTTCAGCAAGTATTTTTCCTGTTTTTACAAAAGTTTTATTAAACTAATTTGATACATCTTTTAAGTCTTTCAATAATTGCCCGTTTTCGTTTTTTACACACGATATTTCATGTTTTCTGTTTTTGGACTTTGTGATATCTTGTACTATGTCCCATAATGATTTGGAATTATGTTTATTTTCGTCTATAATATTTTTATAATAATTTTGTTTGGTTTTTTTTATAAGTTTTGTCAATGAATTTTTGTAATTTTTATACTGAGTTTTTAATTCATGATTATTTGGGTCTTTTTTTAGTTTTTTTGCCATTTGGTTTTTTTTGTTTACGGACTTTAATATAGCATTAGTGATCCATTTTGTTTGTTTAGTATGTTTTCTTTTGTATTTTCTTGTAGTACTACAATCATTCACTGCCTGGTTTATAATTTCGATGAAGTTAATTACTGAGGAATCAATGTTTGGGGCAAAGTACACAGAATCCCAGCTCGTAATACTTAACTTTATTTTTAACTTATTTTCATCAATAATTTTATTACATGTTCGCTGATTGCTTTGTTGACTGGTTTTATTTGATGTTCTATGTTTTAGGACAACTTGTAATATTGTTGTAAAATGGTCAGTAACATCGGTTTCTATTATGAGTGGTATTAAAGAGTCTGTATTATTATCTTTAGTTTTAATGAAGATGTGATCAATACATGATTTATGGTTTTTATCGATTCTGGTTGCACTATTTATTGTGGAAATAAAGCCAAATTCACTTAATACATCAATGTATCCACTTGAAGACTCGTTTATTTTCAAAATATCTATATTTAAATCGCCTACAAATATATAGTAATCTTTCTGCTCAAAGTTTAAGGAATGAAAGTAATTTTGCAAATGTACATTAAAATCATAAAGGTCAGTTGATGGAGAACGGTAAATGGAAGTTATGTTAAAATTTGTATGTTTATCAATATTTATCACAATTTGTAGTAGTTTTATATTATTTATTTGTTTGATTTCATAGTTATAATTTAGATCAGATTTGATGTATGCTACAACTCCATCATTTTGATTTAGATCTCCTGAGTTGTATATCATATCATAGCCATTTATATTGAAAAGATTTGGGTCTTCAAGTTTCCAGGTTTCCGTTAAAATAAGACAATCAAAGCCTATTTCCAAGTTGTATAGTAGTATTTTAAATTCATCCAGGTTTTTATTTAGACTACGAATATTGTTATGTAGTATTTTAAAATTTTTTAAATGTTCATTTACATTCAAAACTGTTTTTGCTTCCATGCAATTTGCTAAGGTAAATGTTTCAACAGTGTTCAAATTAAAATCCCTAATATATTGATCCATGCCAACTTTAGATAATTTGCAATAAGAAATAAGTTAAACCTATGATTAAAGGTATTAATATTTTCTAAAATAGCAAACATATAAAAGGTACAAGTACTAAACAGAACATATATAAAATAGTACGACAGGGAAAAATATGTAAAGACTAATATGTAATGATTAATATATATAAAAGATATAACATTAAATAATAATATAAAATATTTTAAAAGTAGACATAAAAACAACAATATTTAAAATATTATTTCAGTTCCTAAGGCTTAGTTGCCTTTTTAAGACTAGTTTTGGATGATTCACTTTGTTGAGGTATCAAAGCCGATTTCATATTTTGTTCCGAAGCTTTTGTGTTAACTTGAGCAGCAATTCTTTCTGAGATTTTTCTTTTCTTTGATGCTTGATCATTCACTATGTTGTTGTCAGCAGTGTTTTCAGAGAATTTCTCAAAAGGTGTTATTATTGTTTCTGAAGGTGTCGTAGGGGCACTATTTGATAATGGAAGTTTTGCTTGTTGAACTGGAATACTTTTATCGTCAGAGGCTTGTTCTAAATTCATTTGTTTCAGATTATCTACGGTATACACTTCTTCTCCAACTATTAATTTATGTCCTCTAATCTTGGCTGCATAATTTTGGGATTTGGCTAGTTTAAGGTGGTAATTTAAAACTTTATATTCCTCACGATCTTCTGGGCAAAGATCATGCGCAATATACAACTTTTTTCCTTTCAATTTATGGGTATTTTTAAATATTTCAGTTTTTTTTAAATGTGAGATGAATTCTATTTTAATTGGAGGTACCTCTTCTTTATTAATTTGGTATGCGTTATTTATATCAGCTAAGGCAATATTGATATCAAGTAACTTGTTTAGAGTACCAGTAACATACTCTATGAGATCCGCATCTTTAGGGACAAAGAGACCAAATATAACACAATTATTTTTCCTATAGCTCCTTTCCAGATTTATGCATCTTAACTCTAATTGTTTGTATTTACTTTCCAGTTCACTTGTCTTGCGTGTTTGATCTTCTAATCTGTCTAATAATTTTTGGTTTTCAATTTTAATTTCCGATTTAATTTCGTCTTTAACTGACTTACTTCCTGCTTGAATAGCTTCTAGTAGTTTAGTATAAAGTTCAGTATTTGTCAATTCATCACCCATACTAATTTAATTTGGTGTATTATCCACAAAAAACTTTTTATCGGCACTGAAGGAGTGTGCCTTAAAGAAATTTAGCAAGAAATTTTGTGGAATCTAATCTAATCTAGCCTTGGTGTATTCAATTGTGCACCTTATGGATTATATTGACTTTGTGAATATCTGCATATGTGTATTACTTTTCAATTTAAAAAACACTGACCTGAACATGTACAGCATATATTATATCAGCAGAGTGTTCTGTTCTGTTCTTGTTTAACAACACTGTGTCACTTTAACTTTAGTAACATTTAACAATAAGGTAATAACTTTGTTATTTATGCTCTGCCAGCCAGCACAAGTAGTTCAATAACTTTGTATTATTTAGACACTTAAAGGAACAATATCCCGTTGTAAAAAATTTTTTTCATATTTTTCATAGATTGAGCATATTGTTAATTAACAATTTTTTTTAGAGGTTGCGTTTATATTTCAAGTGGGATAATTGTTAAACAAAAGCCACTAAAATTATTTCGCTTCGTGGAGACCTTATGCCAGCTATATTTTATGGGATTATGACATTGCGATGTTTTTAATTGTTATAGTCT
The DNA here is from genome assembly GCA_936432065.2 of Rutpela maculata. Lineage (NCBI taxonomy): Eukaryota > Metazoa > Arthropoda > Insecta > Coleoptera > Cerambycidae > Rutpela > Rutpela maculata. Next base: position 121,646,879 of record OW386293.2, on the reverse strand, counting down.
ATTAATTATTAATTATTTAACCTAACAAAACACTAAGAAATGAAAAATAGAGGTTGAACAGTTTTTTTTATTAATTTTAATTATTATTACTGTTATATTCAAAAATACTATAAGATTACATAAACTTTAAATTTTTATTGTTATTTGTTTAAACAAATTTTATAAACAAATAGATAAATTACGTATTTTTGAAAAAATAAATTTTTCCATTATATTTGTTAATTTGTTAATTAAAAAAAATTCTTAAGAAAATTTTTTTTAATTGTTTATAACCATTTTTTTCCTTTTTTCATTATTTAAACTAATTATTTTTATTCTTAAAATTTATTATTTGCAATTCTCTACAAGATGGAAAAAATATTTTTTTTGTTGCTAATTTATTTGTTTATTTAATAAACAATTTGTTATTAACAATCGCCGAATATGTTTATATTCTTTTTAGATAGAAAAAAGATAACAAAAACAACCGTATACATGAACATGTCAAAAAAACGTTAAATTTAAAATCTATAAAAAATATTAAAAAAATTTTTTTTGACATGTTTATTTATACGTTTGTTTTTGTTATTTTTTTTTCTATCTAAAAAAAAAATATAAACACATTCGGCGATTGTTAATAACAAATTGTTTATTAAATAAACAAATAAATTGACAACATAATTTTTTTTCTTCTTTCCACCTTGTAGAGAATTGCAAATAATAAATTTTAAGAATAAATTTTGTTCTTAATAATTTGTTTAAATAATGAAAAATGGAAAAAAAATGATTATAAACAATTTAAAAAAATTTTGAAGAAAAAACATTTTTTTAAATTATATTATTCTATAACAAATATAATGGCAAAAAACAGTAACAATTAAAATTAATAAAAAAAAAATTTCATCCTCTCTTTTTAATTTTTCAGTTTTTTGTTAGGTTAAATAATTAATAACTAATAGGCTATAACAACTAAAAACATAACAGTGTCATAATAGTCCAATCAACGAATACCTAAAAGGGGATTGTAGAGAACATTTAGGAGGGGAGAATTTTCCTCTTCAGGGATGTGTGGGGGGGTAGTTAGGAGGTGAAAATACTGAAAGTCCTCACCCCTAGCAACGCCGTTTCAGGGCGAGAAAGGGGTGGAAAGGTTCCTTTTTTCGATTCTTGGGTTATAACTCGGAAACGATGCGTCGTATGAAAAAAGGTAATCTATGCAAAATTAAACGTAATTAAATTTTCCACAAGAATGTCTATATTCATTTTCTTCCTATGTGTTATAGTTTACGAGATACTCGCCAGCGAAAATCGACGATTAATAAAAAGAAATCAATTATGTACCTTGAATATGTCTATCAAAGCGATTTACCGTGGTCTGCTAATAAATCGCAATCACAAAACAATCTTTATTTTACAACACTCGACGTATTTATTGTGGGAAATTTAATTACGTTTAATTCTGCATAGATTACCTTTTTCCGTACGACGCATCGTTTCCGAGTTATAAGCGAAGAATCCAAAATAGGAACTTTTCCTCCCCCTCTCCTCCTGAAGCGGCAGGGCCAGGGGCGGGGATTTTTAGTATGTTTACCTCCTAGCTACCCCCAACACATTCCTGAAGAGAAAAATTCTCCCCTCCTAAAAATGTTTTAATGGCTTTTGTTAGACAATTATCCGACTTGAAATATAAACGCAAACTCTAAAAAAAATTGTTAATTAACAAGAGGCTCATTTTATGAAAAATCGGTGAAACAACGGGATATTGTTCCTTTAAGTGTCTAAATAATAACATATTTTTTTTAAATGTTTAAATTAATATTTAATAATATAAAAAAATATTTTTACTTATTACGGCCGGTTTCAGAGCATCGTAACGGCTTATAGTGCTCGCTGCGCGGAGATCTATTTTCAATTAAAATTAAATTAAAATTATTAATAATAGAGATAGAGTTTCGGGAGTCTGGACTTTTTTATTGGAAATTTCTTCCTCTTTAAGAATCTCTCTTTATTTGCAAAAAACGAAACTCATTATTTTTTCAATCTTCATTTGTTTATAACTTTTGCAATTGTTGGGTTTGAAACTTTTGCACATTTTTCTAGACGTCATTTCGAATCCAATGAGCCCTCACTCATATTTTTACGAGTAGTCCACTCAAATTAGGAAAAAAGCGGAGAGAAATTCTGAACAGCAGTTTTTCTGCATAGGAAGTAAGTATTTAACTTTTAGAACAAGGTTCTGCTTATGCGCAGAAAAAAAAGACATGATTTTTGAGATATATATACGTTTTTTCGTGTTTTTTCTTCATTTGGACGTATATATCTCGAAAAGTACGCGTTTTTAAAGCTAAACGAACATAGGTAAATGCATTCAGAGTACGATTTCCTACAAAAAAGTGCTATACATTTTTCTGATTATCCCATTGGCTTTTCCGGAAAAGCGACTTGAAAAATATATATGTGTTTTTTCGTGTTCTATTTTTATTTTGAATACAAATGTCTCGAAAAGTACACATTTTTGTAGCTAAACGAACATAGGTAAACGTGTTTAGAATGAGATTTCCTACAAAAAATTCCTATAGATTTTTCCGACTATCCCATTGGTTTTCCGTCAACATGTAAATACGCATCCACACATAATGATTGCCACAAAAAATGTCTTGATCTAGTAAAAATTCTATTAGTCAAATACATATATTTTTCAAGAAGTTTTTCCGGGATAATCAGAAAAATGTATAGAACCTTTTTTGTAGAAAATCTCATTCTGAATACGTTTGCCTATGTTCGTTTAGCCATAAAAACGCGTAGTTTTTGAGATATTTACATTCAAAATAGAAAACCGCTGCCCAAGGAATCACTACTTCCACATCCAGATTCTCTGTCCAAGTCACTCAAAACGAAAAAACTTTGTATGTGAAAATAATTATTTATGGAACTTTAATAATATAATATTTGAAATCCTCTACCCCAAAAACCCATAAAACGACACCCCACATAGGTAGTGGGGTGGGGGTGGTGATAGGGGGGTGGTAGTGGGGGGTGGATGAAGTAAAAAAATATTTTGAGGTTTCTGGTTCCTGTACATGCACTAAATCACATTTTTTTTTTCATCCCCTTTAGTAAGGAGGTGGGGGTGGTAATGGGGGTGGCTAATGCCAAAATTTTTTTTGAGAACTCAGCTTCTCTAGTATATACTAAATACCAATTTCATGGACTCTTACCTGCTTCATTTACCCATTTACCTCAAATTTACCCCAATTTACCCCCCAACCCTTCGACGGAACAAGATGAAAATATAATCTAGTTCTAGATCTCGTTAATGTACATATGTGTACCAAATTTCAAGTCAATATCTTAAACGGTTTCAGAGTAAACGTGCGCACAAAAAAAAGTTACAGACAGACCGACAGACAGACAGAAATTTTTTTTTCGCTCAAACTTAAAATCTCGTCGTTTCATGACATTCTAAGCCTATTTGGACAATAAAAATTTTTAAAAATTTTGGTGGATGAAGTAAAAAAATATTTTGAGGTTTCTTGTTTCCTGTACATACACTAAATCACAATTTTTTTTCATCCCCTTTAATAAGGAGGTGGGGGTGGTAATGGGGGTGGCTAATGCCAAAAATTTTTTTGTGACCTTAGCTTCTCTTGTATATACTAAATACCAATTTCATGGACTCTTACCTGCTTGATTTACCCAAATTTACCCCAATTTACCCCCCAACCCTTCGACGGAACAAGATGAAAATATAATCTAGTTCTAGATCTCGTTAAAGTACATACGTGTACCAAATTTCAAGTCAATATCTTAAACGGTTCCAGAGTAAACGTGCAAAAGTTACAGACAGACCGACAGACAGACAGAAATTTTTTTTTCGCTCAAACTTAAAATCTCGACGTTTCATGACATTTTAAGCCTATTTGGACAATAAAAATTTTTAAAATTTTTTTTGTCGTTACTATACTTCCACTGGACGTGGAAGTAAAACTGCTGTTCAGAATTTTTCTCTAAAACGGCGTTTTTTTCTCCTAATTTGAGTGGACTAGAGCTTTATCAAGAATTAATACGGCTTTGAACTTGTGAACTAGTATATTGATGAATACTGCGACTATTCCATTCATGTGATTCAGATATTCGTAAAAGTCAGTAATTGTTTGATTTCATATCAAATAGTAAAAGTATAGAAAATATTATTACTCCATATCTAAATAATTTTCTCTGTAGATTATGATGGCAGATAAGAACAAGATCGATCAAGAGATAATGCACAAGTGAAACAGAATATATTTTCAAATAGGTTAAACAACAGGTTAAAATCTCAAAATAAACTAGAATTAACGTTGTACTTTTCACCAATTCATAGAACTTTTTATATAATTGTTGCACATTCTATAGGATGTTTTATGCAGTTTTTTTGTACATATTATCTTTAAGTTTATGATGATAACTTAGTTGGTAAAACACTCGACTATATAAAATAAAGTAAAACAAAAAGTAACTATACCCTAACTATTTATGTCTCGAACCCGTGACCCTTGAGTTTAATGTAACCACTATTCGTTACTTTTACAAGCGTTAATGTCTATAATATAATGTGTCTAGATAAAAATCATATTTCGACGATTGGATTTCATATTATCATGAAATGTATATATTAATAAATAATAATAGGCAATAACATTTCATAAGAAGACAATTTTTAAAATATAAATAATCCATATTTTTTTTATTTACTGATTTTGTTTAAAGGTCCATTGAGACTTTTAATCAGCATGGTTTGAAGTACAACATACTCCAGTTTTATGACATTTGACTGAAACTACTTTTACTTCCACGTCCAGTGGAAGTACAGTAACGACAAAAAATTTTTTAAAAATTTTTATTGTTCAAATAGGCTTAGAATGCCACGAAACGTCGAGATTTTAAGTTTGAGCAAAAAAAAATTCTGTCTGTCGGTCTGTCGATCTGTCTGTCTGTCGGTCTGTCTGTCTGTCTGTCTGTCGGTCTGTCTGTCTGTAACTTTTTTTGTGCGCACGTTTACTCTGGAACCGTTTGAGATATTGACTTGAAATTTGGTACACATATGTACTTTAACGAGATCTAGAACTAGATTATATTTTAATCTTGTTCCGTCGAAGGGTTGGGGGGTAAATTGGGGTAAATTTGAGGAAAATAGGTAAATCAAGCAGGAAAGAGTCCATAAAATTGGTATTTAGTATATACAAGAGAAACTGAGGTCTCAAAAAAAAAATTGGCATTATCCACCCCCATTACCACCCCCACCTCATTATTAAAGGGGATGAAAAAAAATTGTGATTTAGGGTGTGTACAAGAACCGGAAACCTCAAAATGTTTTTTTACTTCATCCACCCCCACTACCACCCCCTATCACCACCCCCACCCCGCTACCGATGTGGGGTATCGTTTTATGGGTTTTTGGGGAGAGGATTTCAAATATATTATTAAAGTTCCATAAACAATTATTTCCACATACAAAATGTTTTGGTTGTGAGTGACTTAGATAAAAAATCTGGATGTGGAAGTAGTGATTCCTTGGGCAGCGGTTTTTATATAATAGGTTCAGATACGGGGTCCTTTAACTGTTAAAAAATTAAATACATGAATCTTGTACTTATTGATTTGTACACGTACTTTGTATAAGAACGGAATAAACTGTGAAAATTATAGTAACTATAGAATTGATATATAGACAATCCCAGGTAATGGATAATTAAACTGGTCAACATCATTTTAAACGTTTTCAGGAAATATCGCCTTTCACCAATTTATAAAATAAACGTCTGTGTGGAAATGAACACAATAAACTTCAAAGCGAGTAAATTATCTTCTTAACTATATATTTATATAAAATAAAATTATTTACAAAAAAATACGCAGCGAGTTATTTCTAGCCGAGTCTGCGTAATTTTAGACAGGCGAAGGCTTAAAATTTTGTGGGAGGTCAAAACACTTCTACACATAAATTTTGTGATTTCAAAAACAAATTTCCTGCTCACCTTTTTGTATCAAACTTTTATTATTTCATTCATGACCTTATTCACAACTACGTTAAAAGATAATCAAACACAGTTAGTGTAAGAGCGTACTGCAATAATTTTATATTTGGTTTAATTAAAAAAAAAGCATTTTGTTCATTGTTTTATATCAACATGTCTTGTACCTACTCCAAAAAAGAAATTCTTTGAATCAAAATTGACTTAAAAATATACCCTAGTGTCAAATTGACTTCTTTAGGAAGTACACGGTCTCAAAGGTGTTAAACAGATTAAGAAATATTGCTTATATAAATTTCGAAAAAATTACCTCAAAAATACGTTTAGAAGTGTGTGAGGCATCCGGAAATCGAATTTCAGCGCGGTCGAAGAATCTTGTTTTTTTGACTCATGAAGTAGGCCTGGGGACTTATTGGGGCCACAGATTCGGCGCCTTTTGAATTATTTTGGGTTTAGGATTTCTCACATATACCTCGGATTTGTAAGGAACTCCATGCCGAATTGAAATGGATTTTATACATGTGGATGTCTCTACGTTGTATCATTAAGAAATAGAAGTTAGCCTATTTTGCTGACTTAGCAGACAGATACAAATCTTCTTTACTATGGTCATTTTATTCCATGCTAAAAGCAGTTTTGAAAATAACTACACGATATAGATTTATGGCGCGCGCACTAACCTGAAAAAGAAAACAAAATTTTTAGTTTCTTTTTCCGGTTAGCGCGCGCGCCGCTCGAAAGTTTCGTCTGTCAGCGTAATTGGAGTATGTGAAGTACATGTACTAACTACCTATGCGGACAGATATCGATAATCATTCGATTTAAACATAAATGCCCCCCCTCCCTATCCCCCCACCATACCAAAAAGTTCCAGAGAGAAAAAAAATTGTATTTATATGGTCTCTTCGATTACCGACTGGCAGACGGTAACCACTCGTCATCGAATTTGCACGCTAGTTCCTATACTATAGGCTAAGCTTACCGTTTAAAAAACCATTTGCCGTCCTTTACTGAACAACATTGAAAAAAATGCCACACAATTTAAATTCTATCTTCGGCATGTTAGAAAATATTGACACAACTAAGGAAATCTAAAACACAACAGACATGGCATAATGACAACAGCAATGTTTTTCTCGACATTTCCATAAATATTTGGAATTTACTGGCGTCACTTGTTGGTCGTGAATAGTATGCATCAGCTTCAAATCCAAATTTTAATAGGCAAAGTTGATGCTTTCTTAAAATGTGTGCCATGGTATGATGTCAAAATGCAGTGGTCTAGAAGTGACGTGGCTCATTTAAAAAATAGCTATTTGGGCATTTCTCCTGTCCGACTTGGGGATAACGTGCTTTTTTATTTGCCTTTGGTCTTGATGAATTCTAATGATCTGAATTGGTGACCCATGCCTTTGCACACTGCGCTCCCCGCAACAATTAGATAATATTTCTTTATCAAAACGCCTAACACTTCGAGACCATAAGTACTACGTCGTATACTCATTAGCAAAACATTACTAATTGTACCTAATTTTGTCTCTCTGGTGTCGAAAATGAAATGGATATACATCCTCTTATAACGCGATTAAACAGTATATCAACAATGTAGCGACAACGAGTTGCCAAACATATTTACGCCTGCCCAAATGACATCAAAGAGCTCATTCATAGATGTACAATGTACATGGATTAACTTTCTCTCTGGCATACTTATAGATATTTCTAGTTTAGCTGCCAAAAGGTTTAGTTTTCAATACCTTGCCAACTTTCCTTCAAAGCGTAATTAGTATTTCTGCAAAGCTTAACCTTGTCTAAAGTTGGAACACTATTGCCATCGGAGTACCTGGAAGTTAGTAAAGAAGTGGTAAAACTTTGGAATACATTCAGTCTTACACCCATACTAATAGATTCAACAACTTGTAATTTAAAATAAATTTTATTTGTGGTAAAAAGTTTATAAAAGTATACAGAAATAGACACAGAAACCTAGGAAAAGGTTTGTTCGTAACAATTACAATTTATTAATAAGTACAGCAATAGTAAACCTTTTTAAAAAGTATTACAATACAATGAAATAGTGCTTACTACAAAAATAAAACAATACAGAGTACACTCATCGGCGAATTACTGAACATTCTATATAATTGTTACACATTTTATATAGGATATTTTTTGCAGATTTTTACTTCCCTCGATTACCGAAGGGAAAACTCCCCTCGAGTTTTCTTCAGATTTTTACATTTTAGAGTACGTAGATTACGAAAATTAAAGCCATTTAATTTTATCAGTCTGTCTGTCTGTTGGCGCTATATCTACAAAACCACTTGACGGAGAAGGATAATATTTGATATGTAGTTGACGCTACTGCCAACGAAGAACTGGGAACAGTTCCGTTGAAAAATATTCAAGGTGGACGCCATAAAGAACATAATTAAGGGAAAAAATGAAGGAACGCAGTGAAATTTGACATGTAGTTAACACAACTGTCAAGGAAGAAAAATATGAAAAAAAATAATAGTATATTATATTATTAGGAGTAGAACGCACTCTTTTTTTGTGTTGAGCCCAGGATTTGCGGCTGAGGCGAAGCCGAAGCCGCAAACTGGGCGAAACACAAAAAAAGGCGTTCTACTCCGTGTAATATATACTATTTTTTCTTCAAGCGTATTAAAATGCAAAAATTCATTTATTTATCATAAATGTACAAATATTCAAACTACAGTCTTACATGTTGACACAATATGACAAGTGGTTAGTGGATAGCGCGCCACCGGTGGCTTTCGGTATTAACATTATGTTACTAGTAAAAAATACCCACTGCGGTGGCGCTTTCGGAACTAACATTATGTTACTAGTAAAACAATGTCCACTACGGTGGCGTTCGGTACTAACATTTTGTTACTAGTAAAACAATGTCCTACTTCTACTTCTGTTTTTGGTGACATAATTTAAACATTTTAATACGCTTGAAGAAAAAATAAAAAATGTGACGGAAGACGACAATATTTCGCATGTAGTTGACACAACTGTCGACGATTAAAAATATGTAAAAAGAATATATAGGGCGGTCACCCAAAGAAAAATAAAAAAATATGGCGGAGCACCATAACATTAGCATGCAATTAACGCAACTGTCGGAGAAGGAAAATATGAAAAAATATATACAGGTATATTTTTTTGGTGACCAAAACAATATACCACTTAAAAAAAAAACGAAGGACGATAATATTTCACACGCAGTTAATACAACTCCTAAAGAAACATATGAACAAAAATATATACAGGGTGGCTATCCTAACAAAGCGAAGGAAGACGGTAATATTTCGCATGTAGTTAACACAACTACCGAAGAAGAAAATATGAAGAAAATATACAGAGTGGTGAAAACCATTTTTTTTTAATTGCGATGGTGGACGATATTTCGCATGCAGTTAGTACAACTGTCAAAGAAAAAAATATGAAAAAAATATACAGGATGGTCACCAAAATAAAAATTTTAAAAATGTGGCTTAGTACGATCATATAGCATGCTGTTAACACAACTGTCGAAGAAGAAAAATATGAGAAAAGCAATATACAGGGTGGTTACTCAATAAAATGTTTAAGAATGTGAAGGAGGACGATAATATTTCGCATGCAGTTAATATAACTGTCAGGGAAAAATATGAAAAAAATACAGGGTGGTCACCCTAACAAAGTGAAGAAAGACAATAATATTCCTCATGTAGTTAACGCAACTGTCGAAGAAGAAAAATATGGAAAAAAGTATGGTGGTCGCAAAGAAAAATTTACCAATGCGACGGAGGTCGATAATATTTTGCATTCAGTTAATACAAGACGTGTCAAAGAAGAAAAACATAAAAGAAATATACAAGGTGGTCACCCTAACAAAATTTAAAAAAAAAGGGGAGGAGCACGATAATATTTCGCATGCAGTTAACACAACCGTCGAAGAAGAAAACTAGGAAAAAAATATACAGGGTGGTCAGCCAAAAGAAATAAACAAAATGCAACGGAGGACGATGATATTTCGCATATAGTTAATATAACTGGCAAAGAAAATTATGAGAAAAAATATACAGGGTAGTCACACTAACAAAATTTTAAAAAAATGTGACGGAAGACGATAATATTTCGCATGCCGCTAACACAACTGTCAAAAATAAAAAATATGAAAAAAAACATACATGGAGGCCATCTAAAAAGATTATGAAAAAAATGTGACGGAGAACGGTAATATTTGGCATGTAGTTAACACAACTATCAAAGAAAGATATAAAAAAATTGTACAAAAATAAAATGTAACGAATAATAATTTCGCATATAGATAACACAACCGCCGAAGAAGGAAAATATGAAAAATATATAATACTTATGGATCATAAAACGTCCCGCAAGACGTTGCGTTGCGAATAAGAAGAATAAATAAAGTGAGAAAAACAGAGACGGAAGTTTTGGGTAGATACCGACCCGAATTCAGCCGCACAACCATGGCGCGCAGCGTCGTGGTGAATGTGCGGCTGGGCGGGGCGGGTCCGGTTCGGCTCGGCTTGGCTGGAACGACAGTTTGTTTGGGAATTATCACTCCTATTTTAAAATAATAAAAACTTAAAGCTAACAATCCAATGGGCCTTTCCCACGTTTTTTTTTATTGAATATTTGAGAAGTTCTCTTTAAAACAACTCACCCGTATTTTTTCTTTTTTGCGAAATTTGCTTCTTTTCCACAGAAAAAATTATTATGTTAAGATAGTTTTAAATGCATTTAAAATTGGCGACATTATTTCTCCACTAATGACGCATTCGGCGGACGGACCAATCAGTATACTCTTGGTAGAGGCTACATATGAGCAGATTGTACGTATAAGTGTTTGTCTCTTTCTACTTTGCCGAATTGACAGACATGTCATCAAGCTTTGTTAGTTCTAATCTAGTGACGTGTGACACTTTCGATACACAACATAACCTCATCAAATCAGTTGATCATTTTCGGTCACGTGACTTTGACGCCGCTGTCTGGAGGGCACACAAAACCTCATCCAAAAACAATGAATTAGAGATGAGTTGCTATTTAACAACCTATTATTTTATAACTATTATTTGTAAATATCAGACTGTTCGAAAATAACAGATAGTAGTAGCCAAGATACTATTCGGTTGACGTCACGCTGTTGTCGGCGCCATTTTGCGTGGAGGGCAGACAACTCATTGTTTTCATTTGCAATAGTTACGAAAATGCCTTTGTTCTGCTCAGTAATGAATTGTGGTAATATAGGAGAAAGAGACTACGTTAGTTTCTTCAGAATTCCTGCTATTTTAAAGGACCGTGGAGAAAATAACAACAAGCGAGACATTATTGTCAAAATAAACACTTTACTTGAACACTAAAGTAAATCCGAAACACACTCTGAAAACCTTATGCACACAATAATAAACAAACAGTAAATGAGGCTTTGTATGCCCTTCAGACAGCTGCGTCAAATTTACGTGACCGAAAAATTTGCATACTACAAACTGCGCACTGCGATATGCGAATGTCAGTACTTCTCAGCGATCTATTATTTTTAAACTGATATTTCAAAACAGCAGAAGCAGTTTAAACCTATTATTAAAAAATAACAGCTTGTACCCATATCTATAAAACAAAATAATGAGTTGTGTGCCCTCCACGACGACAGCGTGACGTCATACTAAAACGGTCTGTTTATTTTATATAGTTTTGTTTTCTATTGTTTCGTGTTTTTATTTGTGATTGTGAATCTTATTTGGACTATATATAAAAATGGTTGTAAGGCATTGTATTGTACCATCTTGTAAAAATACAAGTGTACGATCACAACGTAAATAAGAGAACATAGCCTATCTGTTATCATTTAATACCCATTTTATTTCCATCAGTGTTACCAAGTGTCAGTTATTTGTTGAAAGCCGACATATAAAGTGTGTTTCTTCTGTCAATTATTATCATTTTTATTATAGTAGGTGGTGTTGTTCAACGGAAATTCATTATTTTCAAAAGCGGAGATAAAAAGTAGACATTCTTTAGTGAAATAATTAAAGCATTTCACTCTAACGCTAAACATTCAAAAACATTAGGCAACATAGAAATAGTCTCATCGGCAGGCTTCCAGACGAGATGTAAAATTCAGAAACGTCAAAAGGTTCGGTTAATGTTGGTATGAAGCTGGAAATTGTTTAATTTTTATTGAAACGTCCGCCGATGACGCATATTTAAGTGCGTTTAGTTGTTTGAAATATGGAATGAAGTAGACAATATTTTTATTTTTAAGATATCTATTTAAAAAAAGATAGGGAAAAGGAAAATTATGATATAGAAAAGCGTGGGAAGGGTTCAGAGACGAAAACGCCAACACCTGCCACATGAAAAAATGAAAATTTTTACATTATATGTGACGAATTGAAATTATATTTTCACGATTGGATATTAATGTTATGAAATGTATGTTAATAAAATATATAAATAGATATTAAAAGGAAATATGGTTTCACCGGTTTTCTATTCAATTACAAAAACAAAAAATCAAAAAAAAAATTTTTTTCAAATTTAAATAACTAATTACTAACGATTTTGTTCAAAAATAAAAGGGTTCTTCTTCTAGCTAGTACTAACTTACTGTCCAATTTTCAACACAATCGGACTTTTCTTTTTAAGGTTATCGTGCTTTCAAGAAACGTGGCGGACAGACGGACGGACATTTTGAAAGTTGTTCATAATTCGTTCATTAACTCAATGATATGAAAAATTTTTGTCTACGAGCGATATTTCCGGTTTTAAAAATGTGCCTATCAAACGCAATATAGGAACTCCTCGTTTTCATATTTGCGAAGAGAATAATAATACAAAGCGTTAATTTATTTTTTATTCTACAAATTAGAGTATTCAATACTAAGGACAGAATGTCGGATATTAGATAAATATAAAACCAGGATTTGTATTTTAATTTTTAATCCACATTTTGAATTTTTTGCTGTATAAAAAGATGCTACCATTAACTAGTGTAAGCTCATTCGGAAGCATATTGTAAATTTTAGATGGCCAAGACACGAAACATTTTTGAGTTGTAGTTTTATGTAAGATAGCAAGTATACATTTATGATTTTTTATGGCTCTAGTATTATATTCATGTTCGAAGAGGTTTGTAGCATTTTTATGCTTATAATAATATTTTGATACATTAAATATCTACAGTTCATTTAAAGTGAGAACATTATAATTCAAAAACAACGTTCTAGTTAGGTAATACATCGGTAGCATCAGGATGGTTTTAATAATTACACAGGTTTACAAAAAAAAAAGTCCGACCAATGGGATTCCATTACCGTACCCCGAAGGTTTTTGACGTTCTGAACACGATGACGTAGTCCGTTTTGCACCATCACGTCAGTATTTCGAGAAAACTTAACCGGGGTACGGTAATGGAATTCCATTGGTCGGACATTTTTTTTTTGTAAACCTGTATTATTTTCTGTCAGACAAATAGCTTATCTAGATTAGTTTTATAAGTTACGAAATGTCGTTATTGTTAACAGCGGCTCTGCCAGAGCATATTTAACAATTCCTAATCAGCTTAATTCTAAGAATATCGCTTAACTTTTAAATATGCATTTTTAATCATTTTGTTAAACAGTTATGTATTTATGCCATCTAAGAAATCAATGATTATGCTGAGGCATTTGATGTTTTTGTTCTATACATGAGGTACAATTACATGCAATTTTGCTACATATATCCTCATGCAATGTTAATTGATTTAAATCGAGTGAATCACTAACAACGTGAATAACAACTGCATCATCGACATAAACAAAGATACCTGCTCACAGCATCGATATCAATATTAGTATAAAGAGATCGTTTACATGTATTATTAAGAGTAAGGGGCTAAGAACTGTGCCTTGTGACACGCCACATGTTGCAATGGGTTCGTTGCTACTTTCATTATATGTTGCAACATATTGTTGTCTGTTACTAAGATATATTTTCATTAAGTCATAGGTACAGCCTTGAACCCCATACGTATCTGATTTTTCAGAGGCATTACATGGCTAATAGTGTCAAATGCTTTTGATAGATCTAGTAAGCTGGCTACTGTCGGTACATTTTTATTTATATTTACATTTATTTGGCCTGAATTCGAGTCGATCATTTTTTTTATATATGTAGATTAATATGTTATATTTTTCTTGCAGATGGGAAAAGGCCTCAACATCCGTAGGAGATAATAAATCTCAAGATAGCGGAATACATGTACCTGTAAACCTAGAAATAGCGAGGTACCTAAGGGTACCTTCTACCAGTGATGAAACTGGGCATAGTCCTGCCGATTCGGGAGCTGCGGGGATTTCAACTCCAGGATCTTTGTCCACTGCATCTTCTAATGAAGACTTTCACCGCTCTGGTAATTTTCTATTTATACATATAAAGTAATTATAATGAACTGAAACGAATTTTCAAATGACATGACCTCAATGGTGGAGTTCAAGTTATACAATAGTTAATACTCGATCAGAGGTTTAAATTGTTCTGAACTAATTTTATTTTTTTCAATTGACACCCCTGGGTGAGAAACACTACCGTGAAAATTCTGATAACTGTCTTCCATCGCATATAGGCATCACAATTAATGATCCGCTTTTCGCTATCAGATTCATCCATCTCGATTTATCAGAAATGGTTTCTGCAGCGATAATAACTTTGTTCTTTAATTCCTTTCCCTTGCGCGACTCATTTCCATACACCAAACTTTGCATGTAGTTTTAAATATAAAATTTAAGGAGATTTAAATCGGGAGAATGAGGTGGCCAAACAATGGGTCTACTGTGTCCAGGAAAGTGTTGTTTCGCAGTTATAGTTCATCGAGATTAGGTCCTATACTCTATTCAGTGTTTTGAAATATGGTAGATTGTGGAAAATATGAATAAGATGAAAAATAAAGCAAATACTACTCGTGCACTTAAATTTTATCTAGCATTAATTTTTGGCTTATTTGAGCCCAAAGTAATATAACTCAAATTTTATTATCAGAAAAAATACGAAATAAATTCTGATATATTTTCATGGAAGATTTATCACAATTTTTCGGGTTTCCCTCGAATACATGGCTGAAATAAGGATATCTGATGGCCTATATATTAATAGGACTCATTGTCAACTAATGTTCGCGTGATTGAGTAACTATATTTTTACTTTATATATACTTCAATTGTATATATTAGTAAGGACATATTATATGTGTTTTACCGGCCTTTTCAATAAATAATATATTTTCGATAACACCATGTACACCCAGTATCCACTAAATGGCAAATCGTACTCCAATTAAAAAGATTATATTGGAATCGAGAACGCTACAAGTTTTTTTATGTCTCATTTTTATAGTCGCCCATACCATTAACACAAAAAAATGTTTTACTACACACTTTAAATATAACTGTCATAACATTAAAAACAACCAATAAATCATTTGGAATTCACATAAAAATGTTCATCCCGAGATTATTAAAATTTCGTATATGTTGCTTTAATCTAATATTATTTTTAAAGCGTACAAAAATAAAAGGATATGTATTTCGAAAATTTATTGCCCATTTCCAATTTATTTACAGATAAATCGGAGTAAATTTCTGCAATCGTAAACATTATAGTCAATGATTAAAGGAAAATAACTGCCAATGGAAAGCCTGTTTTGATTTCTTTTTCTTTGATCAACAACGAGCGCATTAATATAATTTTGTAATATTTTTCTACTCACTCACATCCTGGCAGACGTTTTATGATCCATGATTCATTCAAGTTGGCCTTCTTTTACTGTAGAGCACGTCAGACGACATCACATCATCTGTCGCGGTTGTTGTCTGTTAGGCGCACAGCATCACTAAGGATCTTTCCCATCAGCTCCTTGGTGTCATCTGGCTAATGTTTTGAAAGACGTCCTCTACGTAGTCAGGAATATAGCTCCTCGAGAGACGCTCTTAAAATCTGTGCCCTTGAAGTATAGTTTGCATTACTGAAAATTAACTAATTTTACGTTCTCACCGCATTTACATTGTTTAATGCGAAAAGTGCAGAGTAACTTTAATGGTTGATATCGCCAGAGTAAATTATTAGGTGATAATTTTGTTTAGGTATGCACAATTATAACTTCAATATGATTATTTCTGATGCACAAGAAGTACATTTAAGTTAATTTAGTTGCACGTTATTTTCTGAATCCCATGAATATTTTAAATTGCAATTTGTAATGTAATAATTTTTTATTCGCAAGTAAATTGTTGTTTTTTTTTTCATATTAACAAATGATAATATTTACGTATAGGTCGAGAGCCCGTGTATAATATGACTGACTATCCGGCGAACTTTGACAATATGTAAAATGGATTGTTCTTATATAAGTTAGCAATGAATGGACCGTCAGCTGGTTAGGTGGTAGTGGGGGTGACTGTCAAAGGGTTGAAAACACGTAAAAAAAAATTGAGAAAAAAAATTATACGGCGAAAGCTGAAACTTATATGAGGGGAAGATTATATTACTTCCACATCCAGTGGAAGTATAGTAACGACAAAAAAATTTTTAAAAATTTTTATTGTTCAAATAGGCTTCATGAAACGTCGAGATTTTAAGTTTAAGCGAAAAAAAATTTCTGTCTGTCGGTCTGTCTGTCTGTATGTCTGTAATTTTTTTTGTGCGCACGTTTACTCTGGAACCGTTTGAGATATTGACTTGAAATTTGGTACGCATATGTACTTTAGCGAGATCTAGAACTAGATTATATTTTCATCTTGTTCCGTCGAAGGGTTAGGGGGTAAATTGGGGTAAATTTGGGGTGAATAGGTCGATCAAGCAGGTAAGAGTCCATAAAATTGGTATTTAGTATATACAAGAGAAGCTAAGGTCTCAAAGAAAATTTTGGCATTAGCCACCCCCATTACCACCCCCACCCCATTTTTAAAGGGGATGAAAAAAAATGTGATTTAGTGTGTGTACAAGAACCAGAAACCTCAAAATATATTTTTACTTCATCCACCCCCACTACCACCCCCTATCACCACCCCCACCCCACTACCGATGTGGGGTATCGTTTTATGGGTTTTTGGGGTAGAGGATTTCAAATATTATATTATTAAAGTTCCATAAACAATTATTTCCACAGACGAACTTTTTTCGTTGTGAGTGACTTGGATAGAAAATTTGGATGGGGAAGTAGTGATTCCTTAGGCAGCGGTTTTATATAATGAAAGTAGAACATAGTCAGCTGGACGGGATTTAGCGTCAGTTGATGGATCAAACAGGTCCAAAAACACGAAAAATTTAAATTATTCGGTGAACTTTAAAATTCAGGCATAAGATAATATTTATACTGAGATTCACGAAAAACATAGTCAGCTGCAAGTATGCGGGTGGAAAAGTCATCAGCTGATACAGTAACAGTGCTGAGTGTTGATTGCCTGCTAGACAGCTCGCATCACCTTTCTTGACTCAGCTGACGACTTTGTAATAATAATAATATCGATATTGATAACTTAATGTTAGAAAACGTGCGTGTGACATTCCCGAGCTTTTTTTTAATTTGATTAAATATTCAATTTATTTTTTTTTTTTTTGACTAATTTCTGTGGGCTATTAGTGAAGAAAAAAATTAATTTATTCGGCTACCGATAACAGATTTTCCTCATTCTCATCTTCATCCTGTTCATCACTCTCTTGATGCTCAGTAGGTGAAAGATCATTTTCCTTTTTGTCACTCGCATCTAAAAAAAATAATTATTATTTATAAAAAATTGATTAAGATTATAATAGGATCAAAAGTGAAAAGCACAAATGATATAATACCTTCAATATTTTCGGCATCTCGAATAATCATGTCCACTTATGGAGGTAATTGATCTCCATCAAATCACTTGCAAGTTAAATTTGTTTTCCTCAAGTTGCCACCCATAACCAAGGTGATCTAATGTAGATGGCACTTATTTGTGTGCGTTGTTCTAAATTGTAGATACATACACAGTTCTTAAAACGTGCTGTACAAGTTCCGATTTCAACGACGGAGAGAGACATGCATCAAAATTTTTGTCTGGTAACCGGAATTCGATATCATTTTCGCTAGATTTATGCACCTTCGTGAAGGTTGCTACGACTTTTTTATAGGTTTAAACCCATATATCGTGCAAACAAACTTCTCTATTATGTTAACGACATTATTTAGGTTCTCCTCTGGTAAATTATTCAAATTTCTAAATGCTTCAATAAACTCTTGATCTTTTCTTAATATAGTAAAAGGCTTTATTCCTTTCTTGAAAAATGTGGGATTATAATCACATCCCGTGAAACCGTGTAAAGCAGGCAACGCGTTACACAAGTCCTCGTCAAGTGCTGAATACAAATCGTTTATATACAAAAATCGTTCTTTATTTCCTGCGCCCATTTTTATCCAAATTTTCACATTATTATTTATAATTTTCATATTTCCCACCATGATGATACAAATGTCAGTATTTGAACTTATGACCACATTGGTGTTCTCATTTATACGTGAAAAATCATTTTAGTGTCCGCCAAGATTAATGATAAACATAGTCAGCTGTAAGTATGTGGGTGGAAAAGTCGTCAGCTGACGCAAGATAGGTGGTGTGCGCTGCCTCTCAGGCGAATCAACACTCAGCACAGTTACTGTACCAGCTGACGACTTTTCCATCCGCATACTTGCAGCTGACTATGTTTTTCGTGAATCTCAGTATACATATTATCTTATACCCGAATTTTAAAGTTCGCCGTCGATCAGCTGACGCTAAATCCACCCCCCCCCCGGTCCAGCTGACTATGTTCTACTTTCATTATATAACATAATCTTCCCCTTCAGCATTCGCCGGATAATTTTTCTCAATTATTATTTATACTCTTCGCAAAAACGAAGAGTATATTGCACTTGATCGGAGCACATTTCTAAAACCGTGAATATCGCTCGTAGAGAAAAAATTTTCATATCATTGCGTTAGTGAACGAATTCTGAACAACTTTCAAAATGTCCGTCTGTCTGTCCGTCCGTCACGTTCCTTGTAAGCACGATAACTTACGAAAGAAAAGTCCGATTATATTGAAATTTGGAAAGTGTTAGTGTTAGCTAGAGGAAGAACCCTACTGTTTTTGAAGAAAATCAATCAGTAAATAAGAAAGTTATTAATCATTTAATTTAAAAAAATATAATTTTTTTAAACGAAAATACTAACTTTACATTGTTCTGTCGGTCGTTTCATACATCACATGTATTTTTAGTAGATCTGGCCCTGTTCTATCCAGTCCTTCAATTGCTACAACGCTGTGCGCCGTGGATGTCTTATTGGCATGGGTGTCAGAAAAAATATATAATATTTAATTCATAATAAACTCTTTTTGAATTGTGTTATTTTGCCCACAAGGCCCACAGAGCGTTGGCCAACAGATAAAAATTTAAAAAATCAATTTTTATTTTTCGATGATCACACCAGCGTAATCAGGAGTCATCATTGGTATATAAACAAATGTGAGTAAACAAATTAACAGATCTCAAATAGTACAATCATATCGGTTTTGATATAATTTACATTGTCAGTTAAATTTTGTCTTCTAAGTGAAATATTGGGAAGTAAATTTTAATTAAGTTTCAATGGATCAATCAGTTGAAGGTATATGCTCCTTATTTTGATCGAGAAACGGTTTTTCTAATTACTTTCATATCAGCTTTTTAATTTAAATCCTTAAACTGCGAAATTTAAAGATTTCCTGACTTAAATAAGATTTACTCAAAAAAGGTAAATCCTCTTTTTGGGTTGGGGGTTAAAAAATTGAAAATGTTTAAAAACTCCCGATCAATGTACCTAATCGTACTAGTTTCATATGACCGAATCAAAATGAGGCCGAAATCATATTCGGCTACCATAATTGTCTGCACATTTTCAATTTTACTTCAATCGGACAATTTATAGCGAAGTTCAAAATGGCGAATTCAAGATGGCGACCAAACATCAAAATCTAATATGGCTTGAAGCCTTCTCGACAAAATACCCTTTCAAATAAAAAAAGTGCATCAAAATCGGATCACCCGTTGAAGAGATATGAAGCCACAGACAGACAGACAGACAAACATACAAACATACGCGTCAAACTTATAACAACCTCTTTTTGGGTCGGGGTTTAAAAATTAACTAACTTCAAACTTTTGGCTATTTTTTGGTGGTGCGTTAATTTCATGGAGAAGTGTATATTCATTCCGTCGTTCCTATCCTATATAAAACTTTTTAAACCGTTTAAACCGAATCCTTCACCATTTCTTAGAATGCAACATATGAGCGAATACACTATACGATCAAATTATAGTATTAAAACTAAAAAATGTTGTCCACCTTCTTGGGACGTCCGCCATATTGAATTTGAATTGACGTCATTTTATTTTCGTATTCTTCTCGGCAAACCCTTTCATTTGATACCCATGTCATGGGGGTGCATAAAAAATAACTGATCCGTCATCTTTGGGAGTCCGCCATATTGGATTTGGAATGACGGTACTTACCTAACCATGCATTGTCAACCAAAGTAAAGTGTAAAATTTTAGCTCAATAGGTTGGGGATAACTATTTTAAAATTCAGTTGCAAGATTTGACCCACAAGAACAAGGCAAGTTAAATAAAAGCTTGTAATCAAGATGGTGACCAAACATCAAAATCTAATATGGCAAAAACCTTCTCGACAAAATACTCTTTCAAATAAAAAAAAGTGCAATAAAATTGGATCACCCGTTGAAGAGATATGAAGCCACAGACAGACAGACATACAAATATACGCGTCAAACTTTTTGGGTCGGGGGTGAAAAAACTATTATCTGTTTCTATAGCATAAAAAACAAAGAAGTTATAACAGAAACAATGTCCACCCTCGCATTTTCTTTATAAAAACGCCGCCACTTTGTTAATGTAAGTAGTCATTATTTAAAAAAATATATTCTCGTATACTTTTTTTCATTAACATATAGTATAACCTAGACGCTCAAATTTTTTCGTCCGTTTACAACACTTGTTTCAGAAAAAAATTGCATTTTAAACTAAAAACGGATTTTCGAAAAAAGTAAAATTTTTTTTCTTAGCAAATATCTCAATAAATATTAGTTTAAGCGAAAAAACCGCTGCCCAAGGAATCACTACTTCCACATCCAGATTCTCTATCCAAGTCACTCACAACGAAAAAAGTTTGTATGTGAAAAAAATTATTTATGGAACTTTAATAATATAATATTTGAAATCCTCTACCCCAAAAACCCATAAAACGATACCCCACATCGGTAGTGGGGTGGGGGTGGTGATAGGGGGTGGTAGTGGGGGGTGGATGAAGTAAAAAAATATTTTGAGGTTTCTGGTTCCTGTACATAACACTAAATCATAATTTTTTTTCATCCCCTTTAATAAGGAGGTGGGGGTGGTAATGGGGGTGGCTAATGCCAAACATTTTTTTGAGACCTTAGCTTCTCTTGTATATACTAAATACCAATTTCATGGACCCTTATCTGCTTGATTTACCCATTTACCCCAAATTTACCCCAATTTACCCCCCAACCCTTCGACGGAACAAGATGAAAATACAATCTAGTTCTAGATCTCGTTAAAGTACATATGTGTACCAAATTTCAAGTCAATATCTTAAACGGTTCCAGAGTAAACGTGCGCACAAAAAAAAGTTACAGACAGACCGACAGACAGACAGAAATTTTTTTTTCGCTCAAACTTAAAATCTCAACGTTTCATGACATTTTAAGCCTATTTGGACAATAAAAATTTTTTAAAAATTTTTTGTCGTTACTATACTTCCACTGTACGTGGAAGTAAAATTATAGATATCAAAAATAAAGCTTATAAACTGAGAATTAATTTGTTTTACTTTAATATTACGTAGGATTAATAGATAGTTTATAGATGGCATCCGCAAGATTATAGGATGAAGTATTTAGTTTAAATGTGGAATATCTTAAAAAGTATAAAAATTCCATCAAAATTTGTACGAAATAGAATAAAGATAATTAATCAGTCTTTTAAACGATTTTTTGTTTGTTTCTGTATCATAAAAAACCGCTGCCCAAGGAATCACTACTTCCACATCCACATTCCCTATCCAAGTCACTCACAACGAAAAAACTTTGTATGTGGAAATAATTGTTTATGGAACTTTAATAATATAATATTTGAAATCCTCTACCCCAAAAACCTATGAAACGATACCCCACATCGGTAGTGGGGTGGGGGTGGTGATAGGGGGGTGGTAGTGGGTAGTGGATGTGGATGAAGTAAAGAAATATTTTGAGGTTTCTGGTTCTTGTACATACACTAAATCACATTTTTTTTTCATCCCCTTAATAAGGGGGTGGGGGTGGTAATGGGGGTGGCTAATGCTAAAACTTTTTTTTAGACCTTAGCTTCTCTTGTGTATACTAAATACCAATTTTATGGACTCTTACCTGCTTGATTTACCCATTTAAAACAAATTTACCCCAATTTACCCCCCAACCCATCGTCGGAACAACATGAAAATATAATCTAGTTCCGACAGACAGAAATTTTTTTTTCGCTCAAACTTAAAATCTCGACGTTTCATGACATTTTAAGCCTATTTGAACAATAAAAATTTTTAAAAATTTTTTTTCCGTTACTATACTTCCACTGGATGTGGAAGTAAAATAAAGAAGTTATGGCCGAAACAATGTGCGTTTTCATATTTTTTTTACAAGTCGCCATTTTGTTATTATAATTGTCCGGCAATAAATTTTTTTTAAATGCTGTTTTTTGTTAATCCCATTACCTAAATGCTCAATTTCTTTTGTCCTTTGTCCTGATAATGATGCAAAACAAGCAAGTAAGAGTCCATAAAATTAGGATTTAGTGTATGTATGAAAAGCCAAAGTCTCAACATTTTTTTGGCATGACCCACAACCACAATCAACCCCCATTACAACTCCTAACCCATTGTTAAAGAATATAAAAATAAAATTGTGATTTAGTGTGTGTACCAGAACCAAAGGTCTCAAGATTTTTTTTTGGAACAGGCACCTCCACTACCACCCCCACGACCACTGTGACATATCGTTTTAGGGGTTTTTGGGGTAGACGATTTCAAATATTATATTGTTAAAGTTCTATGAACAATTATTTCCACTTAGTGGAGTACATATATTAGTCAGGAATCCAGAGACCGCGATTACTTCCAGTCCTCATCACCTTTTGGACCTACTTTTGAAATTAGGTCTGTTGTTTAAAATTTTCTGCCGAATCCATTTCCGGAGAGCGATTTGCGATGTAAGCTTGTGTTCATCCCCTATATTAATTTTTTACCCCTTTTCGGAGATACACGGTATTTAAAATTTTTCAGATATAACTCGTACTATCTCGAAAACTATAAAAGCTATAAGGATCAAATTTTAGACGCAGGTTAAATAATGTATGGTGATTATCATAGCAGCGTTAAAATAGTATTTTGATTATTAATCTTTCAAAGAAAAAATAAAGAACGCGGGAGGTGGTGAAATATTATAGAGAAAAATGTAACATAGAGGCACTTTTCTATTTCTAGTGATATTATATCGGTTATGTGAGCAGTATTGTAGCAGAAAGTTCAAATTAATTTCAGTAAAAGAATTTTTACAATCGGACCACTCTGACAAAATTTTAGTACTGTAAGTAACTCTTTTAGGCAGATTATCTTGGACTTCTACCTAAGTAACTATTGCTATATTTCTAATAGTAAATGTTATTATTTTTTTTACTCATTGTATGCATGTCCTCAATTTAATGCATATGGAAAACAAAGTCATTTTTTATTTATTTATTTTGATCAACGAAAATATGCGAGCACAAATTTATTTTCTCTACAACCGTTCACTGACTCAAGAAATGCAAAAACGATGAAAAACTAAATACATCTGTACAGTTGCCAGAGTCAAGTTTATAAATAGCAGCAAGTATTGTACTAACCTATTTATATACATAAATTTGAAAACTATTTGGATTTCCTCATTTCCGACAAATATTGTTTCATAATTTATGACCTACACGTAAAAGGACATCGCACGGGATATAAATAAATTCACGCTTTAAAGAAAAAATATTTGATGTTTCAAAATGTGCTAAATACTTACCACGATTAAAAAATATGCAAAATTTAGGAAACTGGGCATCTAATAATATATATAATAGTAGAAATATATTGAATTATTCTGTTTTTTATTTTTACGGAATCAATGTCAATTATTTTCGGAATCGTTGACCTGTTTCGAGTACATGATCCGTTGCTATTATATTTGTTCTATTAAATCTAAACGGTGCTAAGTAAACAGAAAAATATAGCTTATCTCAAAACAGGTCACTACGTCTGGTACTGACTTTGTAGTTAATATACAATAATGGACATATGCATAAGAGCATATAAGACAAAGAGAACTTTTTACTGTATTAAGAAAGCTGAAAAGAATTGTTTAAGAAACATCAAAAACGAAACTATATCTATTGCGCCCAAGTAATCCGCCAAAAGAACATTAGAAAAAAATGTTAAAATTCGGCGTTAAGAGAAATAGTCTAAGAGCAGACCTGCAGAAAACCTGGCCGATCAAGTAATAGAATGAAACCTTTTTGAAATGTTAGTAAGAAAAATCATTTTGTGCCAGGGCAGAATTTGTTCACGAGTTTTGTGCTCTCTCCGGAACATTTTTTGGTACAGCAACCATACCAATGGAGTAACAGCTTGGAATTAGTCTTAAAATTTAGTATTTGTGCCTCGTTAAATCTTGTTCTAATGCCTTGGCACAATTTTTTTTTTATTTTTATTTTTGGTTCATTATTTTACCTATCGAGTAACAGCTTCAAACTACAACCAAATTAAAGTTTAAACGTTTTTCTGTTAGAAAAAACATTTGTGCCACGTCTATGCCTATTAGAAATACCTGGCACAAAACTTTCTATTTCTCAATCTTATGCTATTACTAATACAACCTATTACAGAAGTATACAGGGATAGATTAGATTAGATTAGATTAGATTGAAAAAGGAGCTGGCTGATTCGCCTTGGCCACCGCGACCCCTGTGGATCTATTGTGGCTCTCCTTGTCTAATTTTACTTAGAGCTCCTTATCCAGCTTTGTCTTTTGTATCAGACTCCACAGCCTTGATAAGGGCTCCTTGGTATAGTTATCTGCCCTTGGTTTCTCTTCGCCAAGTAGTTGGAACCTCAGTCTGGCTAGGCCTTCGCAATGACACAGCACATGTACTGAGGTTTCCTCTTCCTCTTGACAGAATCTGCATGTTGCATCCTCTGCCAGGCTCATTAGACTCATATGTCTATTAAGCCTACAATGTCCAGTTAGAAGACCTACTTAGGATTAATGGCCTTTCTATTTTGGCGTAGCAGGTCTTCCGTGAATTTAGCCGATCGTTCTTTAATGAACTTTTTGGCCTGTCTCTGTTGTGAGAAATTCTTCCACCACTCTAGAGATTTATTTTGTACCCATTCGTTAATGGATGTTCGTATGCGTGGCTTAGCCACACCGCAAAAGGGTTCGGGTCCTACTAGGGCCTTAGATGCGCCTTCTCGGGCCAGTTCGTCAGCCTTCTCATTTCTCTGTGTCCCTCGTGTCCTAGTACCCATGCCACGGTCACTTTGTTCTGACTTCCTAGGTCTGTAAGGGCATTTATACAATCCCATACTAGTCTTGAATCGACCTGCATGGAATCGAGTGCCTTTAGCGCTGCTTGGCTATCGGAAAAATGGCAATTGACTGGTTTACAGTTCCTTGCCTCATTATTTCCTTTGCACACCATTGTATAGCGGCCACTTCAGCCTGAAATATTGTGGCGTGTATTCCTAGACTTATCGGGATTTTCGTTTTCGACCTTATCCCGTAAATCCCAGCTCCGACTCCTTGTTCTGTCTTGGAGCCGTCCGTATTGGAGGACCGTTTTTCCAGTCCTCTCTGTCTGGTATTTTGATTTGAAAATTTTTGTAGAAGTTATACTTTGGGACCATAGTGTCCTTGGGCATTCCCAGAATGGGATCTGCCTTCAGCTCTGAGTATAACTTTTGGTGCTCTGTTCCGTGTTGTTGCCTTATGGGCGTTGTGCCTTGCATTAGCCTATGTATCACTGAACGAGCTTCTCCTTGGATAAATATAATAAAAGGACTTCCAATGCAGCCGTGAGAGCAGTTTTTATGGCCCCAGTGGCGCACAGGCAAGCAAGCCTGTGTACGCCACTTAATAGCCTTACTGCTCCAAGCTGCAGTGTCTTGGTCCACCATGCCACCGATCCATAGGTTATCATGGGTCTTACAACCCTAGTATATAACCATAGGGTCATCCAGTTTTTTCCACACCTGCACCTTCCCAGGGCAATTGTTGCTCTCTGTGTGACTTTTTGGATGTGAGAATTCCATGTCAGCTTTTGGTCAAAAATGACTCCTAGGTATTTAACCTCGCTGGCAAATGGAATTTCCACTCCATTGAGCCTCGGGGGTTTTAGGCCTCCCGAGGCTCTTTTCCGTATAAAGGTGACGACTGTAGTTTTGTGAGGATTTATGGAAAGTCCTTCCTCACTACACCACCTGTCGACAATATTTAGGGCTCTTTGTGAACGCTCTGATATCGTGTTCGCAAATCACCCCTTGACTACTATCGCTAGATCGTCAGCATATCCTAGGCAGTAAAAGCCTTCTGCGGAAATTTTTCGGAGGAGTTCGTCAACAAGGGTTGCCCACAGCAGTGGAGATAATACCCCTCCTTGAGGGCAGCCTGTACTCACTTTTGCCTCAATGGTAGCCTCGCTTAGATTGGATACTATTATCCTCTTTTCTAGGCTGGCTTTAATCCACTGGCAGAGTACTGTTGGAACTCCTCTATTTAACAACGCATTCGTTAAAGATTACGTTGTCGCGTTATTGAACGCTCCTTCTATATCTAGAAATGTTGCCACTGCCATTTCTTTGTCATCTAATGACTTTGTCAGTAGCCTATTTAAATCATCCAGCGCGAGGTCTGTTGACTTTCCCGCTGGTATGGATATTGACGCTCACTAAGGGGGTTTTCCCTTAGTATTTCGTCTCTAATGTACCTGTCCAGTAGTCTTTCCAACGTTTTAAGTAGGAAAGAGGACAGGCTTATGGGTCTATATGACTTGGGCGTTTGGTCTGATATCCTACCTATCTTTGGTAGGTAGGTGACCTTCACCTCCGCCATATGTGTGGTATGTACTTCCAGGCCAGACAGGCCCTGAATATTTTACACAAGTGTGGTATTAGTATATTTTGCCCTTTTTGGAGCAGAATTGGGTAAATTCCATCCATTCCAGGAGACTTGAATGGTTGGAACTTGCTAATTGCCCATCTGATTTTGTCGGGTTTTACTACCTTATTGGCCAGCCTCCAATCCGCAGATCTGGGCAGCTCCGACCTTTGATCTGGGAATTGCACGGCCTCCGAACCCTCCAATATCAGTGAGCCCGGAAAGTGCGCCTCCATGAGCAATTTGATGCTTTCCGTTAGTGTTTCTGTGTAGGTTTCATCCCCTTTCTTGAGGAAGCCTACTTCATTTGCAGTACAACCATCCTTGGCCAAGACCCTATGGATTCTGGAGGCTGCAGGGCCATCATTGACCTCTTCGCAAAACCTCCTCCATGAGTCTCTTTACAGGGATAAACAAATAATCATCCAATAAACAATCAATGATTTCAAAAAAATAGTTTTCATTTATTTGGATATTTTACAAAGTATAGTATAGTATAATATAGTATATATACATAATACAATGAAATTTTTCTCATATACCGGGTGGCTCAACTGATAGGGACACACTTGTAACTTTTGAATAGGCGAATAGATTTTTGTATTTTTTGAAAATCAAAATAATGTTTGAAGGTCAGATCATATGTATTTTGGCCAGCAGGATCCAAACATGCAAAAATATAAAAGTCGTCCCATATAAATTTCGATTTTCATGTCAGTTATATTGAAACCGGCCAGTTTCGTTCTTTACATTATAAAAAACCGCTGCCCAAGGAATCACTACTTCCACATCCAGATTCTCTATCCAAGTCACTCACAACGAAAAAACTTTGTATGTGAAAATAATTGTTTATGGAACTTTAATAATATAATATTTGAAATCCTCTACCCCAAAAACCCATAAAACGATACCCCACATCGGTAGTGGGGTGGGGGTGGTGATAGGGGGGTGGTAGTGGGGGGTGGATGAAGTAAAAAAATATTTTGAGGTTTCTGGTTCCTGTACATGCACTAAATCACAATTTTTTTTCATCCCCTTTAATAAGGAGGTGGGGGTGGTAATGGGAGTGGCTAATGCCAAAAATTTTTTTGAGACCTTAGCTTCTCTTGTATATACTAAATACCAATTTCATGGACTCTTACCTGCTTGATTTACCCATTTACCCCAAATTTACCCCAATTTACCCCCCAACCCTTCGACGGAACAAGATGAAAATATAATCTAGTTCTAGATCTCGTTAAAGTACATACGTGTACCAAATTTCAAGTCAATATCTTAAACGGTTCCAGAGTAAACGTGCGCACAAAAAAAAGTTACAGACAGACAGACCGACAGACAGACAGAAAATTTTTTTCGCTCAAACTTAAAATCTCGACGTTTCATGACATTTTAAGCCTATTTGGACAATAAAAATTTTTAAAATTTTTTTTGTCGTTACTATACTTCCACTGGACGTGGAAGTAATAAAATTGAAAATCCCATATCACTGCACCAAATTTGAAAAAAATCGATTCCCATCCAAAAGTTACAAGAGCGTCCCTATCAGCCGAGTTACAATGAAATTAATAAAAACTTACATATCTTAAAGGAACTTGCAGTTAAAACATACAGTAAAACATACAAATCTTTCTATTGTTATCAAACATCGTCATCATTATTATCGTTATGATAATCGTCATTATCATTATCAATTTCATTACATTCTACTTCATCAAGCATCAAGCATAACAATGTCCTCAACTAAAAGATGTGTTGAATCAGCTTCGAACCAAAGCGGTTCAATTTTATTGTCATTTTACCACATTGAAGGTACATAAATTGTTCGAAAAATCTTCTTTCTGAAATCGACCAGCAATGTCTACATTTTCGGCGCGATTTCAGATCGAAAAATGCACAATTCCAGTATTTTAGTCCGTTGCTAAGAAACTATCAGAAAACAGACCGAAAAAGATCCGTTGCCAAGCAACGATCAACAAAACCGTACGGGAATGTTACTTTCCCAGCCTAGGCCGGGAAAGTAACATTCCCGTATGGTTTTTTATGTATATTTTAGACAGTAAATAAATACACGCAGACAAGCCAACTCACATTAAAATTGCATTTATTAGTAAGCAGTTGGATTGTAAAGAAGAAATGTTATGCATTAATACAAATTCCTTAATTTATAATAATATTGATCGTGATTTCAGAAAAAATAGTGCGTGTACTTCGGTGTGAAAGCACATTCCCGGACTTCGATGCTTGTTGGCCTCGGCTAGGGCCTCGGCCAACATCGTCGTCCGGGAATGTATTGCTTTCACAAAAAATAGGAGGATTTAATTTTATAAGCTTACCTTATGTTTTTTGGGTCGCTGATTTAGAATTTTTCACTTCCCACCAAAAATTCCTTCAAATTTAGAAAAAAAAGAACAAAAAAATTGTTTATTTATTTGTTTTATCTTTTTTTTCGTTTTAGCAAACAGAATTTACAACAAAAATTTTTGACGTACGACGAACGGAAGGGGAGCGAATGGGTCCCGAAACATGTCCCGAGGCTCATGTTTCGAGGCATGCGAGCGCTTCCCCGTTTGTTCAACGTTAAAATGTCAAAGGATCTTTTTTGTTGTAAATTTTGTTTGCTTTCCGAATTTTTCCTAAAACGAAGAAAAAAAAAATTAAAAAGAACGATTTTTTTTTGCTTTTTTTCTATAAATTTGAGAGGGTTCTGGGGGGAATTTTTGGTGGGAAGTTAAAAATTCGAATTCAAATTTTTTTCATATTTTTAAAAAATGTGGAAGATAGTTAAAAAAAAACGACGAACTGCATTACTGACCATTCTCTTATACGCGCCTCACTATCATTTGGGCACGTCTTGTTAACAAATATACAGGGTGTTTCATTAATAATTGGACATACGCTAACTGGAGAATCCTAAGTCCAAAATATGAAGATTTAGCCTGAAACACTTAGATAAAATGTGTCTCCTTACTGAGATACAGGGTGTCAAAGTTGTATTTTTTTTTTTGCAATATCTCAACTACCTCTTGATCGATCTTCTCCCAATTTGGTAAGGAAACATTTTTTGAGCTAAGAAATAATAATTGTGGAGGGCCTGTGGAGGGCGCCTCATGAGCTATACCTCATAGGTATACCTGATGATGAATATTTTTTTTCTTTTTTTTTACGAAACGTAGTGGCACTTTTGACTAGAAAATCTCATGCAGGAGTCATTTCTACGTAAAAAAGGTACACTTGATAGAACTTGATAATTCCAACCGTTTTCGAGAAAACTGCCGCATAGATCTCAAAAATTCTTTGAAGCCAAGCCCAATTTGAAGAGGAAAAATTGTATTTATTGAAAGTGTGCTTTGGTGACGTCTTAGTTCTGTCAAAATGTCAATCTAATGAAATTATACGTAAATGACAGAATTAAGACGTCACCAAAGCATACTTTTCAATGAGTACAATTTTTCCTTGGGCTTGGCTTCAAAGAATTTTTGAGATCTATGTGGCAGTTTTCTCGAAAACGGTTGGAATTATCAAGTACTATCAAGTGCACCTCTTTTACATAGAAATGACTCCTGCATGAGATTTTCTAGTCAAAAGTGCCACTACGTTTCGAAAAAAAAAAAAGAAAACATATTCATCATCAGGTATAGCTCATGAGGCGCCCTCCACGGGCTAGCGTGATGTGATACATACATTATTGTTTCTTAGCTTAAAAAATGTTTACTTACCAAATTGGGAGAAGATCGGTCAAGAGGTAGTTGAGATATTGCAAAAAAAAAGAAAAAAAAAATCACAACTTTATCTCAGTAAGGAGGCACATTTTATCTAAGTGTTTCAGATTAAATCTTCATGTTTTCGACTAAGGCGTTAGCGTATGTCCAATTATTAATGAAACACCCTGTATATTTGATAACAAGACATGCGTCCAAACGATAGTAAGGCGCGTATAAGAGAATGGTCGGTAATGCAGTTTTTCGTTTTTTTTCACAAAATTTGAGAATAGGCCTTGATAAATGAGTAATTTACGATGAAAAAATCCAGAGTGGCCTTCTTTCTCAAAGTGCCAAAAAATTGTGTGCAAAAATTTGCAATTTTTTTTTGCATACGAAATTTGCATTTAAAAGCATTTAAAAATTATGAAAAAAAATGGGATAAACAGTCCAACAGAAAGAAGAAGACTCGTTTAAACTCGGTTTATCTTTTTTTTCTATAATATTAATGTAACTTATTCACGAAGCAAATTCTTGCCAATGCGTTAACGAGACAACGCTTAGGCAGCAGCGTTGTTTTAATTATGTTAAAAAATGTCAATGTTACACGTGTTTACACCTGACGTTTTTGGGTTCTTTATTAATATTACAGTACGATGGAAAATGATTTCCTGCCACATTCATTGTAATCCGGCATCCTCCTGTCATTAACATAAATATATAATAAAATAAATAAAAGTCAATATTGTCACCAACGTTTAAAGCTGAATTTTTATTTGTCAGTAGTTTATTACTTGCAATTGTTAAAAAAAACTTATGCTGCCAGCCATTCGACGGAGCATGTCTTTGACAGAAGCAAAAAAAAGTCCTGCAAGGCGTTGTCCCGCGGGTGCATCTGCAGGAGGGTTGATTTTGTGAAAACAACCTAAATATAACACAAAAAATAAGAAATTCATTTTAAGTAGATCTTTCAAAAAAGAATGTCGCTGTCTCCCGTACTATTATAATAAATTGTCAGATGCATATTAAATATTACAATTTTAATAAATATCTACTCCCCACTGATAGAGTATCAGACTTTAAACTGATGTCCGTACCTCACTCACCTTTATCAAATATGAATCACTGTAATTTACGAACGTACCAGCATTTCATCGGTATCTCATATTATTTGAATATTTCTATGGAAACTGATTTACTTCCTTATTTAAATATTTTTGTAATATATTTTTTATGATATGCAATAAAGTGTCCTAAATCGGAATATTTCGTGTGTCTAGATCTACGGACCCCCTGTGAGGACTTTAGAAGTTCAGAGGACGAACATTCACATCACAACTACATTCCACATTCTAAGGTCAGTAATTACTATCACCCCATTAATAAATAATAAATAATTATTCATGTTGAGAACCAATGGTTTTACATAAGTCAGAAGTACAAATATTACAACAACAAGGATGAAAAATAAACATGGAAAATAATTTAACATACAGTAACATCACATAAATACTCATCAAATGAATAGTATGCTCCATTGAGTAGAACGTTTAATTTCTTAGTGAAACTGATTTTCCGGTAACATCCTGTTATTTAGACATTTTCTAACCAAGTAAAATCTAAGCAAGCCTTATTTCTCTGCCTAGTATTGTGTTTATAGATTTCACCATGTGAAACATATGTTTTTTTTCACGCATAAGAGCTGTGAGAATGAAACAACTAGCAACCATTATGATATTTAGCCCGCTAAATTTCAGTTTCACGTCCTCTCTACTTGGCAAACCTAAGATTTTCCACACCACACGTCTTTGCAGTGAAAATATGCTGTTTAAATGAGATGATTATCCCCAAGTTATTATGGCATAGGAGAAAACACTTTAAAATAGCGAGTAGTAAACCGTCTTTGTCACACTCAGAGGCAACTACTTTGGGCGATTGCTAGCCATATAATCTACATATTGACCCAGCCAAGGCTTAGCATTCACAATTACTCCTAAAAACTTGGTATCATCGGATTATCAAAATTATCTAATCGCCGGGTTGAGGAAATCATACCTTTAGGTATAATTTGTTTGCTCTGAACTCGTCAGAAGCCTTCAACTGTAAGCGCTGCATGTCCTGTTGCAATTCATTAAAATTTTTATTGATATTTTTTATGGTCGTATCATCAGCAAATAGTACAACTGAAGTGTCTTCAAGCAAATCATTTACGTAAATTAAAAATAAAAGCGGTCCCAATACGGAACTTTGTGGAACTCCAAATCTTACCTTTGCTGATGATGACGCCATTCTGTTTTATACAGTTATTTGATCCCTGTCATTCAGGTACGATTTTAAAAGATTAAGTGATGCAGGAAGGCCGTATTTGTAAAGTTTAGAAGTGAGAATGTCATGTTGCATACAGTTGAAGGCTTTTCATAAGTCACAGAAAATACTTGCGGCAAAAATTTTGTTCTCAAAAACGTCCATTTAGTACACGCAAATTAGATTAAAAAACACTGAATAGGAGAAATAATTTATAAAGTAATAATATTTGAGATGCGTACTCTAGATAGAGTAAGAAATAGATACCCGAAAAGTCCCCCCCCCTCAATTTGGGGGTGGAACTTCCCTTCTTTTTGCAAAAAAACACCTCTAACGGGGACTTAAAGCTGGTTTTTCACTTTTATCTTGTAAACCGTTCATCGGAAGAGAAGAAAGTATAGAAAATAAAAAAATTGTCATTAAATTCTGCATAAAAAAGTCCTATTAACCTTGTAGATTATCCTCACCTATTTTGTGCTAACAGCGTCCGAACAGGTAAAAATCAATCCTATTCGAAGTTTCACAGCGAATGTCTTATCTCTGTATGAAATTTTCAGTAAATAAAAAAATAAATAAAAAATCAAATTAAAGCGAATTAAAAAAAATCATTCCTGTGCATTTGTCTCGTTAAAGTAACCTGTTTTAAGATATTCGCTGTGAAACTTCGAATAGGATCGATTTTTATCTGTGCGCTCCAAACTTCTCTGTTCGCGCGAAATAGGTGAGGATAAGCTACAAGGTTAATAGGACATTTTTATGCAGAATTTAACGACAATTTTTTTATTTACTATACTTTCTTCTCTTCTGGCGAACGGCTTACAAGATAAAAGTGAAAAACCTGCTTTAAGCCTCCGTTAGAGGTGGTTTCTTGCAAAACGTTCCACCCTTAAATTAGGGGGGAACTTTTCGGGTATCTATTTCCAACCCTATCTAGAGTACGCATCTCAAATATTATTAGTTTATAAATTATTTCTTCTGTTAAAAGAAACTGTTGTCAATGTTGTTTTTGTCATTTAACACAAAAACTAAAAAAGATGGACAAACATTTTTTTCACAAAAAATAACGTTTTTCTACAATTTTGATCCTATACAATATATTGATAAGAGTTACTATTTTGAAGATAAATGAGTCCAAAATTAAGGAAACATAGAAATTCATATATCGGTAAATCATTTAGAGGAAATAAAAATAACAATTATTGTAAGGCGTATAACATAACTTTATATTATTAACATAACAAAAAATAAAATAAACTGAGAAAAATTAATAATAATAATAATAATAACATAATTTGCAGATATTTATCTCGAAAACGGTAATAATGGGTTATGAACGGATTAGTAGGCTATTGTCTATGTACAAAAAAAGAGGGTTGAAAGGAACTAAAACGTTAAATGGTTTTTATTGTTTATTATGTTCAATTGACCCCAAGATATGAAAAAACCGCGGAGTGCTACCATTTAAAGTGGTGCGTTTCTGAGATCGAAGTAAAAAGGTCCACTTTTCATATTTTTTTTTGCTCGAAAACTATGAATTTTTTCTATAAACACGTCAATAGAAAAGTGTGTAGAGAATTAAATTTCCAATCGAAATGGCACCTTCAGAAATCAAAATTTTTTTTTTACAAAAATACGTCCAAAAAACAAAACAAAAAAAACGAAAAAATGCGATTTTTAAATTTTTTTTTATTTTAGCCTGTAACTATTTTTCGAGTACATTTAGGCATAGACATTGCTGCATAACAAAAAAAGCTGGCGTTTTACCCGTTAAAATGAGATTTTGTAAACAGTTTTACGATTAATAGTGACCGAGATATAGCGTTTCAAAGTTTGCAACTTTTAACTTTTTTTGCTAATTTTTACTATTTTTTTTCAAATTTCGTCCTGTAACTTTTTTCTGAGTGAATTTAGGTGTAGACATTATTATATTAAAGTGAAAGCTGACTTTACGCCCGTTGAAATGGTGGCTGGTAAAAGTCTCTACGACAAGTAGAAACCTAGATACAGCGTTTCGAAGAGTGTTACTTTTATTAACTTTCTTCCAAGAGGATGCAGACGTACTAATTGTAAATACTGCAAAAGATAAGGCATCCCAATCAGAAAATGTTGTTATAGTTGGTCAAGATGTCTATCATTATTACCAGAAGAAAATGAAAATATATATTTTTTTAAACCTAGTATAGGAAATGTAACTGCCAAATTATATAACCATAATAGTTTCAAATGTAATCATCTACAAAAATACCTTGGCTTCGTCCATGCATTCAGTGGCTGTGATACAACCTCTTCCTTTTTTGGTATTGGTAAAAAGACATTCTTGAGTTTCATTAATAAGAATATTTTGCTATTGGAAAAGTATTTAAATGAATTTTTGTGTGAAAATGCAAGTCCAGCAGCCATCGGTTCTGCTTCTGAATGTATTGTAACATTACTATACGATATGAAAATTGATGGCCAAAGCACCTGATAAAAGCAAATAAATAAAAATAATTTATTGTAAAAAAAAAAAAAGCACCTGTTGCTATAAGTTATTTCAGAAGTACTCAACAGGTGCGAAATTCTCATTGTCCCGATTGCCTCCAACAACTGATGCTGCTAAACATCATGGTTTAAGAACTTACTTGCAAATGCAACATTGGAAAGGAAATATTGTAAATCCTCTCATCTGGGGTTGGAAAACTTCAGAAAATGGACTAGTACCAATTTTGACAAATAAACCTCCCGCACCACAAGTTTTGCTGGAAAAAATAGCCTGTAAATGCACCAAAGGATGCAGAGGAAACTGTGGTTGCAGGAAATTGGGAATGAATTGCTCCATTTTTGCAAAGAATGTATGGGAATGAACTCTGAAAACGCTGATGTACCTCAAATAACGGAAGACGATATTTACATAGATGCCGATGAAGAAATCGACTTTGATTTTGACAATATGTTAAATCCAGCATTTGAATAATTTCATAATGTAAGTTATTAATCCAAGTTATTTGAACAAAAAAAACAGAAGTGGAAAAATGTAAAAAGTTATTTTTTAAGTACAATAATCTACTATATCTAGACTGTATCTTGGTTACTATTGATCACATAAACTTCTATTGCAGACCATTTAAACAAGAATGCTGCGAGTACATTCCATGTAGCAATATATGTATTTGACAAATAAGTTATAGGCCGAAATTTAAAAAAGAACGTAAAAACTGGAAGAAAGTTAATAAAAGTAACACTTTTCGAAACGCTGTATCTAGGTTTCTATTTGTCGTAGAGACTTTTACCAGCCACCATTTCAACGGGCGTAAAGTCAGCTTTCACTTTAGTATAATAATGTCTACAAATAAATTCACTCAGAAAAAAGTTACAGGACGAAATTTGAAAAAAAATAGTAAAAATTAGCAAAAAAAGTTAAAAGTTGCAAACTTTGAAACGCTATATCTCGGTCACTATTAATCGTAAAACTGTTTACAAAATCTCATTTTAACGGGTAAAACGCCAGCTTTTTTTGTTATGCAGCAATGTCTATACCTAAATGTACCCGAAAAATAGTTACAGGCTAAAATAAAAAAAAAATAAAAAATTGCATTTTTTCGTTTTTTTTTGTTTTGTTTTTTGGGCGTATTTTTGTAAAAAAAATTTTTTGACTTCTGAAGGTGCCATTTCGATTGGAAATTTAAATCTCTACACACTTTTCTTTTGACGTGTTTATAGAAAAAATTCATAGTTTTCGAGCAAAAAAAAAATATGAAAAGTGGACCTTTTTACTTCGATCTCAAAAACGCACCACTTTAAATGGTAGCACTCCGCGGTTTTTTCATATCGTTGGGTCAATTGAACATAAGAAAGAATAAAAACCCTTTAACGTTTTAGTTCCTTTCTACAGTACATGGACAATAGACTATAGGGTTAAGTGTTGATAGTGACATCTTTTAGATTTTGCTGGCTCATTCCAATAAAATTAAATGTAAATTACTCTTTGATTCTGGATTTGGCAATAAAAGAAAGCTTATTAACATATCCGCATTAGCAGAAGAGTACGAACCTCAAAAATGTTCGGCATTACTGGGCCTTCATTCATTTACTGGATGCGACTCTATCTGGAAAATGGTAACTCCTATCCAAAAATTGTATAGGAACAAAATTGTAGAAATTGTAAGCATTTGTTTTTTGTGGAGATAGTTTTTTTCCATCTTTTTTAGTTTTGTGTTAAATGACAAAAACAATATTTGCAAATTTTTTTTTATGAATGGACGCCATTTTGAAAGTACAGCCAGTTTTTTTTGGGGTTATGTCTAAAATTGTTCCTTAGGCTTTAATATTTATGAAAAACATTGTCCCCAATTACCGGGGAGGGGGGTGTACGTACAGTTAAGGTGGGCTCCCGTAGTAGTACGCATTCCGCATCACGACAGAATAATCATACTTATCGTGTTTCAGGATGAGCAAAGCTCGACCAAATCCCACTCCAGATTCCATCGAACGCCGTGGGCCAAAATGAAAGATATAATTCAGACTCGGAACAGTTTTAAGAAAAAGCACCGACTCAGCGCAGCTAGCGACGACATTCAGATAGATGTAGAACTTTGCAGCGACAACGAAGACGTATTCGAAGAGGACGCTAAAAGTAAATCGCTGCATATTTCACCCAGTCCCACGCCGAATTGCTCAACACGCTATGTGAGGGTGAACTCGAGTGATTTACCCCCAGAAGTTGTCGAGAGGTACCAAAGAGCTGTCGCTGAGCAAGGTGACAGGAACATATCAAAATGGACTATGGTCAGGAAGGCGTTCCTTTCGGGAGAATATTCACGGTCTTGCCCTTCGTCTCCAAAAGGTAAAAAATATTTACAGGGTTTTCGGAAAATATGTCAAAAAACTTTAGGTGATGATTTGCTATGTGATGTGAATTTGGTGAATAGAACTAAATTAATCATATAGACCGAGAGCTAGCAGTAAAAATAACTTATAAGTTACCAAAGGTTAGAACTGACACGTCGATACTACTTTAGGTTGTAATTTTAAAACCGCCCGTCTGCCGGGCGTAATTGGTCGCTTTATTAGATTTAATTTTTTTTTTAATTAAAAATAGCTCATAACTACTCAATTATTACTAACATAAATGTGTGAAAATGGCCTAAGATCTTGACTAAATTGAAATTGTAGGCGTCTGCCGTTGGGAATGATCGCTATTTTGGAGCAGACGCTGTCAATTACGTCAAAAAAACGCCGTCAACTTCCTCACAGGTTATCGCCGTTATTTTTGTGTCAAAATATTACTAAATATGTTAGTAACCAAAGTTGAAAAAGAGGACTTTGACAGACGGTCGCATTCAAACCGCAGACGGGGTTTTAAGCTGAAAAGTAAACAAAAAATTGTCTACACTCCAACTGCAAATTTTAACTTATAAAAGGTACCTATTTGGATTAAAGATTTGCAAAATTTCTTGCAATTGATAATCACTTGTAACTTTTCAAGTAAATATTGCATTTTTAAAATAAGCGTTATCACATATGTCAAAAAACGCCGTCAACTCCCTCACAAGTTACCTTCAATTTTTTTTTTCAATAAATATTTATTATTGTGTAAGTAATAAAGATGTATAAAGAACACTTCGGCAGACGGTCGCATTTAAAGGACAGACGGGAGTAAATTGCTATTAATATATGAAAGTACGGGTAATACCTAAATTATATAAAACGACCTCGGGAATATAGAGGTCCTTAAGAAAAAATTTTATGTGACAAAGAGGCTAGTGATATAAAACTTATTAAATATTTATTTAATTTTAAAGACCCAATAAAAACAAAAGAAATAGAAGCAAAAATAGAAAAAATTCATCTATTCATCTTCATCACCACTTGTATTGTAAAATACGTCATCTTCATCTGTCCGGATCTGGGATTTTGCAAATTTCTTCGAGTGTAGAAAGAGTTTGTGGTCCAATAAACCATTCCACTTGGTATCTTCCATCGATTAAAAGCCAGCCATGTTCTTCAGGATTTAAAAAATTTGGATTAGCCTCTGTTGCATAATTCCAGATTGCTCAAACTTGATTAACCTTTTTATTCTATTTATTAGTACCTTTCGACAAGGTGGTATCAAGCTCCCATCAAAATTTTTAACTTTATCTAATGGATTTCTTCTCTGGGATACACTACCACCATGGTTTCTAAGAAACAAATCTAGCCTTGTGTCATTCACACTATTGTCATTATGCCTACCATACATGCAGCATACAAATTTTTCAATGCATTGAATTTGCTCTTCCGATATATCCTGGGAATGGCCAAAAAAGGCAAAAATTCTGGCAATATTTAGATCTTTCTCAATAATGTTAAAAGGCTTTATTTTACCTATTCGGATAAATGATGCTGTATAATCACTGCCTGTTAAAGCGTGATAGGCAGATAAAGCTTGAGAAAGGATGTCTCCTAAATTTGTGTATTATATATCGTTAGCAGAAACGTATCTCAGAGTATTTTTTGACTGAAGTCCAGTTTCTATCCAAATATTCACTCTATTTGTTAGTTTTTGCATATTTCCCACTGCTATTATTAATATATCAGTATCGGAGGCACGTATTACAACATTTATACTTTCTGGTAGTTTAGATATAAGAAATATAATTCTATTATCAGCTTCATGATGAGTAGAATATAAAAAGTTATGCAGAACATCAAGCAAAAGAATAGACCTAATTTTCGATAAGTATGTAGTGCCATCGTTAAAAGACATTGAAAGAGACAGAAGAGCAGGGGTATCAGGAAGGGATAATATGTTTAATATTATTGGAGAAGAGCAAAAGCGGCCTGACGATTTTTTATAAACATTGAGAAATGACTCTTTTAAAACCGAATTCGTAAAGTTTTTAGTGAAACATTGGAAAAATGTTGTAATATACGTGCCTCCGATACTGATATATTAATAATAGCAGTGGGAAATATGCAAAAACTAGTACAGTGAATGAAGGTAAAAATCAACTATTACCTCCGATTTCGGTGAACCTCCATCGATTTGCATGAAAATTTGGGATTGAGTATATTTTACCCTCAACTTCAAAAGTGACATATGCTCGACTTGCGCTTTTTGCATTTTAGGGGTGAAATCCACCTCTTTTGTTAAAAATGGGAAAAAATGCAGATTTAAGCATTCTGGCGTAAGTAATCTCGTTTAATTAGATAAAATAAATATTTTTCAACACTTATATGCATGATTTATGATTTTAATTAATTTTTCAACCCTTTTAGCAACCACCTCTTAAATCGAAAATCATGAAAAAATCATTTTTTGTATTTCTGAAATATGAAATCGCATATTAACAATACACAAACGGTTTGTTTAATGTTTATGATATAATTTTTGGTTGACTGTGAAATTTCAACCCTTAAAAACCACCCCCTTAATGCAGAATCATTGCAAAAATTGGTTTCAAGAAACTTTAATCATTTGAATAATACATTACTGAATTGAAATCTCATTTACTGAGTATTAAAGTAATTATTTATTTATTGAGAAATTTTCCACCCTTAAAAACTACCACGTCATAAAAATAATGGAATTTTTTTTTTTATCAGCTTTAATAGCTTTAATTATTTAGAATCTACTTCTTACTATCTATCTTTTTTCCTATATATGCATACAAAATCTCTGCTCAAAAATTTTTTCCAAAAAATGTTATTGGTTTTTTTACAATAACTCCGTTAATTTTTATGATATCAGGTTCATCCAAAAACCATTTGAAAGGTAATTTCAAGGGCTATAAGATCGTATTAAATTTAATCTTTTAAAACCCTTATTTTTAAAAGATAAAAGGTTAAAGGGCCCCGGTTACATGGTTCTCGCAGTAAAATTTAGGCTTTAAACTTTTCTATCTCGGTTATTTTTTATCCTACAAAAATAAAAAAAAAATAAAATCTTTGTTAAAAAAAAAAACTCAAATTTCGTTCTCTATTATTTTTTACGTATATCGAGTATTTTTTGAGTTATTATCAAAAGAAAATGAAATTTACGAAAATTTGAAAAATTCTGATTTTTTTTAAATCATATTTTTTTCAAAAATATGCATTCTAAACCGGTCAAAATTTTTAAAGTCATTACTTATGCTAAAATAAAGAAAGTCTTATAGGGATTACTATAAATTTTAATTTTTGTGGAAATGGCGTAGGTTTTATTTTTCACTTTTTCCTAAAAAATTCGAAAGGGTCCTCTTATTTTCATCATAACTTGCTTAATTTTGATGCTATCAACTTCTTCTATGGCTCATTTGATTGGTATTTTTGAGTACTTTGAAAAGTGTTCAGTAAGTATATTTTATAAAATGCATCGTTTTCCCGTTATTTAAGCTTGAATACTTAGATTTGAGTACTCGCCGAAAAAAAAATATACATTCAATTACCTATAGCTCACTTTGAATTAATATTAAAAGGTTTTTTAAGGAATGAATTTATTCGTTTTTTTATTAGCTTCAATTTTGGTAATGACAACTTTTTTGTAAAAACTTATAGTTTTTGAGTTATTTATGAAAAACCGCTTTAAAACATGCATTTTTTTAAAGAAAAATCAAAATCTTTGATCTTTAATAACTCAAAAAGTATTGATTTTTTTTAATAACTTTATATAACAAATTTTGCTTAGAATTGGTCCCTCTATCGATTCCTGGGGTTATTTTTCATAAAATAATTTCCACCCCCGAGAAGGGGTGGCATCCACCCCCAGGGTAAAAGCGCAAGTTGGCACTATGTCACTTTTGTTTCTTGAGGTATCCTCTAACTACTCACAAATTTTCATGAAAATCGATGGAGGTTCAACGAAATCGGAGGTGAAAACCTTCAGTGACTGTACTACAAATAGAATGAATATTTGGATAGAAACTGGACTTCAGTCAAAAAATACTCTGAGATACGTTTCTTTTAACGATATATACACATATTTAGGAGACGTCCTTTCTTAAGCTTTACCTGCCTATCACGCTTTAACAGGCAGTGATTATACAGCATTATTTGTCCGAAAAGGTGAAATAAAGCCTTTTATTGAGAAAGATCTAAATATTGCCAGAATTTTTGCTTCTTTTGGCCATTCCCAGGATATAACGGAAGAGCAAATTGAAGGCATTGAAAAATTTGTATGCTCCATGTATGGTAGGCATAATGCTAATAGTGTGAATGAAACAAGGCTAGATTTGTTTCTTAGAAACCATGGTGAGAAGGGAAGAAATCCATTAGATAAAGTTAAAAATTTTGATGGGAGCTTGATGCCACCTTATCGAAAGGTACTAATAAATAAAATAAAAAGGGTTAATCAAGTTTGCGCCATCTAGAATTATGCAACAGAAGCTAATCAAATTTTTTTAAATCCTGAAGAACATTGCTGGATTTTAATCGATGGATGATACTAAGTGGATTGGTTTATTGAACCACAAACCCCTTCTATACTTGAAGAAATTTGCAAAACCCCAGATCCGGACATAGATGAAGATGACGTATTTTATAATACAAGTGGTGATGAAGATGAATAGATGAATATTTTCTTATTTTTGCTTCTATTTTTTTTTTGTTTTTATTGGGTCTTTAGAACTAAATAAATATTTAATAAGTATTATATCACTAGCCTCTTCGTTACATAAAATTTTTGCTTAAGGACCTCTATATTCCCGAGGTCGTTTTAAATAATTTAGATATTACGCG
Source organism: Rutpela maculata (assembly GCA_936432065.2). Lineage (NCBI taxonomy): Eukaryota > Metazoa > Arthropoda > Insecta > Coleoptera > Cerambycidae > Rutpela > Rutpela maculata. The sequence goes on along the minus strand of OW386293.2, from coordinate 121,603,914 downwards.
TACTTTCATATATTGATAGCAATTTACTCCCATCTGTCCGTTGAATGCGACCGTCTGCAGAAGTGTTCTTTATACATTTTTATTACTTACACAATAATAAATATTTATTGAAAAAAAATTGAATGTAACTTGTGAGGGAGTTGACGGCGTTTTTTGACATGTGTGATAACGCTTATTTTAAAAATGCAATATTTACTTGAAAAGTTACAAGTGATTATCAATTGCAAGAAATTTTGCAAATCTTTAATCCAAATAGGTACCTTTTATAAGCTAAAATTTGCAGTTGGAGTGTAGACAATTTTTTTTTACTTTTCAGCTTAAAACCCCGTCTGCGGTTTGAACGCGACCGTCTGTCAAAGTTCTCTTTTTCAACTTTGGTTACTAACATATTCAGTAATATTTTGACACAAAATTAACGGCGATAACCTGTGAGGAAGTTGACGGCGTTTTTTTGACGTAATTGACAGCGTCTGCTCCAAAATAGCGACCATTCCCAACGGCAGACGCCTACGATTTCAATTTAGTTAAGACCTTAGGCCATTTTCACACAACATTTATGTTGGTAATAATTAGGTAGTTATGAGCTATTTTTAATTTTTTAAACAAATTTAAATCTAATAAAGAGACCAATTACGTCCGGCAGACGGGCGGTTTTAAAATTACAACCTAAAGTAGTACCGACGTGTCAGTTCAAACCTTTGATAACTTATGAGGAGTTATTTTTACTGCCAGCTCTCGGTCTAACTGTAAAGAAATTACTTACTCCCTGTATTAAAACGATATACTTAAATAACATAATATACAATTAAATAATTACTCCTGTCAACAAAACTTTGGTATGGTCCTTAGTCTAAGCTCCAATGGCAAGGATGTTAAACAATTTTGGCCTAAGCAGAACAACGGAAAATGAACACAGTTTTTGATGGCATTTTTCCCGTAGAATGCGATGATGTATTCGGTTTTGTGAAAAAATGGCGGGAAAATGTGGAAAGTTAAGAAAATACTTGAGAATTTACAAAGTCCTGTCTGAGATATTCATAAGTTAAACTTTTAAAATCTATAATATTTTATTCTAGATTATGGTGGTTTCTTTTAGTATTTTTCTCGTAGAATATGGTTCTCTACTTTTCCTTGCCGAAAAACGTCAGGAAAATGCGGAAAAATTTAGAGAATGCCCAAAAATTTACAAATTCGAGTCTGTGATATTCAAAATTTAAACTTTTTAAGATCCATAGATTATTATGCGAGATTCAGGTGATTTCTTGTAGTATTTTTTCCGTAGGATAAGAGAAAAATTGCGAGAAAATGTTGGGAAAAGGCGTGAAAATTAAAAAGATGCTTGAAAACTCACAAAATCTAGCCTGAGATAATCATAATTTTAACCTTTTAAGATGCAGAGTGTATAACTAAAGATTGAGGTGGTTTTTCATCGTATTTTTCCTTTGGAATACGATAGTCTACTCTGTTTTGCGTTAAAATGTCGAAAAAATGTAGAAAATCAAGGAAATGTCCGATGACTCAACATATCCAGTCTGCGTCATTCCTAAATGAAATATATTAGGAATCAACGTTAATAACTTGATTATAGTGTCTCTTGTACTTATTCAGTGAAAAGATAAGGTTAACACGGATGTGCGGGACAACCTCGGAAAAAGTAAAGAGTGCATAATAACTTGCAATATTTAGCCTGTAACAACCACAAGTTAAACCCATTAAGATCCAGAGTATCTAACTTAATTTCAAGTTAGATAAAGCCACTATAATCTCGAGCTAATAATGTTGGTTCTTAATATATATATTCACTTAGGAATGACGCAAACTAGGTTTTGTGAGTTTTCAAATAGTTTCTTAATTTTTTTGCATTTTCCTAACAAAATTCAGTGTGACAAGGTAATTAACAAAAATCTCCAGCCAGACAGGTTTTAATAGATAGTAGGCCAGTGGAATTAGCAAATATGCATATTGTAATTCGTTTCAGGATGCCACGTGGATTAAACGATAGTTTTATTGATTACGAACATGACTCTGAATTTGGTCCACTTTTTGACCGCCGGAAAATTATTTATTTAACGATTTATTGTTGAAAAATTCCAAAAAATCGACTTGTTTAAAGATAACTCAAAGACCTTTGACGATAGGTTTTTCAATTTGTAGATACTGTTAGAACTTTGGAAAACGATTACTTTGAGAGGTGTTTCGTTTACAACGCTTGAAAATTTGTTTAAATAATTGCAAAAAGCCGTGAAAATTTTCGCAATTTGCAAATATTTTTCATTCTTAACAAAAGCACTTTAGTGCTTGAAACTTTGACAAAATATGTCTTTTATCACCCCAAAGTTACCTCTAAAATTTCATAAAAAAATTTTAATTATTTTAAGAGATATTCAATTTGATTATTAAAAACATGAATAATGTAAAATGCAAATTCACCCAGTTCCCGTTGTCGTAGAGGGTCAATCTGGACATCACTTTTTTGTTGAGACTTAAACTTTTTGTTTTCATTAATGGTAAATCAAATTTGCATTATTTTCAACTTCAAAATGGCGTTTGAAAAAGTGTCACATTTTGAGGTCAGGTTTTTTGCTGATAACTTTTAAACAAACGAAGATTTTGCAATATCGTTCTGATATTTTTGTTGCTGGGGTTTTTTCACACATTTTCAAAAAAAAATGACTCTATAGCCTTACTAGAAGCCGAGATGATTTTTTTTTTAATAAATTCGTAATTTGTTTATTAATAAACATTAACAGCTGAAACTTGGCGAACAACTAGTTTAATAGTCTTTGTAATAGAGCTGAGTTTGGGGGAAAGAATTCAATTTGCAACGATAACAATAATTAATTTTAAATCAGCGTCAGAACAGGAGTGAGAAGCATGAGTCATATCTGTAACACGTTCATAAAATGATCGAGACGAGTTCAAATCCGTCAACCAAAAATTTACCGTTTCTCCGATTTTGACTTTTTTTTAATTTGGGGTAGCGTATTAAATAATAATATCTGTCATGTCGATTTTTTCCTAATTAAACAATAATTTGTTATAAACAATTATTAATTGTTAAAAAAATTTTTACGAATTTATTAAAAAAAAATCATCTCGGCTTCTAATAAGGCTACAGTCATTTTTTTTTTTTGAAAATGTGTGAAAAGACCCCAGCAACAAAGATATGAGAACGATATTGCAAAATCTTCATTTGTTTAAATGTTATTAGCAAAAACCTAACCTCAAAATGTGACACTTTTTCAAACGCCATTTTGAAGTTGAAAATAATGCAAATTTGATTTGCCATTAATGAAGACATAAAGTTTAAGTCTCAACAAAAAAAGGATGTCCAGATCAACCCTCTACGACAACGGGAACTGGGTGAATTTGCATTTTACATTATTTATGTTTTTAATAAACAAATTGAATATCTCTTAAACTAATTAAAATTTTTTGATAAAACTTTAGGGATAACTTTGGGCTAATTAAAGACATATTTCTCCAAAGTTTCAAGCACTAAAGTGCTTTTGTTAAAGAATGAAAAATATTTGCAAATTGCTAAAATTTTCGCGGTTTTTTGCAATTATTTAAACAAATTTTCAAGCGTTTCAAACGAAACATATCTCAAATTAACCGTTTTTCAAAGTTCTAACAGTAGATACAAATTGAAAAACCTATCGTCAAAGGTCTTTGAGTTATCTTTAAAAAAGTCGATTTTTTAAAATTTTTCAACAATAAATAGTTAAATAAACAATGTTCCGGCGCGCGGCGGTCAAAAAGTGGACCAAATTCAGGGTTATGTTCGTAATCAATAAAACTATTGTTTAATCCACGTGGCATCCTGAAACGAATTACAATAAATTTCAGTCTTTTTTTTACTAATTCTATTGGACTATAGGGGAAATCTCAAACTTCATTTTTAAACAAAAACCAAGGGGGTGTTTTGAAGTGTACTTTCATGAAAAAAATTATTTATGACGAAAGGTCTATCAGATGTTAATTAACAAAAATTAAAAAATGATACATTATTTACCATAAATTGTGTAAATTTCAAGCAGTTGTTTTGCAGTTGTTTTGAAAAGTAAATTCATTTGGTGCCGCAAGGATCAATTTTAGGTCCCTTGCTTTTTTCAATTTACACGTTCAATTTAATAAACAGTTTACAGCACTGTAAGTCTCACTTTTACGCAGACGATACCCAAATCTATTATAGCTTCCCCCCTCAGATGCTGCTAAATTCATGTTTGTCAATCAATAGTGATCTTGAGTCATTTGTTAAAACAGCCACAGACCACTGCTTAATTATAAATCCTAATAAATCTAATGTATTAACCTTTGGAACTAAAATAAATCGTCAAACTGTAAATAATACCATTAATATTAAAATTGATAATTCTAAACTTGAAATAGTAGATCACGCAAAAAACTTAGGTCTGTTAGTGGATAGTGAATTAAGATTTGAAAAATATATTAATAATATCATACACCGCTCATACTTTTCTTTAAAATTGATTTACGGCAACAGACATTATTTGACACCGAAAATAAAAACGATGCTTTGCGAAACCTTGGTATTATCAAAATTTAATTATGCAGATACTGTTTATGGTCCAAATTTAACCAGTCAATATAAACGTAAAATTCAAACCGTTCAAAATTCATGTTTGCGACTTATATTTGGAATAAGAAGACGACAAAGAATATCACATAAGTTAAAAAATGTTGGCTGGTTAAACATGGAAAATCGTAGAATTATGCGTGCTGCTACACTTTATCATAAAATTATTATTAACAAAAAGCCGTCCTATCTACACAGAAAAATAAAATTTCGTACTGACATCCACAACATTAATATTAGATTTAAAGCTGTATTAACTCCACCAAAATTTAGAACAGAATTTTTTAAGAGATCCTTCACCTACCAGACATGCAAAATTTATAATTTCATCTCACAGATATTAAAAACCAATAAAAACATTCATAAATTCAAAACAAAACTTAAAAATTTCCTTCTCAACAAACAACAATAAATAAGTCAACTTCTTAAATATCATAAATGAATAGTATTATAAATGCCCTTTTATATTTATTTTATATTATTTCATATTATTTTGTTTTATTTTTATTATAATCATTCATTTTATTACGATATATTATATAGTGTGTATTCCATTAGGTAATTTAGATAGTAGGGATAATTTTTCGGGTTAAGTGGAAGAGCAACAAGTTAACGTTTCTTTTTTTCACTAACAAGTTGAACTTCGCCCTTTACTTCCAATAATATATGTGTATAATATATAGTTGTATTTTTTTCTGTCTTAATTGGAAATAATAAAGACGTTTATTATTATTATTATTATTTTTTTAACTAATTTTAAAAGTTAATTAAAAAAATAGCAATTAACACATTTTTACTAGTCTGACGGGCGCAGGCGTAAGATATTTATTACATGTTTTCCAATCATTTTCACCTTTTAAATTTGAGGTGTTCGATAGGGTACCTTTTTGTGCCATGGGAGCCTAGACTACCTGGGTTCTTCTTTATCTCTAATATTATGTAATATTACTAATATTTTTATGGAAAATTTTGAGGAAAATAATATTGATAACTTAATTTATATAGGTACCTAAAGTATGGTGGAGATATATAGATGATATTTTTGGGATATGACCTTATAGTAAAGAATATTTATGTAATTTTTTAAATCAGGTTAACTAAAAAGAACCATCAAGTAATTTTACAAGGATGTACAGAATAATAATAATGGAATTATCTTTCTTATTCGTTTTAATTAAAAAGTTAGATAACACATATAAAAGCAGTATTTTTCGAAAACAAACTCACGGAAATAGATATTTGAATTTCAATTCAAAACAACATATTATTATCAGCGTTAGAAAGGTGTAAAATGTTTGTACGATAGGGCTAAAGTAATGTCTCCAAATGACGAAATTTTAACTAACGAAAAACAATTCAATTATTTATAAAAACTGTTCTATTTAATAATCAATACCCAGAGAGTTTTGTTGATAGCCAGCTGAAAAAACGTTGAAATTAGAGTGAACACTCAACATTTACAACCTGAGTTTAGATCTTTAACAGTAATTCCATATACAGCGTGTGTAAAAAGTATTGAAACATTACCGTAACTTTTAAAATACTGATTGTATAAAAACACCTTGGACAGGTCGATTATTATTTTCAACTAGGTACGCAACTTTTGGTGCAATTTATAATTTTTAGTTTTACACACTCCCATCCCCAGTGACCCCAACTTTTGTTCAAATAGCATAAAAAATTGATAAGGTTTTTGAGTAATATTATATTTACGTTCAACTACTAAGTTTTCCACACAAACTTGAGGTAGAGTTTTAGGCGCATTTCTTATGTACTATCCCCGGTAGGCCAAATACATATACTACAGTTTTATCTCCTTTTTTGAGGGGCCAGGTTGTGTGTCGTCTTCTATAGGAACGTTGTCGATGAAAATCTCAGAATCCTCATTGATAGGAATCTCCGTGTCGACCTCCACGTCGTTTGTCAAGTCCATAGATAACATCGTGTAATCGTCCTGGATTTCTCCTTCTTCAAACAAGATTAAGTACCACTTCGTTCACACGTTTCACCACTGCAATTTTGAAAAATGGCAGAACATTTTCATTTTCGGCATCTGCAAGCTGCGCGACACTTGGTTTTGGACCCGCAAAACATCAAAATGCGTGCTGGTTTTTCCATTATCAAGATTCTAGATCTTTGTACCTTCTCAGCCAACTTTGTACCTGAACCTGAAGATACACTCTGAATATATCCGAGTGCCGATCTTATGTGGGTGGAGGCGAGAAGATATTAAATTTGATTTTATTAACCAATTTCATGAATCACTTGTAACGCAGCATGTCAATCGATGCTGCTTTACAAACATTAAATTGTTTATTAAGAAATACTTTGTAAAAAAAATTTCTCGTAGGACTGGAAATAAAAGAGTTATCTCATCAAGTTTTTCACCACCTAATTTTTCATATTTTCTGCTCATAACTTTTTTATTAAGATGACGACCGAATGACAACACCCCCAGGCGCGGGAACCCAGTTTTACACTCACGACCGACCACTTTACGAAATTCCAAAAAAATCTCTGGCTATCAAAAATGAGCGATTTTATATCAGATTGACTAATTTTTATATTATATATCTTTTCCTAATTTGTGATTTTAGATGCTAGCGCCGAAGATGAAATCCAAAGAAGCTATCGAAGACTGCAAAAGAAATTGAGCCTGGAGTTTCAAGAAAAGCTCTCCGAATGGGAAAGACTTAAACAAAATTCACCAGGCACTTCAAATCCTTCCTCCGCATGTGGCTTCGTAGAGGAAAACCGGGACCCCAACTTCATGAAAAAAATGGAGGAGTGGCAAAAAATCAAGAGCCAACAGCAGTCGACCACTAAAAGTCAAATGCCGAGCGAGTTTGACTTACCACCCGAGTTTAAGAAAAAATTACAGGAGTGGGAGAAAATTAAAAAGACCTCAGGAAAGGAAGCTTCTGCTGCTAAGAGGAAATTAGGAGAAGTGGGACGATGGAAGTCACTCAGTGGTCATCGATCTGAAACCTCCACAGCTTTCGAATACCCTCCTTTGTCAGAAGATTTCCGAAAAAAATTGGACGAGTGGAAGCAAATCAAGGCGAGCGGGGGAGCAGCCCCTAGTTGCGAAACTTCGCAAAAGAAACAAAGAGATAAAACGCCTAGCCCGAAATTAGCCAGAAAAAACTCCTCACCGAAGCACAGTAAGAAACAAAAAGACCACGAAAAAGAACTACATTGGTTCGAGAAAGAGTTGGGCAAAATAGAAAAAGAAAAACAGAGGTTGGAGAGGGAAAGGCAGAAGTTTCTAGAAAGGGAGGAAAGGTAAATTTTGGTTATTATTTTGTCTTATGTGAGTTGTGATATTTAATATTTGCAGGTTATCCAAACTGCGTAGGTCTGTCACAGGTGGCAACAAGAAAGAAGTACTGATTCATACACCGTCAGGCTTTTACAGGTTTGAGGGAATTTCCAGGAAATTCACTCAGAAGCTGTACGAGTGGGAAAAGGCGAAAGGAATTGGACCAGAAGCGTCGACTTTCGCACTGCTATCATCCTCGTATACCCCAGAAAACAGACCGACAGCAACAAGGCATAGCGGCTGTAAGTAAACCACATATCAAACCCATATGCGACACTTCTCTGATCTCGCTAAAATGCCGCTTGTGACCTTGCCCATTTAAATTGGATGCAGAAACATTGCCAGATATGGACTTCATATTTAACGAAAAACACTGTTGCCAGTTTAGATAGTTCGAATCGTGGCGATAAATTGCAGAGATGACTTTTACGTTTTGTTTTTTAATAATTACCTCTTAACTTTCTTCTCCATCTATATATTGAGTATATGTATTTAGGAGTAAATTCGTGGGTTTTCATTTGTCTCTTATCTTCTGTCTTTGTAACGGTCAAATCGATATTAACGCGGTTCCTCCAGGAAAGTTTACACATATTTAAACCCATTGCGTTCACTATATTGATTTTGCCTTTTCGAAATTATAAAAAATAATCCGACAGCGATAAACTGAAGGAGTATTAATAATTTAGACATTCAAACAGGAATATAGAGAAAAAATTATGAGTGATTTTGTAGCATTTCCTGTCACGGGACGTATGAGATGGGTTCCTCCCCTCCTCCCCTTAGTGCAGTTTGTGATGTTTTGATGAAGCCCCCCCCCCCCTCTTAAATGCGTCTCGCATTTAATTGACAACCACAGATATAGCGAGACTTTCCTGCACAAGACAAAAATGTGGCATCTCTCAAAAGTTTGCATATTTTAATTATATGTCGGTTACATCTGACGACCCTGAATGGTCTTTCTCACAACTTAAATAGATTTATAACGAGACGTCAAAGTTTAACTCCAAGATATTTAGAATATATATCAGTAATATACTTTTACTCTCACGTGTGTTAGTGTATCCAATACTTCCAACCCTCTCTGAAATAATGTTTATAATAATTTGAACGTATTAACTTTGGATGCTATGGGTTTATGGGATTCGCAAAAGAAAGTAAAATATTACCGTAATACGCTTGCAAATTTTTAAACAATGACATATCATCTACAGCCAACCATTGTTTTGACATCATTTACTGCCGTGGTCTGGATTGTAGATATCGCTGCATACGAAATTCTATAGTCAATTCTATAATTATGTCCCTTTAAATCCCTTTGACCTGAATATTTCTCCTCTCTTGTCACACAATGTGTAGATGTCCTATTCAGTGCCGCACATGAGTTTGATATATGTTAAAATCTATCTGTCATAGTGCAGCTCTTGTGGTTATCACCAAGAGCATCAAATTTAAAAAAAATATTCTATGGTTTTAGCTAATACCCCTCCACTTACCCGATCCAAATCAGCGGACAGTATAGCTATTTCCGCTTTAAATTTAACGTGCCCCTTGATGAGTCAACAGCCATCAAGTTTATCTCTGAACGACGTCGAGGAATTGGAAAAAGAATGTTTGGACTCTAAATCCTCTTCACTGCGGTATATAATGGAATACCAAGACCCGTTAGACCTTGATGAGCCGGAAGCTGTCCTTGTAGAAGTAGAAGATTACGAAGAAGAAACCGCAGCTCCACTTCAAACTTATATCGAAAAACACCAACTGCCAATTTATCAAAGGCAAGAGGTAAAAGCATTATGGTAAGTCTCTATAATTTAAGACTAGTTGATAAGGAAATATGCATTACTTCTTCCATTGCAGTGAAGGGGAGACCGTCGCTGCTCCCAGAGTGAGGAGGTCTGAATCTGCCAGAGCTCAAACTAATTACAACTTAATAGAAGATGCTGTGAATCTTCTGAGGCAATTGGCGGAAAATGAAATTGAAGTAAAGTAAGTGTGAGTACCATTGAAATATACATACTAAACATTCTTCCTTCTCAGAAATCTCAGTCAAGTTGCTATCAAGGGCCAACAGAACACTGAAAATAAAACAAAATTAAAGGTAAGCAACAAAACTGTAGTAAATCAAAGTGAATTTATGTTGGTTTTCAGGACATTTATGGAAACCAAAAACAAATTTCTAACAGACTCACGGAGAAACTGTTGCGTCTTCAAGAAGCAAATTCGTCGGTAGCTTCTGCAATATCCAAGGAAGAAAGTAACACTCAGGGGCACTTAAACGATATTTTGGAAGCTGTACATGACCTTTCCAACGAGATCCTCCAAATGGTATGAAGACGATAATACCTAGAATATTTACTTGACAATTTTTAATTTTCAGGCTGAAAAGATGGTACAAAATATCGGTAACAGGTCAATTGATAATTTTGGTACCACATACAAAATGTATCTCTTAGTGTTTGAAAACATTAGAGATATTAGAACTAAACTACTTGAGTTGAGAAGGAATCTCAGTTACGTTTGTGCTGCTACAGGTATGCTTCGTTTAATGAAAGACGTACCCGATCTCTTAGGACTCGGCAAGTAATAGTAAATCAAAATTGTAGAGTAAGCAAATTTCATTGCAAAGATATTGATTGTGAAAATATATTGCAAATCGATTTAATCGTTATTCCATGAAATGTGGTGCAGTACTTTAAATAATTTATCCCGTTCTTGGGTTGCAATCGCTGATTGCATAGACACTTAGAACATCGGATCTTAACCCAATCGACTTTTTTCTTCGGAAGTAGATGCTAATTCTGAACCGGTAATTGAACATTGTTGTCACTTTGCAATGAATTCCTAATCATTTTTCAATCCTACAGCAGTATTCTCATTATTTACTGAATATCATGGTAACAAAGACTAATCTGACCACAATTTGGATTTATTTTTACTTGTTGCGTCATCCCCAAGAGTAATCTGTATAAGTTTTCTTAAGTCCGTGTTAAAGCCACATAATTAAGTGTAAGTATATTTTTTTAGATTTGACTGCCCCCAGAAAATTGAGCGGTAAAAAGAAAGCCTTAGTCCAGAAAACAGTGTCCAATGAGTCAAAATCATCTCGATGCGACACTAGTGACAACTCAAGAAGAGGAAGTCAAAAGGAGGAAAAGCGGTATATCAAGTCAGAGAACAGTGGCTTTAGCAACAGCCAAGGTGCTGTTAAAAAACGCATAAAATACCGACAGAAAACAATGCAGAATAGAAGTATACCTGATACCGACGATGAAGAAGAAGACGGTAAAAAAGAACAATGGAAAAACAACCGTCAACACAAAAAGCTGACAAGAGCAAGAACAATATCTGAGTGTAATTTAGAATCGAAGATAGCTTCGGAACCAGAGGGTGCGGGTTTTTTGGCACAAACAATTATAGTCCCTACTGAAATTAATTATGTAACCGTTAACGCCCCAGAGGAACATAAACTTCCGACAGAGTCACCTTTAACATTGTTTGTAAAAACTACCAGGAAACTATTCACCCCTATCGGTGAAACAAGATTCGCAGACAGCGGAAAATGCTCACCAAATATGGAGTCACCTAGAATATTAATAGAACCAGTTTCGTCAATGTCGATGTCAGAATCTGATTCTAAAACTAATCAAGACGACAATACCAAACCAGAACAAAGCAAAGAAACGGATTCAGGTCCACAAGACAACGTAAAATATTTGCCACCCCTTCCGCCGTCGCCGGTTCCGCAGAGGAAGATGTTGAAGGACGTTTCACCGAGTATCAGATTAATGTTGGCGAAATACAATCAAAGAATATCTGAGCAGGATTGTCATAGTGTTAAATCGGGGAACAGTAGTCAGTCAGGATCAAATTCGCCCATTGCTTGGAGATCTCCTGCGTCAGAAAGAAGGGTGAAAGCTCAAACTGAAAAGTATCAGGAGGAGTTGAAGAAGATGTCACCATTATTGGGTAAATATATAGAATAGAATAACTAGGACTAGAAATTTTTTTCTAAATATTGTCAAAAGTTTTATATGTTCCTCTTAATATATTTATTTTAGGCCAAACTCTTGCAATCAATATAAAAAACACTTAGAAGCAATGGATTTGCTATACAGTGTGTTTTTATTCTGTAAACGGTAATAGATTTCTATGGTTAATGCCTTCCTCAGGAAGTACAATTTACTATTATAACATTATCACCAGAGATGGAGCTGCAGTTTAAAGATATTTTTCGATCAACGAAGGTTTGAAACATATGCCGTTCGATCAAGAATTAAATTTTAAACAAAATTGTTCTTATTCCAAAAAGTCAGATCTGCAGTAGTTTTTGAGTTATTTTAATTTTATTGTCTAATTTTTGAGTGTTATATATTTTTTTTAACTGCTGTAACTTTTTTAATCTTGATTTTCGGATGTAGGTTTTTAGTAATTTTTTTGCCTGCTATAAGAGAATTATTTATTTTTAATAGCACTTCCGATTTAACCGGAAATTACTTTTAATATAAGACTGTTTATGATTTGTGTCCAGTATTGATACTGAACTTTCGATACATTGCACGGTTTTTGAAGAAATTGCAAAAAACTGAATTTTGGACGCCAATTTTTAAGACTTAGCCCGTAATACAAATTTAATTTACCTTCTTTATTTCTGGGGTCAATTGGAAATTAATATTATCCTTAACAATGTTTACCATCTAACAAATAGACTGGAAGGTTATCGTTATAGAAGCGTATGATAATAAAAGTGCAAGTAATTAATTTATAAATACTTACAAGAAATCCCCTGGAAAAAACTAACAAGTGTATTTTCAACAGCCAAACGTTTATATTAAGGATACATCAACAAGTTATCACTCATCTGCTTTTACAGATATATCAAACTACGTTCTTGGTATTCTGAAAGAATGTAAAAATGATTCATGTCTATGAAACGATAAATATTTTTTAAGAAAAATTTGCCTTCAGATTCCCTTTAAAATAAATATTTGCTTAATTCCTCTAATGACCTTTCTTAAATAGAACGGCCTAATAAAAGATTAACAACTGTATTTACAAGTGTTTCTTGATTTTTCCGAGAATATATAACATGACTTTTTTTATTTAAAGTGTATTTTTCTCAAAAATGTTTACCATTTCACTTCAGATTGAGAATGTCAAGAAAAATACCATATCTTCAATATTTGAATTTTTTACCTGGTAAACTGAACTAACAGAATGCATTTTTAATTTACAAAACATAAAATTTATGTAGAAAGTACAATGTAACATGAAACATAGTTCGCAAGTGGACAAAAAAAAAAAACAAAAATAAATTTTGGTTAAGGACAATTTTTTTTGTTTGCAAGACTGCAGATGAATTTTTCTAAAGGATTGTTCAAATCATTACATATGTTACACATTTGTTAAATGCAAGATGTCTTTATATTTGTTCTCAAAAATGCCAAGTAAAATTAATTGATGCTCTAGAAATTTTAAAATTAAATTTTCTTGAAAGTCGATGTTATCATATAATATTTTATATAAGAAAATTAAATGTGATCGATGTCTACGGGTCTTTAGAGTATCTAGGGAAAATTTCGAGAACAGTTTTAGATGCCACATTTTGTTTTATTGTAAATAACGTTACATTTTGCTTCATGTAAGGGTAATTTGTTTATCATACACCATCTATTAATACGATCAATATTAGTTTGCACTTCAATGCAATGCAATGCAATGCAATGCTTTCACACGCAACATTACAAATTAATTAATTAATTTTATCATCCGCGTATAAAATGAAGTCGACAGTGATATGTCGTTCACAAGCAAATTTTAAAAAGTGGACCTAAGCTTGGACCTTGGGGTACTCCTGACATAGCTAAAGCTTCGATAGATTCAAAACCATGGTATAACACATATTGCTCTTTATCAGTTAAATAGGAATTAAAAAGAGAATGTAGTGGTTTTTTTCAGTCTATAGAAGACCTTAGAACCAAGACCTTAGAACTTTAGCTTTATAACGCCACTTTGTATACCCTTGTTAATAGAATCAGAAATAAACTCGGTAATATTAAATCAATTGGTAACTGCCGAACGGCCTTTGAAACAGCCTTTGAAGAATCCGTATTGAGCTATTGACATAGTCAAAAATAAAATGGTGGTCTAAACAAAAATTTTAAAATTATCCATGGTATTTTTAGATTCAGAATAAGATTGCTGGAAAAAGTTAGTAAAAGAATTAGTAATATGTTGTGGATGGATATTCGTTTTAGTAATTCATAAAGTTTGGTAGGTCAGATCAATTTCTTTTATAATTAATAAATTGCCAACTATATTTTCCTCAATATGATTGCGACATCTTTTATAATAATTTATCGAAATCAATTTTTACTTTTTGTCTTAACCTTTAAACCTCTCTGGGAAGGGTACATTACGTAAACACATTCTACAATGTCTGTTTTTTTATTTAGGAGGTCGCAGAGAGGTCCAAAAATCAGCGAGCGTGGGCTATCTGCACTCAGGAAACAAACAAGTTACCGTGCCAGTACGACGAGAATCGGTTCAAGACAGTTTATTAACCAGCAGCCCAGTATCCAAATCGTCTAGTACTGGGATGATGTTCTCCGAAAATCCACTTGGAGAAGATCAAAGTTGCACAGAATCACCGAAGAAACCCTTACGATTAGACATATCTCAAACAAGCTATGACACATCAAGACACTCTCCTGAAATACGGCTGAAGAAACTTCAAAAAGCCAAAGAGGAATTTTTGCGATCCACTCCTGCATCAGCCCCTCCCCAACTGACTAACCAAGAAGTGCTCAAATTTCCCACACGGAATCGGTTAAGTCAAATCAGCGTCGACAGTGAGTCTAGCTACGATAGTACTTTACCTGGGGCTCTTGTAAAATCAGCCAGTGCTGGTATGATAAATATAGACCCTGATACGTACAGACAGATAGATCCTGAGTTGCACGGAGGTGGATACGTTTCCCTGCCACGTGACACAAGAAATCCTAAGTCGAGCAAGTTTGGGTTCTCTAGCATAGCATCTAAATTTAGAAAAGTGAAAATGAGGAGGGGTAAAGACAGAGATAGAGATAAAGATAAAATGAACGCGGTGTCTACATTGTGCAGGCATAGTCTGGTTGTGGATATCACCAAAACTAACACTGAAGCCCTTCGTAATATGGGAAATGATTTGGCGGGACTACCGCCAACAGCGGCGTCGTCGTCTCATACGTTTAGTAATAACAATAGTCAGAACCCTAGAAGAGGAACTGATTCACCATCGCCTTCTACTTCTACGACGAGAAGTAACACCAGTTGGATAAAGAAATCGCTGTTCAAAAAATAATGCTGTAAAATACTAACATTTATACATGTGTAGAAATTGTAATAAAAACTTTATTAATTTTAGAATATATAATGTTTTTATGCATACATTTTTAAACTATGTTATTTGAAGTTGTATATAGGATTTGGCATCACAATGCCTAGGTAGGTGTTGTAGGAATCAACTGAAGTAATATCTTAGGTTTTTCGTTTACTTATAAATCCTGTAGCATATTGTGGCTGTGCTGTACTGAAGAGGAACAGTAACCCCGAAACAGCAGTTTCGATAGCTGCATCTTTATTCTCAATTAGAGATTTTAGGAAAATGTATTACAACTATTTTTAAAAACCATAAAGAGTCATTGTGATCAAAACAAAATTAATTTAATTACAGAAAATAACAATATTTTTTATACTATCAAAATTGAAAATTAAAAACGATGTATTAAAGAAAAATAATCAGTTCTAGTGGAATGTTGAAGCTAATAGCGTGTATTTTCGTACCCAATTGACAAATATCGACTTTTAATTATTTAAACAATATTATAACCAAAAAATGGCCAAGGAAATGCCAAAATAACAAGTTTTAGCTAAAAAACCGCTACCCAAGGAATCACTACTTCCACATTCAGATTTTCTATCCAAGTCACTCGCAACGAAAAAAATTTGTATGTGGAAATAATTGTTTATGGAACTTTAATAATATAATATTTGAAATCCTCTACCCCCCCTGGTAGTGGGGGTGGATGAAGTAAAAAATATTTTGAGGTTTCTGGTTCTTGTACACATACTAAATAACATTTTTTTTTCATTCCTTTTAATATGGGGTGGGGGTGGTAATGGGGGTGGCTAATGCCTTAGCTTCTCTTGTATATACTAAATATCAATTTTATGGACTCTTACCTGCTTGATTTACGTATTTATCCCCCAACTCTTCGACGGAACAAGATGAAAATATAATCCAGCTCCAGATCTCGTTAAAGTACATATATGTACCAAATTTCAAGTCAATATCTTAAACGGTTCCAGAGTAAACGTGCGCACAAAGAAAGTTAGACAGACAGACCGACAGACAGAAATTTTTTTTCGCTCAAACTTATAATCTCGACGTTTCATGACATTCTAAGCCTATTTGCACAATAAAGATTTTTTTAAAATTTTTGTCGTTACTATACTTCCACTGGATGTGGAAGTAAAAATGACCACTTTCAAAAGGAACTTTTAAAGTTTCTGTTAAACTTTAACAATGTCTTTTAACGTGAAATAAAAAAAGTCACATATATTATTTTATTAACAAAGATATTTAATGTTTACCGACTTTCACGCATCAAACTTTTTATAAACAATTCGTCATATCTTCATTATTTTTAAAATAATGAAACGGTTTACAGATCTTTAGGCATTTATCACGAACCATACGCAATATGTTTGTCCCCACCCGATTTATAGAAGTCAA
This sequence comes from Rutpela maculata, assembly GCA_936432065.2. Taxonomy (NCBI): domain Eukaryota; kingdom Metazoa; phylum Arthropoda; class Insecta; order Coleoptera; family Cerambycidae; genus Rutpela; species Rutpela maculata. The sequence goes on along the minus strand of OW386293.2, from coordinate 121,587,219 downwards.
TATATTTAAAAATGCTGAAACGGAAACACGAAAAAAAATCGCAGTTTCTCAATCTAGGTAAATAGAAATTCTGCTGAATACCGGATAAAACGATTTTAGTTATAACCTCTCTGATGACTAAAAAAAATTATCTTCCACATCCAGTGGAAGTATAATAACGACAAAAAAAATTTTGAAATTTTGTATTCTTCAAATAGGTTTAGAATGTTATGAAACGTCAAGATTCTAAATTTGAGCGAAAAAAAATTGTCGGTCTGTCTGTCGGTCTGTCTATAACTTTTTTTGTGCGCACGTTTACTCTGGAACCGTTTAAGTTATTGACTTGAAATTTGGTACACACATGTACTTTAACGTGATCTGAAACTAGATTATATTTTCATCTTATTCCGTCGAAGGGTTGGGGGGTAAATTTGGGGTAAACAGGTAAATCAACCAGGTAAGAGTCCATAAAATTGGTATTTAGTGTATACAAGAGAAGCTAAGGTTTCAAAAACTTTTTTGGCATTAGCCACCCCCATTACCACCCCTACCCCATTATTAAAGGGGATGAAAAAAAATTGTGATTTAGTGTATGTACAAGAACCAAAAGCCTCAAAATATTTTTTCACTTCATCCACCCCCACTACCACCCCCCTATCACCACCTCCACCCTACTACCGTGTGGGATATTGTTTTATGGGTTTTTGGGGTGCACGATTTCAAATATATTATTAAATTTCTATAAACAATTATTTCCACATACAATTTTTTTCGTTACGAGAGACTTGGATATAAAATCTGGATGTGGAAGTAGTGATTCCTTGGGCAGCGGTTTTTTTTTTGTCATGAAAATATGCAATATGCCCCTGGATTAAGTTTACAAGAGAGAAAATCTTTTCATTTTTAATTTTAGAAAAAAATGCTAATGGCATAAAAATGTTCACTTGATTTAACTTCAATATTAAGACAGTGTGTTTTTAAAATAAGAAAATAGAGCAATAATTTAATGTGAGAAATAACTTAAAAGAATTTTTTTTAAGCAAAAATATTAACACTGCAACAGAAAATATATTGAATACAATGTTATGATACGGGAATAACAGTTACTGCTACTTAAAAGAAAAATTTTACGAAAAATTTCCCGGTGTTAAAATTTCCCGTAATGACATTAGAAAAGAAGATAGTACATGATGAAGAAGATGTGATTGCTTCTCTATTAGTTTTGGATTCCGTAAAAGATAATCCCAAACTTTCACTGATGAGGCAAATCACACATTCAAAGAATTTTGGAGGAACATAAAATACATGCCCATAAACTCATTTTTAGTAATATTTTGGAGCTAGGGAATGATGGTAAATGTCTAATTTTTTTGTTTATGAATGAGTAATGAAATAATGAGAAACAGATAAATTTAAAAAATATAAAAAAGGCTACTGGTTACTTGACAACTATCTGCCAGCTTGGGTTTAATTTCAAACAAAATTGTCATGAATTTTTTAAATAAAAAACCCCATTTAAATGATATTTTCGGACATGGACAATATTTTAAACAAAATTTCAATATTTTTTAATTTTGATTAAATTTTGGATTGAAAGTTTTTGCATAATTCTGAACAACTTTCGTTAATAAAATTTTTTCTGAAATCGATCGGCAATGTCTACATTTTCGGTGCGATTTCAGATCGAAAAATGCACAATTCCTGTATTTTAGTCCGTTTATAAAGAACTATTATTATTATTATTAGTCCGTTGCTAAGAAACTATCAGAAAACAGACCGGAAAATATCCGTTGCCAAGCAACGATCAACAAAACCGTACGGGAATGTTACTTTCCCGACCTAGGCTGGGAATAGTATATTGTGTATCTAGGTGTGAAAGCGATACATTCCCGGACGACGATGCAATTGTTGGCCGAGGCGCTAGCCGAGGCCAACAAGCATCGAAGTCTGGGAATGTGCTTTCACGCCGAAGTACACATACTATTTTTTCTGAAATCACAATAAATACTATTTTAAACGTATAAAAATCAAAAATATAAACATTTAAAAAAAAAATCTCTGAAATCACAATCAATACTATTTTAAACGTATAAAAATCAAAAATATTAACATATCAAAATATATATAAAAAACCGTACGGGAATGTTACTTCCCGGCCTAGGCCGGGAAGTAACATTCCCGTACGGCTTTGTTGATCGTTGCTTGGCAACGGATCTTTTCCGATCTGTTTTCTGATAGTTTCCTAGTAACGGACTAAAATATTGGAATTGTGCATTTTTCGCTCTAAAACTGCGCCGAAAATGTAGACATTCCCGATCGATTTCAGAAAAAGTAACATTCCCGTACGGTTTTTTTATGCATATTTTAGACAATAAATAAATACATGCAGACAAACCAACTCACATTAAAATTGCATTTATTAGTAAGCAGTTAGATTGTAATGAAGAAATGTTATGCATTAATATAAATTAATTTATAATAATATTGATCGTGATTTTAGAAAAAATAGTATGTGTACTTCGGTGTAAAAGCACATTCCCGGACTTCGATGCTTGTTGCATCGTCGTCCGGGAATGTATTGCACAATATACTATTTTGATAAATAAATGCCTAGCACATGAAAATCGGAAAAGGGGGTGGTTTTTCCGGTTTAGAGGTAGTGGTTAGAGGGTAGGTCGGAAAATATTGTCACCATCGTGTTCCCCGCCCTCGAAAACAGAGGGAAAGATGTCTTGCGGTCCAGTCGCAGAACTTTTGGGCTTTTTGCCTTTTTCTGGTTTACCTCAAGGGACTAATATTCAATATTGGAGCGACACTAATCCTCAGTTTAAAATTTCGAATGGCCTTTTCCACGTAATTTAACTTGATGTGTTTATTATGTCATAAATCATTTATTAACACCCAATAAATATTGTATATACAGGCCATATCGTATAATATTTCAATTTTAAATGGATATTTTAAAAATAAAAATGTTGTCTACTTTACCCCATATTTCAAACAAGTAAACGCGCTCAAATTACGCCATGGGCGGACCCTCCAATCAAAATTAAACAATTTCCGGCTTCATACGAACATTAACCGAACCTGTTGACATTTCTGAATTTTACATCTCGTCTGGAAACCTGCCGATGAGACTATTTCCATGTTGCCTAATGTATATGAATGTTTAGCGTTAGAGGAAATGCTTTAACTATTTCACTAAAAAATGTCTACTTTTTATCTCTGCTTTTGAAAATAATGAATTTTCATTGAATAATACCACTTACTATAATAAAAATGATAATAATTAACAGAAGAAACACACTTTATATGTCGGCTCTCAACAAATAACTGACACTTGGTAACACTGATGGAAATAAAATGGGTATTAAATAATCATTAATGTTCCCTTATTTACGTTGTTATCGTATCCCAGGTAGCAAGGGTACGTTATAATGACGTCAAAATCTCGTGATTCTGGTCAAAAAGACGTCAGGGCGCTAAAAATCGACGACAGAATGACGTCTTATAAATGACATTAAAATGACGTGCTACACATCACGTCATATTGTCGTCTTTTTTCGGTGTTAAATTTATTTATATTTTATCGGATTATAAACTTTAAAACTCGCTAATGGCATTTTGTTATCGTAAGCAGAGTGTAAAGTTTTAAAAAAAAATAAACCGTGTCGTGAGGGATAAGTATTGGCTTTTTTATTCGAGGTTATAATGTTTTTTAACATTATCCAAAATAATTTATATTCGAAAGAGTTTGCAAAGATTCGGCAGTTTATTTGTTTAAATTATATTTCTATCTATTCTTTTAATAATAAAATTAGATTAAAATGCATTAAAAAGCAAAATCTATCCGTTGCGTGTTCCAACTATAAGGTCTTTAGGTAAGTAGCCTCAGAAAGGTTGGCGGCTGAGTGCTTAAGGCGTCGTCTTTCATGTCATGAGGTCTGCGGTTCGGCCCCTGCTCATTCCGTTTTTTTTTATTGCGAAAAAAATTTTAGTTGTTTTTTTTTAAGGTAATAATTGCTTATTGGTATTTTTTCAATTTTAGGTCTGTTTTAGACCATTAAATATTCTATTTATGTTGTAGATGACGATATTACACCTTTACCGTTTTTTCTCCAACACGCTTCCCAGGTTTGTATAAGTACCTCAACTTAAAACTTTAATTCTTAAAATAGTTGACTCCTGATTTGAGATAAGGAAAATTTTTTTTTCGGATTTCTCCCTCTCTGCTCTTCAATTTCGAGATCTGGGGAAAATATATTTTTTTTAACGAACCGCCACTAATACTAATTAATGTAATAATTACATTGTTCAACAACTACTCGTACTTCTCAGGTGACACTTTAATTAAATTAAATAAGTTCTTCTTAATAATTATAAATAAATAAAAACACTAGTAACTCGAAGCGAGAACCTGAAAGATTTTCATATATTTTAAATAAGGCAAGAAATTCAATTTCACATAATAAAGACTTCATTCACCACCATAAATACTGCTTTTAGCATCCGAAATAGCGGTCGTGAAGCTAGCTCAGTTGGTTGAAGCGTCAGTACTGTAATACGGACAACGGAAGACATGTAGGTTCGAACCCTATGGACCGCAATTGGTAAAGGTAAGTAAAAATGAATTTAATAACTTAATAAACATTATAATTTGCAGACAACCCTTGTGAGAAAAAGTTGGAGTGATGGTAAACAATATTAGATATATTAATATGTAAATAAAATTACGGATGGCTAACAAACAAATTCATTAGGACAAAACTTATTATTATGCATTAATTATTTTATTTTTATCAAGTAGATTACTAACTAGTATGTAGTTTTATATGTTCCTATTACTAAAAACCTGTGGGGGGATTGCCAAATATAACCTGAAAAAGACGTCATTCGTCTGAGACATTAGGAAGTCATTTTCACGTTTCATTTACGTCATCTAACTCGTCATTTCTCGTCACTCCTGACCATTTTTTCACGTCATTTTCACGTGCCTTTGCTACCTAGGATGTATCTAGTATTTTGACTTTATAACTTTGTTATTAATTATTTAAAAGTGTGTGTGAGTGTGTAGACATTAAAATGGAGAAAGGTTTTGAGAAGGCAGCAAGTTTTGAAATAAAAAACTTAGAACCAGCGTTTACACTTGTATTTTTACAAGATGGTACAATATAATGCCTTACCACCATTTTTATATGTAGTCCAAATAAGGTTCACAATCACAAATAAAAACACAAAACACTTTAGAAAACAAAACTACATAAAACGAACTGATTTGATGAGGTTATGTTGTTATCGAATGTGTCACTCATTGGTCACACGTCACTAGAACTAACAAAGCTATGTCATGTCTGTCAATTTGGTAAAGATAGAAAGAGACAAATACTTATACGTACAATCTGCTCATATGTACCCTCTACCAAGGGTACTAGAGTATACTGATTGGTCATTCCGCCCATTTCGTCATCAGTGCAGAAATATTGCCGCCAATTTTAAATTCATATAACATAATAATTTTTTCTGTAGAAAAGAAGCAAATTTCGCAAAAAAGAAAAAATACGGGTGAGCTGTTTTAAAGAAAAGGAACTTCTCAAATATTCAATAAAAAAAATCGGCAGCTACTGGAAGCGGCTGGAACCTCCCCACTCGGTGGATCCTTATCAGCTGTATTTGGATATTACATCGGAAATCAGAGCACTAAGCAAACAGATAAATTACACGTGACTTTGGAGCCATTTATTTCATCAACAAATATCGAACGAACTGAAGCGGACTACAAGCAATCTGTTAAAACATAACCTCTCATGTTTGTTTATGTTGCATGTTAATCAATTGCCGGATATTATAAGGGTATTAACAGATAACGTTTCGAAGATTTTGTAAAATATTGGATAATGAAAAAAAAAATAATAACACAGAATTTAGCCCAAATGACACTCTAACTTCAACAAGTCAATAACATTATGGGCTGTTCAAGCAGACTACGCATGCATCAAAGTAAAATCTTCCTGCTCGATCAAAAAGGTCGTCCGAGGCCTTTATTTTGTAATATTCGAACGTTTAAGATTTAGCTCAGTTAGCTCGATTTGCAATGAACGATTGTGACGTGTCGCATCAATCAGACGTAATATCCGAACACGGCTATAAACAATTATTACCTTAAAAAAAAAACAACTAAAATAAGTTTTGACATTGTCAAAAATATTTGGGTTGGTAACCTTTACGAATGTTGATTTTTAGGTTATGAAATATATTTAGGGACATAACATGTTTAAGTTTTTCAAGTTTATTCTCATTTTTAATGTTTGACTACGCATTTTTAGCTTGGAGCCACAGTGACTCCGAGCAGATAGTTAAAAAACTCATGCAAATAATTTTTCTATATAGACCATCTTAGGATGACGTCACGATAAGTCGACCATATTGCCTGAGGGATAACCAAACTTTCTATTCCAATGTAAACAAAGAAGTAATCTCAGTTTTAAATGTGAAATAAAAACACCATCTTTTTTTGCGACAAGGTGCGATTGTGAGATAAGGTTTATTTTGAATGTAAAAAAGCTTAGAAGAAAGGTAAAGAAATCACTTTCTGGCAGAGTCTATTGAATACTACATACGGATAATATATCACTGAAATCTAGCACTTAGTTATTTAAATGTAAACTTGCCTTGCCCATAACAATGAATACATTTGAGTTTATCTTTCTTGCACAAACTTCTTGCACAAATCCAGCCTCATAATATTTATATGCTTGTAAAGATTTGTATGCCTTTAACTGCTGATCTGCGAAGAAGCTGTGAGTCGACACTAAGTAATTTACCATATTAATTACGGACACACAAGGTAAAATAGACAAATCTGCAGAAAGGTCTCTAGTCTCCACTCCAAGGGTGTATGGGTCAATATTGTCTATTATTTTGATTTTCTCATCGTAGCGACACTTTACATCACACATAAGGGTTGGATAATATTCACTATATGACATTATTACGAAAACACACACAGTTTCTCAAGAAAATCAGAAAAAAATATATAAAACCACGCAAACTGCGTGTTGTTGTCCCTCAAGCAAAATGTCAAAATTGTCAAAACCATGTGACCTAAAAATGATTGATTAATAAAAAAATAGATTGCTAATTACAGGTTAGATTTCTAACCCACAAAAAGAGTCCTATTTTATTAGGACAAAGTATTTAGGACTTCATAAACATTACACTGTACTAGATTTTAGTTGAAAGTACGGGAACCAGGCAGAAATTTTAATAACAGCTACGTAATATTCTTAAATCTTAAGAAATATATATTTTTGAGGTTAGCTGTGACGTCACGTACCATAAGCTATAAATCAACATTCACAAAGGTTACCAACCCAAATATTTTTGACAGATTGCAAAATACGTTTTCCCCTAACAATAATACCAATAATATTTTTTGGATGCTGTCATATGTGCGCATATAACGAATTATTTTTAATTTTTTTAACGGAAACCAAATCGAAAGGGTGCAAGTATGATATATCGTTGAAATTGGAATTTATACTGCTTTTTAATGGTTCAATTACAAATTCTAAGTAATCATAAAATAAACAACTTGTGCCAAAATGGCACTAAACGTAATCCGATCTCAACCAAAACCTTTTCAGATCTTCTGGAGCACTAAAGAAACCCTCATGTAAAAGTTTCATCCAAATCCGTTTAGTAGCTTCGTAGCTATCGTGCTAACACACAGGCATTAGTTACAAACCACTTTGGGTTTCCGGGACCTCGAAATCGTAAAGATTTGATGTTATCTCAATTTTCGATTTTGGATTAATTGTAGTAACCTCCCACAATTATTGTGGGGAGGTTAATATACACAACACGATAGAAACTAAGTTCGTAGGCAAGAGCACTTAATAATTTTGATTATTGATACGGGAAACAACTAAACGAAAACATCCGTTCGTTGGTAATGGGTGGTAGGGATGGCCATCTTTTGGTAAAACCATATAACTCTTGGTGGACAGCTTCCCTGCCAGATGTGGCCGGAGTAGTGTTCATGGTGGATCGTTTAAGTTTGAGTTGATATATTTTGTTATATCTTCTGGCCTCGGCCGATTTTTCACTAAATCGGTCGGGGAAGTAAGCTGTCAAATTTTTGGTTTCAATGTTTTTCTGGGGGAATTTGGTTTTTGACAGTTTTCGAAAAAATATTTTAGGTTGGTACCAATGTCTTAAATTATTTTTAAGTTATGTAGCACTATTTTTAGGTTATGTTGCCGGAAGAATTTCCGGCGGGATGGCGGAAGTAGCGGAAATAGTTTTTAAAATATGTCACTTTTGAAGTTTTATTGGAAAAAACTCACCGAAAACGTTCCGGTGAGATTGCTTATACTTGTAGGGCTTGTGAGCGGTTCACGAAGGCTTCTCACACCTTTCGTGGGCTTTATGAACGTCGAAAAAACTTGTAATGTCTCGATGCACTTGACACTCAAATTTACTCAGCATACAGTCTGCACGCTTTAACACACTAGTCTATTGAACGTTAGGTTAGACCACTGAGTACAGTAACTATACAGAGGCGAAGGCTAGCCTTCCCGCCAAAACCAAATTTGTATACTCATCGCCATTTCTTAATTGTTTAACAATCAACCTCACTTTTATCTTGACACTGTTGATGTTTATCGTGTTAAGTTTGGATTTGTGAATTTTTTTTCCACTCATTTTGGGATATTGAAAACATTAACCGAGAATTAAAATTCTCATAAATAAAACCTAGTGTACAACTCAATTGAAAATAGGCGCCGATTATAAGCAATTCAAATCGTAATCTTTTTCAATCAAACTCGAAATACACTGTCTTTTCAGTGTATCCTTAAATGGGGATCTGCACATGACGTCATAGCTAACCTCAAAAATATATATTTCTTAAAATTTAGTACTACGTAGCTATTATTAAAATTTCTGCCTGGTTCCCATACTTTCGACCAAAATCTAGTTCAATGTAATTTTTATAAAGTTCTAACTAGTTTGTAATATATGGCAGGACCAATAAGTTCTCTCATTACTTACGCATAGATAGAAAATTTTACAGGTTCTGTGCATACGTACATACAGTGTTGCATACATTCCCGGCTTCTTGTTTTTGACAAGAGTCCAGTGACATCTGACATTAAGTAGCTAAATTAAAACATTGAAAGAATATATGTAACACTACATGCAGTATTGCACGTGTCGTCACAGCTAACCTCAAAAATATATATTTCTTAAGATTTACAGGTATTACGTAGCTATTATTAAAATTTCTGCCTGGTTCCTGTACTTTCAACCAAAGTCAAGTTCAACGTAATATGTATGAAGTTTTAAATAGTTTGTCACAATAAAATAAGACACTTTTGCAGGTTAGGAATCTAACCTATAATTAGCAGTCTATTTTTATTAATCAACAATATTGAAAAATTATTTGCGTGAAATTTTAAATATTTGCTTGGAGCCAGTATGGCTCCGAGCTAAAAATGCCTATACAAACATTAAATATGAGAATAAACGAAAACACCTTAAAATTTGAGGTTGTGTTAGTTATACGATGCACATGCCCAGGTAATTGTAGGTCCTTATTGCTCGCGCCATCTATTAAAGTAAATAGAAACCATGCACTTACCAAGCCATTATTATAATAGGAAAGTGCCGGACCACCTATTTAATACACCGTGGTGTAGACGCAACTGGTACGCAAGGTCACAGAAAACGAGCCATCAAAACTGAAAGGAACTGCCAAAGACTTCGCCTCTGTGCAGTTACTGTATTCTGTGGTTCCACTATAAAATATATTTTACACAAGAAGCGTGTTATTTGGTTTTTAATTTTTTTCACGGAAACCAAAGCTAAAGAGTGCAAGTATGATATATCGTTGAAATCGGAATTTTTACTGCTTTTCAATGGTTCGATTACAAATTGTAAGTAATCATAAAATAAACAACTTGTTGTGCCAAAACAGCAACAAACCTAATCCGATCTCAACCAAAACCTTTTCAAATCTTCTGAAGCACTAAAGAAACCCTCATGCAAAGTTTCATCCAAATCCGTTTAGTGGCTTCGCCGCTATCGTGCTAACAGACATACACACACACACACACACACACACACACACACACACACACATACACACACACAGACATTTTTCAAAAACAACTTTTTTGGGTTCCTGGGACCTCAAAACGTAAAGATTTGATGTTATCTCAATTTTCGATTTTGGACTAATTGTAGTAACCTCCCACAATTTTATTGTGGGGAGGTTAAAACGTGGGAAAGGCCCATTATCCCCAGTATTTTGTTAAAGTAAATGTGTGATGTGCCGTTACTTATCATGAAATAACATATTAGTCGGGGAGCCCTCTCTAGCTGTACGTGCACCGCCCGCCCGATCCTTGGGGACAATGTTTTTCATAAATATTGAAGCCTAAGGAACAATTTAAGATATATTCAAAATAGCGGCCATATGTTAAAAAAAACTGTCGCCAATGTTGTTTTTGTCATTTAACACAAAAATTAAAAAAGATGGACAAAAACTTTCTGCACAAAAAACAACGTGCATGAAATTTTCTACAATTTTGTACCTATACAATATTTTGATAGGAGTTACCATTTTCCAGATAAATGATTCCAAAATTAAGAAAACATGGAAATTCCTATATCGGTAAATCACTTAGAGGAAATAACTGTGACAATTATTGTAAGGCGTATAATATAACATTATATTATTAACATAAAAATTAAATAAAATAAACTGAAAAAAATTAATAATAATAATAATAATAATATTATAATTTGCAGACATTTATCTCGAAAACGGTAACAGTGGTATCTGGAAAACGGTAACTCCTATCCAAATATTGTATAGGAACAAAATTGTAGAAAATTTTATGCACTTTGTTTTTTGTGCAGAAAGTTTTTTTCCATATTTTTTAGTTTTTGTGTTAAATTACAAAAACAATATTTGCATTTTTTTTTAAAACGGACGCCATTTTGAAAGTACAGCCAGCTTTTTTTTTAGGACATGTCTTAAATTGTTCCTTGGGCTTTAATCTTTATGAAAAACATTGTCCCCAAGGATCGGGGGTGCACGGACAGTTAGGGTGGGCTTCCGTAGTGTTACGTTTTATATTGAATTTTTTATTTTATTTTAAGAGATTAATCATTTATCTGGAAAATGGTAACTCCAATGCAAATATTGTATAGGAACAAAATTGTAGAAAATTTTATGCACTTTATTTTTTGTACAGAAAGTTTTTCTCCATCTTTTTTAGTTTTTGTGTTAAATGACAAAAACCATATTTGCAAATTTTTTTACATGTCTTAAATTGTTCCTTAGACTTTAATCTTTATGAAAAACATTGTCCTAAAAGATCGGAGGGGGGGCACTTGTGGGCTCCCGTAGTATATGGAAATATTTAAAAATTGGATATGAGATGCTATGGGTTTATCGAATAATTTGAAATATTGTTGAATTAGTTTATTTATTATTTTGTTCTATTTTCCGATTTGAAGAACTCAGTATTAATATTGAAGTTTTAAATACAGAATTGTCAGTTTTAAATCAAGCATACATTTTTATCCCTTTGGCATTTTTTTTGCAAAATAAAGAAAAAATTCCCTCTTGTAAGGTCAATTTTATTTCCCATTTTCTTAGAAATCATCCGAGTATAACTCATGGGCGGATATTTACAAAAATCATGGCACGTGTGAAACAAAAGTCGGTCGCAACAATGTACCTACTTCGGATACCTTTCAATCAAATCCATATACAACGCCAAATGTTACCTTACGGTAGCATACCACAGGAGTCCCATGGAGATGGTCAATTATTTGTCCATCTGCGGTCAGTGGCTTTGACTTTAAATTAAAAAAATCGTCAATCATTTTTTCGTGTAGGAGGATCCTGTGTCCATCAGCCTCTTTCGTGCGGCTGTATCGAAAATGCAGTTTTAATCGATTTCCATTTCTGATTGTTTCTTATAGGAAGCCGGCAATTTCGCAATTGTTTTTCCTTTCCGGTACCTACTTTAAAAGATAGCGAGTTTATTTACAGGAATTATATACTATCTAAGGCGTTTTGGTAATTTGTGTTATTAATTCGGGTGTATTTTGCGGTGTTTAAATTAAAGAAAACACGTGTTGTTTTTTTGTAAACAATAATTAAATTTCCATTATTAGGAGGAAGCGGGCGGTGTTTCTTTGCTAGGACAGAGATTGGTAGTTGAAAAGGGGAGAAAGTGCATACTAATGTTTTGTTTCATAAAATTTATGAATAAAATGAAAAAAGAGAATTGAAAAAAAATTGAACTAGCCCTTTCAAAAAAGTCGCTAATAATTATTATAAAATAAAAGGCCATGGCAGGTTAAGATAAGTGTCGGTGCCTTTGCAACCTTTTTGCGTGTGGTTCCTTCCAGTGATGTATCTTTGCGTAAGATACTACCACAAAAACTTCATATCTGGGAACATTTTTTTTTTCGAAAATCCGAAAAAAAATTTTTTTTTCTTAATCAAGTGAACTAATCTGTTTATATTTCACATATATTGTAAATCTACTCGAGACAATTTATTAATGATATTTCCCCCCTTAGTAAACACCCTGTATCGTGGGTTCAAAAATTGTAACACCAGGATAACACTAAACAACAATGTATTTACTTACGTACTGATTACAACAAATAAAAAAAAGAGTATAAATTGGTTAGAAACTATTAATAAATATATAAATGAACAACTGCTTGGATTATACGTATTGAAAATTTTTTGGAACAGCCTACGTATTTTTTTGAAATAACGAGATGTATTTTTCACAATACATACCTATATTTTCTACAAAACTACATAGAGAAGGTAATACATAAAAAAAAATATGTGTTTATTAATAAAAATACATAATAAAAATAACACGTTATGCTAATGATATATGATAATATTAGTCTTCATCACTGTCCTCATTTATTGTGACACTGATATCTGCGAATAATTCAGACAGTTTTACTGATGGTTGCGAAATATCGCCCAGAAATCTTGCGTATGATAAATTCATGTGTAAGTAACAGAAAACTAACTAACTGTTACTTATACATGAATTTATCATAGGCAAGGTTTCTAGGCGATATTCCGCAACCATCAGTAAAAACTGTCTGAATTATTCGCAGAAGATATCAGTGTTACAATAAATGAGGACAGTGATGAAGACGACTAATATTATCATATACAGTGTGTGTAGTGGCAGGCTAGGCATAGGGAGTAAGAATTACAACACCGCGTGTGCCAGCTGGCTGAAATGAAATAACTGAGCAGTGCTGCCAACATTAAATTTAGAATTACCCACGACTTTTTTGAAATTACCCGCCTTTACCCGATCTCAATCTCGAAATTACTCACAAAATTACTAGCATGTTGTTGAAGAAAAATCAGCGAAAAAGGTTATTTTTTTATTTCGGTTTATTTGCATTAATGATAATAAGTAACAAAATAAATTTTTTCTTCAAGCATATTAAAATGTTTAAATTATGTCACCAAAAACAGAAGCAGAAGTAGGACATTGTTTTACTAGTAACAAAATGTTAGTACCGAACGCCACCGTAGTGAACATTGTTTTACTAGTAACATAATGTTAGTTCCGAAAGCGCCACCGCAGTGGGTATTGTTTTACTAGTAACATAATGTTAATACCGAAAGCCACCGGTGGCGCGTTATCCACTAGCCACTTGTCATATTGTGTCAACATGTAAGACTGTAGTTTGAATATTTGTACATTTATGATAAATAAATGAATTTTTGCATTTTAATACGCTTGAAGAAAAAATAGTATATATTACACGGAGTAGAACGCCTTTTTTGTGTTTCGCCCAGTTTGCGGCTTCGCACTGAGAAAATTTTTTCACCATCATAGCGAAAAAATAAGCTGTAGTAGCAGAAAACTCTAATAACATAGGCGCCAGTGTAGTACTGTGCTGTAGCAGAAAATTTTGATTTGCTGGCAATACTTTACAACCACAGTATACTTATTTCATAAAAAATAACTTTTCTGATCCAGGAAGATAACATTGCTACTATTGTTAAGGAGCAATTGCTATTGTTGGCAAAATATATTTCTGTCAGTATAAAGTAACTTGCAAGGAATATAAATTGACTTCACTACCACAAAAAAGAGACTTGGAGTCACTGTAGATTGATTTGGCTATAGTCGTAAAGTAGTTTACTGTTACTATAAAGTAACTTTGCTGGCATTATGAAATAGTTTTGCTACCCTAGTAAGATTTTTATTGCCATTATACAGGGTGTTTCAGGATTAATCGGTCAAATTGTAAATTTGGAATAGGTATTTCTAAATATGAAAAATATTTCCTATGGAGGTATAATAGGTATGCGAAAATGCCTCATGAAGGAGTTATACCATTTCAAAATTTTTAGCTGCCATTTTTGTGGTATAATTCTTCAACGTTGCATTTCTGAACATACCTTCATACATGAACGATTTTTTTTCATATTTTGAGGTGTCCCATCCAAATTTAAAATTTGATGGTTAATCCTGAAAAGCCTGTACAAGGTCTTCTAAATTAAATAGACAAAATTAGCTATAGGTGCATGAGTCATTTTTTCAGGACAAGGAAAAAGTGGTTTTATAAACATATAAACGTTTTTTAATGTCCGGGTCGTTTATTTCAAAATACATTGCTGTATATAATGCAAAAAAAAGAAATAAAACTAGTTTAACATTTATTAACCTATAGGCACCTACTGAAAATGCAACTCTATATGTCAGTGATTTCTACAACAAAAGAAAAGAAATGCTTTTTGAAACAACATTTTGATAAATAAATGATATGTAATTGAGGAGTTTCCGGTAGAAGGGGGCTAAGTGCCGAAAGTAAAATTTCTAAGTTATTACGATCAAAAATTTCTACATACCACCTACTAATATGCAGAAAGCGGTTAGTTGCCAATAAAAGAAGCTGATGTTTAAATTTTACTTTTGGCACTTAGTCTCTTTTTACTGGAAGCTCCTCAATTATATTTTTCCAAAGGACGAATGAACATTGCCTGATGAAAATTGAAAATTCTTGACAGAAAATAAATAAATGAAATCAGTTTCACGTTTCTTAACGTAATCATACTGATACATAATTATTTGCATTTCGTGTAATTATAACGTACGTATCATAAATTTTCAAATCTCGAAAGAAAATGCAACTCTCTATGTCAGTGATTTCCACAAGAAAGGAAAATAAATGCTCATTAAAACTTTTTGAAACAACATTTTGATAAATAAATATGTCATTTTCATACTAGAAATTTTGCCAAAGTACGGATAACGATACTACAACTCGAAAATAATTGGAATCGAAAGGCTTTGCACCACTAATCAGTAATCACTAATCGCAAAATATATCTTCACCACTAATTAATACATAATTTGTGTACACGGCACACGGCAAGTACCCAAAGATTGGCACGTATACCGCACCACACCACGTGGCACGTACTATAGGTATGCTACTCTGGTCAGTAGTGGCCCCAATACAAATATGATTGTATTGTGAGGAATGAGAGAATAATGCAATAATGAGATTCTTCTTCCAGCCCGCGCAGCATAACCAACGAAAACAATAAGAAGACTAAATTAGAATTTCACTCTTATGAAGAGAACCGAGTCTACTTTCGCAAAGCGCATGCGTTAGCTCAATTTTTAAAAGAATTCTCTTTTGTACCAGCTAAGTTTTTTTTAGGAACAATAATAAAGTTTTCAACTGCAGTTAAAATATTTATACAAAATTTGACTTTCTGAAGTAACAAAGTACATTCCAATGGTAGTTAGAAATTATTTAGTGATTGTAAATTAAAGTTTTATGAAATATTTTATTGTGTTACAGTATAGACTATTTATTATTCCAGCAAAAAAAGTTTCTGTTAATGTGAAGTGCCGCAGCATACCGATTTTTTTAACTGCAACATAGAGTGTTTACTGTTCTAAAAAAAATATATGTTCTACTAGCAAAAAAAGTGGTAGCAAAGATTTTCTTTAGGCTAATTTTCTCGGTGCGGCTTCGCCTCAGCCGCAAATCCTGGGCTCAACACAAAAAAAGAGTGCGTTCTACTCCTAGTAATATAATATACTATCATCTTAAATATAATTTTCACTGGAGAAACGGAAAACGGAGTGCTAGAGAGGGCTGAGGGAGACAGATTGAAACCACGTTTCCCACTTAACCACCAGTATTACCACTCCACTGCGTATTAAATCACCACCAACTTAACAATAACAACGCAACTGCACTAGACTTATCTCGTCAGAGGGCGCCAAAAGAAATGAAATATTAAAAGAAAAAACTATTTCAGAGATAGCTATAAAGGTCCAAAATTACCTGCTTTTACCCGCACGTAGTTTTCTACCGCACATTGGCAGCACTGTAACTGAGAGCTGGGATGCTTCGCCGACGGGCGAGTTTGCTGTGGCTGTGTTGTCATATCTCTCGCGCTACGTGAATGTACTTGCCTAATCGGTAATTACACGCAGTGTATCATGAGCATAACATATTTTTTTATTATGTATTCTTATTAATAAACACATAATTTTTTTATTACCGTTTGTATTACCGTTTCGATGGAGTTTTGTAGAAAATATAGGTATGTATTGTGAAAAATACATCTCGTTATTTCAAAAAAAAAATATGTAGGCTGCTCCAAAAAAATTTCAATACGTGTAATCCAAGCAGTTGCTGTTCATTCATATATTTATTAATATATCGAGTTTCTAACCAATTTATACTCTTTTTCTTTATTTGTTGTAATTAGTACGTAAGTAAATACATTATTGTTTAGTGTTACTCTGGTGTTATAATTTCTGAAATCACGATACAGGGTGTTTACTAGGGAGGGGTAAGCACGTGACATTAACTTTGCCAATTTGACTATGTTACCCTTCGATAGAGTTTTGTGAAAAATATTATGTTATAGCTTATTATATAGTGTATAATTAGTAAAAAAAAATGGTGGTGGTCGCTAACGTGTAAGTAGGTATTTAAATTTTTCGAAAAATTCAAAAGCATCAATTTTTGTTTTCTTCGTGAGAAGATTTCCTGAAAATATCATTAATAAATTGTCTTGAGTGGATTTACAATATATGTGAAATACAAATAAATTGGTTCACTTGATTAAGAAAAAAAATTTTTTTTGGATTTTCGAAAAAAAAATTGTCCCAGATATCATGAAGTTTTTGAGGTCAAAACTTTTTGTGGTAGTATCTTCCGCAAAGATACATCACTGGAAGGAACCACACCCAAAAAGGTTTCTTATATTAACCTCTGCCATGGCCTTTGACCCCACACACACACAGTTAACTGAATCTTATTACCAAATATCGATATTGAAGTCGGTTAAGAATACAAATAAATAATTAATTTATATCTTTTGAACGGCTTAACGATTTAAATACAAAATATATATATATATATATTGTGTATATAATTGGGGCATACTTACTAAAAAATTGAAAGGTATTTGATGGTAAGAACATCGACATTTTTTTAACACATTTTTTAGATTTTTGTTTAGTCATCATATCGTCCTGGCACATTATAGTTTTCGGTAGAATTTTTAAATACTGTTTCACAATGTATAATTTTTCGAAATCACGAAAAAGGGTAGATCATGCTTAAACAAAATTACGTATTCATTTTTGAGTCAAATATAAGTACTAACCAAATAATGATGAATCTGTTACCAATTTTCTGAAAATAGGTACATTTTCGTAAAAAAACAGAAAATATTTTTACTGCATTATCAATTACTGCACGAAGAATGTTATTAAGCATATTGTAGACTAAACACATTTGTTTTATTTTAATGCACTTGCATATAAATTGATAAGTTGATAGTTGAATTCTAACCTTGCAACAAGTTCTTTGTTCTTGCTTCCAGTCATTTTACGGCCAGGATACTTGAGCCAGCGCCTTAATTGAGCGCAAGTGTGTTCTTCCACAATGTAGTGTACTAATTTTGCACCGTCAATCACACTTTCGTCTAAATTAATGTGAAAAAATGATACAGGTCCAGCCATTTTGACAATCAAGTGTCCGAACATTTCATAGTTCCCGCAAACAAACATAGCGGCAGCACATACGCGCTTCTATGATGAAAAGGCCTATTGTCGAATTACGTTCACCGAACCGCCCACCTTAATTAAATTATTAAGAACCTAAAGTAATGCCTATAGCGCCATCTTTTATTTAGAATATGTTATATTACCGTCCTTCACAATCGAGTTCACAATCATGGTAGAATGGTAATTGGTATTCAGTGATACCTATAGCTTATTGATAGATGTCACGGCAGAAAATGATTATGTCGTTGCACAAAAAGCACAACTTTTTTAATATGCCTTACGGACAAAAATGCGAAACGTTATCACAGACATCAACAATATGATCTTCAATAAATATGATATCTATGAACGTCGTCCACAATAAACAAGTAAATAAATAAAAATAAATTCATGAAATTCAGAATTGTCAAAATGAGCAAACATTATCTGTTGCGGCATCTGTTGGTTATTTCTATCTAACAGTAACAGACAGCAGCATCTATTGGAGAATAATTGAAATAAGATTAAACAGTGGGTAATTCAATAGTTAGTTCGGCCCACCATTGACAGATGGTGGACCGAAAAATGATGGAAATTTAAAATTCCAACTTTTAGCATTTGGCTTCAATTTTTCTCATATTTAATAATACCGAAAAATTACCAAGAATCATCAATATTATTTCATAAACCGGAGTATAATATTCTTGTTTATAGAGTTTGTATGAATATATCAATGTAGGTAGCAGTAATGATATAGTTAATTTAAAAAGCATTTTATCATTAGGGGAACTTTGTTTTGTCATCAAGGTTCAAAATCAAAACCATTCAACCAGTCCCAAATTTAAAATGGTTCGTATGGACATGGTAACCTAGGCAATAAAATATATCGAATTAATTGACAATCAAATACCTAAAGAATGGACCTAGAAGTGTTCAAATCTTTTTGGTCATATATTTTTTAAAAAATACAATAGAATTTAATTTAATAACAGAATTTGACATCCTATCGGTGAATAATACAACTAGACAGCGGCGATTGTATACCTTGGCAGAACTCTGGAACTCGGTAAATCGAGTATGGTTGAAACTTTTGAGAACAGAGGGTAGAACGAGAAACGTCAGTTGACGATTTGCTGCGAGGTTAGCGATTTGACCGCTAATGTAAAGAAAGGAGTAAAGCAGTGAAGTTTTAATACGGAAAGTTTTATAATTATTAAGCTGTTTTACTTTACTTTAAAGCAAACAAGATGAATAAATCTTCCGGTTCAAGTATGTCGTCTACGTCTGCTTCAACTTCGTCCCAGGTAACTAATTTTATTAATTCCTCTAGCACTAACAGCTTTTCTCAAAAATTATAGGCAACAACTGTCCAAGAATTTATTATAAGAGTTCCGAAAACCGTGCAAAAAAGGTATCATGTTATGAGATTTAATGGCAATCTCGACGTCGATTTTGCGAAATGGTCAAAAGTCAGTATGGAACGTGAGAACAACTTGAAGGAGTACAGAGGCAATGAAGAAGAACAGCCAAAGTGAGTGACCATTTTCCAGCGCCATTTTTATTGAAAAGTAGAGTTTTAGTTTATTTATTAAAAATTGTATTCTACTTTATTGTGTTTTCTAGGTTTGGCGCAGGATCAGAATTCGGGCGAGAGGCAAAAGAAGAAGCCAGACGCAAAAAACTGGGTATCGTTGCGAGGAAATACAAAGCAGATGATCAGCCTTGGATTTTAAAGTCGTTCGGAAGTACTGTTAAAAAGTTTAAAGGTAAAGGAAAAATTAGATAGTCGGAAAGAATTAAGTAATTTTAAATTGCAATTATTTTTAATATTGCAGGAATTAGAGAGGGAGGAGTATCCAATAATACTGCCTATTATGTTTTTACCCATGCTGAAAACGGCGCAATTGAAGCATTTCCATTACATGAATGGTAATACTTAATAATGTTATAGTTTTATAACTTACAGCTCACATAATTTTAGGTACAAATTTCAACCGATCCAGAGGTACAAATCCTTGTCGGCCGAAGAAGCCGAAATGGAATTCAATAAACGTAACAAGCATTTGAATTATTTTTCCCTCATGTTAAGAAAGCGCCTAAAGGGTGAGGATGACACGGAGTTAGACGAAGGAGAGGAAAAGAGCAAGAAATTGACTTCTAAGAAAGAGAAGGAGTTGAAAATATCTGACATGGATGAATGGATGGAGAGTTCCGATGGAGACTCTTCAGAGAACGAAGAAAAGCCAGAAGAAGAAGAAGCTGAAAAGAAGAAGAAGCCAAAGAAAAGTAATATTTGCAAAAAGGTGTAAGAGTCAAATTAGATTTGTTTTTTTTTTTTGGTTTTACAGGTGATCCTAAGAATGACAAGAAGAAAAAACGTGATACAGATGTAGAGGCTTTCGAAGACTCTGACGATGGAGATGGAGAAGGACGAGAACTTGACTACATCAGTGACAGTAGTGCAAGTGAACCAGAAGATATAAATCTGGATGGTGTAGCTGAGGAGAAGGCACTGAGGTATGTTATTTACGGGTGTAGTTGAAATATCTTATCAAATATACATATTTTAGGAAATTGCTAAATTCTGATGAAGAGTCCGATGAAGATTCGGATAAATCTGAAAAAGAACAAAGCAATGAAGATGAAGAAAACAAAGAAAAGGATGGGGAGAAAAAGGAAGAAGGTGATGATAAGGATAAGAAAAAGAAAAGTAAAAAGAAATCTAAAAAGGATATTAAAAAGGAGGTCAAGAAGGAGAAACATGGTAAGGTTTATAAAGATGGTTAATTTTCATAGTATTTTTAATATTTACTTTCTTTGCTAATAATTTCAATTCATATTTAAAAGTAACCATGATTACTTGCTTCGACAATGATATAAATTAAATGCAAAGCAAGCATATATGTTCATAACCGATAACAAACAGTTTAACCAACATAATTAACATTCACAAATGACTGTCTTTGTTCATATGATATTGTCACTGTATTAGATCCCTTGAAATCTATATCTGTGCATTCTTTGATCAAAAATTTAAACTTTATTACGCATAAGTAATATGGCATCCTCAGCTAATAAAATGTTATGATTTGTCATAAGGCATTGTAAAAATGTACATAACCCACAGTCACTAAAGTTATTATTTTTCACTTGTTAGGTCAAAACTTGAATATGCAGCACTAATATGGTATCTGTTATATCAATACCACATTGATGCATACAGAAAACTTTTTAAATGTCTTATAGAATTCGCGTACTTAGCCAGAAATAGGAACAGTAAAGTAATATTACTTACTATGAGAAGATGCTTGCAATAAAAATGTGCAGAAACAAGTTTATCTACGATCGACATCAGGGGCGGCTGGTGAAATTTCAATAACTTTTTTCTCGTCTCTGGCGCATGGGACCCATACGAAATATGGGAAATAACATCTAGAGAAGCACTCCTCTAACGACCCATAAAAAATTTTGAAAAAGCAATTTGCGAAAAATTAAGAACGCACTACCGGGCGTCAAAATGACGCGACACCAATTTATTTCTCAGGGGGCGCCAGTCGCGTATTACCCCGTTCTTCTACCTCCCAGGCGGGTTCGAGATAAGATGCACTTCGATAGCCGGATAATGGACCAAGGCTGCACTACCACAGATCGGTAATGACGCTCTCTCTGAACCTGAATTCCCTCGTTAGGGGTTTAGGCACCTCTTAATTTCCTGAATTTTTGCATAAAAAAATCCCAACTGAAGAATTTCTCTGCGGAGGGATTAGTTTTGGTATGTGGAAACCACGTTTTGGTCTGTTAATGACGGAATTTATTTCTCAAAAAACGCATAAAAAAGAAATTAGGGACTTCTGTTGAAAATTATTTTTTTTTGTCATATACATTTTACTTTTCATAAAAGTACAACAATAGGTTTTGGAGTTTATGAAAATATTTTCATTATTAACTGAAATACAATGAACTGAAATTTTGTAATTTACAATTTAACAAATTATAGAATTTCAAGCTTCCAGATGAATCATATCTATGAAAATGCTATCTTAAAGAAGAATATGACAAGAGGTTGGAGAAAATTCGAGAAGCGAAAGAAGCAACGGGCCACCAAATAATTAATATTCTTTTATGGAGTTTAGATAAACGAGAAGCTGTGAAACCACGTTTAGTGTTGTGCAAATTTGTGAAAAAACTGATCAAGTCACGATTGTTACCTCAGTAAAAGACAGCTTAAGTGGTTGTGGCGAGAATCGAAGCAATGTAATAAATAGAAACATGTTTATTTTATTCGTCACTAACGGTGTGGAATATGTGCTTAAGACAGGAAAGGTCTTTCAAGAGAAATATCCCGATTTAGTTCATTTTACATGTGCAGCGCATGGATTGTATCGAGTAGCAGAAGAAATCAGAGTTTCATTTCCTGATGTGACTGACTTAATTTCAGAAGTGAAAAAAATTTTCTTGAAGGCACCGAGCAGAATCGCACAGTTCTGTCAACATTATCCGAGGATACCGTGGCCGCCGAAACCTATTGTTACGAGGTGGGGCACTTGGCTGCAAGCGGCATTTCATAATGCTAAAAATTTCGAAAATAGTAGAAGTTTATTCAACACGTTCGATTTCCGCGAATCTATTGCAATATGTAAAGCGCAAAAGATTTTTGGTAGTGGGGGTGGATGAAGTAGAAAAAAATTTTGAGGCATTTGACTCTTGTACACACACTAAATCACAATTTTATTTTTTTCACCCCCTTTAGTCATGGGTGGGCGTGGTAATGCCAAAAAAATTTTTGAGACTTTAGCTTCTCTCATATAGTAAATATCATTTTTATGGACTCTTACTTACCCCAATTTACCCCCCAATCCTTCAACGGAATAAGATCAGAATATAATTTATTTCCAGATCTCGTTAAAATACACGTGTACTAAATTTCAAGTCAATATCTTAAACAAATCCAGAGTAATCGTGCGCTCAAAAAAAAGTTAGACAGACTGACAGACAGAAATGTTTTTGCTTAAACTTAAAATCTGGACATTTTGAGCCTATTTGAGGAATACAAATTTTCCAAAATTTTTCTGCGTTATTACCACTTGATGTGGAAGTAATTAAATATCAAGTCAAGTCCCACTCTGTTAGCGCTGAAAAAATTCCGACCCTTGATTATAGTAAAGATTACAATTTATTGTGTTAAATGGAACCAACCCTTAATGTGTGAGCCTTATTTCCCATGGTACTATTAATTTTAGGAAAAAAGTTGCAGAGACGTTTCTGATAGAGAATTTTATAAGGAACAATTTTGTATATAGGTATTTTTATCAAAAAGTGCACCGTTCTCGAGATGATCTAGATGCAAAGCTCAAGAAACAAGGTGTGTGAATTGTAAGATAAGAAATGAAAAATTTGGTTTAAGCTTGAATGTAGGGCATGATGCCCGTAATCGAGAATGTCCTGTATATAAATATATGTTTGGAAAGGTATTGAAAAAACAAGAGAGTGTATAGTAATTAAGGAATGTTGGAGGTTGGCGTATATTATATTTAAACATAGGAAGCCTACTGGCGCATATAGATGAATTAAAACATTTTATTAACCAACCCAACAAACACAAAAGATCGGCCCATCAGCGGGCCATCACTGGGCCAGAAATGAAACTTCTGGCCCTGTGATGGCCCACTGAAGGGCAGACCTTTTGTGTTTGTAGGGAATGTAAACCTAGTATTATTTGTTTGACAGAAACATGTGTTACTGAGAACATCTATGGCTGTGAAATATGTATTGCTGGATATAATAATGTTGTGTGTGAAACAGAAAGTCGGCACACAGGGGGAGTTATAATGTATATTCAAAAAAATATTAAATTTAAAACAATAGTAAACAAAAGCGAACATTTATTTTTATGGTATGTAGGAATAAATGTGAAGTTGAACAATACATGGTATAATATAATAGGATTGTACAGGTCGCCATCATCAAGTGCTGCGGAATTTATGGTAAAAATTAAAGAAATATTTGAAAAATATATTTGCAAAAAAGGTGTGACCATCATTGGAGGTGACTATAATATAGATGTAAGTAAAAACTCTTTTTATACAAACAAACTGCTGGAAAATGCCAATTCGATAGAACTTATACAGTCTGTAGGAGAGTACACAAGAGTCGATGGTGAAAAGAGAACAATAATTGATTTAATCTTCTGTAATATCACAATAAAGACTTATGTGCATACAACCCCTCGTATCTCAGACCATTACATTGTAAGTTTTGTTATATCTAAAGATCGTAAACCAGATGAAAGAAAAACATTTAAAACAAGGAATTTAGACAAGATAAATGAAGAAAATTTGCTAGTTAGTATAATGAACACTGAATGGAAAAGAGATAATAATATGGCTTTGAGACTCATTAATAGCTTACGTGCAGTTGTTGATGAATATGCTCCAGAAAAAGAAATAACTATAAATAAACAACAAGTATATCCAGGATGGTTTAATGATGTAATAAAAAATAAAATCAATGAAAGAGATAGAATGTATATTGTGTGTACAACAAAAGATGAAAGCAGGTGGAATGACTATAAAAAGCTAAGAAATGAGGTGTCAGCAGAAATAAGAAAAGCAAAGAAGTCTTACTACAACCAAAAAATAGATGAAGTTAAATATGATTCAAAGAGAATGTGGAAAACACTGAAAGAACTAAATAAAGATTGTAAAAATACTGGTGCAGATATTGTTTTCGATGGTAAGGAGTACTCGGATGAACAAATTATACCAGAAGAATTTAACAAATACTATATTACTAGTATAGCAGATATAGTACAAGAAGTTAAGAAAAATAACAGTAATTGTTATTTTCTGGATAAAATACCACAAAGTTCGGCATCTTTTAGCTGTTTTGAAAAAGTTGAATTCAGCAACCTAAAAAACAAAATAAATCAATTAAAACACACAGGTGGTCTTGGTGATGGACTAAACACTAAAATTATTAAATTAGTTTTCACAGTTATCGGAAACAGATGTCATTGAAGATTCTCTGTATAGAGGAAAATTTCCTGATTGGAAGATTTCAAAAGTAGTACCTATTCCCAAAGTAAACAATGCAATAAATTGTGCTGATTTTAGGCCGGTAAATGTCCTGCCTGTTTATGAAAAAATTTTGGAAATAGAAGTAAAGGATCAACTTGTTAGTTACATACAAGAGAATGGTTTGTTGTCTGAAAATCAATCCGGGTTCAGGAAACATTATTCATGTGAAACTGTACTGCAAAGTGTAATTGTGGAATGGAGACATTTTAGATAATGATAGTCATAGTAAAATTGGGGTAGTGTTTCTTGATCTAAAGCGTGCCTTTGAGACCGTAGACCGTGATCGGTTCCTGAAAAAGTTATATAAATATGGAGTGTCGGGAAAGGTATTACAGTGGTTTTATGACTATCTAAATGATAGATATCAGTACGTGTCATATGAAAATAGTGTTTCTAGTAATCTAAAAAATGACTATGGGGTCCCGCAAGGTTCTGTATTGGGACCAGTTCTGTTTATTCTTTTCATAAATGACCTAAATCAAATAACACATAAATGTAAAATAAAAATGTTCGCTGATGATACTATAATATATTGGCATGATAATGATGTAAAGAAATTGGTAGAGGTGCTAAATGAGGTACTTAAATTGGTGCAGGACTTGTTAAATGAAAATGGATTAAAGCTGAATATAAAAAAAACTAAATCAATGTTAATTAGTAGTGCATTTAATAAAGTTGATATATCAGAATTTAAAATAAATATTGACAATGAAGACATTGAATGTGTTAAAATGCATAAATATCTGGGAATGGTTTTGGATGAACATTTAAATTTTAAAGAACATGTGAAATATGTAGTGCGGAAAGTTAATAAAAAAGTTAACTATTTGGGTAGAATTGAGCAGGATTTAACTAAATGGTGTAAGAGAACTATTTATAAAACTATCATTGAACCTCACCTTACCTATTGTTCGTCATTACTACTGACACTAAATGAAAGTGATATACATAATCTACAAATGGTACAAAACCGAGCGTTAAGAATTATCTTAAGCACGAACAGACACACTAGTGTAAGAAAAATGTTAAGCCACCTAAATATTCTTTCTGTTAAACAAATAATAATGTATAATGTTCTTATATAAAGTAAAAGACACTCATAAACATTATACTCGATATGGAGAAAACTATGTACTAGAATACAAAAGGACATCAGCAGGGCAAAATACAATTTTTTACAAGGGCCTGAATTGGTATAACCAATTAAATAATGATATCAAAAATTTAAATCTAAAAAAATTTAAAAAGGAAATGAAAAAAATTGTTATAAATTCACCATTTTAAAGTCAATTATTTTGTATATTATGTTAATCGTTTGTGATTTATATGTTATATGTCATATTATATTAATTGTAGTGTATTGTATTTATACTGTAATTGTAAGATATAGCATTCCTCTTTTTGCTAATAAAGATTACTTACTTACTTACTTAGAAAACCTCAAATTTTGGGGGTGAAAGCGGAGATGAAGCACAGTATTTAGGGGTGGGAACTTTTCAGTTTAGTAATTCTTATGGTATCCTTAACATTTCTACCAATTTTCAAAACTATGAATTTTGTCCGATATAAATCATTATATTACTGAACTAATGTGGTTGTTAGCAACTACTAAATATTTGAAGATGGTATATTTTTTAGATGACGATGATGACTTCAGTTCTGACAGCAGTACAGATGACGAGAAGAAAAAGAAGGTGGAAAAAAAGGTGAAAAAGGAGGAGAAGGAACCGAGCAGGTAATAATAATGCAAAGACGGGAAAAGGAAACTTTCCAATAAACATTTCCAGGAAATTTTCGGGACTTTCCGGAACGAAGATTTGATAAAAATCAGAGATGCATATGATAGCTTCCAGAACGAAATTTTGAACGAAATAAGTTTTCAGTAACATATTTTAATATTCCGAAAGTTTCCAAAGGAAACTTTCCCGGAATTTTGGAAACTTTCAAATATTGCAATATTTTTTTGAACTTTCATTTTTATCAAAATTCCAGGAACTTCCAAATGGAAAGTTTCCTTTATCCATCTCTGTAATAATGTATATATTTTTTTTCTTTTTAGTGCAAACAGCTCACGTTCTGGAACACCTACAGATAGTAAGAGGAAGTTAATAAATGAGGCTTTGGCAGGCCCCAGTCCTAAAAAACCCAAATTGGATCTGCATAACTATATTCCTGGTTCAAAGTAAGAACTTTTGTTGTGCTATATTTAAAGAATTCGTGTGAACTTTTTGTTTTCCAGTGAATCCGGAATTACAGAGGATGCGGTTAGGAAGTATTTAATGAGGAAGCCGATGACCACGACAGAGCTGCTTCAGAAATTTAAATCCAAGAAAACTGGTCTGTCCAGTGAACAACTTGTGAACATAATGACACAAATCTTGAAGAAAATCAACCCTGTCAAACAGACTCTGAAAGGGAAAATGTATTTATCCATAAAATCGTAATTGCATCTTTTTGTATATATTGTGATTAGTGTGGGTTATTTTGTGGAAAATTTTTCAAAATGAAAAATCTTTTAAAAAATATTTGCTGCTACTTGTGATTATGTAAAAACTTTTTTTTAGGTGTATATTTTTACATTTAAAATATATTTTAATCAAACAAGAAGTTGTTTCGTTGTTTCATCCAATATTATTGCCCAATCTAATAATCACCATTTTTTTCTTGATCATGTCTTGAGAGATCGTTTTAGTTGACCTCCCTTTGCTGTATGACAAGTTTGACAGCATCATGTCGCGTATCAATCAATGAAATAAGGCATTAGCAGTTTAATCTCCATCGATTCTTATGTTCGCACTTATTGCCTATAACGTGTACGGTTTAAAAGATCTACGGTCTCGGTCTACAATCATAATTTCCATTTTGCTGTAATTTGCATTTAAAATGTAATATAAGCTTATTCTCACTAGGGCGATATCATCTGCAAAAATGTTTGAAATCGTCGATGCCAAAAACCAATAAAGTGATATGCCACATCGGTAGTGGGGTGCGAAGTAAAAAATAATTGTTGAGGCCCTTGGTTCCTGTACACACACTAAATAACAATTTTATTCTTTAACACGTTCACTGGACATAACTCATTAATGAATCACGTGCGTGTGAATTATAGATGTGTCATCTGAACTGTTATTTTTTTTTAATTATTTTTACAATTGGGTTGTTGCACTAAGTTAAAATTTGAGGAGAATCTACGTTAAACAATAGCAATTATTCATAAAAAATCATTAGAAACATGTAGAAGTTGAAAAGAAAGTCTTATATTATAATATTAATTACAAAAATATATGCATTTATAACGGAGATGACATAATAACGGCGGTCTGTAGAGAAGTTAGTTATAAAACGACGAGAAACGAGTACTAATTTAGAAACTCGCTGATAGCGACGGAGAAAAAAGACAATCACGACAGTTTAATCTGACATTATATTTAACGTCAAATTCAACTGACGTTCATAGGTTACAATTCGGTATAGTTTAACAGCATCTAGTTATGGATAAATATATGTACAGGTAGTGTTTTCTGCCGTACTGTGTAAATAATACCACCAATTCACCAGAAAATCTGTTGTGTTCCAATAATAAACGCTGAACATAAAATGAATGATTCAAAGCCACCAGAGAAGGACCAAGTCCTCTTATTGTGGAGACCATTTCAATGTCAAGTAAAGTAACAAATTACAATGTATTCTAAGCGTTTTATTTGTGGTAAGTTGTATCTTAATGTAGGAATTTGATTTTTAATATGGGTTTATGTTGTAGGAAAAACGGCCGCATTACAAGACTTCTGTGGCGTTCTAGCTGTTACAAATTTAAATTACCCGCCAAACTGGTGGATAAAACGGTGTATTACTGTATTCTTAACGGCTCTAGATTAGATTAGAATGTTATTCATACTTTGAAATCCTAAAAGGAGGGAAAAGGCTTTAATCTGCTTTTATGTATTTTATCTAGTTTATGTTGGAATAAAGTGCAGTTGTTTTTGTTAGCTATTGATTATTTATGAAGCTCCCAAGACGCCCCATAATACTAGGATGATCAACAAATTAAGAAAGGAAATTTAAAAACTCGCCGTTGAAAAACTATATGAAACAAACTGTGAAAGTCGTCTAAAGTCGGTGAACACAATCAGTCGGAAATGGCTACGAATGCGTTGGATTGTAGTTATAAATGCCCTTTGGATTATGTGTGTTATAAATACATATCATTGTTTATTGCTTAGATACTAGCATCAAGTACTTACTTATTTATTTTTTGTTATAATACAGACCTTTCTTGATATCTTCGTAAGTCTCATTCTGACTTCTTAGAAGTAAGTATCAATGGATAATAAATAATTTCTTTAGTAGATAAACTTATTTTGTTGTTTTCAGTTAGATACGCATGTATATAGTTAATAGGAAATAAAACAATGAAAAGGAAATATTTAATAAAATACAAAGTATAGTTAACAAATTCATCTAAATTAAATAATAAAATACATATGACATATTATGTAATATTAATAAGATAAGATAAAGGAAGTTCTTGCAGAAATTACAATAGTTTATACTGTCTAGCGTCTAGCAGCTGTAACATAAGTACCTTGCAACTTTTGCACTTTCAACCATTGCAATGTCAAAACGATCGTCTCTTTTTAAAAATTCGCTGACCATAAATATACCTACCACAAGCAGAATGTCAGAATTAGCTTTTACAGATATACTGCCTTAGTCGTTTTGTAAAAAAATATTAACAATAACTGCAAACATCAATCACTGCTAGCTAAACGTCAAATTTACTTTTGACATATGAGGTTATTTTCTTTCTTGTCAGCAATGTCAACTTATTCGTCTTCATCTGTTCTGCTTATAAGTTCACATCTCTAACTGCCGTTATGATGTCACTACCGTTTTCGCGGTACATTCAAATAGTCGAAGTTTAACAATTTTTTAATATATGTTGCGCTAAGAATTTTTCTTCCAAATTAAATATATAACTAAATTAAGTCCTCCACTACCATATTTCACCATTTTTGAAAATTCGTTAACAACCCAATTATAGTGCACATGACATATGCGTCATGGCCCTTTGAGCCCTTATTTGTATAGGAACTTATCTGTCAGCTATAGAAGCATTTTCTGGAATATCATCATTTACGAAAGTACATTACCGGGTTAGCACCAGGGTACTGTCAGGTTAAGTCAGGTCACAGCGAACGTGTTAATAATGAGATGGGAGTGACTAATGCCAAAAATTTTTTTTGAAACGGCTCTTATATCTACCAATTGCCCAGGAATTTCAGTTTTTGACTCGGAATTGATTATTATAAAGCTGAAAATTTGCAGGATTGTAGTTTTGGTCCAGGAGAACACGTACCAAAACATCCCCTACTCACCCCCGCCGGCTTCCCTGTTTTTGCGGAGCAACAAGGGCCTAAATCGCAGAAATTCCAGAGCTGGTTATAAAGTGCAGCAGAAAGGTTGTTACTGGCCCGATTTGGGTCGAAATGATCATAAAAGCTTCGGAGAAGCATATTTGTTCGTATTTCAGACATTTCATGCATATTTTGTTAAAAATTGTCCGTTCTAATGTTGTCAAAATTTCAAAAATTGAAAACATTCCGAAATGGTACTATTACGGATAAATGAAGACTGCGAGGAGAAACGTACCCCGATAAACATTTTTCTTCATACTTATGTCCCATGATATTCGCTTTAGAAACGTCAAATTATGAATTTGCGTTTTGACGTTTAAGCTAATTTTGAAATTTATTTTTTGTCTAAATATGGAAATTGAGGACTGTCATAGAAAAAAATATTGTATGACACTCATACATAGACCTTTTTTCACTCATGGGATTGCTGTACCTACTCACTGACGGCTCGTGCGTCAAACATCCTATTCATAAAAAAAGTACCACGGGAGGGGCAAACCACGAAGGAAATCTGATGTATACCCAGAAGGAAACCTGAGGAAATCCTAAGTAAATCTGAAGGAAATCCAAGGAAATCTTCGTCAAAGAGGAAATCTGGTGTACAAAATTTTGAGTGAGGTTGCACTTTGTTGCATAAATTACTGTTTACTTTTATTTTTAAACTTGATTTTAAGTAATTACACACTATATTCTTAAAACTATTCACGAATTTTATTTTCGAAAAATCTCATTTAAACTGATTTCTTAACACATCTTTCTCGATTTTACTCTGGATGACGTCACACATTCTTTCAATATCGTTTTCTTGTTTGTACTGCAATTTATAAGCAAGGATTTCTGTCCAGTTGCAGAATTTTTCCACCTTTCTCATATATTCATGAAAATTAAGGGAAGCAAAGAACTCCAGTTGTTGCGTGGATAAAATATTTTCGTCAAAGATAGTATTTTGTAGTACCGTTTTCTCACTAAAAAAGACACATATTAGATTCTTACTTACTGCCTATTATAGTTATTTTTGTAACAAGTACCTAAAATCATGTTTTTTGGGACAAATCGTCGCTGAGTCCAGAATAGCCGATGAGTCCCAAAAAACTGGTTTTAGGTACGTGTTACAAACAACATTTTTTTGTTAAACGTCCCTAAAACATACTTAAATTTTTGATCAGAGCAAATATTTCTCGAAAATAGTGAGCTTCGAATTTTAATTATCATGCGACCATAGTAAGACTGTTGAATGTAAACCAAAAAAATTTTGACGCGTCCTTTTTATACTGTATAAAATGCATAATCCACAAATTATATCTAAAAAAGTGAAGGAAATTGTGTTAGAATTACTTCCAGTGAAATATCGTCAAAATGAAAAGGAATATGAAGCATTCATTCGATGGAAAGAAATGAACAACATTTTAATTGTAGACGAAGATGCAATGTTGAATTATTTACATGAAAAGGTAAGTGCCGCTATTCTTTGCATTCAATACTAATAACATATTGTTATTGTCATTTTCGTATTTTCCTATTACAGTCGCAAGAAGTAAAACCATCTTCTCTCTGTACAAAATAATCGATGATAAAATCTGTTTTGTCTGTCAAAGAAAATATAGAAATAAACAAATTCGTCAGAGTCATAGCTTTTTTAAAGCGAAATTCAGTAGGCTACGAGCCCACAAAGTCAAATGATTTGATGCGCCAAGAAATTAATATATTTTTGATAAATGCAGGTGATGAGAAGTATTTATTAATCAAAGTAAGTTTAAAATCATACTTTAATGACATGCATCAGTTTCATATTTAATTTCGCAGGTTGCCCTTCTCATTGGCGTGTGGGGTGCATCCAGGCGCAAAGAACTACATTCACTAAAAATACATGATATTGTCCAAAAAGACACACGATGTCTTCTTATAACAATTCTCGATACAAAGACCAACATTAAGAGAGTGTTTCCCATGGTTGCTGAAGGTGAAGCTGTTAATCCCATGGAAGTGTATCAGAAATATGACTAGCAAATGTTAAACATGATTATTTTTTTATTTCCTATCGTAAGGGAAATTATACGGTACAATGTGTAGGAATCCATTCTTTTGGGAAAATGCCCTCTATTGCTCATTTCTTAACCTACTGAACCCGACAGAGTATACAGGGCATTGCTTCCGGTGAAGTTCTGTATCTCTTGCGGTAGATGCTGACGTCGATTTAATCTCGTTGAAATGGCTAGGAGGATGGAAGCAAGTTTTTTCACAATATTATTTATTTTAAATAATAACTAATTCCAGGTCGTCTTCAGTGGCAGAGTCATATACAGAAAAATCAATTGAGAAGAAAAAAGTGTGCGAAATGTTAAAAGGGGAGAAGAAAATCGACCATCGAGTAACATAATATCGGTTACTACCGAAGCTACTACCACAACATCAAAAGAATTTAACACGATACCCGGGTTTGGATATTTCGTTTGGGGGTAACATTTTTGAAGGTGCTCAAAATTGTTTATTTAATTTTCATTTTGGGCCATAATCATTTAATTATTGTTAATTTAACTTACAAACCTAATTAAGTCATATTGTTGTACCTATTAGATTAAATAAAGTTGTTTAATTCTTGTATTTTGCATTATTTACCTAAATGATCCTCAAAAGTCGGCATGGCAACTTGTTGGGATTGAGCCCGGAAAAGACTCATTTTATGGACTCAAATGAGTTCGTAAAATAGCTATTTTAGGGATCAAATACAAAAAAATAATATTTTACTTTAAAACGTAAGTTGAAGTTTGCCTATGATTTATATCCTAATGTGTGATTGTTTCATATATATGATCTGCCGCATTCAGTGACGACTTGCCCCTTGAGGCAGATTAGGCAGTGCCTCACCATTAAATTTGCAATAAATATGTATCTAATTCGTAATTTTTTCAACGATTTATACAATCTAAGTACTACAAATTTATTCAACTGATGATGTAGAGCAGCGGTTTTCAACCTGTCGGTCGCGACCCCCTGAGGGGTCGCGAAGCAATTCCAAGGGGGTCCCGAGCTATTGAGAAAAAAACCAATAACGTTAAATTATTTATTCTAAAATCTAAAAATCTAAATATTACCACATACAATTTTGATTGATTTTAGATTTTATTAATTGAGATCGAGGTTGGGGGTCGCGAGAGGGTAAACTTGTTTTTTCTTTTTGTAAGGGGGTCGTGGTTCGAAAAAGGTTGAAAACCGCTGATGTAGAGAATTCCTATCTGGACCCTGCCTGGTCATCTTGTCATGCCTCGAGCCGCTACTGGCCGCATTCATTTCTGGTCATAGATTTGTTTCTGGTGAACGACAACCAAAACATGAAATAGTTGCCAAATTTAAAAAAAAAATCAAACGTACTTTCTAAATTTGTGTTTTTCTTCCAAAGCTTTTGTTAGATGCATTTTCCACTGTTCAATTTCAGTCCTAACCTTCTCAATATATTCTAGAGGACAATAAATCTCACATTTTGCTTCTGGTACATCAATTTTAACAGTTTTGTTTTCCTCCTCATCGTCATTATCGAATAGGGATCTTCTGCGATATGTATTTGTTGGTAAAGGCATTTCGTCATGCTCCATACTTTCTACTCGATTTATTATTTGGTTAAACGGCATAAATCAAACAGGCATAAATGCTACACTTTCATTTATAATAGATTACTGATTTTGTGCTTTTACTCATTTTCATACACTTATAGGTTATATTTTTAAATGTAAACCGTCATCAGTGATCAGTGTTGCCAACCAGTAGAGAGAGAAATACCCGCAAAATCACAAAGAAAATACCCGATTACCCGCCAACTATATGAAATTACCCACCAAAATACCCACACTGGAAAAAACGATAGGCATTGCGATTTTTTTGTTTTTTTGTGGCTTGATTTGGTGCTAAAAAATTTTACCGATTTAATAGTGATGTTCGTACGAAGGAATGGAAAGATAATAAAACGATATAAATACATAATTTAATGGGTATTTTTTAAATAAATATAAAACCCAATAACTATTAAAAAAATAAAATTTCTAACAATGTAATAACATAAATACAAATATAATACAAAAATAAATATGAGTAATGACACAGCACCAGCCAGTGAGCCCGATCCCAGCAAATACTCATAATTGGCACATAAATGGTCACACGCACCGTCGCCAGCATTATTTATCATAATTGGCACTTTTATGGGGAGCCACAAGCAGACCATTGGCGAAATGTCCCACCGGCCAGCAGCTGGCCATCCTTCAATATTTGCCAACAGTGTACAATAATATTTATACATCCATAAAGTACGACATATGGACATCCTACTTTTTACTTCCACATCCAGTGGAAGTATAGTGACGACAAAACATTTTTTAAAAATTTTTATTGTTCAAATAGGCTTAGAATGTCATGAAACGTAGAGATTTTAAGTTTGAGCGAGAAAAAAATTTCTGTCTGTCTGTCGGTCTGTAACTTTTTTTTGTGCGCACGTTTACTCTGGAACCGTTTGAGATATTAACTTGAAATTTGGTACACATATGTACTTTAACGAGATCTAGAACTAGATTATACTTTCATCTTGTTCCGTCGAAGGGTTGGGGGGTAAATTGGGGTAAATTTGAGCTAAATAGGTAAATCAAGCAGGTAAGAGTTCATAAAATTGGTATTTAGTATAGACAAGAGAAGCTAACGTCTCAAAAAAAATGTTGGCATTAGCCACCCCCATTACCACCCCCACCTCATTATTAAAGGGGATGAAAAAAAAATTGTGATTTAGTATGTGTACAAGAACCAGAAACTTCAAAATATTTTTTGCTTTATCCATCCAAAGTTAGCCTATGCCATAAGAAAGCCATTGATCGCTACAATGACCCATTTAAGAGCCGCAATTTTTGTGTTTGCTGGGATACATAATAGCTGTTTTCTTTCGTGCAGAACGAACTGATTGCAATCACTAAACAGCGAATCAAATCGAGGTAGTAATAACGGAAAGGTTCTGTGTCTCCCTCGCACTTTTTTTTTTTTTAACTATTTAACGTCGGCCTATTTCCGCTACCAGGGCCTATCACCGACGCCAGGAGACGAGCTACCCCCAACCTGGAAATTTTGCCGAACCTCTTCCCTTAAGAAGAGTAGGGATCTTTTACTTGCCTAACATTTAATAGACAAGGGACCGCCTGCTTTACATCCCCTCCGAAGGATGGTATATCCACTACGTAATCCTCGTCTGAAATTACGTAACTTCCGAGTATACACTGATATACAAGCCTCTAGAAGGTGGGGCGAGAACGCTGTATTTCCCAAGATAGGTGGGTCGCCCATCCAAGTACTAACCGCGCTCGACGTTGCTTCAACGGAATATTCCCTCGCACTTGTTAAACTATGTATTAAGAAACAGAGACAGAGAACCTTCGGATGCGAGCTTCGCCCCCTTTGCGAGCACATTCCAAAATGTATAGAGCTCACTAGTGCCAGAACTCAAAATACCCGCATTTTACCCACATGAAGCCATTACCCACCAAAATACCCACACATCACTAAAATCCCCACAATTCGGGTAAATACCCACCAATTGGTAACACCGCGCCCGACCCTAATTCTAAGAAATTTGGTACTTCTTACCCTCAAGATTGCAATACAAAAAGTGATAACATACTACCCTAGTGGGCTTGTTAATTAAAAATCGTGCATTTGCTATTATTAAAAATTAATCAGACACTTATCGTTTGTTGTTTTGGGATTCTCTCTTCAGGTGTTACTAGACGATGTCACTGCACTATACTATAATTTACTGCGTACACCAGAAGCACTGTGGAATTATTTGGTTTGTGTACCTAATTAAACACTAATATTTATAAAATTACTAAAAATGCCCCGAGATATATATTAACTTTCAAACACATGCTATCCACTTATGCGAACTTAAATATATCTTCTACACTTAACTTTTTGATATTTTTATAGACAGAGCACTTGTAAGATACGTCTGCTAGCATCGGCAGTCACACGAGAAGTCCTGGAAATTTTCATGTTTTTTTTTTGCAAAAAAAAACAAAATAGCTGATAGGATTTAGACCTATGTAATATTGTTCATTATTTGTTTACAAACATTTTGATTTTAGGTTTGGCTTGATCCAATGAACAGAACCGAGATATTAAAGAACGAAACAAAAACACGTTTCTCAAAATTAAAACTCAATTTACAAAAAACACTCACCTCCAAAATTAGACAAAACTTCACTGTACATTCCCGATAACATACATATTGCATTTCCAAAAAAAAAATTGCCCCCCCCTGCCCAAAAAACAATTGTTCTAATGCTTAGTTTTATTTGACTGTATCGACTACTTTTAAGTTATTAACCTAACAGTTAAGAAAACTATTGTGAACATGGCAAATCGAATTAAACAAACGTTGTGGCACAAATTGGAAATAAAACTAGGTAGAGATTTAAAGGTCTTATTAAAAAAAAATATATTTACAAGGACAACAAACAAAACTATAATTATCAGTACAATATAAGTAGTTTTTACCACGCATTTCCTTAGTTATGTAATAAAAAATACATGTAGAAATGACGGCAACGAAAAACCTCCCTTAATAAATATTGTAAAATCAAATTAAGATCTTATTCATAAATAAAGATTTATTGCTTGCTATCATTCTACCTAAATAAAGATAATTTTCTACCACTCGGCATTTTTCCTTCACTATCAATTAAACCAGCTTGAATATATTCTAAAGAAGGCATCTTACGAAGGTCTCCTCTGGCCGCAACGGCGGGTTGCGAGCTCAACAATCTCCTTGCTACGTGGATAATGTCATCCTTTGTAATTTTTTCTGAAAAAAGAAATAAATTTTGTATACCAGATAGAGAGATAAATAGAATAGGATTAGGAACAAAACCCCAAAAAGTTCCCATGTGAACAGTGTCCGCAACATCCCTCATTTAGCTAATAACTACCTCCCAATCATATGTTTTTCTCAATTTTCTCGTAAGCCGCTGTTCAAACATAAAAAATGTATAGAACCAAAAATAATGTTGGCTATCAAATTCTATACAAAAATCATTCTATAAGTATTTTAGCTAATCCTTATTGAATTATCGCAAATTACGTTCAAAGTTAAAGTAGTTCTACGCCGGTGACCCACAACACCTACACTGCCAACTGTGCTGCTCCAGCACTGGCAGTGTCCAGTTAGAATCTCAGGTTAACAAGGCTTCAGGGTCACCCGGTGCTTGGCGTGGCAGGAAAGAGAGTTGTTCTACTGTTTCTATACTGTGACACAAGCTTGTGGTAGGCGATGCGGTGACTGTTTAGGTTAATTTGATTTCGTATGATACTGAGTAAAGGTGATTTTAATATTGGGTGCCGTTTAGTTTAATAATTATAGTTTTTTGTAGTGGGAGAAAGTCGTTAAATTTTCTAAAAATGGACACAACAGGTGAAATAGTGTGTGAAAAAATGCATTGCAAACTAACTAACTGTGCATGAACTATGTAGACGTGAATACATAAAAGAAAGAAATATATGAAGCTTTCTTGAAAAAGGCACAGGCAGCAGTGAAGCTGGCGAAAAGCTGTAAACAGGGTTGCGGTTCCAAGCAGCACACAGTCTTAAAAGAGTTTTTGTAACTATGAAACACTTTTCCGCAACTTATTTTATTTGAAATTATAAAACTAAAAAGTTAACGGTAGTTATACAACTATTCAAAGTTTTATATACCACTTTTAAATGTCGATTAATAAAGTTTTTGTGAGGATTTAGACTGAAGTTTTATTAAAGTTAATAAAACATTGTATATGCGAGTTCTTATATAGTTCTGACTTGGAGTTGTATTAAAGTTTATATCATGTCTTTTACGGAAGTGGTTCGATTTGAAGTTGTACTGAATTGTATGCAACGTTGTACAAGACATTGATTAAGTAAATATATTTTTTTGATTCCTAAACGTTTATAGATGACATAATAAATACGTTGTATTGTAGTTTTATTTGTATTGTAGTTTTATTTAGTTTTATGTGTTTAATGGTGTCAACCACGTTGTAAAAATTATTTTTGTGACACGTGTTTGTCTTATGTTTTGTTGATGATTGTTTAATGGATAAAAATGCCTCGAGAATATAAGAAACAACTACGAAATAACTAAATCTTACAAGCACCACAGATTATTACAGAAAAATAACACATTACTTAAACCATCAATCAATAAAAGAAAATAATTGTAGATGCTATTTTATAACCGTACTAAAACTTGCAAATTGTACTGTGGTCTTATTAACCACTGTACAACTATGATATATCTTTACAAATTACTAGTTGTAGAAGAGTTTTAAGAGCAGGTTTAGCAACTCTTATACTACTGTACTATAACTTTACAAGTTGAAGTATAACTTTGTAGTTTTAGTAACAGTTTTAAAACTCGAATACAACTTCATATATATTTGTTGCTTAAAAAGTTCTAAATAGTTGTACAAACATCTCTGTTACTTGATCCTAAATTTATAACTCTTGATTCTATAAATACATTGTATTGCGGTTTTTGTGTAGTTGTTAAAACCTTCGGGTTTGACAAGGTTCAGAAGCCATATTTATTATGTACAATTGTTATATATGTAGCGTCTTTAAATTGTAAAAACGTAATTTTTTTAAATTATTTTTATAATAAAGTAAAGGACAAGACAACTAATGCTACTTCATTTTTTCTTATTCTGGAGCATCCTTAATAGTTTAGCGTAGTTTTGGAACGCGTAATGTTAAATATAAACAAGGTAGGTATATTTTAAGAAATAAACTTATTTCCTTCATTTTTTTATAGATAAAACGCATAGGTAAAACAATTATATTCACAGACAATATTCATTTGCAGCTAATTTTTAACAGTGGATTAGTCCCAATACCTTATTATTATAACACATATAATGTCCAAGTGTATTATGTACAGTAAAATATTGAGGACCATAATAAAGTCATCATTTAGTCGTATGTGTTCACACTATAACTAGAGATAAAGGAACAGAAAGTTTTGCAAGAGTTTCAATAAGCCATGGAATGTTTATTTCTTTGTAACTGATATAAATGAGTTAATACATACTTTTTTTTGACTTTTATAAACAGCTTGCATTAACGTCCTTACATATCATTATATGTAAATTGTTGAAACGCCGATATAAAAATAAAACAAGACTGTATAAGGTTAGTTGTTTAGTAGTGTTAAAGAAAGTGCTTGAAATGGTACTGCAACGTTTTGTAACAGTCTTATAGATTCCTCACTTTAATGATATAAACGTTTATAAAACGTTGAAACAAGCTATGTTTTGGTTTTATTTAAGTTTTAGGAAGTTACACAGTTTTAAGCAAAGTTTTATTAATGTTTATTAAACCATTACATAACCAGTCTGTGCTACTTGGGGTAGGCAATGTGGATGTCTTAAAATTGGATTAAGTTGTCAACTATGTGCTCCGATTGCCATGGATAAGGTTGCCTAAATGCACCATCTGAAGACATATTAAATGAAGAGGATCCAACCTTGGGTGATTTGAGAAACTTTTGAAACATTTTTATAAAATTCGGTAAATATATTGTGATGTGTTGCAACCCCTAGAATGAATTCAATTAATTCAGATGTATTTGCACCTACTCGAGAAAGAACCTACCAGAGGTTCTAGAGTGATCTGAAGAATGGTGGCGTCATCACAGAAAAATCGAGATCTGTCATTTTTAGGTATAAAAGACCGTATTCTCGGTGAGAAGTTCAGAAAGTAGAGAAGTTTGATTGACAAGTGAGATTAAGACTACAAATTGAAAACAAAGTGATAAATATTGTTATTTTTATTCAGTAAAGTACATTAAGTTAATAATAGAATTGTGAAGTACTCAGTAAATTATTTAATAAAGTGTGTTAGTGGTTATCTCTTGTTATAATTTTTGGAACCCACGGAATTTGCAAGGGTGGTTTCCTAGGAGTGGAAACACGTCACAATATAGTTCGATCTGTAAACCGAAATCGGATCACTCGGACAATTTGAAACTATCACAAATTGTACTATGCATAAGGCCTACGTTATTGTCTGCAATCCTCATGCTTTGCCAAATTTCCATTCTGAAGATATCTCTGATATCAGATATCATTTGCTTGCGCCTATTAAAATTATTTACTAATAAGACACCACTCACCAATTTCGTCAATAAAATACTTTGGGCGCTTCCTATGTCCAGTGGCTAACACTTGTCTTCCGATATCCTCGAACATCACCGGCCTTGATTCTAGATTCATCAAGAGCATGGACTGTAACTGCGTCTTTGCTCTCTGAAAATAAGCATACATCTGAGAATGGACCATATCAGAAAATAAAATCATTTATTAGATACAAAAATATGTATGATCGAAAATAATTGTCTCCGCTATTACATTACAGTTGCGTGGCAAACGCATGTTCGCAGCGTTTAGGCTCAAAGTTTCGCCTGTGAATGGCCCAGAAGCATTATCTTAATCAGTTACCATGTGACAAACAATTGAAAGTCAGTTTTTACTACAAAAATTGTGCTTTGGGGCAAATAAAAGTCAATCATTTTCGATTATACACTATCATCAGAGATGTGCTGAGGAAACTTTCCATATTTGATAAAAGTCTGTAAAAGTCATGTAAATAATATTGTGTTATTGGTATCATAATCAGAGCCGGATAAGCCCACCGGAAAACCGGGTAGTTCCCGGTAGGCCTAACGAGGCCGGTGGCCAGGGGCCAACTAGTCAAAATTTTCAATTTCTTGTTTTTTGTTATAATTTGACTAAGTAAAATCAGAATGAATACCTACTATTCCTTTAAAAAATTGTATCATTTCCGTATCAAGTCTTTAACAGGATCATATTTGGATCAATTAATGGTCATGGCCACCAAAAAGCT
Organism: Rutpela maculata; assembly: GCA_936432065.2. Lineage (NCBI taxonomy): Eukaryota > Metazoa > Arthropoda > Insecta > Coleoptera > Cerambycidae > Rutpela > Rutpela maculata. The sequence goes on along the minus strand of OW386293.2, from coordinate 121,545,744 downwards.
TTCCTGGGGGACATAACCAATAAAACTATTATAGACAAACTGTCTTGCAAAAGCAGCCTTCTTGCAAAGCTACTTTACTTAAATGTTAATTTTAATTAATTTTTGTTTCTTGTTATGTAAACTACTACTAGTATAATCGGAAAACTAACACCACAGAGAAGCGACAAAATCGGCAGTTCCTTTGATATTTTATGGTCCGGTTCTAATGACACTGAACATGAGTGAAACACAACCTCTTACACATTGAGAGAACTTTAAAGTTTGATGTAGGTACACTGAAAGCAATTCAGTACAATATGTTACTTACTATACCATATATTAAATATAATTAATAATAATAATAATATAATATAATGACAACTACACAACTTACCTCGCATATGCGCATACGAAAACGGTTAACGCGGAAAGCCTTGGTGTTGCTTCTCTGTGGTGTAAATTCTCTGGTATAGTATAGTTCCTCATTAGGGTGTCTCAAGACATAAAGGAGAATTTCTTTTTTCGAGAATTTAGATACGCATACCCTCTATTTTCATTCTATTTGACCTGAATAACTCAAATTATAAATATTATTACGATTGGATAACGATAACCCGTGCCGACTTGATGCCAAATTAAGACTTAGAAATTAGTACCGAGTTTATTGGGAAAATAATACAAAATTCGCCCATATTACAATCAGTTAATACTTTATATTTCAAAACATTGTTTAAATTTTCTTTTTAAAGTTTGCTTTTACAATCAGGATAAATCTTTTGGTGTTCTTGTACGCAGCGTAATAAGAATTGCTTTTGTTCCTCTTCAACCATGATTAAACCATGGAAATCTTGCATCAACTTAACCGCTCTTTCAGCGGTATCGTTTATAGCCCTGAGTGACAAAACCTTATTTTTGACTTCTTGAAACGAAATGTTATTTGACCGCAAAGTCGGACACTCGTGGAGGAAACTGTCATCAATTTTTAGGCGTTCAAAGAAGGATTTGCTATTGACTGAAATGAATTCATCGATGTTTTTCTCTGAAACAAAAAAGAAGACAGTTAATAAAAATATTAAATAAACAAAAGAAAACACTTATTTATATCTTTACTTATAAAACTTACCATACAATGGACCACGAAGTTCTTCCTTCGATGTGATGTAACGTTTACCATGGCTTGATATATTTTCTTTGGTTAAATTTGCAACTATTTTTACTATAGTTTCATTGTCGACATCGTCGTCAAATAGTGACAAGACAGATACTTCATCACTCAAATACCATAGATGGTGGATTAACTTCTGTAAAGCGGCTATTGAGATGCTCTTATCAATTTTTTCTTAGGCCTTCATTGACTTCAAAAAACACAAATCCTGATAGGGCGCTTTTACTGCATAAATACATTGAAGCCATGGCTTGACGTAAGATATCACAATGAATAAACAGACGTCAAATAGTGCTGCCTTATCCTTTCTCGTAATTTTGAATTGATCGTTCAATAATGATATTTTTAGGGAATATATCGCTGTCACCATCCATCGAGCTTGATGCATGGCACCTGGAGGTCGAATTTTAAATTTTCTCTCTGCATCTCCGCCTAAAAATATTATAGAAAGCTCTATCAATTCTCGATAGTCATGTCTAACTATTGTTTTGGTCAGTTCAGTTCGGTAAAACTCTAGCAAATTGTCTATTTCGGACACAGTCAAGTAGGATGTGAGCTTGTCTCTGTAGCACTGTATTTTATTGGGATCGACACTTTTCCAGTTATCTCGGAACTTTTTGAATAGTGGAATATCAGGGCTTGTAGTCACTTGGACTGATTTTCACTTCAAACACGCTTTTTAACACCAATTCATACACGTGATGGCGGCAAGCAAAAATTAGCATTTCTTTGTTAAGTTTTTGTTCGAGAAGCACACAAGCACCATTGAAACGACCGGTGTTTGAGGCTGTAGTATCACAGCAAAGAATTTGTACTTTATCTTCGAGATTCCAGTCTCTAATAGCATTCCAAACAGCTTGCGCCTGTTCACTTCCAGAAGAGCTTTCCAACCTTGGCACAGCAATAAGTTGTTCCTTATTATTATATGAAATAACTATTGGAAGTCGTTCTTCTTTTGATTTCCTGGAATCTAAAGCAGGCAAGAGCTTACCATCCCAATGAACAGTCACAACATCTGCTACCTCGTTTTGAAAATCAACTTTTATAGCTTCTGCACGTTCTTTCCGTTTTGCAGTACGAATTCTTTGAACTGATGACTTGCTTATCGGAAATTCGTCAATATTAAGTTCAAGTGCCTCAATAGTAGCTTCAAGAATAAACACAGAATCCCTCATACTTAACTGACAACTATCAAGCGTTGCTACTAATTTTGAAGTAATGAAATCTTTCCGCACGTGTTTTACTTGTTCCGGGTTGTGTGGTCTCGATCAAGGTTGGCAAATCTTCTTGTAAATCCATGTCTTCATTAGAATCAGAAGATGAGTCGTTTTGCAATGGTTCATAAAACGATGTCGAAGGAGTTGGTGCGGAAAAATATTTAGCACGCCGCTTTTCCTCCTCAATAGCTCTAAGGCGCATTCTTTCCTCTTTTTCAGTCAGTTTTTTGTCTACTCCAGCTAAGTGACCAGGTCGACCTGGCTCTCTCTGGTGCTGCAAGAAGATTCTGTCTTCATTTATTTTTATCAGTTGAAGCGCGTCGACGTGTGCTATGTCAAACAGATTGTCTAAGTCGTTGACAAACTCTTGTCGGCGCTGCTTAAAAATGTCTTGTGTTTTTTGTGCATTTTTTTGCAAGTTCCTCCAAACTTGATAAGTTCACAAGCTTCTTGACACTATTAGGTACAGATTTTGTAGGTATACGTGCTTTCTCCCAATAAATTATACTCTCGCGAATAGTGAGATCTGCACTTTCGTTGACAGTTAAATTCACTTTGCGAATGTTGTAAAACAAAACTGCCAGAACTTGTCCATTAGAGGGTAGTTTTGAGCCCGTTATTTGATGTTTTAGGTCCCCTATCAAAAATACACTCTTTTTAGAACTGCGTAATTCCACTGACATGTTGACTGATTGAAAACAAATCGTTTACTAACAGAATACCAAGCTATTACAAGCACATCAACACATTGGCTCGCATTCGCCTTAGCGTGCAAGTACTAATATCTTTCGGTGCAAGTTGGCATGGGTTGCCGTGGTCCTAGGTACATGAAATTTTATTCACATTTGTTTTAACATCATACGAAAAAATTAAGAGGGTATGCGATAAAAAAAAACAACTTTAAGTTTTTTGGGACACCCTATTCCTCATCTATACAAACAGTGTGACTTACTTAAGATGAAGACATCCTTATAACTTTCTTTTTTTTTTCCTATTTGAATCAAATTTTACTCAAGTATCGGACAAAATAGGATCTACTTATGACCAGAAAAACATCCGCCTCCTACAAATGCAAAGCCACCTGCTGTACCAAAATTATGCGGAAAAAATCAGAAAATCATATTAGGCATTTTTTATCAGAAAATTTTGTTAATGAAAATGGCCGAGGGAAATTTTCTTCTAACTTTCCATTGGGTATATGGATAAGCTATTTTATGGTGAAATATGATTCATGATGATGCAAGCTTCATTGTGATACCAAATAAGTGCATACAATTATATTATTCACATGATTTTTACAGACTTTTATCAAATATGGAAAATTTCCTCAGCACATCTCTGACTATTATTAACATTAACACGCATTAAATTCAGTCTCTGATTATGAAAATAATTCATATTTCACACAGACAGTTATCGAAAATGCGATTTCTATAAACGCGATAAACATTTTTTACAGCCATACCCTTAATTCCTGATCGGTTACATCCCCCGTCATGGTTACCATTTCCTTAACTATAACTTCAACCATATCGCGCACGTGGGTTGGAGGTGCACTCGCGTGAATGCAGAAAAGTCCCGTATCCGAGTAAGCATGGTTGTAGGCAGTTGCACTGTACATCCAGTGGTATCTAAGAACAAAAAAACATTTAAAAAAATTGTTATAAATACAATTGTTTTATCATCCTCACCTGTTTAATACGTTCGTATATAGTCTAGTATACATTCCTTTACCGGGGCCGCCTGCACTGAAGGATCCCCCACCACCCATCATCATATTCAAAACACACATCGCTATGAAGTCCTTGTCTTGGTGAGAGCAACCCTCAAGTGCGATCATAATGTGCGATAATACCGGTAGACCAGCTGAAGCAAACTGGGGGATATCACATTCCTCCTATAAAGAAAACATTAAGAGGTGTCATCCGGAGTTCCACAGGGGTCAAATTTGGGCCCACTACTGTTTTTTATTTTTGTTAATGGAACATTAGACGGTTTTACTTCAGAAAACCTGTTTGCTGATGACTTTAAATTGTACAGCAGAGAGTTAAAAGCTGACTCGGATTGGATTACTCGATGGAGTGTGAAAAAAAACTCAATGTAGAAAAATGTTCCATGTTATCGGTTTCCAATGAACAAATAGTAAAAAGTATAATGACAGTATATACAATGAGCTGCTTAAACGTGTGTCGAAAATAATAGATCTCGGTGTGTATTTGGACAACCGGTTAAACTTGAAAGACCAAATAGATTATATTGTCAAGAGGGTATTTCAGATACTGCATCAATCATTATCACATAACAAAAACAGTTTTAAACGAACAAACGATACTTTTAAAAGTTAACGATTGTTAATTTAAGACAATGGATATTCTGTGGGATTTAAATCGGGGCTTCTTGTAGGTCAGTGCATTTTGGCCATGGCAACTTCCTGCAAATATTGACATACTGCTTAAGCTACTTGCAAACTTACATTAACTTATACCAACATGAACATATCTCTTAGAATGGTACAAAGGTACGGCATAATTTTCACCTTTAAAAAGGTAGAGTCGCAATTACATGCTCAATAAGCCTCTTTTGGCTCACGAGCTGCAGTTTGTTAAACATCTAGCCTAGGCAAATGGACTGTGGCTACCTACTCAAAAGCCTTATTCTTTGATTCATCGAAACTAACTTTTAATGGAAAATCAACAATTGGAACACTGTGGAAACTTTTTAAATTTACTAAATTCGGTTACAATACATACCTGTACCATACCTCCAGTATACTGCGCAAGACTACAATCGCAGCCTAAATTCTTCCTTTGACTCAATGCCTTACGGATGCTGCTCTCAGATTCCCAAAGGGGCGCAATATCAACAAAATATTTCTGCACCGTTTCTACTAGTCGAAGGTGTTCAACCCCGACCCCCGCCACTACCATTCTCTTCGGAGTATAATGTTGGCTGAGGTATGTAAAGAGTATGTCTCTGTCAATTTTGTGGATATTATCTGGGGGGCACAGCTTCGGTAGACCCAAGGTGTTGTCTCTGTATGCCGCCTGGAAAAAGTTGTTCTTTTTATTAACCACCAATATTAAATGTATCTGATAATGTGATAACTGGCTAGGTGAGATTTCCAAATGTAACTATGTGACCAAAAACCTATTAATTTAAAAAATATATATATTACATAAATATCTTGGTGACAAAACTATAGAAGTTAAAATTCAGACAAAAGTTGTTCCGTTCAGAGGGTGGCATCTTTTGGGTAGAATAATTTTCCACCTCCCACCCCTGATGAGCTTGGGGTAGAGGTAACTTTTGAATTTTTAATGGCACTCTCCACTTTTGATCGCGTATTCTGATTCTATGAAAAAAATTACATAACTTTTGTAACAAACATTTTTTTCTCCCCCCCACCCTGATGAGCGGGGACGGAGGTGTAACTTTTGAATTTTCAAAAATCTGCATTTTCAAAAATCTCTGAACTAGGGCATTTTTAGGTAAACAATTCGTTTAAAAATTATTAATTATTTAATATTTCAAAAATATAACTTTAGGGGGCTGTAATTCGAAAATTGTAAATCAAAATGTCTTCAAATTTTGGATATAGGGGTTCTAAAGCATGCTGATTAGTAATATTATATGTCTTTCGATAAAACACAACGGGCCCGTATTACACACTCATAACAGGGTAGCATGTCTGCAAGGAGATGACGTCATGTTACTAGCCTCTACCTTGGGAACGTTTTTTAGTCTCACTGCGTTGGGGTGATTTCTATTATGAATAACTGACAAAATTGAAATATTTATTAATAAAATAAAATCTGATTATGGTACTAGGGGATCTAATGTATGGTTTTAACTAATATTAATGTAAATTATTTTTCTTTGTACACATGCCTATTGTAAAAGATTGCAGGTAATAAATATTTTCAAACTACAGTACAAATCATAGACAAGTATTGTCAACTATGGAGGATTGTCAACTATGGAGGATATCGCCTCAATTTTAAAAACTGCAACGATTCGTAAGCCGAATGATTCTAAAATTAATATCAAGTTAACCAAGATTTCTTACTGCGTGTATCATATCCATCAGCAGCGTTTCTTGCTCGGGCCTCATGTTTAATGTCTCCAGTTCAAAATGTATTGCTTGCTTAGCCCCTTCAACCTCTTCGGGAGTAATTTGGGGCCGCAATGTGGCTTCAGCAAGAAGTTGAATCACATCATTTAAACCAGAAGTGTACGCTGATGCGGCATATATAAAAGTGTCCCGTGATGCTTGACTATCACATATTCCTCCGTGTTGTTCGAGTTTGTTGATCATATCATCTCGGTTTGGATAGAACTTTGTCGACTAGAATTTAAAATTAGTATTCACATACTAACACAAAAAATAACAAATTTACATCTTACATTAAACGCTAATTTTTCCAAAAAATGTGCTATGCCACTAGGATATGCTACTTCATACCTTGATCCAGAATCAATTACAACTAAAATATGATAAATATTAAGTAATATAAATCAGACTTTTTAGATAATATGGTTCTAACCTCCAACCGTACAAAATTCTCCGAATCTATTTTCTGAGGCTACCGTAAGCCCATTTGACAATACTGTGACTTTAGTTTTTTGATCTTCCTCTTTGAAATTCGCGTAAATAGCCTTTGGAAGCCCCTTAACTGGTTCATTCATAGGAGGCATATTTGTAACTTTCTTGTATGGTCTTTCGCTTATTTTCGTCCATTCCGTGGATGAATATTGTTTTGGCAAACACTCTCCTATACATTTTTGCGGTTTCCATAGCCTAAAAAACCTTTCGAGTTATTGCACAACGGTTATTGAAAATAAAGCGATGTGTTAATTATATCTATTTGGTTATGTTGTAAGAAACTTACTTATTTTGTGAATGCAATATGATTTTTGTAAGAATATTAGTTGTGTGTAGAGCCATGTTATTTTTTTTTTATGAATTTGAAATGGATTTTGCTTTGAGTTTTAAAAAATTAAAAATTTTGACAATGAATCGCAGCCTGACATTTGTACAGTGAACTTGTCTACTGACAGTTGTGCCATCTATGATTCAGCGAGCTAATTAAAAGTTGTGGTCGGTCAACCGATCTGTAATTTGCATAACTTTATGGAGACACCCTGATGGAAACGGATGGAAACAGAATAGATTTGTGCAGTGAACTTGTTTACTGACAGTTATGCCATCTATGATTCAGTGAGATAAGACGAATGATAGATTTGTGCCAACGATTTATGCAGTAAACTTGACCACTGACAGTTGTGCCATCTATGATTTAGAGAGCTAATTAAAATCTGTGGTCGGCTAACCGATCTGTAATTTGCATAACTTTATGGAGACAGATCCGCTGATAAAACGAATGATAGATTCCTTTTATTTTCTTTTACGGGGTAAAGAGAACTAAAGGAGCATTCACATGCATCATGCATACGATATCCAACATCCGAATCGGATATCGGACGTTTTCCATGGGATAAATAAAAATGTTAATTCACATGGATCCGAAATATGTTATCCGATAATCGTATATTTTAGTGACATTTTAGTTTGATTTTAGTAACTTTGTTAAGAATAGTTTCCGAACACTGTAAGCTGTTCAACAATAATCAAATGTTTATTGACATTATTAGGCAATTCAACAACCTGTCAAATTATTTTGTTATGGGCAAACACAAACACACAACAAACGTTGAACGAATAAAAACACACGTTTGCCGGATGTTTGCCCACAACGCCATGTTAAAAGTCATCACGTGGTTTGGATTGCCTAATGGGATATTTTCAATTTTTTTAAAATTCAGTTTTGGTGATATATATCAAGTAATGTTATTATTTTAACAATTACTGCATAATCAATTTATACCAAAACAATAGTTTCTTAAGTAAAAATAAGAAATAAGAATACGCCCGTCTAGACACAGATTTCAAATTATTTTATTTGGCGGGAAATAATTTAACCAATCATAGACAACTTTCGCTTAGACTGTAACTATCTTATATGAATGCCAAATTGTGTATTCACTTTAGATTACTTTACTTATAACACTTTTCTATTTTTCTCAATATCTTGAATACCAATAAATATTATATGCATGTGTTTAGAAGAAATTAAAAGGTATTTATATTTGTTATTATGTAGAAGTTATCTTAAAAATGTAAACAAAACTCACGGCGAGGATTATGTGGCAACATTTCTTGGGTGCCGCCAGCTGTCACTTCTTGTCACAATACAAGGGAAAGAGATATATTGGTTAGATTTATTTGTTGTTTGTTTATGTGGCGTTTGATTTTTTACTTTATTGATAAACTATTAAGATGGAGTTGAATTTTGTGAAAGGAGATTCGTCCAATTTGCCCAAAGTTGATTATGACTTGATAGATTCTTTCTATAACAAAATTTGGATTTTTGAAGGGATGGGATCAAAAATATTAGAAGCTTGCCAACAAGTTCTTCGAATATCAATTTTTTCGGAACAGTTACAAAATCTTTTTCCGAAGCACTTATATTTGTGTTTCCACAACTTTTTATAAAACACCTTTTAAATGACATTATCTACTATTTGTAAATTACAGCAAATACATCGATGAAAGAAACTGAAATGCTTCAAATCAACACGACGGCGACGTTAGAACACATCTGTCATTTGACTAGCCCGTTGACATTGTTGTCATGTTTTGCTAAATATGTTTTTAAAAATCTAATCAACATTAAAAATTATTAAATAATTCACGCCTATTATTATTTTTTACATGAGAAAATTAAATTTCATGAATAAATATACTAAAATTGATTTAATAAATAAGCTTTATACTCCTGTTTTCTTCAATTATCTTTGCTAGAACTAGAGAAGGAATTTCAACTTGGCAACACCACACTATTTTGTATAAAACCATACTAACAACAAATCCATACAAACTACCTACGTCATCGGCAAATTACCTACGTCACCAATTTAAAATACCTGTTGCTCCACTTATTTTAACTTCTGTTTTCTCAAAAAATTGATAAATATTTTCACGGAAATCTGTATTAATAATAATAATAATGATAATAATTTTTATTAAACCCTCGTTTGCCAAATACAAAGAAATGGATACATCAAAAGTGGCCAGTGCCTAAGTTATTTTGTAAAAAAAAACACATAGAACATTTACACAAAAAATAGAACATTAACATAACTATTAAAATAAATAAATAAACAATAAAAATCCAATGTGCTGTAAGAAAATATGGTAATATACAATTAGGTATTGATCAAATGGGGCACATTTAGTAAACATTGCAAATAGTTATACAAACATGAAACAAAAATCAATCATACCTAAAATATAATTAGTCTAGGAAATAGCGTGCAAATTTGACGAGTGGTTACCGTCTGCCAGTCGGTAATCGAAGAGACCATATAAATACAAAATTTTTTTCTCTCTGGAACTTTTTGGTATGGTGGGGGGATAGGGAGGGCATTTATTTTTAAATCGAATAGTTATCGATATCTGTCCGCATAGGTAGTTAGTATATGTACTTTACATACTCCAATTACGCTGGCAGACGAAATTTCCGAGCGGCGCGCGCGCTAACCGGAAAAAGAAACTAAAAATTTTTTTCTTTTTCCAGTTAGCGCGCGCGCCGCTTGGAAGTTTCGTATGCCAGCGCAATTGGGGTATGTGAAGTACATATACTAACTACCTATGCGGACAGATATCGATAATCATTCGATTTAAAAATAAATGCCCACCCTCCCTATCCCCCCACCATACCAAAAAGTTCCAGAGAGAAAAAAATTTTGTATTTATATGGTCTCTTCGATTACCGACTGGCAGACGGTAACCACTCGTCGTTGAATTTGCACGCTATTTCCTATACTAAATTAGGCAAGGTACGTATTACTTTGAGTAAAATACAATTCAAATTCATTTAAACTATAGAAACAGTTTTCTAACAATAAGGATTTTAACTGGTTTTTAAATCTAAGGAAGGCTTGTTTGTACATATCCTATGATATTATTCAATAAAAAAAAATAGGAAAATACCCATTGGCAGGCATTGTGAAATAATTAAAATATTTTTTATTTTTACGCCTATTTTAATGAAAAAGGTTGTGTCGATCAACTTGTAATTTTATATATTTGAAAATATCTCACACTCAAAGTCTTCTCTTTTTTTAATCAAATCAATAATAATTATGATTAAATTCGTTTTGGCCACATTTTTAAACATTTTGATGATTTGGCACAATTTGTCAATAAAAGTGAGGTTAAGATCTATATGTCATCAGAAAAATATTCAACGTCAAAATATCCGACGTCGGATAAAAGTTAAAACTATTTGACCCGCCAAATTAGGTTCAAATAATCCCATCAACAGAAAAACTTTCGGATCATCGTATCATCGGATATCAGATGAATGTGAATTCAACTTAACTCGAGCGCCAAAACGAATTAAAACATGAAATTTGAAATATTATGTCAAATCTGCAATAAAAAAAACAGACAGAATCTAGCCAACTTTGGTTAAAATTGGCCACCCGGAAGGGATGATTCAATATAACGATTTATTGATATTCAAAGTAGAAACATAGAGTACAGTAACTATACAGAGGCGAAAGCAAGCCTTCCCGCCAAAACCAAATTTGTATACTCATCGCCATTTTTTAAATGATCAATCAACCTCACTTTTATGTTGACACTGTTGACGTTTATCGTGTTCAGTTTGGATTTGTGAATTTTATTTCCACTCATTTTGGGAGGTTGAAAACAATAACCGAGAATTAAAATTCTCATAAATAAAACCTAGTGCACAACTCGATCAATTGAAAATAGGCGCCGATTATAAAAAATGGTAATATTTTTCAATCCAACTCGAAATACACTGTTTTTTCAGTGTATCTTTAAATGGGGATCTGCACGTGACGTCATAGATAACCCCAAAAATACATATTTCTTAAAATTCACAAGTATTACGTAGCTATTATTAAAATTTCTACCTGGTTCCCGTACTTTCGACCAAAATCTAGTTCAATGTAATGTTTTCAAAGTTTTAAATAGTTTGTCACAATAAAATAAAACGCATTTTGCAGGTTAGAAATCTAACCTATTAAAATAAATAAATTAACAACATATTTTTCTCAGTGTAGACCACGGTGTATTAAATAGGTGGTCCGACGTACGGCACTTTCCTATGAAAATAATGGCTTTATAAGTGCATGGTTTCTATTTACTTTAGTAGATGGCGCGAGCTTTAAGGTCCTACAATTACCTGTGTATTTAATACACCCTGGTGTAGGGCATGTGCATCATATAACTAACATAACCTCAAATTTTTAGTTTTTTAAGTTTATTCTCATTTTTAATTTTTGTATTCGCATTTTTAGCATGGAGTCATACTGGCTCCAAGCAAATATTTAAAAATTCACGCAAATATTTAAAAATTCACGCAAATATTTTTTGAACATTGTCGATTAATAAAAATAGACTGCTAATTATAGGTTAGATTCCTAACCTGCAAGATGCGTTTTATTTTATTGTGACAAACTATTTAAAACTTCATAAACATTACGTTGAGCTAGATTTTGGTTGAAAGTACAGGAACCAGGCAGAAATTTTAATAACAGCTACGTAATACGTGTCAATCTTAAGAAATACAGTGCATGTAATTGCCGATTAGGCATGTACATTCACGTAGTGCGAGAGATATGACAACCTAGCAACAACAAACTCGCCCGTCGGCGGCATAGATTAAAGAGTCGGCGCTAGACCACCCAATAACCCAGCTCTCAGTCATTTCATTTCAGCCAGCTGGCACACGCCATATTGCACTTTTACTCCCTATGTCTAGCCCGCCACTACACACACTGTATATATTTAAGCGGAGGTAGAATGTGATTTTTAATCGAAATGGTGCATAAACTGCTTGTAGATAAAAAAATCAGCTTTGTAGATTAATATTACGCGGCGGAAAATGCAAAACTTCTCCGCGAACTGCAATAGCCCGGAGCGCATATCGGTCAAGAGACTTGTTTTTTATGTTAGAGAAAAAATTTAAAAAGAGTCGGAAAGCTCAATTAATTCTCTTTACGTAAGCTGTCTACAAATTTTTCTAAAAAAACGATAAATATCGAGATATTCGAGGAAATGTAAGAAATTACACGTTTTCCTATAGAGTATATGTAAATCTTAAAAAAACAATTTTTCTCAGAAAGCTTTGTTTCGAAAGGCCAAGATCAACGGGTCAAAGTAGTACATGATATTAAGTGAACGATCTCATATTGTAACGTGTTTCCTCCCTTAGGAAACTACCCCTTGCAAAATCCGTGGGTTCCAAAAATTATAACAAGAGATTGTCCAATAACACACTTTATTAAATATTTACTGGATACTTCACAATACTATTGTTAATTTAAATACACTTTACTGACTAAAAATCACAATGTTTATCACTTTGTTTCTCTTTGAACTCTTAACCTCACTTTCTATACTTTCTGAACTTCTGAACCACTTGCTGAGAATGCGGTCGGTCTTTTATACCTAAAAATGACAGATCTCGATTTTTCTGTGATGACGCCACCATTCTCTAGATAATTCCAGATGTCACCAGAACTAACTTCTGGTAGGTTTCTCGGGTAGGTGCAAATACACTACATTCATTCAGACATTCGATCTGTTGAAGTCTGCCTACTTTATAGTAACATAACCTTAAATTTTAAGGGGTGCAACATATTAGGCAATCCAACGACCTGTCAAAATTATTTTTCAATATGGCGCTGAGGGCAAACATGGGGTTTATTTTAATTAACTCGCGGAAACGTAGCCAAGGCAACCGAAAAAAAAACTCATTTAACGAATGAAAATAAAGGATTGCCGGATGTTTGCCCTCATCGCCATGTTGGAAGTCACGTGGTTTGGATTGCCTAATTAGGCAATCCAACGACCTGTCAAAATTATTTTTCAATATGGCGTTGAGGGCAAACATGGGGTTTATTTTAATTAACTCGCGGAAACGTAGCCAAGGCAACCGAAAAACAAACTCTTTAACAAACGTTTAACGAATGAAAACAAACGTTTGCCCTCAACGCCATGTTAAAAGTCACGTGGTTTGGATTGCTTAATTACAATATACTATACTATGAGATCGATTTCAGTTAATTACCGCTTAATTACGGTGACAAAACTGAGAAATTTTACCGAAAAAAAAAGTCCCAAATCCCGCCCCGTCTAATTCCTTCATTTTTGTCGGAATTGAATTTTAGCAAATTTAATTCTATTTAAGTTAACCAGAGTAGTCTTTTGGCGTAAGAGCCAAGAATAAAAAGTTGCCAACTGTAGAAGCTCAAAATTTGCGATTTTTTGCCGTACATGGCCAACATTTCAGTAGTTATCTCCGAAACGAAAAAAAAAAAAATCAAAATTCTGACAGTAGCAAAAGATTCCTAATGGAAAATACTCGTTTGACCTTGTTTTTTATTTCGAGCTAACTCCCACCGTTTCGGAGATATCTGCGAAAAGTAACAAAAAAAGCTTAAATTTCGGAGTCGAAAAAATTGCAAAAACATGCAATCTTGACACGTTCATATTTTTCGAAAAACACCATTGGGACGGCCGTACGATGTCGCGACGTAAAGAGGAATTCTTCCAGATAAACCTGAACTTTGTCTAGAAACGGTGATTCATCAACATTTTATGAATATGCCTTGCATATGTGATCAAAATAAACAAACGAAAAAAACACAATCGCTGTCAATCTATTTAAGTTTTATTAATTACACAGGCACACAAGATAAAAAAAGTTGTCTTTTTCTGGTAGTCCATTGGGTAACCTGTGACGTATACTTTCCGGTGAGGCCGGAAAGTGGTCACTTTTGACATCTTAGCAACGGTTCGGTGGCTCGGGCGCCACCTTTAGAATTTTTTACGTGAGGCAAAGGTCCCACACTAGCCTCTTAGCACAGCCTGTTGCAGTAGGGCTGGAGTAGCTATAGTGGAGAAAAACAGAAAATTCCAGTGGGTCAATTGGGATGTATCAGACTTTCACACACACACACACACACACACAGTAAAACGCATAATTCGGTAAACAATATCTATTTATTTCCTATAAGCTACAATATCAACTCTAAATTAGTCTAAATCTACTAATATATATCAGATAGTACCCAGGCTATGATATGACTATCGTGCAGTTACTGCGATGTTACTTATGGCAGGCGAGAGCGAAGCAGCGGTATGACGTGGACTCGAGGTATGGCGGTGAAGGATGGTTAGCGGCGCGAAAATGACAAGGTGACGGGTTACGATGCAGGTGACGGTTAGGTTATGTACAGTCGTCGGATACCAGGAAGGAGCAAGCAAACAATAACTAATGCAACAATAAGAAAAATGGCTACTGTAGGTGTCAGGCTTGGCTAATATCAGGAACCCTAAAACCTGAAAAGAGATGTATGATTAGTTAAGACAAGACGGCGTTTTGCAGCTCCTAACCTGAAAACAGTTAAAAATAATAATATGGCTACGTCCCGATTTCTCCGCATTAGCAGATACTACGAAGACCTCGGAGACGCTTCCTCTGTGCCCACAGGGTAAGCGCACTAGCACATATTACGAATACCCTGGGTACACCGGAGTCAGCCACGCTAGCACGACTGTTGGCACCTGGATGTGAGCTCGTACCCTGGACCTGAAATTGGGTGAGCGTCTTGCTTTCTCCGCATTAGCAGATACTACGAAGACTCCAAAACGCTCTCTCTATGGACACAGTGCAGATTGCACTAGCAGATATTACACGCACCCTGGGCACACAAGAGTTACCAGACAGCAATTAGAATTAAAGGTCCTGATTTCTCCGCATTAGCAGATACTACGAAGACTCCAGGAACCTCTACTTTATGACCACTAGCAAATATTACGGACACCTTGAGGACACAACGAGTAAAATAAATACAAAGACAAATAAAAGTTCACAGTATCAGCCAAACCGTTACCTATTATAATTATTACTATTATTCTTACTTATATCCTCTAGTTGCTCCTGGCGCGTCTGGTTGAATACGGGGCGGTACACCGACTGACTTCTGGACTGGCACGTCTACCTGCTTCGGAAGCTCGTGACGAACTTAACTTTCGGTGCCACTTTCAGTAGCTAGTAGGCTCGTATCCCTTCTCTCGCCCGGTAGTGGGAGAAGTGAATGCGCGTAGGCCATGAGCGGTGTAGGCGGACTTAGTACAGGATCATAAAATATTTTATGTATATTTTAAGAAATATTGACAGAGTCCGAAAAGTTGGACTTTATAGTATATTACGTAATAAGTATTGTAGAAAGCATATTACGCACGAATGGAAAAGTTACGCATGATGCCGCGCTTTCAAAATGTGAGCAAAAAAGCCTACTTTATATGTCGATCGTAGATAAAGTATTTTTCACACGCTTCTTATCCTATCACAGGAATGCATTCAACTGAAGTTATCGCGATCTTGATTTAGAGGCGTCAAATTATAGACAATATCTTAACTTACAAGTTAATTTTGAAATTTATTTATTTAAATATGGACACTGAATACAGTCATATAAAAAGCATAGTGTGCAACACGCATGAAAGTCACTTTTCAGCTTCAACCCTTGTACAATATACTATTTTTCAAGCTTTCTACTTTTTTTCACTATTACCATAAACACATGTTTTACGCACAAGACAATGAGAAAAGTACAATATGTTTAACAGTCGTAGAAAAAAAAACATGTAAATTTGTTTTTTTTTCTTGCTATGTTCCACTCTCGCTTTGCTTCTGAACAGGCGTTTTTATACACTCGATTATTGAAAGATTTTATTTTTTTTATGTGATTATATATTTTCAATACAAGATATATAGAGGTAATATATCTAATATTTCCTACGCACAGTAATAATACTGTCGTATTGGATGTCTAGATATATACGTATAACGACCGAATTTTCTATTCTTCGTTCTAAAATGTAGGCAACAAAGTAAATTATGATTTATTGTTATATAAATCCTCCATCAAGCGCATTACCTGACAGCTCCCAAATCCTGCACGGGCCAGCTCGTGGGGAAAGCGCTACACAGGTGGGACAAGCAAGACAAATTGTATATTCTGTGCTGCTGTCCTTTCGCAACATTCTAATCTTTCACAGAAGTAATGAATATAAGGGTCCCTAAACGTAAATACGATTAAACTTTCAACTTGTTTTGAAGTAACTGGGCAGTAGATAAAACTTTTTTCCCTATTTAATAAAAATAAATAAATAAGTGGTACCTAATTAACGAAATTTTAACGTACATTTTAATTCGGACGCTTTAAGAAATTAATCAACTCTTGTGGCACAGAAGATTGTTTAGTCTTCTGTGCTTCTGGTTAAAACCAGATAGTCCAGTCAACGGAGCGCTAAAATGACCAAACTCTCTAATTTGAGTGCTAATGAATGAATTTTGATGAAAACTTGTGCAATGTGTTTGTAATGACGTTAATAAAAAGTTGAAAAAAAGATTAGAGTAGGAAATGATCGGAAGAGGTAGAAGATATCCCATTTATCACGGGTTCCGTAACTTGTAGAATTAGGTCAAAAACGAAAAAAAAAAACGATATATTTACTTTTATTGGCCCAAAATAATGTTTTTACTCTTGTGAATGGACACTCGAGAATTCCTAAAAGTGGTGGAGGGAAAATGTAAAAGTTGAAAAAATCTCTGAAAAAACTCAGGTGAATGTATCATCGAAATACAAGACCGAGGTTTTCCGAAAAGACATGAAAAACTACCCTAAAAACTAAAAATTAAAATTTTAATATTGACATCGAATTCTAAAGTTTCGATTATTTACACTTTAAATAAAATAAGTGTAATACTTGTAACAGATGGGACATGCAAGACAAATTGTATGTATGTAAAAAAAAATTTGTATGAATTTAAATCATTTTTGAATATAAATAGAAAAAATAAAATAAGTGTTATACTTATAACTATGTAAACTTCTTTCAAGCCTTTGAATCAGTTCTCCCACTTTTATCACTAACAAATAAAAATTGTGAAAATAATTTTTCCGGAAAACTTTTTCACATTTTCAATTTAAAAATTATATTGAACCATTAAAAATGGTATATCTATATAGGTTTTATATATTTTTTATAATAATATACAGGGTGTAACGCAACTTACCCGAAAAATTTTAACCATACATGCACCTTTAAATACGAAGTCGACTTCTTAAAAAAAAAAATTAATAAAAGTCCAACACAGAAAAAGATACACGTTGTTAAAGTTACAAATTAATGGAAATGTTAAAATAACCTACTATACTATTTAAACTATTTAATTTTTAATTTAAATTTTTCTTTATTTTTTTTTGGTACTTTTTTTACAACAGTCCTTGAATTAAGTAGAGTTCAATAAATTACCATTTTCATCAATGTGTATCTTTTTCTGTGTTGGACTTTTATTAAATTTTTTTTTAAGAAGTCGACTTCTTATTTAAAGGTGCATGTACGGTTAAAATTTTTCGGGTAAGTTGCGTTACACCCTGTATATAAATCACGCTCATGTTTCCAATTTTCATGTATTTTTTTAATGTGCAAAAAATCTAGTATACCTATTATTTATCGTGAAAAACTGCCTGTAATTCGGAAAATTAGCAAATTACAAACAAATTCTAAGAGACAAAAAATGTTTAGAAGGCCTCAGTGCATACGTCTTTTTAAATTTTTAAATTACATATTTTTAAAGCGCTACAATTTCAAAGAAAGGGGTAGTTTTTTATATTTTTCCGGAAAAACTCGGTGAAGGCACACTTTACAGAAAAGTTTGAAATAAAAAATGTCTTGTGTTTCGATGATACATTCACCCGAATTTTTTTAGATTTTTACAGTTTTACATCCCCGCCCCCCACTTTTAGGAATTTTCGAGTGTCCATATCTCGAAAAATATGCATTTTTCGAAAAAATTCACAAGAATAAAAACATCTTATTTTAGACCAAGAAAGGTAAATGTATTTCTATATGTATATTTTTTAATTTTTGACCTAATTCTGCAAGTTACGGAACCCGTGATAAAAGGGGTGTTTTCTTCCAATAATTTCCTACTCTAATCTTCTTTTCGACTTTTTTACTAACGTCATTACAACCACATTGCACAAGGTGTTATCAAAATCCATTCATTAGCACTCAAATTAGACTGGACTAAGAAGAGTTGATAAAATCTGAAAATTTCAAATTTCTTAAAGCGTCCGAACTAAAATGTACGTTGAAATTCCGGTAATTAATTAATTAATCATTTGTTCAGTTAATGAAACAACAGGAAAAAATAACTTCGTTCTAAACTTTTATTCTTTTCATAAACATATCCTATGCAGTTGACATCTCGTCAGGTCCAAAGCCATTGTTTTCGAGCTGAATATTATTAAATTACCACCAAAGATGAATAAAATCAGGTACAGACCTGTAACTCAGACAAGAATAAACATCTTATATAGTAATTCAAATACACTAAATTGGGATTTCAAAAAATTGAATATTGATAAAGAAATTCAAGTTTTTCTCAATATTGCTTTTCCAATTAAAGAAAAAGAAGTAGTTTCTGGAAAAACCGAGATAGAATGGTATTATTACGAGCTACGAGAAATTCACGAAAATCTAAATTTTCTTCAATATTTAAAAATGCAATATCCTAATCTAACAGGCATGGGTGATAGCAAGAATGAATACAGACGGCTCTATAGGAGGAAAATTGAATATTACAAACAAAAATGCCAAGTAACTATCACACCCCTCGTGGTGGTATCTAATATTAAAGCATCTTTACTTGGGATATACCAGGTGACAACGGATTCGTTTTACAAGACGCCATTTAAGGTAGAAGCTTGAAATTTGGTTTGTAGATATTGCTCATTGGGGCTCATATTTTCCATGAAAAAACAACTGAATACCACTTTCGAGTTTTCCGGAAGTTGGTCTAAGTCAAGAATTTTATATAGAATCTTGTATAATTTTTTATATAGTTGGATAGAGATTAGAATTCCTTTTTCAACGACATATACATGTTGCCATTTTTTTTTTCAAAATGGCGGCGCAGGACCGCAGGAGCCATCTTTTCTAAATGTAATATGATGGCAGTCTGACGTTATTAATAAAACTGGTTTTTAATTAAATTTTACAAACTTTTAATTTGTCGCAAAATGGGAAATATTTTGAGTATTGTTTAAAATGTCAATATTTTTAATACATTTTCTCGAAAATTTTGATTAGGAACCGCTACCTAATAAATGCTAACATTAAAGTGTCTTATAACCTACAGAAAAATTTATAATGCAATGCACTTTGGTTTTTGATTTTAGAAAAAAAAAAAATGAAAAAAAATACATTTTTCCTTACAAAATAACTAGAGTCGCGGTATGCATGAGATATTGTGATATGAGATAAATTTTATCTCATATCACACCACTTTTGAAAAGAATCCATTCGCCCTCTCCGAAGTTACAAGAGTGTCCTTATGAGTTGAGCCACCAGGTATCTGACAATTTTAGGCTGCATACCATAGAAAGCTGTGTGAATAATCTCCTATTTATTCAAATAAAGGAGCCAGGGAAGAATGTCGCTCTAATTGCACAAGCTGTAGAACTACGTTCTATGAATTGGTGAAGTTGCCGGGAATCGCTAATAAAAACACCATGTGCATTGGGTTGCAGACATATTAATTATGCACCACATACGCGATAATATATAATATGCCGCATATATGTCAATAATATACAGCGTGTCCCACTTGTAATGCCCCCTCCCCCCCCTCCACATCTCAGTTATTAGTTATCCGACTTGGTATCGGGATTTCAGTAAATTCTTTTATGAAAATTTTATGCAGATCTATCAAATTTGCCATTTCAAAATACATTTTATGTGATTAGATATTTTTAATCAATTATTCATTCCTATTTTTGACAAGTATGCACTTATTCGTGCGGTTAGAATTAAGAAAAAGAAGGCACCGCAGTTGACAGATAATTTAAAATTACTTAAGTCCTTAAAAAAATGTAGAAAAATTAAAAATATAAATAATTGGAGTGAATATAAAGAGCTAAGAAATTTTGTTAATATATGTGTTAAAAATGAAAAGAAAACATTTTTAGAATTCACTCTTCACACAAATGATTCAAAAAATAACTGGAATATGTTAAGAAAAATTATTTATTCCAAACCTCAACCTCAAATACCTGTAGAGTTGTGTGATGTTAGTGAAATACAGGATTATTTCTCTAACGTTGTACAATCCAGCGGCGTGCCAAGTGCAAACCTTTTAAATCATTACAATGTTAATAAAAAGAACGGGGCGAGCGTAGAGGCGACTTCAATGTGAATATCAGTCGATATTCCGTTGAAGCAACGTCGAGCGCGGTTAGTACTTGGATGGGCTCCCATCTTGGGAAATACAGCGTTCTCGTCCCACCTTCTAGAGGCTTGTATATCAGTGTATACTCGGAAGTTACGTAATTTCAGACGAGGATTACGTAGTGGGATATACCATCCTTCGAAGGGGATGTAAAGCAGGCGGTCCCTTGTCTATTAAATGTTAGGCAAGTAAAAGATCCCTACTCTTCTTAAGGGAAGAGGTTCGGCAAAATTTCCAGGTTGGGGGTAGCTCGTCTCCTGGCGTCGGTGATAGGCCCTGGTAGCGGAAATAGGCCGACGTTAAACAGTTAAAAAAAAAATAAATAAATAAAAAGAACGATAATATATCAGACTTTGAATGTAAAACCGTCAGTGAGGAGGAAGTATACAAATGTCTTTTGTCGATTAAATCTAAGGCGACTGGGCCTGATGGCATAATTATTACTATATTGCTTCATTGCTGCCCATTTATCATTTCATTTTTAACACACATCGTAAATTTCTGCATAGAAAACCACGTATTTCCTGAAATTTAGAAAATGGCTCATATTATACCTGTACCTAAAATAAGTGAGGCTACGCATTGTAAGTATACTGCCCACACTATCTAAGGTGTTAGAAAAAATATTAAATATGCAAATTAGAGCACACATTGATAAATATCGACTACTTCCTAAATACAGTATGGATTTAGACCCAACCATAGTTGTACCATAGCCTTACTAAAAGTTACAGATGACATATTGTCAGCTGTGGATAAAAATGAAATAACAGAATTGGTTCTGTTGGATTACTCTAAGGCTTTCTATCGACTACATCACGACCTATTTCTAGTCTGGATTGAATATAAATTCTATAAAACTAATGAAAAACTATCTCACTGGTAGACAACAAATTGTGAAACTTAAAGACGAATTTTCGGAATCAAAAAATATGTTTTGTGGAGTTCCTCAAGGATCAATTCTGGGACCATTATTTTTTACACTCTACACGAATGAATTAATATCATGTGTTAAATACTGTTCATCTCATCTGTATGCTGACGATACGCAAATTTATTTTTCATTTAAACCAAATGAAGCCAACATAGCCAGCGATAAAATTAATCAGGACCTGGACGCCTTACTGAAAGCATCAGACTTTCATTGTTTGACCATAAATCCAGATAAGTCAAAAATAATTATCTTTGGGAGAAAGCATCTAAATCAAAATGTGAACACCTTCTAAATATAAAAATAAACAATATTAAATTAAATACTGTGAGTTCAGTTAAGAGCCTTAGAATAGTTGTCGATACGGATTTGCGCTTTACTGAATACGTCAGCTCTTCTATAAAAAAAATTTTCCTAAATTTAAAATTATTGTACAATCTGTCCTAAACTTAAACAGCGTCTGTGTGACTCTTTGGTTTCGTCCCATTTAACTATGGTGATGGACCTTGTCTGACAAATATGATGCAAATCGAGTGCAATTGATGCAAAATTCATGCGTTCCATTTATTTGTGGTATTAGAAGAAAACCATCAGGTATATCTAAAAAAATTTGCGAAATTGGGTGGCTAAAAATGGAAAAGCGACCTGTCCAGCATTCATTAGTGTTGCATAATAAAGTAATTAAATATAAATGTCTGTTTTACCCGTACCAAAAAATTAGCTTTCGTGCAGATGTTCATAAATAATATCAACTTAAGATTTAAAAATATGTTAGCCACCTCTAAACATTTCACTGCAATTTTTCAGAGATCTTTTACATATAATATCTGCAAACTGTATAATAAGATACCTCCAAATCTTGTAGAAGTTTCTCGTTATATAGTCAAAACAGAATTAAGAAAAACGTTATTAGAAGCCACTGGCAATAATACTCTTCAGTAACGTGTAAATTTCATCACATTGTTCTGTTTTTCTTTCTTTTCGCTACATATTACTTTGCAATAAATTCATGTTGTTTGTAGAGATTTATTTTCAAACCTTGTAATGCATTTAACTATTGTTTGTATTTTACATCTTAAATTAGTGGTGGAGATATATTATATTAGGTTAAATATCTGGTTAAGTGGAAGAGCAGAAAGTTAGTTGTAACTATTTCTGAACTTCGACATTTGTAAATTTTACAACTTGTATGTTTACAATAATGACATTTATTATTTATTATTAATATTATTATTATTATTTCATCCAAATTATTATCCAATTTTTAACTTCATAACTTGTACTACCAGGACTTTATCAGGATTAAACATACTGCTTTAGTGAACATGTCTCCCAGGTTTCAAAACTTATTTTTTATGTTTGTTTAGCCTTCGTTGACTTTGCTATAAAGGAATCGTGTTCTTCAACATTTTAGGTTACTTACGAAAACAAGTAGGTGTTTCACAAGGTGGGTGTGGGTAAAATAAAGTCGTTTAAAATACAAAATCCCGTAATTGTCCCAGATATTGTTCCTTCCTTCCCTTCATTCATATTCAGGGAATTTTTCGAATACAAGTCGAATTGTCACCAAATCACTGGCATTTATAAGACTACCAGGATTTATTTTGTTTGACTAACTTTACGAATAATTTCTTCAGAGCATCGAAGTCGTGGTAGATGTTTACATAATTACCCTAGGGAGGTAACAGATATAGTAAGGAAGAATTTGCTTATTCCCACTCTGGACTGTGTTTGCAGTGTAGACAGGTTTTTAATTATCTACGGATAAAATGTTATTGATCTGTTTGTGTCTGCTTCATGTTTTAACGTGTTCTTTGTTTCAATAAAAATGTTACTCAGGTTTTTAGTTAAACACACAAAAATACGTTTAGATGTAGAATTGTACAAGATTCCGAATATGCAATATACAGTGCGCATCTTAGTTCAAACTAAATAGGTCATGTATCAATTTATATAAAATAGGTACAATATTGTCGTTATTTTAATAAATACATATTTATTTTTTTGGATAAACTTCAATGCAAGGAAATTACACAAAAACAAAAATGTGTTTAACACACAACATATTATGTTCGCGCTATGTTAATTTAATTGCTATTACTTCCACATCCAGTGGAAGTATAATAACGCAAAAACAAATTTTAAAAATTTTTATTGAAAATTTTGTCTGTATTTTTTTTATGCGCACGATTTAGTCCATGCCAAAGTTGCAAAAACCCCAAAAGTGCAAGGGTAGCGACCAAACATGGCTACCCCCCATTTCGAGGACGGCTAACAGGATGGTGATAGTCGCATGATCCCTACTCCCCTCGAACTACTCCCCTCGAACTGCCCCTAAACGCAAAGAATCCCTTTTCCCATTTTTCGTTGTCAGGCATGCAAGGACTTGTTGGATCGGTTTTTTTTGAGGAAACTCAATATGTCCTCTAAAATTTCGTAACAAGAGATCCTAACAACCCCAGGGGGTTGAAACCACCATCTCCCACAATACCAAAACATGCAAAAAATATCCAAACGTGCTGAAAATTGTTTTCTACACGTTTTCAAGGACGGGGAACACGATGCTGATATTATTTAGCCTAACAAATACCTCTAAATGCATAAAACCACCCCTTCTTTCCATTATTCGTTATCAGGCATGCGAGAACTTGTGGATCTGTTTTTTTTTTTGAGGAAACTCAATATGTCCTGTAAAATTTAACAACCGGACATCCTAACGACTCCCGGTGTTGAAACCAGCCCCTCTCTGATTCTGAAGTGTCCCTCAAAGAGAAGATTTAAAGAAGGTATTCCCCATTTTCAAGGGCGGAGAACACGATCGTGGCATCACTTTCTCTTTTAGTCCTCAAAAACTACCCTCGCATGCCCAAAATATGCCAAAAAATAATGTATATATATTCATTTATTTATTTGCATAATAGTACTGTAGGTATTGGAAAACACCCAACCCAACAAGTCCACGCATGCCTGATAACGAAAAATTGGAAAAAAGGGTGATTTTATGCATTTACGGGTATTTGTTAAATAATATCAGCATCGTGTTCCCCGCCCTTGAAAACATGTAGAAAATAATTTTGAGCACGTTTGGATGTTTTTTTAATGTTTCGGTATTGAGGGAGGGGGTGGTCTCAACCCTTACTCAAATAAGTATAGTTTTCCACTAGTTTTTCTCAAGTTTTTTTCTAGTTTAATGATTCAAGAGTATGACGAAAAATATAATATGCACCGCGGGTCGTACAGTGAGATTTTTGGTCTCGAATACTGTTCTCAAACTGTATTCTAGACCAAAAAAAAAGTGCACTTATGACCCTCGTACATAAATAACTATATTTAGTTATAATATAGTAGTTAGTCACCACTAAAATACGAAAAACACAGTACATAGGATATGTAAGTAGAGAAGAAAGTTATGAGATATTGAGACTGATCATTGAGGGGAAAATTCGAAGGAAAAGATCTGTTGGAAGACGTCAAAGTTTCTAGTTGAAAGATATAAGAAGGTGGTCAGGAGGGCTAGTCTCCAGTACAGCGTCCTTTTTTGAAAATTATTACAAAAGTGGTAAAAATGATCTTAGCGGCTTCATTTTAACGAGTCTACCACACTGTAAAATTCTCAGAGTACGGGATGGGCGCTTTTCCGCACGTGCAGCACCTAAACCTGTCGTTCTAACGCGGTTACGATTTTTTATTACAAAACTCAAATTTTTTATTTTAATTGAAAGATTATGTGTCAAATCAAAAGAATTTTTTTTTTGTCCAAAAAAAAAAGAGGGCGTGATTGTCGAGTCCGACACCTGGAACATATCACTCTAGCGCGGTACCGTTTTGTTATTGCACAACACCTAATTTTCAATTGTAATTGCTTATAATTGCCTAAAAAAGATAGTTCATAAGTTGTCCGACAAATTTTCAGCCTCGTTTTTTCAGTCCGACAATCTGAATATGTCAGTTAGGGCAGGTTATGTTTTACGATTGCAAAATTTCGGACAAAAATCACACGTGATGGTACGTTTTTGAACTAAATATAGCACTGTACGACAAAAATAGTGGATCATATTACCAGTCCGACAAAAAAAAAAAGGTTAATACGGTGCATCCTTAATCGAATTTTTATTTTCGTGTATAATTAGCTGCAAATATTATGTAAATTATTGTTGATATGTTGTATTATGATTTTATTTAATTTATACTCTGATAGAGGATAATTGTGCAATGTATTGTAAATAAATTAATTAATTAATTAATTAATAAATAAAATTAGTTTTTTTTTTGTGAAAAAAATTATGAAAAATGATTTTGTTCATAACAACTTTTATCTTTTATTAAATTCATACCTTTAGAGAAGATAATTATGCAACTTAATAAATAAGTAAATACTAATTAATGAATGAATAAATATTAAAGAAGCTCTGGCTTTCACTTCAAGTAAATTTTAGTTTTCTTTGTGAAAAAAATTATGAAAATTAATCAGGCCAAATTTTGTTCTTAACAACTTTTATATTTTATTAAATTCATACCTTTAGAGAAGATAATTATGCAACTTAATAAATAAATAAATACTAATTAAAGAGCAGTGAAACGTAGGTTCTCTAGTTCATTTAATAACATTTCTAAACTGGAACTTAAATTATCTGCAATATGTCGATCGTTCATATTGTATAATCAGCTCGCCAGACAAGACTAAACTGACTTAACTAATACTCTATATATATTCAAATAAATATTAGCCAGTTATAACAACATAAAAATATTAAATTTTAGTGAGATCGTACGCTTAACAAGCAATCACGATAAAATACGGGATACTATTAGACGTACCAAACAGTAAAGAGAATCTTTTAAAAATATAAGTTCAAGTAGCCATCGTGCATAAAGATATATCTCTGTAAACTTAACAGGTAACCACGACAAAAGATGTAATGCTGTTAGGCGTATCGTGCAGCAAAAGGAGACCGACCAAAAGTACATACGTCTATTATGACTTGGGGTACCTATTCTCATATGTAAAACAACGCTCTGTATAATGATTATTTATCTCATAGAGTTGACTAAACTCACTTAACTAGTACTCTGTATACTTTCAAATAAATATTAGTCAGTTATGCTTTGTCTCTGTAAACTTAACAGGTAACCACGATAAAAGAACTAATGCTGTTAGACGTGTGCAGAAAAAGGAGACCGACCAAAAGTATACACGAAACGTCTGTTGTAACTTGTGGTATCTATTCTCATATGTAAAACAACGCTCTGTATAATGATTGTTTATCTCATACATGGGTGATAGGTAGGGTTCAAGAACGAAGCCGGCAAAGCAAAGCGTATATATAAAAATGGAGCCTCGCGGACCATGAGGCGATGAATTCATCAGCTGCTCTTACCGCGCACACTCTTTAGTATAGTTTAGTGCGCGCGCTTTGGTACTACTTTCAAAAATTAAAAACAAAAAAAAAATTATTTTTTATAAGTTTGCGTCATTTTTTGTCGGACACCCATTTTTTTAATATACATATTTTATTTGAAAGTGAAAAAAATTAAGATTATAACTTTTGTAATCGTAAAACGTAACCTGTCATAACTGACATATTCAGGTTGTCGGACTGAAAAAACGAGGCTGAAAATTTGTCGGACAAGTTATGGACTATCTTTTTTAGGCAATTATGAGCAATTGCAATTGAAAATTGGGTGTGGAAAAGCGCCCATCTCGTACTCTGAAAATTTTACAGTGTGGTAGACTCGTTAAAATGAAACCGCTAAGGGCCAGTTGTATGAACTAAGTTGAGCCAAGTTCAGCTCGAACCAAGATTAAAAGTCATGGTTACGATTATTGTAACAATCATAACCTTGGCTTTTGATCTTGGTTCAAGCTGACCTTGGCTCAACTTAGTTCGTACAACTGGCCCTAAGACCATTTTTACCACTTTTGTAATAATTTTCAAAAGAGGACGCTGTACTGGGGACTAGGCGGCTTAAGAAGAAGTTAGTCACACGTTTAATAGTCCAGTCGTCAGGTAGATTAACATCGTTTTAAATCGGGCAAAAGATTTTACTGTTGGAGCCAGTTCATTATAGGCCTCTTTTAGACATATTAATTTTTCCCCCTCGCCCGCCCCCCGGAGCAATATCGCTAAAAAATCATTTTTTGCCAATATCTCGGTTCTGAACGATCCTATCCAAAAAATGAAGGTTATCAAATTTAAAGATAAGTAAATTCTCTATCGAAATGCTTTAGACACATTTTTACGTAGCATTAACATTCTTGGAGTTATGGACGGGGGAAGTCAAGCATCATATCGCATCCGCGCTGTATATCGACACTTTCCTACACTTCCACGCTTTCTACTTTCTATTACGTTTAATTTTCACTTTTGTAGTTCAAGTAAATACATTTATAATCAATTTTGATATCAGAAATGTCTACAACTATCGGTGGTTACTACCATTATACGCTCGTTTTCAGACCACCTTGCGATAGAGCGTTTGGCGTGGTGTCCTCAATAAGGCCTAATCCACTTTTCGTTTATTTCGTTAACTTATTTCTAATTCTTTTATTCTCTACTGCCAATGCATTATATTAGTTTGGATTTTTTTGAAGTTGAATTTCCAAAAGGGTCGCTTGTTTCAATAAAATTGCAAGTGTCGATTTTATTATCGTCTGTATCTTTTGTCAGATTCAGCCTCCTCGTGTTTATCGTATTCCAAAAAAGCTAAAACCTTCGGTTTCTTCCGCTTGATCTAACTCGTCTATATATATTTCCACGTTTCTACACGACTGTCCTTGACATCCAGAACAAATAACGTCCAGCTTTTCTACAAATACATGCGGCTTTGCAGCCTTTTGTACACTTGCAGTTTATTGTTTTCAATAGTTCTTGTTGAGCAGTTTCGTTTTTGGTAGTAATAGGAAACAAACCAATTTTTTTTTCAACCAACTCCAATCTTGCGGACTTTTGGTAATCCGTACCACTGCTGAATTTTATAGTACGTTCTAAAAGAGCTTCAGCGTACAGTAGACTCAGTAGGAGGTAATGATGCAAGGTTACATGTACTTTTTTCCACTGACATAATGAAGCATTTGAACCTTAATTCATTCAAAGAATGCTGGTCGGGTTCTGTTCCGTAAAGGGTTAAGATAACTTTTTGGCCTGCTATATCTTTAACATCAGGGTGAGAATTGGGGTCTTTAAAACATCCCACGTTTTTTTTGTAATCCTGCTGATTTTTGTAATAATTTAACGAATTTTGCTTTGCCTTGCCTAAAAAATGCAGAAGTTGTGTCACATCCACTGAATACGTGGATATAGTCCAGTCAATGAATGGTTTCTAGAGGGAAATGCTGAGATCACAATTTTTGACTTGAGGGTGTGTTTGGACTATTTAGGAGGTAAACATACCAAAAGTCCCTGAACGTAGGAAGTGGGGGGGACGCAGGGGGGCACGAAGAAAGTCCCGGTTTTTGGTTTTTCGCTCATATCTCGAAAACGGTTAGCCCTATACGGGGCTATACGCAAAATTAAAGCTGACTCAATTTTCTACAATAATGTTTCTATTAATTTTTTTCGTATCTGCTATGGTTCAGTAATGAATTGTATATCTTTTGACTGTATTCTAACTTTATTATAAATTTATTATAAATTGAAAATAAATTTTAATAATCATCGTAGAAAAAAAATTCTTGTACAGATATCCGTTTCACAGCAGACTGAACTGAAATATTGAATAAAAAATGTCTTTGCGCCTGTAAGTGTGTGTGTGCGTGTATACCGCTTCTTGTAAACATGATAACTTCTGTCAGATTTAAAATATTTGATTACAATTTAGAACATATGTAAAACAGCATATTACAATAATCCCTACTGAAATTGGGCCATATCTGTAATACATGGTGATAACCAGAGGCCTACAATTCTCACTTCATAATAATGTTATTAAAAATACCATGTTCCATATTTTAGGATAACACTGATATATCATCTGATTTAAATAATGTTGGATTGCCTAACATACACCCGGTATATTGAGGTTTAGAAATCTTATACATCTTCTTATTTTTGTATGCTTTAAATATTAATTAAAATAAAACGTATTTTACGTATGAGAGTTTGTAGGCTTCTGGTTATCACCATGTATTACAGATGTGGCCCAATTTCAATAGGGATTATGGTAAATATGCTATTTTACATATGTTCCAAATTGAAATCAACTATTTTAAGTCTAACAGAAGTTATCGTTTTTACAAGAAACGGTATCCACGCACACGTAGATATATACGCACACACACACACACACACACACTTACAGACGCAAAGACATTTTTTATTCGATATTTTAGTTCAGTCTGCTGTGAAACGGATATCTGTACCAGAATTTTTTTCCTACGATGATTATTAAAATTTATTTTCAATTTATAATAAATTTATAATAAAGTTAGAATACCGTCAAAAGATATACAATTCAGTACCGAACCATAACAGATGCGAAAAAAATTAATAGAAACATTATTGTAGAAAATTTAGTCAGCTTTAATTTTGCATCTATCCACTTTTTGATTACCTTCTTCGTGCCCCCCTGGGTCTCCCCCACTTCCTACGTTCGGGGACTTTTGGTATGTTTACCTCCTAAATAGTCCAAACACAGCCCTCAAGTCAAAAATTGTGATCTCGGCATTTCCCTTTAGACCCCCTTATTGAACGTTCATTGACTGGGCTATTAGAAAAAATATATAAAATATGTAATTTATGTAGATTATAAAACATAATTGTCTTTCATTAATATTCGTGACTACGTGACAAACGCTATATTATAAAATGTTGAATGAAATGATAGGTTGAAAGCATGGAAGTGTAGGAAAGTGTTGATATGCAGCGCGGATGCGACACGATGCTGGACTTCCCCCGCCTATAACTCCAAGAATATTAATTAATTCTACGTAAAAATGAGTCTGAACCATTTCGATAGAGAACTTACTTATCTTTAAATTTGATAACCATATTTTTTTAGGTAGGACTGTTCAGAATCGAGATATTAGAAAAAAAACTATTTTTAAGCGGTATTACTCCAAAATTAGGAGTGTTCCGGGGGGCGGGCGAGGGGGAAAATTTAGTACTGGTTCCAACAGTAAGATCTTTTGCCCGATTTAAAACGGTATTTACGCATCCTGAACTCCGACGACAGGCCTATAAATCGAACATTAAAATATAATTTTTGACGTTTCATGAAATTAGGAAATATTTATTTAAAGAGGATATTGGACTACGCTGCGCTTAGAGAACAAAACTCGTTCGTTTAATTTTCCCCTTTCTGTTATATACACTCCCCTTTCGAATGTCCTCGGGCTACAAATCCATTACGCCGTTCCGCTAAAAGGACAACGTTTGGTCATGTTGTAGAATAAATTTTTATGTTCAAGTTACACAAATAAAATATTTTGCAATAGCAATCTCTATGTTTTGGATTATGAATAAACAAAATGTAAGTAAATTGTAATCCAATTTTTTTAATAATCGCTATATGATTTGTAAATAATTTGAGTTACAATATTACTACGATGAGCTTGGATTCTGAATTTAGCACTATAAAAAAGCCTGAGGCCTATATAACACGGGATAAGAAACTTTGGTTGCGGGTAGGTGCGGATTAAATCACTACATTAGACAAGGCGAAAACCTCGTATTCGTATGAAAAAATTTTCCCATTCGATTTTTTTGCATATTCACGTTCGGGACATGCCCCTGAATAAGGATCTAGAGTTTGCCGGACGAAAAGCTGGTCCCAATTTGTTTAAACCATTTTTTTTAACAAATTGCTTTTTTTAACTCGAATGATTTTTTTTAGGTTTTTTTTGGTCATTTTAAACAAAAAAAGGTCTCTTGTCATTTTTTCGTAAAGTTGACCGTTTCCGACTAAACAATTTAATGTTTAATGTAATTTTCAAGGCTGAAACACAATATTAAAAAATGAATTTTTTGAGTTCATCAAAATTCTTATATAATCTTTGAACATCCATTAATAAAATCCTGAAGAGTAAGTGCAGAATATTTCATTCTAAATTTTTAATTGTTAAATAGACGCCCAGTTAGCAAAAGAACCTGAAAATAACGTGAACAAATGGTCAGTGAGTGACGAGAAATTACGAGTTAGATGACGTAAATGAAACGTGAAAATGATTTCCTAATGTCTCAGATGAATGACGTCTTAAGCTAGACGTTAATTTGACGTCTTTTTCAGGTTATATTTACGTTAATTAAACGAAATTAAACAGTAGTGTTGGGCGAATTTTAATTAAAATACTCGCTTGATTCCGAGTATTAAAATTTCATCCGAATAATATACTCGGATTAATTTTAAGTACAAAATAAAAAACAAATGTCAATCTTGCTTCTCTGGAAAGTAAAAAGTTTAGTAAACAGTAAGAACAGAAGGTGAATTTCTTCCTCTCCTGCGTTCATCAAAAAAAATTTTTTTGGATTTCTCCTCCCGCTCATCAAAAAATTTTTTTTTCGGATTTCTCCCCCCCGCTCGTCAAAAAATTTGCCGTTAATTCTTCGACATCGAATGATTAATCCGAATATTTTTGTCATCCGATTCCGTGTAATCCGAGTACTGAAATCATCCGAATATCTGCATCACTATTAAACAGACTCTAGGAGGTCTCCATTTTCCAATATATGATGGGTTACAGGATGAGCCACTATGTAGATGAATGCACAATTCATTGGTTAAGCACCCAGTGGTTTTATCATAAGACCAGTGAGTGCTTAACCCATTAAACAGATTGCATAAAACTTGTACGCTGCCTCATCCCAGCTAAA
Source organism: Rutpela maculata (assembly GCA_936432065.2). Lineage (NCBI taxonomy): Eukaryota > Metazoa > Arthropoda > Insecta > Coleoptera > Cerambycidae > Rutpela > Rutpela maculata. The sequence goes on along the minus strand of OW386293.2, from coordinate 121,513,237 downwards.
GAATAAATGATCCTTAACACACCATTGTTATAAGATCCATCCGAATAAATCGATGTTCCCTGAAAGAATTTGAACATTGCAATAGATGTTACTTATTTTCTAACTTCATAAAAGTATTAAGATAAAATATGACTAATTATTGTCAGTGGTGTGTATGTGGCGCCATCTAGAAATAATTTCTGCAACAAACTAGGTACGTGGTAAGCAGGCAAATTTTATGCATTAATATAGATGAGTAGAAAAATGTTAAAAAAACGTTATCATCTACCAATTATTTCACCTATAGATTTAGAATGTTTGTAATCCGATAAAATATAAATAAATTTAACACCGAAAAAGACGACAATATGACGTGATATGTAGCACGTCATTATAATGTCATTTATGAGACGTCATTATGTCGCCATTTTTAGTCCACTGACGTCTTTCTGAGCAGTATAATTAGATTTCGACGTCCCTTTCTCGGACGCGGGCGCGCGCACTCGCTACTGCCGACTGAAACTTATAATGAAACTTTAAATTTTGAAGATTTCGGATATATCCTGCATGGAACAGGTGTATTGTTACCTTGATTTAAGTTAAAAAATTCAGTACCTGATAATCTTATTTCTCCATGCAAATGTTTAAGAACTAACAGAACCAAAGCATGCCATTGTAAAAAAAAATAATATTACTTGTGTACCTTTATGTGGTTGTAGTCTAGATGGATGCAAGAATGTTATGCTCAAATAAATTTTTTGCTAATTCAATATTTTTCAACTTTTTTGCTTAATTTACTATTTATATCTATAAGAGTTTATGACAAATTATATCGATTTATAAAACATACAGCAATAGTAACAAAAGCGTATGTGAAAGCAAGGCATCGAGAACACATAAGATACTCTATAGTCCAGTCGGCAGTAGCGCCCGGATAAAAACGTCTATTTAACAATTAAAAATTTAAGCTTTAGAACGAAATAATCTGCACTTACTCTACGGGGTTTTGTTAATGGATGTTTAAAGATTATATAGGAATTTTTGTGAACTCAAAAAATTCATTTTTTAATATTGTGATTCAACCTTGAAAATTGTTTTTGCGTTTTTGCGTTTTTTCAAACATTAAATTGTTTATAAGTCGGAAACGGTCAACTTTACGAAAAAATGACAAGAGACCTTTTTTGTGTAAAATGACCAAAAAAACCCCATTCAGAAAAAGCGATTTTTGCCATTTGTTTAAAAGAAAATTAGTTTAAACACATTGGGACCAGATTTTCTTCCGGCAAACTTTTGATCCTTATTCAGGGGCGTGTCCCCAACGTGAATATGCAAAAAAAATCGAATGGGACAATTTTTTCATATGAAGGCGACACCTGATTATTTGATTCACTATGTTTTATTTACATTTTACGTCACAATTTTAAATTTGGTATTCCGTATTATTAGAGATCAATTAAATAACGATTCCAAATTTTTCAAAAAAATTTTTCAAGGAAATCTAAAAATTGAGATTTTCTGTACCTTTTTCTAATTTTATAGGATATTTCAATTTTCCCCACAAACATGATGTATTATTAGAAACAATGCATTATTTTGAATTAAAAGCAAAAAGTCGTAGGAGAGATAATATGTATAACCTTGGAGTAATTTCCTCCTCAGGAGAAAAAGTTATGCCTCCCTCCTTACGTATACAAGTAACTATTTCTGTTGTATGTTAAAAATAAATATAATTAAATTATTCCAATTAAAGCGTTCCATTTATGTTCCAATTCATAAATGGAATTTTTTCGACTAATTACCCTTATAAATTTAATCAAAATCGAAGTTTTAAAAAAGATTCCCTCTCTCTGTTAAATATTTCAATATTTTTCCAATCACTACTCCCACATATTTAATAAAAATCCTGAATTTACTGCTTACAATTTTAACGGTAAAATTGTTTGGAATATAAATAGTGTAAATCGACAGAGAAAATATTCGAGACTTAATAAGTAACCTTAAAAGCCCCAGACCAAAAGCCCCAGACCAAAAGTCGAAAACAATATTGGTATAAATATTTAACAAACGCAATAAATGCAAAGAGTAGTCGCACTAGCCTAGTAACATTGCATAGGACATATTTTAGACGTGCCAATGAAGAATTATTATTATGTTAAAGTGTTTATTGATATACATTAGCCATTTATTTAATACCTGTTTTAAATTTAAGAAGTTTAAACGTTAGGTCAAAGTTGTATAGTTAAGTAGAAAGTACTTCCTGAGAAGTTAAATAAGTTTTACGAATTGTAATGTACAGTGCATGGTTTTGAATTCCTGAATTATTAACGTGTTTTTACTTTGTAATGAATTACTACCCAAGAAATATATTCTTCCTTATATCTTCACAGAGCGAGTGTGTTTAACTTGTGTTTATATGTAGCTTTATGTCATTTGTGCCTACAACTATAATAACTGATTTGCCTGCTTGGTAGGCATTTCTATATAATTTTAGCAGCAGTGATAATTATTTCGTAACTGCGTTTTTAAATCATTGAAAGCTAACTGCATATAGATCACATTGCACAGATCTCGCTAAACTATTTCACTAAAGCATTTGACAGATTTTATTACAGTAATTTATGTTCAAAATTTCAACAATTTGGTTTCTCAAGAAATTTGTGACACATCATTTTAAGATCATATAAAATACTCTGGTTATTCATTTTCAATAGTTACCATTCCAGTACCTACAATACGTTTAGATAAATCTTTGTAGCCATCTGCCAACAAAACTGTCCAAAATTTCAAGTTTTGTCAAAGGACTTTTTGTTCAGAATGACTTAGACTACAACATATCAAAATTTCATCAAATTTAATGTATGGTCAATTTCCCTACAAAACGCGCAGTGTGCGTTAAGATAAGGCAGTAGAAACTTGCAATATGTACACACGTCTGTTCCACAAAATCCGCAACAATAAACGTGTTTGTAAATAATAACTCAACATCAACATGCAACGCCAGCTATGTCATTTATCAGGCTTGTACCGAAGCATCTGTTACACTCTCCCAACATTACATTACCGACATTTTTCATCTGGATGTCTAATCAAACGTTCTTTGCGTGGAACACGAGATATTCGCCGCCAAACACGCGTTATAACATCTTGGCTCGTGATGCTTAAAAGCGACAGATACATTTGTAAAACCCAGTATTTACGAAGGGAATCGCTGTTCTTTGTAACGCGGCACATCATTCATCCGCACGTCTTAATTTATCTTCGAATTTTTTACCTTCGCCGCCGAATATTAGGCCACAAGAAGCAACAACCTAACGTCAAATAGTAGTTGGAGGTCCGAGGGTCGAAATGTGTTCATTGGAAAAGAAAATTGTTGCTGCTACGCTGCTTTGCCCTCATTCCTTTTCAGATAGGCTTACATAGGCTAGAACGTTGCGGATTTCATAGGTTTTTGACTCCACTACGTTCGACATTTACTTCCACGTCCAGTGGAAAATGTCATGAAACGTCGAGATTTTAAGTTTGAGCGAAAAAAAAATTTGTCTGTCTGTAACTTTTTTTTGTGCGTACGTTTACTCTGGAACCGTTTAAGATATTCACTTGAAATTTGGTACACATATGTACTTTAACGAGATCTAGAACTAGATTATATTTTAATCTTGTTCCGTCGAAAGGTTGGGGGGTAAATTGGGGTAAATTTGGGGTAAATAGGTCAATCAAGCCGGTAAGAGTCCATAAAATCGGTATTTAGTATATACAAGAGAAGCTAAGGTCTCAAAAAAATTTTTGGGATTAGCCACCCCCATTACCACCCCCGACCCCATTATTAAAGGGATGAAAAAAAATGTGAATGTGATTTAGTGTACCTATGTACAGGAACCAGAAACCTCAACATATTTTTTTACTTCATCCACCCCCCACTACCACCCCCCTATCACCACCCCCCTATCACCACCCCCACCCCACTACCGATGTGGGGTACCGTTTTATGGGTTTTTGAGGTAGAGGATTTCAAATGTTATATTATTAAAGTTCCATGAACAATTATTTTCACATACAAAGTTTTTTTCGTTGTGAGTGACTTGGATAGAGAATCTGGATGTGGAAGTAGTGATTCCTTGGGCAGCGGTTTTTTAGATAATAATAATGTGTAACGAGGCGCATTTTGATAAGCCTAGTTGTACCCATATAATTTGTTAGGTTTGAATTATTTAGTACACTTCTTGTAAACCATCGGCGATGATTAATATTTTGTGTAACGTCAAGCCGTTGAAACCCACCGCGGTGGTGGCAGAATTTCTCGTTGGGGTGACCAACCCCCGCAGTCGACCAGAAACCACTCCCAAACGGGGTCAAACGCATATTATAATTGTTTGAGGGAGTCTTACTTTGTGATCCCCGTTTTCGAGGATGCTGAACAGCGTGGTGATGGTGGAATTCCTCCCCGGGATGACCCACCCCCGTAAATGGCCGGTAACAACCCTCCAAAGGAGTGAGAGTGCATACCCGCGGGCAATACTCCCCCCCCCATCGTTTTTCAGGATGCTACACAGGAAAAAAACATTAAGATATCACCTCAATCTCGTCAACAAAGTAGTCATCTTCATTTACTGTGGAGCTGAAAAAGATTAATGTATATTTTTTGTACATATTTTTTTGGGAAAAATAGGTTCATATAGTAATTGAAACATCTGATTTATTTATTTATAATATATTATACAAAATATTTTTATTGATGCAAACCATTACTGCATATATTATATATATTACAGATGTGTAGAAGGTGCGCTTCACTCCCGCGGACCCGCGTTTATTCTTTATTTTTTACGTTCTTTGAACAAGTGCAATTACATTCTTTATTTTTTACCATTTATTATTTTTATTTATTTGCTTTTATCATGATTAGAGAATATTATTTAGGTATTATGCAAATCACAACTTACACACTTTTTTATTTATTATGAAAATACCTACTTTCTGTATATTGTTGCCCTAATCTGGGCACGCTAATATACTAGTTAGGTAAATACTTTAAAACACTCATTATTGGAGAACCAATCAAAACAACTACTCTTCTAGCTAATACTGACGAAGTATTGAATTACATGATAGGATTCTTAGCATTTTAAAGAAAAAAAAATATATTGAAAATACTTAAATCATTCATTTACATTTAGTCATTCACACCTTTTTTATTTAATATGAAATTATCTACTTTCTGTATATTGGTACCTTAATCAGGTCACGCTAATATACTACTTAGAAAAACACTTTAAAACACTCATTATTGGAAAACCAATCAAAACAACTACTCTTCTAGCTAATACTGACGAAGTATTGGATTACATGATAGGATTCCTGGCATTTTAAGGCAAAAAAATATATATTGAAGATACTGAAATTATTTATTGAAATTCAGTCATTCACAAGAATTATTGAACCTTACATTCTATTTCAACTCTAGAAAAGTTGTACAAGTTTTTTCGAACTCGTTAGTTCTCATCAGTAGAGTATAGAAACATTCATTCATTATTTACAAGCCTATTGATTTATTTTTTACCATTTATTATTTTTATATTTTTATGATTTGCATAATACCTAAATAATATTCTCTAATCATGATAAAAGCAAATAAATAAAAATAATAAATGGTAAAAAATAAATCAAGAATAGGCTTGTAAATAATGAATGAATGTTTCTATACTCTACTGATGAGAACTAACGAGTTCGAAAAAACTTGTACAACTTTTCTAGAGTTGAAATAGAATGTGAGGTTCAATAATTCTTGTGAATGACTGAATTTCAATAAATAATTTCAGTATCTTCAATATATTTTTTTTGCCTTAAAATGCCAGAAATCCTATCATGTAACCCAATACTTCGTCAGTATTAGCTAGAAGAGTAGTTGTTTTGATTGGTTTTCCAATAATGAGTGTTTTAAAGTGTTTTCCTAAGTAGTATATTAGCGTGACCCGATTAAGGTACCAATATACAGAAAGTAGATAATTTCATATTAAATAAAAAAAGGTGTGAATGACTAAATGTAAATGAATGATTTAAGTATTTTCAATATATTTTTTTTTCTTTAAAATGCTAAGAATCCTATCATGTAATTCAATACTTCGTCAGTATTAGCTAGAAGAGTAGTTGTTTTGATTGGTTCTCCAATAATGAGTGTTTTAAAGTATTTACCTAACTAGTATATTAGCGTGCCCAGATTAGGGCAACAATATACAGAAAGTAGGTATTTTCATAATAAATAAAAAAGTGTGTAAGTTGTGATTTGCATAATACCTAAATAATATTCTCCAATTACATTCATTATGAAAATTCTAAGAAGAGAAATTTTTTGCCATTGAGGCTGTGAACGCGTGCCAAGGACTCGATTCGTGGTCCTCTCCGTATTCGGCATGCTCGAAAATGGGAGGGAAACCTTTTTGTCTAGTGGTATGATGAGAGAGCTTTCTCACCCCTTTGGAGGGTGGTTATTGGCCATTGAGGGGGTGGACGGGTGTCCCTGGGTCCTCCCCATAATTGGCATGCTCGAAAACTGGGGATCAATAAGTTAGATTCCGTGAAATATTATCAATAGGCGTTTGACCTTGCTTGGGACTGGTTTTTGGCCGTTTGCGGGAGAGAAATTCAACTACTTTGATTGCAGCAGACAATAGTCGGATTTCTCGGTTTTTCTTCCGACTCGCACAATGCACTATTTTCTGTACTAGCCAGCGTTCGCTGTGAAAACAATCAGTCCAGCTTCTTGCCGTCCGAGTGGATAGATGTGCAAGCAGCGACTCCCCAGCCGTAATATCAGCCGCAAACGTAAGTTCTCAATAGACTTGGGTATATTTGTATAATCCAACCGTTCCGTCTTGAAAATATTACAAATCCAGCCGACGTCACGTGTTACTTGCACGCATCGCATTTGATCATTTCTCCCACTCGACCGCCGTTAGAGCTGAAATAGCTGGCAATTGAAATCCAAACGTAGAGACACTTCCGACCGACCGATAGACCGAGGAAGGCGTATGTAGCAGGACCAGCAAGCAAGTTTGATAGAAGAATTTCCTAAGTCAAGCAAGAGGCCGTATTCCGAAATAATTACGAGTCCATCATCGTCATCAAGCCGGTGCGCAGAAGGACTGGAGTCATCCTACTCTAGCATTAGTAATTTTGTTCTAGAATCCGTCCAAGCCACATCACTCGAGATTTAGTCCATACCGACCGCTAGCCTGAACCAGGTGTGCCGAGGAGAAAGTGAAGTAATAAGGATAGCACTGGTTGTTTATATAATATTTGGGACTTGTAGAATTTAGTAAATAAAGGTTAATTGTATTTCGAATTGTGCGTTTTGCTGCTGTGTGTGTCTGATTCACACACAGCAGTAAAACGCACAAAAAATGCAGATTTCCTAAGAAAAAGTCTACTTTTCCTTATTTTTACCCACTGGACATTCCCTTTTCTCCACTGTAGTTACTCATGCCCTGCTTCACTGGCGCCCAAGCAACCGACCTGTAAGTACTGCTGTTGCTGGGGTGTCAAAGTGACGCTTCTCGGTCCCACAGGGAAGTACACCAACAGAATATGCCAATTATAGGACAATTTTACAAAATATAATATATAAAATATAGCATACAAAATACAAAATATAATCTACAATGTATAAAATATTTATTTAATTTACTCACTAATACTTATTTATTTAATTTCGGTACAGTAACTTAAAAATTACGGTTATAGAATTGAGTTTAGGTTACAAGCTATTTTTAGTAGATAGTTTTAAGGTCTTGGAAAAATTATCAAATGTGTCACAATCGCCGCCAAGGGAGTTATACATTTCCATATTTGGTGATTTTCGGATCTCTAACAAACTCGCTAAAGACCTCACTTTCGAAGTTGGCTTTTTTAATCTACTTCCATTACTCCTTTACCGCTTTTGATTTCATAAAAAAAAAACAGAGAATTTGAATTTGTTTATAACTACAATTTCGAAAATTATAAATAACTGTAATAAAAAGGGTTTAAATTTTGAAAAAAAAATTCTCTCTCCATGATCTTAAAGTACCTTTAAAAAGCTACAGTTTGAGCCATCGTACACATTTCTTGGTTTTAATGGCACGATTTCACAAGGGTGCAAAGTTTTAGAAACAATTGTATATTTGAGCCATTTTAATAATTATTTTGATTTGAAATTTTAAGGGTAATTGCATTTTATAAGAGCTATATTTCTCCAAAATCTCATTGAATATTATCCATTATGTTTGAAAGAACGGTGATTTGTTTAGAAACGCATAATTTTGCAATATTCAATTTTTTTAAATAATAACAATTGGAATGAATTATAGTTTATGTACTTTTATTGCACAGCACATAACGAACATTTTCCTTCTTTTTGTTGTTTTCCATAGGACTTAAAGATTTCGAGATATTCAAAGAAAACCGACAGAAAAGACGGTCTAAAAAATTTAATTGTTTAAATAAACAATACGCTGACCTCGCAAAAACTGCAAAACTGAACTGGGAACTTAAGTTGATCCCCTGAACTGGTTAAAACAAAAAAACTGCCCTGATCATACAATTCACATTGCGACTTTTTTAGTTCTAATTTGACTTCACTAAAACTATCTGCAATTGCCATCAAATTTTTCCTATGAACGTGTTTCGACCCTCAATACTCCAACTATAGGGTCCCGATGGATGTCTCCGTGCACATATCAGTCAGTCAATTAGCTCCATACCTTTATTTACAAATCCAGTACAGTGCAAACCAAAAGTTGCGTGAGCTCGCGCAAGAACCCATCACCAACACTGAAAACCATTTCAGGAACTTTCAGTCGGCTCGAGGCCGTCGTCGCAGGAACATGGCCCTAAGTAGAGGTCGCTTCAGACCGGACGTAACGTAAAGTGCGTGGAGTGTGCATACAGGGTGTTTTAATTATGTGGATTTGTGATTAGTGAAAAAATTTGTGTTAAATAGTGAAGTAAAGTATGATTTGATTTTTTTGCAAGAAAATGTTTTGGAGTGGCTTTTTAGCGTATATACAGGGCGTTTGATTTATCGTTTTACAGTCTATATCTTTTGAACTAATTGATATATAAAATAAACGCAGGGAACTTTATTTTTTACGCCATTCTCAAGCTACGATTCCACGTTTTCAAAAAAAAAACAACAAATAAGTCGTTTTATATTCCAAAAATGAAAAATGCTCGTTCTTAATTTAATTTTTTTTCAAATTTCCACATCAGATTTAAAATCACCGTCAAAATTCGACCCCAACTTGATAATAGTTATCCGATCATATCATGATCATTAAAATATTCTTCTTTCTGAGTTAATCCGTAAAAAAAAACGCTGCCCAAGGAATCACTAATTCCACATCCAGATTTGCCACCCAAGTCTCTTACAACGAAATGTGGAAATAATTGTTTATGGAACTTTAATAATATAATATTTGAAATAGTCTACCCCAAAAACCCATAAAACGATATCCTACATCGGTAGTGGGGTGGGGGGTAGTGATAGGGTGGCAGGGGGATGTATGAAGTAAAAGAATATTTTGAGGCATTTGGTTCTTGTACACACACTAAATCACATTTGTTTTACCCCCTTTTATAACGAGGTGGGGGTAGTAATGAGGTGGCTAATGCCAAAATTTTTTTTGAGACTTTAGCTTATCTTGTATATACTAAATATCAATTTTATGGACTCTTTCGTGCTTGATTTACCTATTTACCCCCATTTACCTCTATTTACCCCCCAACCTTTCAACGGAATATAATATAATCTAGTTCCTGATCTCGTTAAAATACGTAGGTGTACCAAATTTCAAGTTAATGTCTTAAACGGTTCCAGAGTAATCGTGCGCACAAAAAAGTTACAAACAGACAAACCGACAGACCGAAATTTTTTTTTGCTTAAACTTAAAATCTCAACGTTTTATGACATTCTAAGCCTATTTAAACAATAAAAGTTTTTTTTAAACTTTTTTGTCGTTACTATACTGGATGTGGAATGTTTGCCTACATTGCTATCCCCACTAAATTTTCGAATTTGACATTCAGATTTACACACTGGCGTAAGTTCAGTCGTTCATCTTTCGATCAAGATATTGAGGTCCACATAGTATGGATTTGTCATACCGAGCAAATCAAAATTTCATGTTTTCAGAAATACCGCGGAACAAAACCTATGAAAATGGTGTTTCTGCGGAATCGGCTGAAACTTTTGCTATTTTGTAGTTAAAGTCATGCTGGTTAAAAGTTCTTGTTGCACCGAGTCGATCCTATGAGTGGTTTTCGCTCCAGAAGTGCTTGAATCCTAAAAACGAGGTAACAGGTAATCTATGTATGTGTTTATTTATGGCTTCCGGTGTCTGTATGTTATGTGCCAGTGTATACAGGGTTTTCCGGAAATATCGATGACAAACTTTTGGTGTAGATGTTACAAGCGTATTATAGGTTTTCGGGTACTCACGGCATGAAAACCACATAAAATATCCATCAATGGTTCTCCTTCGAATGATACATGATGCTGGAAACACAGCATTTGTTTCTGAAAATCCTGTGGATGTTCTCAATATATAAAAACTAAAAAATATTAAAAAAACAACAACAAAAATTAAAAAGAAACGGATAGAAAATAAAACAAAAAGAAAGCCAAAAAAATGGTATCACTCTCGTTGGCCCTGAGAACACTCTCGTACGAAACGGGTTGCGGTAAGAGCAGATTCTTTGTTAAAAATACTCACACACACACACACACACACACACACGCTGGAAGCCATACATAAACATATACATAGATTACCCGTTATTTCGTTTTTAAGACCTTCAAGCACTGCTGGATCGAAAACCTGGGATCGATTCGGTACAATCTTGATTAGCAAAGTTTTAGCCAATTCCGCCGAAGCAAGCAGAATATGTCATATATTTTATTTAACCTAAAAAAAATCTGAAAAAAATCCTTGAGCTTTATTGGATTTGAATAAAAATGTTTCGACTCGTGCAATATTTTGATAAAGTTAATAGTTTAAGAGCAAAAAATTCTTGAATGTCTAAGCTGACGCAAATTACCTAACTTTGACAAGCTGTATCTCAAAAATTGTCCATAGGATCGATGTGGTAAGAACTTTTGATCAACATGACTTGAACTACAAGATAGCGAAGTTTCAGCCGATTCAGCCGAAACACAAACCGTTTTCATCGGTTTTGTTCCGGGATCCTTTAAAGAGCACAAAACTATTTTTATGTAAAAGTATGTAGTTGGAGAAAAAAAATCGAAAAAAATGCAGTTAGCCCTGGTTTGATCCTACAACTTTAGAATATAAAAGCGACGCATTTTTGAAAACGTCAAAACATAGCTTGAGGAAGGTGTAAAAAAATTATATTCCTTTCGTTTTTTTTTTTTGAAATCTTAATTAGTTCAAAAGACAAAAGCTCTAAAACGATACATAAAATACTTTGTATACCGGGCAGATAAAAAACTATGATATTGTTTGAATTAAGGTCGATTTTTGTGCTCGAAAATGTTAATAAAAATTTTTGATTCATCATTCATTTGGAACAAATATTTCTCTACCCTTGAGTACTACTGAACGAAAAATAATATTTTGAAGCATTTAATTGGTTACTGTGATAATTTAATTTTTTTATTTAAAAAAATGCAATTATCAAATATATTACAGGGGGTCCGAAATGGCACGGCAGTTTTAGAAAGTGTTCTATTCATAGTCGTTCAGACGACCTCAAGATTAACAATACTGATTAATGTACATGGGGTCTGATAAAAGTTTCGAATTTTTTTTATTTGTTCGTACTCCACTATACACTAAGAATTTCACCGCTGCGAAGAAAATAACTGTTACAGCGAGGTGAAAAGAATTCGTAACCATATGGTCAATATCATTGCTCTTGAAGTTCTCTATCACTTTGTTTGTTTTGGACGTCAATGAATGAAACACCCAGTATAATACCTATATGTATTACTTGTTCTTGGTGCCCTCAATTCAGATGCTCAGGGTATGAGAAAATTAAGTAAAATCAGTTTTCTAGACAAAATGCACTTTCCATATGTCCCGTCAAACATTTACAGAGAAATATGTTTTATGGAAATAAACATTAGAGCAGCCTGCCGAATATTGGGTAGTCGTTCTTATGTTGTTTTTAAAAATCTTGTCCCAAAAGCCTGGTTCCTTCAGAATAAGAATCATAAAAGAGGAAACTTCTTGAATTTCTAAAATTATATACATTACCTAGTTTTGGCAAGCTGTACCTCAAGAACTGTTCAACAAAGATCTATTTTAAAATCTCAACCAACGAAACTTGTTCAAAATATATTCTTGCATAATTTTGTTCTAGAAAAACTCATAAATTCTCAAAATTTGAAAAATATTTTTAAAACGTCTCAAGGCAAGTACCACGTTTGATGTACCAATTAACTAGTCTCTGCGATAAGAAACATATTTATACTGATATAATTCCATCTGAATAACAGAAATCAATGTGAACGTAGTAACAGAAAAAGCCACCTCGACATTTTCTTGCAAAGAAATATTTGTTTTTTTCTGTAAGAGCCATCCTCCCGGTTTGGTTTCCATTACGTTAAATAAGCTAGAAAATTTTCTACAAAGAATATCATTCAAATAATTATCTGGGGCACGTATGTGTTGTCCTTTATACAAAAAAGTATTACAAAGTTTTGTCATTTGGCTACGAACGTAAAAGAATTATACAGGACGATTTTGTTTTCCAGGGGAAGGTATGAAGCAAATAAATTCATCTGTGCTGTTTCATACCCTTAACTAGGGCGACCCCCCCCTTTATATTTTTCATGTACTAATGCGAATTGTGGTAAAAAATTGGGATAATTTTAATACAGCCAATAATTAAATTTTCTACATCATTTTCTTTTGATAGCGCCTAATATTTTAATGAGACACTGCTGGTCATCCATGTACTATACGACAGAAAAAAAATCAATTATTGTAAATATTACTGCATATCATATCTGTTGATGTCTTCGGCAGTTTTTACACATTCTTGAAACTGTATTACATATTATGTGCAGTCGCGGTCACAGTAAGGACTCGAACAGTTAACAGACTATTAAATTATTCTTGCTTGCAGATGCTATTAAAAATGATGTCGTGGTTAATTCACAGTGAATCACTTTTGTTTTAAGTAAGTAATATCTTTTAAAATACATATTATCCTATTGCTTATAAGTTTCTAACTATTTTTCCTGTTTTAATCGAAATTACGGGTACCTGAAATCACTCGGATTCACATTATTTCAAATAATCGTGATTCTACTGTATGTCGATAAACTCTTTGAAAGTGTGCCGATATTATTCAACGTCAACGAGATGACGGATGGATTTTAATAAAATATTCACGTATTAATTATATTATTCCATTTACAATATCAGGTATCTGTTTTTAAGGGACTAAACTAATAGTAGTAGAAAAAAAAAGAGGTAATAAATAATAACTATCTATTATAATAGAACTAAATGTAATAGTGGAGTAAAACTAATAGTCTAAATTACTTTCAAACGAATTATGTTACTATAATAATTTTTTGCTGGAAACGTAAACATTACAGCAAAAAGTTTTGGATTAAATAAATACCCGGAAGGCATTTGTTTAAACAAAAGAATGTTCAAAATTTTGTTTTTTCCTAGTTTTTCTTAAATATCTCTGATTGTATAGCTCACACTGCAATAAGGAAAAAAGACAGATTGTTTATAATGCAATTGTGAAAAAAAACTAGGTTTGTCTGAACCCTTTCGTTCAATTTTTCAAGTTGCAAAATCTAAAAATAATTGGAAGTGGAAATTTTTACGTAAACAATAATGCATAAATTTTAACAAAACTTTAGAAGAATAGGTCTCTAATGAAGCTACATCATCATGCTAAATTTCAAGTTGATACAGCAAAGTCGAAAACTGAATCATCGATCCTATAAATGCATCAAGTTGAACACTTTTCCCAATTGTAGTTTTTATGTATTTTTAGTAACATTAACAAAAACAATTTTTGGAAACTTGCCCAAAAATAAAGATTATTAACACGTATCAAAAGTTCTTTAGTATTAGAAACTCGAGCAGATCCGAAGATCTGCACTAAAAAGTATATAAATGAAGTCGGCAAGAAAAAAAGAAACAGCTGATAAAAACTGATTAGTTTGCGCCAAATGGGAGCCGAGATATGATGCGTCTTAGCTATCTATCAACAAACTTACTGACATAACGACTTGAATTTTGCACTGAACATTTTCTAACGTTTAAAACTCTTCACCAAACATGTTACAGTCTTTTAACCACATAAATTATCTAGTTGAAGTTGCCTGACAGCGCGCTGAAATGAGAATGTTACCCACAGCCTACTCCGACTGTATGGAACACTCGAGCTCTCGCTTGGGCGTTTTCATGTCGTAATTCAAACTTGTTTCGTCACTATTTAATTTCATCGGATCATGTTGGTTTTCTTTATTTTCAGTAATTCTTATTTTAAATTTTTTAATTTCAAGTTAAACTATTTATTTAAAAAATATTGTGAAAATTTCAAATTAAAATTTTACTTTATATTTTTTCTTAATTGCTCTCTTAGTAATTGAAATAAAAGTATCGTATACATTTTTTTACTAAGTTCTATATACTTCTTATAATTATATAATGGAGTAAAACTCAGGCTCTAAATCACCTAAAAAGCAATTTTCTTAGTATAGCAATATTTTTACCGAAACTTTTTGTAAACATTAGAAGAAGTTTATCTAAAAGTTTTGAAACAAATCTTAGTTACAGAAGACCTTTGAACTTGCTTGTATACATATTATGTCACTTTCTTTATTATAAATACACTTTAATATCTTTCTTTCTGAATATTTAGTGCAGGAAAAATAAATTTTGACCTCGAAAAAATTAGTACAAGCAAGGAATTTGGTGGAGATGTTCCACTTGCCATCCTAATGAATATACTAAAATTCGCCTAAAATCGAAGCTGTGCTTCGCCCGCCATATTGAAAAATGGCGGCTCATTTTCAGATTTTTGTATATAAATTCGTTACCGTTGCAGATAGGAAAAAAAGTTTCGAATGAAAAATGTAGGGAATAATAAAACAAACAATTTTTTTCTCTAAATCGAACGGTTTTTGAATTATGAGGTGCAGAGTGTTAGTGAATTTTCAAAAATCCCAGTTTTGTACAAAATACACTATGAAATGTGTGTTTATAGGTTGTAATTAAAACAGAAAATATTTTTTAGGTATATTATCATTATCTCTTTAATCTGAAACAAAAGAGAAAAGTATCCATACAATACAAAGTGTTTAGAGGACAGCTCATAATTCAAATACCGTTCGATTTAGAAAAAAAAATGTTAATATCAAAAATTGTTTGTTTTATTATTGCCTACATTTTTTATTTGAAACTTTTTTTCCTATCTGCAACGGTAAAGGATTTATATACAAAAATATGAAAATGGGCCTCCATTTTTCAATATGGCGGCCGTAGCACAGCTTAGATTTTAGGGGAATTTTAGTATATTCAATAAGATTATAACTGCAACATCTCCATCATATTTCTTGCTTGTACTAATTTTTTCAAGGTTCGCATACTTTTAGGCTTATTTTTATTGCACCAAAAGAATACTTTTATTTTAATTAAGAAAAAAATTTACTTTGAAATTTTCACAGTATTGTCAAAACTAAAATCTTCAATAAGAAATAATTAATTACGCCCTGAGAACTCTCGAACGAGCGTTTCAATGTCCTATAGGTACTGCGAACGTAGGCTTTGCGCGACATTGCTATTTTGGCGCGAGGTCGGAGAACTTCAACTAAACTATTATTATATAATAATTTATGTAATTAAAAAACTGTAACGTGTTCAGCGAAGAGTTTTAAACAGGAAAATGTTTGCAACAACTACTTAAGGTATGAAACCTTTTTGCATTCACGACTGTACCATAGCAGAAACTGTAAAAAATTAAATCACTGATTCACTGAAATCCTGAAAAATATCATATATTCAGACTGAGGCAAGGACAATGCAGCAAAATTAAAACTTGAAGTGAAGCAGATTTTCTTTGTGAGTCCGGGACAAAATAAATCAACTCAAATTTCTGCGATGTGGTTTCAGTTCCCTAAGCCTTTCATTTCCGTCTGACTTAACCTACCTATTTGGTAAACTGCTCATCACGAAATATCAGGGGAAAACTATATAATTTAGTTTCCGCAAGGTACGATGATAGGATTCACGGGTTGCGCTTAGTAATTTACCACTTTCTCCCCTGAAATACGCTATTGTTGTTTGCACGGTAACAGCAGTGCAAAAGAGATTTATTCGATATGAATATTTATACGCAAAATCACCGTGAATGATTCCAGGAATACAGTGTTTTCGTAAAACAGTAGATAAATTTAATATAAAGTGCACACTACTCCAGTCGAATTGTAGTTTGACATGGCGAAAATAGATAACCACGATTTTATTATTTTAAGTTGATGGGTTGGACATTCAAAACAAGCCCTTATTACTAGAGTAGCAAACCAATAAAAAAGGGCTATTCGTGAAAGAATGTTGCCTCTTGGTATACTTATTAGTAGTGCCCTAAAGAATCATTTTCGAAGGAGCGCCACCTTCAGGTACCATTTGGATCCAAAATGGCGGCTGATTTCTAATAATCTAATAAATATGATTTTTTGGTAAATCCAGTGACTTTATAAAAAAATAGTCTTATACAAAGTTGTTGAGCTTTGAACAGCAAACAAAAAAGTATTTCGGACATTTCGCGATTAGAATTGAAATAAAGCCGTTATTTAATAAAATTCAAAATTTGTTCTTTTTTTTACAGAATCATTTATTTATGTGTATGTTGTTAACAAAATATTAATTTAAATCACACTTTCGCTTACAAGGAGTACATAACAACATGCGATGTAAACCTACTTTCTTACAAGCACATATATTTTGTTTACAGTTCTTTTTGCAGCCGCACCGCCGCAGCCTCAAGGCTGTGGACACCTCAGATAAAGTTGAGCAGTATGGTGAATAAATACCATCTTTTTTACACCAACCCCAAGATTCAGTATCTGGCAAAGTAGGATTTGTTTCCAATGATCTTCCCCATACATGGCCATTTTGGTATGTGGCTCTTCGAGTATGTTGGTCTAAAGCGGCTTTAGAAGGTGGAAGGTTTGCAGTATTTCTTCCCTTCGACGTGAAAAATTCCTTTCGGGCATCGTTAACTTCAAAGCAGTCGAATGTTGAATAGTACATTAAGACAACAAATCTTTGCAACAAATTGAAAACATGGTCAGAAATAAATCTTTGCGGCTTAGACATAAAAGAAAAAGCTTCCGTTACCTCAGGTCTTCCAAGCAGTCGACTTTCCCTTGCCTGAGAAAAATGAGACGGTATCACATCCGTGAATGCATGAAAACCTAACAAAGCTTCACATTTTTGTTGACCCAAATGTGCAGCTATCCCATTAACACATATTATTCTAAAGTGCTTATTGGCACCAAAGTGAACATATAGAGTTTTCAATCCTTGCACATACAACCGATGAAAAAAAGCAGTAGCTAACACTACAACATCGGTGTCTACTGTTCTTATGCAAATGCTTTTCCAACCTTGGCGGATGCAATCCTGTACGTGTAATATAATACGTGTATCTGCTTCTTCGTGACTACAGAGCGATAGATGTGAATTTTGGGAATTGCGGTTTGAAATGATCCTATCGTCAATAGTGTTTCCACAGGATAAAGAATGGATGATGTTGTACATTCATTGGATAGAAACTGAAACAGGTCTGTTTTATTGTCTGTGTTCCTAAGAAAATCCGACCAGTTTTTAGGAAGTAGGACATTACCACCAACCTGTCGTCGCGTTCCTCCTCCACGAATTTCTCTAGTGTGATGTTTCAAACTATTGTTCTTGTATATGTCCCAAATGATATCAACGCGTTTTAAATTACATTTATCAGCGTTATGTTTGATGTGCGATTGAAACACTTTGGCAGAGTATTCAGCAAACTTTAAAACACCATTAGGCAGTAAAAGGTGTACCAATACAGGCCCATCATAGACCACACAATCATACTGAAATTCTGACGTTTCTTCTGTCTGAAATAAATTTGGCATAGCATCCATCGGTTTCTTCTAAAATAAGAGGTACGTCATTAGACACATTTTCCAGAATCTTAACAAGGATTGATTTATCTGATGATCTCTGGACTCCGTTTAAAGAAAGTTGGGAATGGTTGATTCTCATGTGCAAAAAAAATCATCCAAATCTATGTCTCGATTTGAATATACTATGAAAAGTCTAGAGAATAAATCCACATCAGATTTCAGGGACTTTATCAACATTGCGGATTTTACAACCTTTTTAGGTTTACAAAATAAGCGAATTTTATTAGCTTTTATTGGATCATATATGAATACCTCTCTGCTGCTTAAGCGTTTATCAACAAACTTATTATATAGATCTAGTCCACATTCCTTTATACCTAAAAAAACAGAAATATAGTATAAGGTGTCGCGGAAATAACCATGTATGAAGACCACCCTAAAATATTATTTAGACATTCGTCGTCCATTGTTATTTTGGTATCAATGCAGAAAAAGTCTCTTTTGGTTTCAAGAAACGGATTTCCACATTCAGTGTACGCCTCTTTTAAAAGTTGTATATTTTCTTTAAATTTCATTTGAAAAGCTGCCGATTCCTCATGGTGTCTTTGTCGATGGATACTTCTTCATCTAAGTTTGTAAATTCCATTAACACTCTCGAGATTTCCGAACCAGAAAGCATCCATCTACGTAAAGCTGATGGATTGTTGGTTAAACCTATAAATCCACCATTGCCTTTAATAATGGCATTATGCTGCTCATGAGCTTGATCAATGCCAATTCCAGAGAAGCGGCGAGTTGTTTTATTTACAACGAAACATCCGTTTTCAAAAGCTTTCTGAATATCTAGATTAGTTTCATTTAATTCCGTTAAATCTTTAAGATAAACTGACAGCCATCTCGAGTAATTTGCAAATATGAAGAACCAAGGCATGAGAGCTTTGAGAGATTCTTTCTAGAGAGAATATATACCCTCTCGATGGGATCTTACAAATAAAAACAGTAAAAGCTCCAACTCCAGACATAGCTCCCAATATTTAATTTTCGTAAATAGTGGCCTTATTTTCAAAAATTTCGCAAAATACATAAAATACTTTTTTGTTGGCAATAAAATAAGCAACACTTTTTAATTACACTTTTTTTGTGAAGTTAATAGATTCGCCAGGAAATTACCTCAATTGATTTCTTGAAAATGGCGGCCATCTTGGATCCAAATGGTAACTGAAGATGGCGCTCCTTCGAAATACGTTCCTTACGGTAATACCGGTTAGTGTGCCAAACGGCAGTATCCTTTCACGAATAGCCGTTTTGTGTCGATAATTCTATTCTTGAGGTTCTACTATATAGCGTGCCAACAGATGTCATACCGGATAGGGGGGAAGTTGAAAAATCGTTTTTTCGCGTTTAAATAGAAGGCTAATAGTCCGAGGAGGAAAGTTCGAATGGAAAAGGAATAGGTATTAAAAGACCCAATAAAATGAGCCCCCAAACGTGAAGAGTAAATTCAAAAAACCGGAAATTTTGAAAAAAAAATTTAATTTCATTATTTGAAAATTTACTAAAGTAAAGTAAGGCCCACATATAATTCATCGATATAAAAAAGCTCGCAAGAAAGCGTAAAGGACACCGGCCGCTTTTGGTAATATACACTTCTGTGCAATAAAATCCTGTACACTTGAAAAATCAAGTAACTCAGTTTTCACATTAAGTGGTGTGAATCAGTCTTTTCGGAATTTAGATTTTTTTTATTATCATAAAGGTTGTAAAAAACTGACATTGATTGTGGAACATCAAAAGTAATGTATTTGAATAATGTTTTTTTTTACTTTTTTTACACCATTTGATGGGAATGATTTCGATTTATAACAAATGTAAAAATTGACATTAAAAAATTCACAGATACGACTGCACATAACTGCGTTTGTATTTATTGTGTAAATAATGTAACCTAATATTTTGTAATTATGTCCGTCATTACAAGACTGAAAAACTTTTTCATCGGTAAACACAACATTGTTCCAAAACTCCAACGGGCTACAGACACAATTTAAACAAAACATAATGCGGGCTTGCTTCTGTTCTTTGTTAATATGGTCTTCTTGGCACTTGTACAGTTTTTTATTTCCGATTTTCCTATGCTTCGGCTAGCTGTTGACCTCGATGCTGGAAAATTTGTCATGAACATAGCGTCTCCTGTTGTTTGAAACGGATTTTTTCTCAAATAGCTAAGGAGTGCTTCATCTTAACGAGATTTGAACTTCTCGATCGGCCTGAACCGTCTTTTCTCTTTACGCTACCTTCCTCCTCCCACTTTTCTTCACACTCATAACAGTACTTTTATTCAATTGATAATGGTTAGCAACTGCTCTGATAGACCATCTCTCTTCAATTTTAGAAAGAATTAAAATTTTTTCATGTTTAGTTAATTTTAGCATTGCGAAAATATGACACTGACACCTAAAAATAAATAAATAATGAATTAATATAACGAAAAATAGGTGTACGGGATTTTATTGCACAGAAGTGTACCGCCCGTCGGTCCACGTTGACTACATAGTTTAATCCAACCTATCATCATTCCATTCCAAGCTCAACCAATTATATTTAGTGGGAGTGGCCTACATTCTTGTTAGGAAATATTTCACCATTTTTTGTGATGATAATAAAAGCAGCCGAACACTTTGATGGCCTTTTATGTAGATAGACATGCGGTCGGTACCCTTTACGATTTTTTGCGAGCTTTTTTATATCGCTGGATTACCGATGGACCCTACTAGACGTGTTATATAGGAGGGAATATCTGGTAAAAATGTCAGATCGATATCTGCATTATTTTTCGATAGATTCAATTTTTTGAAAAAAAAATGGTCTTCGAAAAATGACTACCTATAAGAACTTCATTTTCTGTCAGATTTTGCTATAAGAAGAAATATTCTTTTCTTTGAGAGTTGTTCAACAATTACAAATGTTTTCTGTATGGTCATTATTCAGAAAAAGTGGTGAAAATTAAATTTGAAAAACAAGATTTTTTTTGTATAAAAAAATTCCAATTAAAGTTCAATCTTCTGAATGGAATGTAGTGTCAAAAAATCATGTCTAACCATTTTGAAGTGCTATTTTTTAGTTCAACGTTTTTTTTTTTTTTTTTGAAAACTTGCTATTGACTAGTCAATAGGATGGAGATAAGAGACAAAAGTAGAGTTTCATGAATTTATTTATTTTTAACGGTTCATTTATTAATAACTGCATAAATACAGAACTACTACCTGTACAAGACCAGAGTTCATTCAAGAAAGACGGCACTACAAACCTCGCAGAAACCAACGAGAGCAAAATCACAACAAGCAGAAGTTCTGTTATAAACACTGAGACAAGGACCAGTGGAAGAGAACAACCAACCAACGGCACCAACGCCAAAGTCAAGCTTACTAACACCAACAAAAATAACACAAGCCTAAGTCCAAAAACAGTATTTACAAGACAGGCAAGAAATAGATTAAATATTGATTATGGTAAGAAGTAAGAGTAGTAGTAGAAGAGTAAGAGTAGTTATTATTATTATTATTGTTGTTTATTTTCTTTTCTTTTAAAAACATTGTTAGAATAACTTAATATCTTTGTATAGATAGATTATACCTTGTCCAGTTGTCCACCCAATATGGATGCTTACATAAGGGACTATAAAATTACAAAAATAGATACTATTATAACATCTTGAATTGTAATAATAAATTGAAAAAAAAATGGGTCGTCCAGTTTTACTTGTTTTCATAATAATATTAGAAGTTTAGCAAAGAACTTTAATGAATTACAAGTAGTTTTGAAAGAGTTTAACTATATATTTGATTGCATAATCCTAACGGAGTCCTGGAACTTACATAACATAGAACTTTTTCATATACCCGGTTACGATATTATATATAATGAGGGCGACGTCAATAAATCGGATGGTGTTATAATTTATATTAATAAAAACTTAAGTTATAATTATGAAATCATTTCCTTAGGTAAAAATAAAGTCATTAAACTAAACATCTTATTTAAAGCTCAAAGTATACAAATTTTAGCAATATACCGATCGCCGTCATTATGCCCAACGGATTTTAATATGCTTCTAAATAATTACCTACAACGCAATAACCAACATTATAATGTAAATATAATACTTGGTGATATAAATATAGATTTATTTGAGGATACTGAATACTGCCAGGAATATTTAAATACGTTATATGAAAATGGATATATATCAGCAATTAACGCTGTGACTAGGGAAAAATCAGGCACATGCCTAGATCATATATTTCTGAAAACTAAGCTATCTACGGAATTATTTGTACCTATTGTATATCAATCCTGTATAACTGATCATTATTCTACAATCCTTAAATATGATCTGTCCCCCGAAAGTACACAAAACACAAACAATAACAATAAAAATAAAACTTTCATAAACTACCCCAACCTAAAAGAAAAATTAAGAAATGAAAACTGGTTAGATATTTATAATACAATTGACATTGATGAAGGGGTAGAACTATTTATAGACAAATTAAGCAACTATATCGGAACCTGTAGTAAAACTATACCTCTTAAAAGAATCGAAATAAAGCGAAACCATTGGATAACAGAAGGTTTAGTTAAAGCCATAAACAAAAAAAACCAGTTACACAAAAAAGTTAAAAAAGACAAACAAAACATGATTAATCTAAATGAATTTAAGAGATATAGAAATGTGGTTCACGACTTAATAAAAACAGCTAAAAGTAATTATTATAAACAGCAAATAAACAAAAACCAAAATAGTCCAAAAAATATGTGGAAATGTGTTGGAAATATCTTAAACACAAAAACAACGAGCGATATAAAAAACATAAGAAACGACGATAATAACTTAATATCAAATACAGCTGAAATTGCTGAACAATTTAATATCTTCTTCAGTGGCGTAGGTAGCAACTTAGCCAGCAAAATAAAGAGGGTTAATCATCCACATCCAAGATCAAGGGTGCCAAACTCGATATATCTGGAGCCGACTAATGAGAGTGAAGTTAAGAAAGTAATACATGAATTAAAGAATAACAAGTCCCCCGGTCTAGATAATATCAAGGCGGAGACGGTTAAGGAGTGTGCTGACTATTTAATAAAACCAGTTACATTCTTTATTAATAAATCATTAGAATTAGGTACTTTTCCAAAGGCATTCAAAGTTGCAGTTGTCAAGCCCATATATAAGTCCGGAGATAAGTTCGATGTGTCCAACTATAGACCTATATCACTACTGTCAATATTTTCAAAAATCCTTGAAAAAATTATCAAAAAAAGATTATGTAGCTATACAGATAAATATAACCTAATTTCAAAAACTCAGTATGGCTTTAGAGAGTCCAGATCAACAGAAGATGCTTTGTCTGACTTAATGACTAAAATCTACAGGGCAGTAGATGCAGCCGAGCCGGCAATGTGCATCTTCGTTGATCTGGCAAAAGCGTTTGATACCGTAAGTCACACGGATTTACTGGATACCTTAGAAAGTATTGGCCTTCGAGGAACCACGTATAATTTAATGAAAAGTTACCTAAGTAACAGAACACAATGTGTAAAACTTAATGACGCAATCAGCAGCACAAAAAATGTAAGTTATGGAGTTCCTCAAGGAACAGTCCTTGGCCCTATATTATTTACTATATATATAAATGATTTATTTAAACTTCCTATCATAGGCGAGGTCATAGGTTTTGCCGATGACACTGCCATATTTTATAGAGCCAAAGACTGGACTGGCATCACTTAAACGTGTTATCCAGAATGATTTTCCGATTGTACTTGACTTTTTTAACAGCAAACTGCTCACATTAAATTTGAAAAAAACCCAGTACGTACCTTTTACTAGTTATGCTTCTAACCTCCCAAACTTCACTTCCATTAGTCTTAGATATAACGATTTTGATATTGAATTAAAGTCAGCTAAGTCAATAAAGTACCTTGGTATAATAATAGATAGCCACCTCAGATGGGACAAACACATTGAATATTTAGTTAAAAAAATAAGATGCCTTTTGTCAAAATTTAAATATTTAAAAAACTTTTTTGATATCAAATATCTGACGACAATGTATTATGCTTTAGCGCAAACACATTTATTGTACGGTATTGTTGTTTGGGGGGGGAGTAACAAATTGCTACCTAAAAAAACTAGAAGTTGCCCAGAAATGGTTATTAAAAATAATATTTGGCAAATGTTACACCTACCCAAGCGATGATCTGTACAGTGAAGCAAAAATTTTAGACATCAGACAATTATTTTGCCACCAGCTAATCTTACACCAACGTAAACATTTGAGAAAAAATCTATTGGTGAAGCATACTTATGATACCAGACATAAAAAACAAGCAATTACAGTACCAAGAATGGATAAAACTATTGGTCAACGCAGCCATACTTACCTTGAACCAAAATTATATAATCTCGTGCCCGAGTATATAAAAAAATTGAATTCGTTTAAACTGTTTAAAATAAAAGTTAAGAACTGGATCCTTGGTATGCCGAGAATCGTAGTTCACGATATGATTGACATTAAAAATGCATTTGGACGTATTTAATAGTCACTACATACAGTTTTCGTTATTTCTTTCCTTTCTTTGTTAAGCTCATTAGAATTAGAATTATATCATCCAAAATTATTATTAAAAATGTAATTTTTAGAGTTCCTTGCATAAACTGGAATATAGTACATTTGTTATTATTTGCATCGAGCAGCAACTCGTAGTATTTGCCTCTAGGGTAATGAATAGGCACCGTGTGTTGGCGCTTGGTTGTGTCCGACAAACTACTTGACCGAACCTACTGACTACCTCTGCACGGTGTCTATATAAGTGATATTGTGTATTATTATCAGAATTTATTTTTCCTCTTTTTCTTGTCTCCACCTTATTATTTATATATATATATATATATATATATATATATATATATACATATATATATATATATATATATATATATATATATGTGTATATGTGTATATATATATTTTTCTCGTATACCCTTACTTATTCTCCATTTCTGTAAAATTATATATTTACATATAACATACCGTCTACTGATAAAATAAATATAGAATGCTACCCACGAGCAGGGATTCCTTTGTGGGTCTACTTATGTTTATTTGTCGTTTTCTGTATACATGTCTTATTGTATTTCTTCTCGTAAATTTAAGGATATTAACTTTAAATGTTATGTATTTGTAACTGTTATATGAGATGAATAAACATTATTATTATTATTATATTATTATTATTTCAATTTATCGTGTGAACATAGATTATATTGATAGTTGACACCTATAATGATACAAAAACGAAGTTGAACAGATTTTTTCTTACTCATCCTCATCTGTGAATGACATATGATTTTTTTTCGTCACTTTCATTCCTGTTTTCTTCAGAATCTTCTGAATTAACACCGCAAATAATTTCGCACAAAGTATTAGAATGTGTCTCTTGAACTTGGAATTGCATGAGCTATACCATTTTGACTCTATTTTGTATAGTAGAGATCTGGAATTGTTTTCAAATTACGTAGGGCCTTCTCCGCAGTATTATCCAACCGGGAAGGTAGTGAGAAGAGTTGGGATACAGATCTCTTTTTTTACAGATCCGCTTGGGGCTACATTTATTGTGAACCTTTCGACATGCCCGAGAAATTTTCTCAAAAAAAAAAATGGTACACTTTTTATCAAATTTGTCCGCTTACTTTACGAAAATACTGGTATAGATATTAATGTGCAATAATCCAAAATGTAGGTAACCTAACAATCTAAAATATTTTTTAAAGTGAATATTAACACAAGAATGCATTTCAATATAGATGAATGAATGCCGGACCTCTGCAAAAGATCAAAAGAGGCAATTTCAATACCAGCCTTGTCAATATTTATA
This sequence comes from Rutpela maculata, assembly GCA_936432065.2. NCBI lineage: Eukaryota > Metazoa > Arthropoda > Insecta > Coleoptera > Cerambycidae > Rutpela > Rutpela maculata. The sequence continues at coordinate 121,487,187 of OW386293.2, read as the reverse complement.
AGTATTAGTCGAGCTGACTGCCTTTTTCAGTTTCGGAGGTATATTTAAATCGAAGTATGGAAATTGAAACAAGCAATCATGCTTTGTCGAGATAAAATTCAATTTTATTATACAGTCTGTTGGAAAAAATGTACCAATGTTTCTAGGGTATCAAGAAGTTTGTTTAATAAATATACCGTAATATTAACTGTTTTCAAGATACTGAGTGCTGAAATTAATTTTTTTAAATGCAGTTTTTATTACAAGGTCAAAACTACAACAGATATCTGACTGAAATTAAGTATGGGTACATAATAGAGGTAGACAAATATAATTAAGATAGGTTCTGCCACTTACAGAGCTGTCACCGAAAAGTTTTGTTCTTATTATACTGTTCGCAAAAACGAAGAGTATATTGTATTTGATCGGCTTATTTCTAAATCAGTAAATATCGCTCGTAGAGAAAAAAATTTCATATCATTATGTTAGTGAACGAATTCTGAACAACTTTCAAAATGTCCGTCTGTCCGTCCGTCTGTCCGTCCGTCTTCCCGTCCGTCTGTCCGTCTGTCCTTCTGTCCGTCTGTTCGTCTGTCCGTCCGTCCGTCACGTTTCTTGTAAGCACGATAACTTAAGAAAGAAAAGTCCGATTGTATTGAAATTTGGAAAGTAAGTTAGCGTTAGCTAGAGGAAGAACCCTGTTGTTTTTGAAAAAATCAATCAGTAAATAAAAAAGTTATTAATCAATTAAATAAAAAAAATTTTTTTTCATAATTTCTGTCATTTGTATTTAAATAGAAATCTTGCGAAATGTTATTCCCTATAATTTTTTTTGTTTTTATATTTTATCAATATATATATATATATATATATATATATATATATATATATATATATATATACATATTTCATAATAATGTATCTAATCCGTTGAAGTATAATTTTTGAACGATATTCATTCAAGTTTTGTGGTAAGATGAGATAGCCCAATGGCTAAAGCATTTTTTTTTTGCCCCTTCAGGCCGAAACTTATCCAAATCCTAATTTTTTAAATCACAGCAAGGCCGTCATTTGTTCGAACGGGTTTTTTCGTTCAGTTTTCCCGTGTCAATAACCAAACTTGTGTAGTGCGCGTTCGCCAATGTTTTTTTTAGTGTTGTTTATTTTTAATTTACTTTTAGGTCCATGTGGACAATAAAATATTTTAACCTAGTTTTTAAGTCCACCTGCGGTGGACAAGAGCTTCTAGCCCCCCACTCGAACTATCTCTAAGCTAAGTCGGGCCCACCCCGCCCAGCCCCACACCCACCTCGACGTCATCTGTCCTGGTCGTGTGGCTGGCTCAGAGTTGGGCTTCGAGGAGGCACATATTGTACTATTAATACTGAATAAATACTATTGATTGATTGATTGCCTCTCAATCCAAAGGTCTCGTGTTCGATCCCTCACATGGCGATTTTTTTTTATATATTTTTTTTTCACAACAAAGTTGGTATCACAAAATTTAGAATGTCTAAAAACTAACATTATTTACAAGAAAAATGCGAAGAGTATCATATAGAATGTGTAACAATTATATAAAAAGCTCAGTAAATCGGCGAAGAGTATAATGCTTCCACTAGTTTCTTTTTTGAGATTAGGTTTGTTAATATGTAATATCTTTTTTCTACGACTATTGAATAACTCATTCATTATGGATACGTAAGTAATAGGCCGTGGATAATAATAAATTATTACTCAATGGGCTAGCCCAATCACAAGTGTTCATATTCATTGCTCAACAGTGTTTGTAGAGCAATCTCAAAACACGATTTAAAGTTCAAAAACATCGCATATGCCATATATTTTCCTCTTCAAGAATCTTTGGCCCTAGCCCCGACACTTCAAGGAGGAAAGGTTCCTTTCTTGGATTCTTCGCTAATAACTTGGAAACGATGCGTCGAAAGGAAAGAGGTAATCTATGAAAAATTAAACAATTAAATTTCCTATAAGAACGTCTATATTCATTTTCATCCTATGTGTTATAGTTTACGAGATATTGGCCAGCCAAAATAGATAATTATTAAATAAATTAATTAGGTACTTTGAATATTTCTATCAAAGCGGTTTACCGTGGTCTGCTAATCAATCACAGACACAAAACAATCTTTATTTTGCAATATTCGACGTATTTACTAACGTAATATTTTGTCGAAATCTATACATTTCCTTAAATATACAGTGTGACTCACTTAATGTGAAGACATCCTAATAACCGTTTTATTTTGTTTCCAATTTGAAGCAAATTTTACGGTAATAAATACGTCGAGTGTTGTAAAATAATAGTGTATTAAAGTATAAGTGGATAACGGGGTGTTTAAAACACGCGCGATTTTTCGAGCACGACGGCGCAGCCGAGTGCTCGAAATAGAGCAAGTGTTTTAAAGACCAGTTATCCACGAATACTTTACGCTATTTTTTTTTATTGGTACACTTTGAAATCATAAATACTGGTATTATTACGACAAAAAATGGAAACAAGAATTAAGAATGTAAATTGGTTGAATTCGTGATGTGACATCAAGATACCTGTCAGTGTCATGAAAATGAGAAAAACAAAAATTAATTTGCAATCTGTCACATATGATTAATTATTGTCAATACAGTTACTGATTGTATACTGCTTTAAAATGAGTTCTAACATTGATTACTTAAATAGAAAAGCAGAATCGCGGTTAATACCGCAAAACTCGGAAGGCTTTTGAAACATTCGTTAGTAATATTTTATTTGAGTTACAGTTTGTTATATCAACAATTAAAAAGTTGACATTTTGACTTCACGTTTCTTGGATCGTTGATGTTACTATGGTAACTTTAAAACACGCGCGTTTTTAAAACTTGGATTTAAACACTCTGAGGCGTACTTTAAATAAGCCAAATAGGGTACCAATAAAAAAAAGGTTGTTTTGTGACTGTGATTTATTTGCAGACCACGGTAAACCGATTTGATAGAAATATTCAAGGTACCTAATTAATTTATTTATTAATTATCTATTTTGGCTGGCGAATATCTCGTAAATTATAATACATAGGAAGAAAATGAATATAAACATTCTTGTAGGAAATTTAATTATGTTTAATTTTGCATAGATTACCTTTTTCCGTACGACACATCGTTTCCGAGTTATAAACGAAGAATCGACAAAAGGAATCTTTCCACCCCCCTTCCCCCTGAAGCGGCGGGGCTGGGGCGGGGACTTTTAGTATGTTTACCTCCTAATTACCTCCAACACATTCCTGAAGAGGAATTATTCTCCCCTTCTCCATGTTCTCTACAACTCTTTCGTTGATTGGAGTAATAACTCAATTCAAATTGTCAAGCATATGTAGATTTCTCTTAACTTTAAAATTCACTCAGTATTGTGAAAAAATGATTTCAAGTGATATTACAGACCAGTCAATGAATATATTGTAGAATGCATGCAGAGCTGTGACCAGTACTCAATGAAAGTACTGGCAGTAACCAGTAAGCAGTATCAAACAATTTTTGTTTTACTTGCAGTATTAAGTACCAGTACTTTTCAGAAATACTTGAAATATTCAGTAATGTACTTAAAATTAAACATTTGCAGTAGCAGTAATAAGTAAAGTACTCTTCAAGTATTTTCAGTATTTTGAATACTTAGAGTATTTTATAATTACTTGCAGTACTTTCAAGTACTGCAAGTAATTTTAAAAACAGTAACCTTAACGACTTCCAGTATTTAATTACTTGTAGTATATATTTGTAAGTACTTTTTTAAATACAGTACTAATATCAGATAAATATTATTAAAATAATTTTTAGGATTGCCAACAATAGTCAGTAATACAATAGACGAAGAGCTGGGCACGAAATTTCGATATGACTCGGGTTATGAAAAGTTTCCGTAACAATACGTCGTACACTAAGGGAGCACCCTGATTTGGGAATTTGCTGACAGCTCGGGCGGAGAGGGGCCCTACCATATTGAAAAAATGGCGAACAAAAACAGTCTCTTTGAAATATCTTGCTTCGGGTGCCTCATACGGCAAAAAATGCTCTTATGAAAATAAAAGAGCATTAAATTTTCTACAAAACATGTTCTATAGATTTTTTCGTAGTTTCGGTGCAGCAGCCAAAATTATGATTTTTTGTAATTTCTCAATTTAGTGTGACTTTTATGAAGAAGTATTTTTATGTTGAGACAAAATTTTTTTTCATACCAGAAAATCTTCAAATATAGTTGATTTTACTTGTCTGCTACGCATAGCTCATTGTTCAATACACGCCACCTTGAGGTAGAGTATATGGCGCGTTTTCTTTTACGTGGTTGTCCCCTATAGGCTAAATCCACGACTAACCTGCTTCTTGAGGCGTTTTAGGTGCCTGATGTCGAAGGTCCAGTTCGTTGTAGTCTCTTCGGAAATTGCCTCCGTTGCGCTGTTCACTGATTCTACGTATTGATTGTTCTCCATGCTTGCGAGAAATGTTTCGACTGAAGAGTCGACTTCCTCATCGTCATGAAGCTCATCGACTATTCCTGGTGCATTGTCGCAGCTTTGTCGGTTAGAAAATTTGCAAATTACAGTGAAGAGCGCAACGAAAGCAATTTCCGAAGAAAGTATTGTTGAAGACTATAACGAACCTGGACCTTCGACATCAAGCACCTAAAACGCCTCAAGAAGCAGGCTAGTCGAGGATTTGGTCTATAGGGGACAACCACGTAAAAGAAAACGCGCCATATACTCTTCCTCAAGGTGGCGTGGAAACAAGTAGCAGACAAGTAAAATCAACTATATTTGAAGATTTTCAGTATGAAAACAAATTTTCTCTCAACACAAAAATACTCCTTCATAAAAGTCGCACTAAACTGAGAAATTACAAAAAATCATAATTTCGGCTGCTGCACCAAAACTATTCAGTTTAACGAAAAAATCTATAGAACATATTTTGTAGAAAATTGAATGTTCTTTTATTTTTATAAGAACATTTTTTGCCGTATGAGGCACCTGAAGCGAGTTATTTCAATGAGACTGTTTTTGTGCGCCATTTTTTCAATATGGCGGCACCTCTCCCCGCTCTAGCTGTCAGCAAATTCCCAAACCAGGGTCCTCCCTTAGTGTACGACGTATTGATACGGAAACTTTTCATAACCCGAGTCATATTGAAATTTCTATTATTGTTGATTGGTAATGGTAATAACGGTAATAATGGTATTACTATAATTTCGTATGTATTATACATGATGTATGAAAATTAAAGTAAGGTCACAAAAGATATATTTTTAATACTCATTTTATTTCTAATATATAAATTTACAACAAAGGAAATAAGTAAAAAATAAATATTATAAAACTTAAGACAACTTAAAATTATAACGTATAATATATAATAGTCTAAGAGCTGATGAAAATTACTTGATTTATTGAAATAAAATACTGGCTCATTTTTTCTTAAGTACTTGGAGTAGTTTATAGTTTTACAGTTTTTATTAATACTGAGAGTGTTTTGTAATACTGGGAGTACTTTCTAATAATGGGAGTACTTACGTAAAGTACTTGAAGTAGATTATGATTTTACAGTACTTTTTTAAGTAACAAGTAATACTTCGTAAAAAATTTTAGAAAATAAGTACCCGGTACAAGCACATTGTAAACATGTACTGGAAATTTACAATACCAGTACTGAAATATTAAAAGTACTTACAGTACTACAGTACATATTTGCAGTACATTTTTGTACTGAAGTACACAGCTCTGAATGCATGGAACATGCGAGACTTTTTGACTTCAGAACTTAGTAAGTAATCATACTAAAAGTCCCCGCCCCTGGGAGGTGAGCTACCATTTTTGGATTTTTCGATTATATCTCGGAAGCGGTGGACTCTAGAAAAATATGCTGGCTAATTAAATTTCCTATAAAATTGTTTCTATACATATGTAAAGTAACACATGCATTACTTTGCTGACTCTGCATTCCGCTCGCGCGGTCACTGGCTAGGTGACTAAACAAGGCTATTTGAATTGTGAAGTAATTTCGAATAATTGACACGTTGTCATAAACGACGGGAGTTGTCAGTTTGAAGACAGACAGCAATGCAGAAAGACATTTTACATTAGTGTAAGAAAGAATTAAATACTGTAAGAAAGGAATGACTGAAATCGAATAACTTTAAATGTCGTTTCTTTCTTTACAGGTAAGATTGTTATAATTAGCATTAAGTTAGGTAATAAGTTTGTTAATGATTGTTAAAATAATCAATAAAATGCTTTGTTTCCAGAGAAACTCAGCTTTGTAATTTAAATAGTCATTCTGAAGGATATTACACATTATACATATTTGTCGAATTTTCAATGATTTTCGAGATATACGTTATTGAAAATCGATAATTTTCGAAAAAATTATTTTTTAAGTGTATATCAAATTGAAGGAAATTTAATGCGCTACAACTTCGTTTCTGACAATTTTTCTGAGAAAGGATCGTGAGAGGCGCTAGAAGCAAATGTATGACAAAAAAATTTGGTAAAAATGATTTTTTCGAAAAGTATCGATTTTCAATAACGTATATCTCGAACCTTTGAAATTTCGACAAATATGTATGAAAACAATTTTACAGGAAATTTAATTACCTTTCATTTTTATTTAGAACATATTTTTTTCTAGAGTCCACCGTTTCCGAGATATAATCGAAAAACCTAAAAATGAGACCTTCCCCCCTCCTCCCACCGTAAGGTTACCTCCCAGGGGCGGGGACTTTTAGTATGTTTACCTGCTAACTACTCCTAACGAAGTCCTGAAGTCAAAAAGTCTCGCATATTCCATGTACTCTTTTTAGCACTCATTGACTGGATTAATAATATCACCGACATTCCAGTCAAATGGGGAAAATTAGAGGGAAAAACTGAAAAGTTTGGCAGAGATGTTCATTAAGATTTACTATTAAATATACTAAAAGTCCCCAGCTCAAACTATTGCGTTCGAGCCGCCATTTTGGAAAGATGGCGCTCTGATTCAGTTTCTTGTTTATATCTCTATAATCATTAGCGATACCGAAATTATGTTTATATAAAAAATTAATCTTGTGAAATTCTCTACAAAGAATGTTATATACATTTTTTTCATATCTGTTATACTATTTGGAGGAACAAGAGCAAAAGGTATATTGCATTTCATCGACACATTTCCAAAATTTAAATATCGCTTGTAGAGAAAAAAAATATGATATCACTTTCAGAATGTCCGCTATGTTCGCAAATTTCTTTCTGTCGGTCTGTTCGTCTGTCCGTCTGCCCCTCCGACCATCGCGTTTTTTTTTTAAGCTATATAACTTAAGAGAGAAAAGTCAGGTTTTATTGAAATTTGGAGAATAAATTAGTGTTAGCTAGATGAAGAACCACAGCGTTTTTGAAAAAAATCGATCAGTAAATAAAAAGGTTATGAAACGTTTTATGAAAAAAATACAGGTAAAGAGTGTTACATACACCATACAGCACCGCAGTCTGACATTTGTTCTTATACGGTTACTTTTCATGAAGCAATAATTGGCTTTGGATAAAAAATTGTAGTGCCGATCTTGGCGTTTGGCCAAATACCGATACACTGCACTCGGCGTTCATTCGCCAATCAAGTCGTCATCATCTGGAAATGATGAAAACTCATTATCCATTTGAAGAGACTATATATTCTTCTAGCTTTGACGAATATATTTAATAAACGATGAAGAATAATTTTCAAACATTTCCGTTGTAATCAAATGGAATATTTGAAATAGTACAAATGTACAAACATCAGTATATCAAGCGTAAATGTCAACGCCATGATAGCATGCATAAAGCTCAAGTAAGGTTTCGCATCGCGTCACTATTTAATGAAAATGAATACGAAATCTCGCAATTACAGGATTAAGCCAGGTTAATCAACTACATAGAACCACGACTGCAGGAACTCAAGAGCAGGATGACTTATACGTCATGCAGAACGCTACCTGATCCATTCAATAACTTGCATTAAATTTTCAGAGATGTGGTGAAGTCTGCATAAAATTCAATGTTGTGTATATAATATTAGTATAGGAGCATATGTAGAAAAATTAACCTTCGCGACGGAATTAATGAGGGTTGTTTTTTTAATAAAAAACTGTCTATACATGAATAATTTCTATGCTGTCACTTCGTATGTGGCGTATAGCATTAATGGCGTCAACAAAATGGCCACCATTTAGATTTATAAAATCGACATCATCTCAGTTATTTATTAGCAGATTTTCTTTTGTGATAGCTCATATTAAAGATATAATTAAAATGTCTATAAAAAAAAGGTAATTTCAATATTTTCTCTTAAGTGAACAGTACTTAAAATATTTAAGTAAATATGGTTCTGGAACGCAATAACTACCTTTCTTTAAGTTATTAGGAAATATAACCAATAAATATTGCTAAAATCATGATTCGTGAATCATGACAGCAATAATGTTAGAATTACATTTCGACGTTTCACTTATAAAAGTATATCTTCAGTGGTCTTTACTTCAAGAAAAATAATTTTATTTTATTTAAAGGTAAAATGATATTACAAATCTAAACAAGCTAAAAACGTTAATCGCCAATTTACTGAGCTTTTTATACAAGATACTGTTCGCAGTTCTTTGTAAATAATGTTACCAACAAGAAGAACATCCAACCTGACTAGGATTCGAACACGGGATCTTTGGATTGCTGAAGCTCAAGCTGAACACAAATTTATTTAAATTAGAGCTACAATTATGCACCTCCCCGAAGTCTGGCCTGGAGCCAGCAGACAACCACGGCGTGCAGTTTGAATGGTGAATGTGGGTCTGGACGGGGCAGGTTCGGTTCAGTTTAGCCAGTGTTTTCGAGTTAATGCTCCTGTTTAAAAATTTTTAGAAACTTAACATTAACAATAAACAATTTAGATATAATATACAAAGATACTTAAAAATAATTAAAATAAAACTTCTTAAAATTAATTGTTGCACACAGGCACTAATAAATTTGGATTGTTGGCACGGGAAAACAAAACTCAACTAAAAAACCCATTCCAAACAATTCCACCCTGGTGGTCTACCTGCCGCCAGGAAAATGTGGTGAAATAGAAGTTTTCTTATAAAATGTTCAGATTTGAAGGAATTTTTCGGCCTAAAGGGGATTTTAAAAACAAAATAGGACAAAAAAGACAAACAAGAACAAAATTAAACGAATAGAGAAAGGATAGAAAAAGGTTAGTTTAGTTTAGTTGAGGTAAAGATCAAAGGTGGGGAAATTATAGATTATAGTATAGGAAAATATGGCTAGGGAAGAGGTTGCCGGAAAATAGGCAACGAGGGAGGTGTATCTGCCGAATCAGAAATGAGTCGCATGAATTTATGTTTTAAAACTTTTAATTTTCGCATTGTCGTGGCCGGTATGCTGCACCACACCGGCGCCGCGTATGTGATGGCCGTTCTGATCACCATCGTGTATAGCAGTTTCCTATTTTTCCTGTTAGATCCGCTACCCCTGGCCAGGAGCGGGTACAAACTCCTGGACATGGAATAGACCTTGCGTACTGTTTCGTTAATATGTATGTTGAATGTCAGTCGTTTGTCCAAGTTAACACCCAAATACTTCACTTCAATACTTTAATTGGAATTTGTTGCAGCTCGATCAAAATTGGCGTTAGAATGCGGTTCTCTGTGAACCGGCGCGTGAAGAGAATTGACTCGAACTTCTCGGCGTTGATCCGAATCTGGATTGGATTGTAAAGCAAAGATTTAGCCACTGGACCAACAGAGATTACTACAAAAATTGAATGTCTAATATATATCTTTCGAGAATCATATTTCAACGCATTAGACATATTATTATAGTCTTCGCAAAAACGAAGAGTATATTGTACTTGATCGGCATATTTCTAAAATCGTAAATATCGCTCGTAGAGAAAAATTTTCATATCATTGTGTTAGTGAACGAATTCTGAACAACTTTCAAAATGTCCGTCTGTCCGTCCGTCACGTTTCTTGTAAGCACAATAACTCAAGAAAGAAAAATCCGATTGTACTGAAATTTTGATACTAAGTTAGTGTTAGCTAGGGGAAGAACCCTGTTGTTTTTGAACAAAATCGATCAGTAAATAAAAATGTTCTTAATGATTTAAATTTGAGAATTTTTTTTTTGATTTTTATGTTTTTGTAAAAATTTACATTTTTTACGTTTTTTTACGTGTTAGGTGGTTCTTACGCTTTTGACTCGGAATCCAAAGGTCCCAGGTTCGAAACCCACATGGGGTATGGTATGTTTTTTTTTAATTTTTACTTTATTTTACACCGAGTCTTTCACCAACTAAGTTCGTACTATAAAATTAAAAATTTTTAAAACTAACATTATTTACAAAAAACTGCGAAGAGTATCCTATAGAATGTGTAACAATTATATAAAAAGTTTAGTAAACCGGCGAAGAGTTTTTACCTTGTTATAAAATATATATTAGTAAAATGTATAACCAAAAAAATATATATTATAGAGATAACATTTCGCAAGATTTCTATTTAAGGGCAAGCGACAAAAATTAAGAAAATATATATTTTTAAATTAAATGATTAATAACTTTCTTATTTACTGATTGATTTTCTTCAAAAACAAGCTAGCTATCACTAACTTAATATTAATAATCTAACTGAAAAGTTTAATAATGATGTCCAAATTATCTATTATTAAAAACGAACCTTTACTGTTTACTTTAGACTAAATACATTAAGAACACATTTTATAGAAATTTTAATTATCTTTAATATGAACTCTCGCAAAAGAAAATCGGACAATAAATAACTGAGAATGTCATTTTTTCAAATCTCTTTGGCCGCCATCTTGATGACGTCAAAAATGCTAACCGCCTCACACCCCAAAGTGAAACCATGAAAATAATTTATCAAGAGGTAGTTTTTATTGAAATATCATACATCCTTCCTTCACTAACTTCGCCACGGAACTACATATGCTCCTCTGCTATATTATTGTATATTTTCAATATGTAAGCATGACTGGCCAACAATTTGTCCCCGAAATGAGCAGTCTCTCGAGTTCGATCGATTGTTCTTGACTGAAGTTCTCATTTAAATTAAGCAAATAGCTAAAACTGCCTTTGTTCGTGGTTCACTGGCAATATTTGTTTAATACATGTTGCTTACGGTAATTCGTTTGGGAAGGAGAAACAATATTATTTTTTTGTATTCTTGGTCATTTTTTAGCATGATGATTAGGGCTTCAATTTTCCGCAAAATCCCTTTGCCCTTTGTTATCCTCCTGAAAAATCCCATTTTTGTATCTAATTCACCTACATTTTAACTCGATTTGAATTATCCATTGCAATTTGATATGATATCACACTCATTGACAAAAAAAATTCAAAAACTTTTCCATTCAGTTTCCTTGAGTTGAAAATATCTTCTGTTTTTTTTTTCACCAACTTTCAATGTATGTACAAAATTGGATTCAATTTTCATTTCACAATTCACAGAATCCACAGTGAACTGCTGGGAAGTGATTTTCGGACGCCTTGCAAAATTAAACTAAAACAACTAAAAGATTTATAATGCCCTGACTCTGCAACTGACTGTATATTATTTTGAGATATTTTCTTTCCTTAACGTCTGAACGACTTCTGAACTTATTTATATCTATTCTGATCCTAGAAATTCCTGTGCTCCTCGATGCGAACTGAATCTTGATATTGAAAATACAATAGTGAGTTTGCTTTCTAATCGCTCCTTCTTCTCGTAATCTTGTTGTTCCTCTGGAATCAAGTCGAAACCCACTTCACTGTCACTTCCTTACAGCTAAGAGATTCATGAATTATTTCATGAGCATTGGCTAGAACAATATTTATTTTAAAAACAATCTGCCCTGCCGAGATTCGATAATCGTCCTTAACCAGAACATCAATTTTCGTGGGAATAGCAGGCTGGGGACTCATTTCTTATGTTGTCATAACCTTATGAATCCTATTATGAAAACGATGGGAATACAGCAAATCTTAAAATGCCTTGTTGGGAGTTCCGTCAGGCTTCCACCGGTATTTTATAAAATGTAAATTTTTCGTCGTATTTCCGTAGCGTGATTTTCTATTCATATCGAAAGATGGTTGTACACAGCGGCAAACTGCTAATGTAAAAGAGATATATCATCTACTATTAGAAAACTACCATTATCTACTCTTGTTAGGTTATATACTAATTAATGAACTGCTTTTGAACAATTAATAGTATCCATAAACAAATAGCGTGAGTTATAATGAGTAGTTACTATAAATCACTAAGTACAGAGCCAATCACCTTTATCTTCATGCCTAGCCTGTCCAATCGATGTAACGCGCGACACGAAGAAGGTGGCTCTGTCCGAGAGAAATTCTTTTCCGATTCGGTGAAATAGAACGGTCCATTATTATTGAGGGGAGGAAGGTGATTCATCATGTTTGAATAGTTTAGACGTGATCAAATCAAGTTAAGTAATAATTGTGCCAAAAATGATGAATTCGGTTAGTGAAGATAAACTAATTAATCCAGGGAAATGAGGTTTTGGCCGGGACTGTGACTCATCCAGGCAGAGACCACGATTTTTAGGTAGTATAGGTGTCAATAAATGAAACCTATATAAAATCTGCGGTCGATTTTCTGCATATGTTTATTTACAGCCATTTTAATGCAAAAAAATGGAAAAAACGTGTTTTTTCACACTTTTTCACCTGCCAGTAAAAAGTAAACTATCTTACAGGTAAATCAAATGAATCACCTTGTAGGAAATTAAAAAAGCTTTAAAATGGCGGTTGTTAAATGTCGATATAGTTAATTGTTGCTAAGATAATTGCAAAATGCGGAATTTTATTCAATAAACAATATCTTGTGTAAAAAACAATCTACTGTTTTGTCCCTGCGTAAATAGTTGACTCTCATAGTGCTTAATATCTGGTAAAAATTTCAAATCGATTCATCATATAGTTTTTGCAAAATTGCATTAATTTATCCCAGAGACCTTTTTTTTGCAACCCCACCACGTCCAGAGAAATCAAAATACAATGATTCTACGGCTTCCATCTGAAAGGGAAAGACTTGATTTACCAAAATGCTTTGTTAGATATCGAAAAAATTAATTTTCAGACCTGCAAAATGACGTTGCAAAAGAACTCAGATTTTTACCTTATAAACAAATAGAATAATTTTTTAACAATTGATTTGGGGCAAAGTTAGCAATTTTTTTTCAAAAATTCATAGCTCCTTTGTTTATAATAATTAAGAAACGTAACAAGCGCCATTTTAAAGGTGAAGAGTTCAACTTTTAGTGTAAAAAATTTGAAAATGATTGCACTTTCTCAAAACTGTTGGCAAAGCTTCTAAAATGAGGCTCGAATCAACTTAGCTCGGAGGTTGTGGAGGGGGAACCCTCAAATCCGCGCATTCAAAAATTGAAACAGCATCTTCAAACTGACCACATAAGTCTAACTTTGGTGTTTGTTAACTGATTTTGATGTTTCTTTTTTCAATTTGGGGTACCTTTTTGCGTACGTTAATAATATTCAATCTGTTAAACTATTAACGTTAATATTAACAATGTAATTTGTTTAAACATTAAAAAAAATTTTTTTTTGCAAAATATCAAAATTTTTTGTTTTGTTCTTGTTGAAAGTTGTAGAAAAGGTTTATGTACACGTACATATATATCTTATTGTTATAAACAATTGAATTTTTCAAATTTATAAAATAAAAACATTCTATTCGATATAATTTACATTTTTAAGATATTTTTCAAATGCAAAATTACCATACAATTTATGAAAAGTGCTCTTATTAATTTGCGTATTATTAATTATTAATAAATAATAAAACAAACCATTACTTCCTTCGTAGAAGTATACAACACGCGTGTGAATGTACATGTAGTGACAGCGTTTGTCATGTATAATGGTTTGTATGATACAGTAGAAACTTTCTATGGTTCAACACATCTGCTCCAAAATAATAAGAGAGTAATAATTACCTGTAATTTGTTTAAACATTTTACAAAAAAAATATTTTTATACATTATCAAAATTTTTGTATTATTCTTATTGAAAATTATAGGAAAGGTTTGTGTACAATTAAATATATAAATTACTGTTATATTAAGTTATAAACAATAGAATTTGTAAAGTGTGAAAAGAAACACATTGTTCGATATAAATAACGCTGTAATTTATAATAATACAGAATATTTGTCGATTCACATATAAATTTACTTAATGATATACCTATACACATTCTAATAAGGTAAAATCAATCAACTCGTATTTTTTTTAGGATCGGCTCATTATCATCAACATTAGAATGATCAAAGTTATCTAACATTAAAGTAATATTCTCAATATCATCATCGTCGTCATTACAATTAATTTCACAATCATTTTCAAATTTTTTACACTAAAAGTTGAACTCTTCCCCTTTAAAATGGCGCTTGTTACGTTTCTTAATTATTATAAACAAAAAAAATTGCTAACTTTGCCCCAAATTGACCTAGGACCTTCTTTTTTTTTTCAAAATTCGTGTAAAAATATCAGATTTTCAAATATCGAAAAACCGATGCTCTACAATCAATTGTTAAAAAATGATTCTATTTGTTTATAAGGTAAAAATCTGAGTTCTTTTGCAACGTCATTTTGCAGGTCTGAAAATTAATTTTTTCGATATCTAACAAAGCATTTTGGTAAATCAAGTCTTTCCCTTTCAGGTGGAGGCCGTAGAATCATTGTATTTTGATTTCTCTGGACGTGGTGGGGTTGCAAAAAAAAGGTCTTTGGGATAAATTAATGCAATTTTGCAAAAACTATTTGACGAATCGATTTGAAATTTTTACCAGATATTAAGCACTATGAGAGTCAACTATTTACGCAAGGACAAAACAGTAGATTGTTTTTTACACAAGATATTGTTTATTGAATAAAATTCCGCATTTTGCAATTATCTTAGCAACAATTAACTATATCGACATTTAACAACCGCTATTTTAAAGCTTTTTTAATTTCCTACAAGGTGATTCATTTGATTTATCTGTAAGATAGTTTACTTTTTACTGGCAGGTGAAAAAGTGTGAAAAAACACGTTTTTTCCATTTTTTTGCATTATAATGGCTGTAAATAAACATATGCAGAAAATCGACCGCAGATTTTATATAGGTTTCATTTATTGACACCTATACTACCTAAAAATCGTGGTCTCTGCCTGGATGAGTCACAGTCCCGAACATGGTACTTTTTTTACTCATTTCCCTGGACTAAATATGTAGGTACACCACCAGAATGAAGACAAGTAGCTACAATATATAATTTATTACCCAAAAAATCGCAGAAATATAAGTGTGTTCAAAAATTAAATTTTACATTTAAGTTTATTAATAAAAAAACTGAGTAATTTAAACAAAATTTTCTCAATATAATATTTATTATAATCGTAGATAAAGTATAGTATTCAACTTGCGGTAATGGTGATAACTCACTTGATGAATTACAGCATACTCGCCTGCGGCTCGTGCTGTAAACTTAATCTGCGTGAGTTATTACCTGCATTACCGCTCGTTGAATAATATACTCTTAAAACTAGAGAATATTATTTAGGTATTATGCAAATCACAACTTACACACTTTTTTATTTATTATGAAAATACATACTTTCTGTATTCTGTTGCCCTAATCTTTTTTTTTTTTTTCGAGGAGGGGAAATCTTCGATAAGACGCCTCGCCTGGGTGTTTGGCGGCGAGGTAGTGCAGGATCTTTACCTGCTAAAACCCCTCCCCTCTTCTCGCTCCACGTACTGGAAACCGCTTTCGCATTACTTCGGTACGTGAGCCGTCCTTAATAACTTATATCTTCTCGCATCTTTTACTTTATTCTCTATTATGTACCTTATAACCTCGTAACTATTGTTCCACTCCACTTCTGATGTCACCAGTCCTTCCACCATGTTTTCCGGATTAAACATCCTTCCTGTTTTTTGAGTGTATTCCGTCCAGACGTGTGCCCACTTAGAGCATTCAAAAAGAGTGTGTTCTGAATCGTCCACGCTGTTGCAATAGACACATATGTCGGTATCCGCTCTATTGCGTTCATATAAATATTTTTTGAAACATCCATGCCCCGATAGTACTTGTGTGATGAAGTAATCTATCTCGCCGTACGGTCTATCCATCCACCTCCCTATGTTTGGTATTAGCCTATACGTCCACCGCCCATAGGTGCCATCCCTCCACTTTTCCTGCCATCTACTAATAACATTTTCTCTCGTCGTTATTCGCGGCACTCCACTATATGTTTCATTCCTTTCTTTAATTAGTAGGTTTGCGGATTGCCCGCTATCACCCCTACCGCCTCGGTGGAGATTGTTCTGTATACACTGCAAACCCTAATTGACATAAGTCGTTGTACTCTAAGTAATTTTCTAAGTAGTTTTTTATTATCTGTTACCGTGTGCCAGGCCGGAGCAGCGTATAATATCTGTGAGTGTGCCACGCTAGATAAAATCTTCCTCTTTGACGCCCTAGGTCCTCCTATATTTGGCATGAGACCAGACAGTGCGGCTACCGTTTTTCGGCTTTCTGTACCGTCTTATCAACGTGTTCAGCAAAGGAGAGCTTCGTATCAAGCCAAACTCCCAAATACTTCACTGCCTTACTTGGGGTGATTACGGTGCCAAGGATGTCAAACTCAACCGGAGCAATCTTTCTCTTTGTCGTAAGAAGGGCGGCCTCCGGAGCGAGATTCAGCCGTCTCTCCTCCACCCAGTTGGCAGCAAGCTGCACTGCGGTGTTTGCAGCCGTCATCAGCAGCTGCTCGTTCTTTGCCACCACCACGACCGCCACGTCATCCGCGAAGCCGATCATCGTAGCCCCATCCGGTAGTTCTAATTCCAATAGGCCATTGTACAACACGTTCCACAGTGTAGGACCCAACACTGAACCTTGTGGGACGCCGCTATTTATTGCCTTTGCCTTAACGCTATCTTCCGCTTCCAGAACTATCTCTCTATTAGACAGATAGGATGCTATTATGTTAAGCAAGCTTTCATCTATGCCTCTCTTTCTCAGCTCGTCCAGGATTAACTGCAATGCCGCACTGTTGAAAGCATTCTTGACATCAAGCGTAATCACAGCACACAGTCTCCGGTACTGGTGTGTGTATGCCGCTGCTTCTCTGGCGATCCTTACTATAGCATTTATAGCATCCACCGTCTGACGGCCCTCTCTGAATCCATACTGTCTGTCTGACAGGCCACCTGTTCGTATCAGCTCCTTCTGTAATCTTATCAGGATCAACTGCTCGTAGAGTTTTCCTTCTGCATCTAGTAGGCTAAGTGGCCTGTAGGACGACGGGTTTTCAAGTGGTTTATCTCCTTTCCTTAGAAGCACTAGTCTAGCTATCTTCCATTCAGTCGGCAATTCCCCTTTACTAGCCAGGCCATTGTATACCGCTAGCACATAGTCAGACTTATTATGCGCAACTTCTTTTATAATATCCGGAGGGATATTTCCTAGACCTGGGGATTTGTTACTCTTGATCTTCTTACATGCTAAACTCAGTTCTTCACTTGTAAAATTTAAAAATATCACAGTATTGTCACGTTCAAATATCACAGTCTCATGCTCTGGGAAGAGATGGTTAACTACTTGTTCCATCATCGACATGGTCATTTGCGGTCTTGGAGGATAGCCGCTCAATCTTTTCATGACAATCTTGTAACCGTCTCCCCAGATATCACAATCAACGCTATCACAGATAGCCTTCCAGCTAGCCCTTTTGGACCTTTCGATACAATTTCTCAGAGTTTTCTTCGCATTTTTATAGACGCAGGTTTTCTTCTTTTGGGCCACTCCTGGCGTTTCTAGTATACTCCCTTCTTATTCGGATGTACTCTTTTCGAAGTTGCGCTATCTCTTCAGACCACCAGTAGACTGCTTGTCCTCTCGGGTTGTTTCTTTTCCTGGGCATGCTTTTGTCGCAGATTTGGTTTAATGTGGTAGTAAACCCTATGGCAGTTTGCGTTCTTTCATCGCTCGTGATTTCATTTAGTGCATGTTGTTTTGCACTATCCAGCTTTTTAATCTGCCACCCCTCTCTTTTATGTGTTTTATTCTATGTTTGCTTCCTGATACACTCTACTTCGAATATGATATAATTGTGATCACTTAGGGATTCCACTGTTGCCCTAATTTGGGCACGCTAATATATTGGAGAACCAATCAAAACAACTACTCTTCTAGCTAATACTGACGAAGTATTGAATTACATGATAGGATTCTTAGCATTTTAAAAGAAAAAATATATATTAAAAATACTTAAATTATTTATTTAAATTCACTCATTCACACATTTTTATTCAATATGAAATCATCTACTTTCTGTATATTAGTACCTTAATCAGGTCACGCTAATATACTACTTAGGAAAACACTTTAAAACACTCATTATTGGAAAAACAACTACTCTTCTAGCTAATACTGACGAAGTATCGAATTACAAGATGAGATTCCTGGCATTTTAAGGCAAAAAAAAAATATATTGAAAATACTTAAATCATTTATTGAAATTCAGTTATTCACAACAATTATTGAACCTTACACTGTATTTCAACTCTAGAAAAGTTGTACAAGTTTCTTCGAACTCGTTGGTTCTCATCAGTATAGACTAGTATAGAGTATAGGAACACTCCATTCATTATTTATAAGCCTATTTTTGATTTATTTTTACAATTAATTATTTTTCTTTTTTTGCTTTCATCATGATTAGAGAATAGTATTTAGGTATTAAGCAAATCACAACTTGCATACTTTTTTAAAAGAAGATAAAAGAAGCCACAATCTGAAAAAAAAAATTACTCTGCGGCTTGACGCACTTAAACAATCGGCGATTCAAATTTCGATTCTGCTTTTGTATTTTAGGCGTTGTTGTCAGCATACCAACTTGAAATTTGGTATTACGATTTAGCTCCACTAGAGGCACCATTTCCTAAAATGTTGTCAAAATAGTTACATTATTGTTTAAGTTATCATCAATTGTTTAAAAATGGCTGCTCTTTATTGTTCTTATATATTGCAACTTTGTAAATTAACCAAAAAGGTTGGGATACATCTAGTTTTCTTTGGAATATTATTATGAACAATCTCCTTTTTTATTCATTGTGATACGAGCTATCCAAACAGAAATATTTAAGAAAAACTGCGAAAAAACAAATTTCAATATTCTTTTGTTTAAACAGATGACTTGCGGGACAAAGATTTACTCCAAACCTTTTTGTTACACTTCTTGTAACATTTTCGACGAGTTCCAGCAAAAAAAGTTGTTGTAAGACAAAGTGATTTAGACTCTTAGTTTTACTTCACTATACAATGTGTATTACCATATTTGAAATAAATAATATCCTGAGAATTATGTTATAAGGTACACTAGTATGTAAGTGTCACCAACATTCCACATATCAGCGAGTCTTTTGCCGCTGACTTCTCTACTTTATGTAAGTAACATAAATATTTGTTTGTTTGTTGGAAATTATATTTGTTCGTTGTTTTTTAAATTATATTTAAGCATTACACTTCTAGTCACATTTGTTTGTGACCATATACAGTACTGGGATTTTAAAATATTGAGTCAATGCCGATGTAAGGTAGAAGAGAAGAGAAATAGATAAATAATATGCTGAAAGGAAAGCTACGCTGTTGCCATTTTTCTCTTTAGCTACTTTAGTCGTTGGCGGAACTCTTAACATGCTGAAGTGGCATCAATGTTAATATATCACTTTCTTTCACGCACATTATTTTGCTATTTGTACTTCACTATCTTATTATAGGGATCGACCTAAGATTTCTAGGTGCTAGAAGTGTATGTTTACAGAGTGGACCTAATTAGATGGGATTTTAGGTTTTCTCTAAGATTAAGGCAGATAGACAAAAACCAATATAAGTGTCCTGAGCTCGATTTTCGAGAAACAAACGATGGCGCAAACCGCGATCGCCTATCTTTTTCGACTACCGAGCTACAGAGCGTTTTTGGAAAATTGGCATTTTCGGATGACCTCTATATTTCAATTACTAAGTTTCGAATCGAGAATCGAGTAAGACATTCTTAAGGCACTTTTTTTAGTAGAATCCGTTGCAGGTAAGAAAAAAATTATGCATGCCTCGGTTTTTTTATCGCCTTATTTATTTTAATTTCCTGGCAGAGTATAGCCGATGGCTATTCTACCACTCAACCAGGATGGACACACACATAGGCAACATCACAATATCCATTCCCGGCGACATTGCCATCTGCCGCAGCTGAGACTCGAACCCAGGAGAGAAGAGCGACTAGACCGTGTTGTCTCTCACACAACCGCAGTCTAGCCCACTGCTACCGTCTCGGCAATACGAGAAAAACGCCACTACACATCCATGCCCTTGCTAGGATTCGAACCCGGGACCCCGTGATCGCAAGCCTAACATTACCATTACCATTAAAGCTCTTTATTAAATTTTATATGTACATGTAGTTTAATGTTATGTATATTGCAATATCTCACAATATGTAAAATACATATTATAGATTTTGTGCAGGCGTAACAGGCGCGCGTTGGCGTGATGCGCCCGAACACCTTAAGCACTGCGCCACCGAGTCGGTTTTCGAGATACAGACATAACTTTTGTTTTTCTGAATGAAACACCCTCTAAATTGTTTCATAATTTGATCAAAATTTAAATAAATACATTAAAACTAAATTTTTCCTGAAATCCTCTTTCCCTTATTGCGTGAGGGTTCTCATTTGCCCAGATATGCTGGTTACGTCTGTTAAATATTTCTTCACGGGAAAATTTCGACTCATATGTCCATATAATTTTTTTCAAAAAGTCATTACCTTCTTGACTGCGAATTAAAATCGTTTCACAAAACTGAATTCTCTTGCCAGGATCTTCTGGATGCAGAGCTTGAACCGTAGTAAACTTGTAGTTGTGCATTTTATGCTTCCACAAAATTCTTTCTATGGGGGTATAAGGAATACCTGTCATGTACTGCGGTGTAAATGGATGCCTGTGGATATTCTTCAAAATATGCTAGGATGGTTATTTCGTTTTCTTCGTTTCCAGTGACTGGCCTTGGATTTGTTTTTGTGGCTTTAAAAGTACCAAACTGTAGAAAATTAGCCTCAATTCTTCTGAATTTTTTTTTCTCTCATAGGTGGCAGATCTGGATTTAATTCGTTAAACCTTCTGCACGTTCTACTAAGAATTCTATTGCATTCTCCATGTAAATAAAATAAGTTTAAATAATCTGCATTAGAATAATTATTTTGCATATTTATAACAACACGTTGACACTATAAGGAAATAATTTAATTTCGAATGACACAACTAACATTTGTTTGTTTTTCACGGCATACTATACTCGAAATTGCTGTTAATTTTGCCTTTTTCTAAATAACTTTAAATAACTCAAAAATCGTACATTTTAGCTATAGAGAATGCCTATATAGGCTGAAAGGTAATTAAAAAAGGAATCGAATAGGATCATAAAATACAGTATGTTCCATTTAAAATAAGCGATTTAATGGAGGTCGAAGTTGTCAAAATTCGACTGACTTTTCTGGGCACCCTGTACATTTCGTAGCATTTGTAGCTTATACTCACATAAGCTCCATCCTCGTATAAAATATGGGAGAAAAATTGGTTTTCGGAATTTACCATAGCGGAGGTTATTAATTTTCAGCTATGGGTTGGTTTTCACATAGAATTTCAGTAAAACTGAAATATCTCAAAAACTATTGATTTCCGAGATAGGGAATGTTATTGAAAGTTACCTTAAAATAACGAGTGGAATTCGATTCCGGCATAAAAAATATGGTATGCCATTTAAAATAACGAAGTTGGTGCCGACTTCCGGTATAACCGGAAGTGTCACATATATGACATTATTTTCATTAAATAGATCACTCCGGAAAACCTCTGTATACAAATTTTCAGTTTCAAATTATGGATAGTTTCTCCAAAACGTCTAATAGGCCACTCACGGTGAAGCACCCTGTATAATGTGTCATATTTATCTCTAGAAATGGGGGTTAATTTTCGAAAAATTTAAATATTTGTGAGGAGGCCATGAAGAACTATTAACAACACTTCTAATAATATAAAACAATTTTGCCAAAAATAGGAAAATTAAACTACAATAAATAAGAAGTGTTGTTGATAATAGTTTTCCATGGCCTCCTCACAAATATATTAATTTTCTCGAAAATTAATCACTATTTCTAGAGATAAATATGACATGATATATCGTTGGATAGCTAATTTAAGTTGTGATCGAATAATGAAAAAAAATTACAGGGTGTTCCATTTAAAAAACAGAAGTATTATCTATATCTCGAAAACTGAGGCATGTTTAGGCTATTAAACAAATATCAAAATGTGGTTTAAAAATATTTTGTATTCAAATTCGAAATATAATTTTGTTGATTGATTTTTGTTATTTCTATATCCTTGACGATTATATATAACCTATATTATATGCAGGTAAGTACCCTACATATTACCCCCCCATCCTTCAATTAAGAAACCAACTTACCAAAGTATCAATATTAAAAATTATATTTAAAATAAAAGTTAGATTTGACGGATAAATGGCATTAGTAAAAAAACCGCTGCCAAAGGAATCATTACTTCCACATCCGGATCTTCTATCCAAGTCACTCACAACAAAAAAGAATTGTATGTGGAAATAATTGTTTATGGAACTTTAATAATATAATATTTGATATCCTCTACGACAAAAACCCATAAAACGATACCCCACATCGGTAGTGGGGTGGGGGTGGTGATAGTGGGGTGGGGGTGGGGATAGGTTGGTAGTGGGGGTGGATGAAGTAAAATAATATTTTGAGGTTTCTGGTTCTTGTGCACACGCTAAATCACATTTTTTTTCATCCCCTTTAATAATGGGGTGGTGGTGGAAATGGGGGTGGCTAGTGCCAAAATTTTTTTTGAGACCTTAGCTTCTCTTGTATATATTGAATTCCAATTTTATGGACTATTACCTGCTTGATTTACCTATTTACCTCAAATTTACCTCAATTTACCCCCCAACCCTTCGACGGAACAAGATGAAAATATAATCTAGTTCTAGATCTCGTTAAAGTACATTATGAGTACCAAATTTCTCAAACGGTTCCAGAGTAAACGTGCGCACAAAAAAGTTATAGACCGACAGACAGACCGACAGTCAGAAATTTTTTTTTCGCTCAAACTTAAAGTCTCGACGTTTCATGACATTCTAAGCCTATTTGAACAATAACAATTTTTAAAAACTTTTTTGTCGTTACTATAATTCCACTGGATGAATTAAATAATTGATTCCTAACAATATATATAATATTCAATTAGAGACAATTAATCCATTAAATATTTCGCCGATTCGTGGAATTAATCCATATAGATTATATAAAAAAATATTTGACAAAATAACAACACAAGGAAAACTTATTTTCTGGAATAACATTATCCTTAATGCAAGTAAGTTATATGTCATTGGTTAATAATAATGATTTGATAAATGGCAATAATAAATCCATATAAATCTTATTTAAGATTATTTTGGTAATTAAAATGCAAGTGAAAGCTCACAATCTGGCGTAAATAGCATCTGGTGAGTAAATTAAAAATAGAATGTTAAAATAGCAAATAAATAATAAATTGATACGTTGATAAGCTGGTTTAAAAAATGTAGGGAGCAATATAGAGTACCTACCCTCACATGTACATAATGAAATAAGTAATAAAAAGTCTTCTGAAAATCTAGTCTGATTCTTTTCTCGGTACTATCTTCATAGAAAGACTGAGGAATCCCTATCTAGTGAAGATATCTATGGAACGACCGACCTTAAGCTCGCTGTCTTCGTTGTGGACGTCGTTCGTCGTTAAAACGGAAAGTAGCACAAGCAGTTGCGTTCGGTCCCATATTCTTGTCGCGATTGACACAGCTGTCTAGAATGTCCATGGCATAACTTTTTTAAAAAATACTGTCAAGAGCTATCAAACTTCAGTCTTCACTATTAATTCTTGATAATTGTCTTTAACTCTCAGGAGGTATACAATGCGTGAAGACGTTCGGGGTCACCAATATAGCCGTTTAGGCTATTAAATAAATATCAAAATGTGGTTTAAAAATATTTTGTATTCAAATTCGAAATATAATTTTGTTGATTGATTTTTGTTATTTCTATATCCTTGACGATTATATATAACCTATATTATATGTAGGTAAGTACCCTACAGCATGCATAATCTTCTTCTTATCAGCAACGGATTCTACTCAAAAGAGTGTCCTAAGAATGTGTTACTCGATTTTCGAGTCCACACTTGGTAATTGATATAGAGAGGTCACTCAAAAATGCCAATTTTCCAAAAACGCTCTGTAGCTCGGTAGTAGAAAAAGACAGACGATGGCGGTTTGGGCCATTGTTTATTTCCCGAAAATCGAGCTCAGGACCTCTGTATTGGTTTTTGTCTGTTGCCATAGTTTTAGAGAAAACCTCAAATCCCATCTAATTTGGTCCACCCTGTACATATTATTATTATATTTCATAATACACTTATCTTATTCTCTACATATATATATATACATTTTTTATCTTGTATTATTGAGTTGTGTAAATAATTCATCAATAAGTATTTACGTACTTACTATAGTTTAAGAAAAATACCTTACCCCACTATACATTTCAATAATAAGTACTTTGTAGACATTTTTTAGCTTAAAATTGGCTTTTGTCACACAGGTTGCGAGAGGCAATCATTTCCCATAGTTGCTGCAGCAAACTTTTTACCCACACTCCCTGGTGGCTCTTATGGAAAAAAATAACTAATACAATGTGGTGTTATGTCCGATGGACTTGTAATAGTTAAACCCGACCAAGCTAATTCAAATTTGAGGCTGATTTTTGTATACGCAGTACAAAGTAAGAGTCGATGTTGATATGTGTTGTTACCAAAAAGTGTTTTCTTTCGGTGTTTTTTCGATGTCTCTTGTGAAAATTTATGTACCGTGATGATATGTGGATTTTTTTATAACAACTTGTTGCGACGTCTTCTGCAGTTATGGAAAATAATGGGTTAGACTCTTTGTTTTCTTTCAAGTACACGGGGTGACACAAAAGATGCAACGTTAGCTGATTCATTTGCTGTAAATGAATGTGAAAATATTTAGTTTCTGTATTTTGGGTCACCTTGGACTTTTCTATTTTAAATATTTCTGTTACCCAAAAAAATTATAATTTGTAGTTTCAATAGTTAGGGCAAGAACAAAATTAAAATAGCAGAATAAACATAATGTAGAGAAATGGAGAAAGTGACCAGATACACTAACTTTTTAAAGTGAATCTGTGTATGTTTAAGGTCATTATAACGCAGAATTTAATACTTTTATTTCACGTCTGTACATTTAGCAAAGTTTTGTGCATTTTCCACTTGAAAGAGAAATTATTTTTTTCCTTTTTGCATACCGGGTGGGATGAAGTTTCCAATTATATGATGTAGAGAACCAAAATGGCCTACTTCCGGTTTCGATATAATTGATATGAAAATCAAATTTTTAAATGGTACAACCTATATATTTTTGCATATTTGGATGCTGCTGGCCAAAATACGTATGATCTGACCCTTAAATATTATTTTGATTTCCAAAAAATATAGATTTTTTAATTTTTAGTTTTAATCATAGAAGGCCGCGATTTGCCAAAATTGTTAAAAACCAGTCTGAAAGTACTTTTAAAATATTATTTCTTCAGCTACTAATATTAAACCCAAGCTATTCTTCATTTAGTTCAACGATTTTATTTTTCCAACGAAACCTATTTTTTTTTTAATGGAACTCCTATGGGACAACCTGCTACTTAATTAGATCTTTAAATTACGAAGAAAATTATATGCATAATGTCTACCTTCTCTTTGGACTAAATTTATAATTAAATAAAAATAATAATAATAATGTTTTTTTTAATATTTTTTGAAAATCAAAATAATATTTGAGGATCAGATCTTATGTGTTTTGGCCAGCAGGATCCAAATATGCCAAAATATACAGGTTGTCTCATTTAAAAATTTTATTTTCATGTAAATTGCATCGATACCGGAAGTCGGCCGTTTTGGTTCTTTACATCATATAATTGAAAAGGCCATGCCATGGCAGATTAAGATAAGTGTCCGTGCCTTTGTAACCTATTTGCTTGTGGTTCATTCCAGTGATGTATCTTTGCGTAAGATACTACCACAAAAAGTTTTGACCTCAAAAACTTCATATCTGGGAAAAATTTTTTTTTGAAAATCAAAAAAAAATTTTTTTTTTCTTAATCAAGTGAACCAATTTGTTCGTATTTCACATATATTGTAAATATACTCAAGACAATTTATTACTGATATTTTCATGAAATATTTTCATGAAGAAAACAAAAATTGATGCTTTTGAATTTTTCGAAAAATTTATATACGTACTTCCCCGTTAGCGACCACCTCTATTTTTTTACTAATTATACACCATACAATAAGCTATAACATATATTTTTTACAAAACTCTATCGTAACGTATAGGGTCATTTAGTGATATGGCAGTTTAATACTTTTTCTTCCTCATTTTAAAGTATAACAAACCAATAGCCTCAGAAAAAAATTTCAGCTCAATTGAATCAATAGCCACAAAGATATTCGCATTTGAATAGAAACACGCTCGGCCGGCCAACAGTCCGTAGAGTGACGTCACTTGGCGTGCGCCGATACCTATATAAGAGCAGCGATTTCGTAAGTCTATCGTGTTGTTTTTTTTTTGGCGTAGAACCAGGTCAAACATGTTAGATTCCTTTGAGTATGTCACCGGGCATATGATATCATATTTTACGACATTTTTTTTGTGGTCTCGAACTTTTTAAATCAATAAAAAGTGAAAAAAATGTATTTTTAAATAAAATTGTTTTTTTTTCTTTCCACCATCCACCATCTTTAAAACTATTAAAGATACCGAAATTTGTTTTGTGTCAAATTAAAGCACACAGCACACACTGCAGCGCTTTTACCAATATAAACGGTTTGGGCACAATTCGCACTTTCATTTCTCTAAAAATCAGATAAACTAAAGATATATATTTTATGTATTGAAAAATCTTCACCAATCGATAAACTTTTTTATTTTTGAAAATATTTACATACATGCAGCGAAGAAAATAAAGCCTATTAATCACAAAGGTTTTTGAAACAATATATTTTTTCCTAAAATGTACCGTGTGGCAACGGCGATTTTTTTTATCAGTGCTAAATGCGACATTGGGACGCAATTAATATACCTCGCATGCAGGGTTGGTCAGATTAGTCGCTTGGAAGTGGCGGTTGTCGAAAATCATTAAGTATTCATTGTTGTGACAATCGAAAATGTGCTTGTTTTAAGGAAGGCCCAAAATGTTGCAACAAGTGCAAATGTCGTTCCTGTAACATTATTAAAATAAATTAAAATAAATCGGGTTCACGTGGGACGTTGTTCGAAGCGCTATTGTGTCTACTTTAATCTAAAAAAAAAAATAGCTTGATAGCACAAATATTTTCAGAGATATAGCGGTGGAGACGTTAAAAAACATATTTCATTAAAAATCTATTTTTTTGAGTTTTTCCGAAATAAAAAAGTTCTCGACCACCAAAAAATGTCGTAAAAAATGATTTCGTGTACACGATTATCTTACTAAAGAATCCCACACTAAGTCTGGTTTGGTTCTAAGCCGGTTTTTTTTTTCTCGAAAACTAAGCGGCTTTACTTCCAGATTTTACTTTACTAACTTGCATTCATAGCCGTGTTCACTGGGCGGTTCAGCCATCTGACGTCACAACTCGACTACATGGTTATGCCGAGCGTTTTTAAGCGCGCCGACTTTAATAATTTTTTTTACATGAAGGCGGCGTCAGTTAATTCTAATTTTTGGCATACTTACTATACTCACCAAGCTCTTTCAGAATATGTAATAAGAAAAAATTGTTAAATGAGCCTATTGGCAAAGACAATGTTACGTGCTGTCACCCCCCTTAGTAAACACCCTGTATCGTGGGTTCGGAAATTATAACACCAGGGTAACACTAAACAATAATGTATTTACGTAGGCACTAATTACAACAAATAAAGAAAAATAGTATAAATTGGTTAGAAATTGGATATATTAATAAATATAAATGAACAACAACTGCTTGGATTACACGTATTGAAAATTTTTTGGAGCAGCCTTCGTATTTTTTTGAAATAACGAGACGTATTTTTCACAATACATATATTTTCTACAAAGCTCCATCGAAACGGTAATACATAAAAAAATTATGTTTAATTTGTGTGTCGGATTTTCGAAAAAAAAAATTTTTCCCAGATATTATGAAGTTTTTGAGGTCAAAACTTTTTGTGGTAGTATCTTTCGCAAGATACATCCTTGGAAGAAACCACACGCAAAAAGGTTGCAAAGGCACGGACACTTATCTTAACCTGCCATGGCCTTTTATCCCATATCACTACACTAAATTTGAAAAAAATCCATTCGCCCATCCAAAAGTTACAAGAGTGTCCCTATCGGCTAAACCAACAGGTATAAGGAGGCAGGAAATCATACATTTTAAAAATATTTTAAATGAAACTCCTTTTAAAGAAAGAAGATCTACGCTTTGTATATTTTTTTTCTTATGAAATGTTAAGTTTTTAAAAAGATAGGAAAGTTTGTTTGGTTTTAGTAATTTTATTAAATATACAGTTATTTGGACTAGGAAACGGAAACATATTATGTTAAGCCACTAACAAATCTTTGATTTATGCTACATTGTTTTTCTTTTTTTTTGTCAAAAATACATCTTAAATGCGTCCATTTCTAGATCCAAATTTTAGGCCCACCTAACTAATTTGATAACACAGTCAACGATTTTAGTTCGTAGTTAATTTCCTTTGAGTCTACACTTAGCTCTACTACCAGACTTTAAGGGACATATATTGACCAGTTAAGTTGGCTATGACATCAATATCAGCATTGATTTTGTGAATTGCTGCGCAGTCTTTAAAATATTTTGCATAGTAAATAAAATCACTTACGAATAGCATAAACAACAAGGGGCCTAAAATTGAGCTTTGAGGCATATTAACAACAACAACGGACAGAGATTTTGATGTAACTCCATCAAGATTTACACTTTGTGAATGATGTGAGAGGTAGCTTGTAATAAATTAATAGACTCTACACTGAAACCAATATAAGATATCGTCATTTTAAGAAAGAAATGTCAATATTCCGATTACCTAAGATACCAATTACTAATAATTCCATTATTCTTATGCCCAGAATTTATTATGTAGAAGTTCTTACCTTAAATAATATACTTATTGTACTACTATTTTTAAATCATTTAAATTTCAACTATTCTTAAAAGTTTTCAGTCTAATAATTTTTATGGGTAACTCTTTTTTTTATTTTTAGTTCACTTAAATTAAGTAGTAACATAGGAAACGCATACCTAATAGAAATTAGTGCAGCTTTCAGACTTTCTTTGCACGACTAGTAAATTATATTTCAGCACCTCAGAAATATAAAGTTCCAAGTACAATAATTAGCATTTTAGAATAAACAAACTACCTGATAGTCATCTTCAGACTGTGCCTGTCTTTATTCATATCTGAGCAAAATTTGACGCTGCACTTGGTCATTATGATTCTGAGGTAGTGTCCTGTATTGATATGAAGTGTTATATTGTAGAAATATAAGGTCGCCTGCAATTTCTACTGCTTTTGTTTTGTATTTTCTCATCTTTCTCGTAACTAACGTGGTAAGATATCTATTAAAACTTTATGTTTTTGTAACCAAAATATCAGCTTATGAGATCAGAAATTAGAATAAAAATGTACGTTCAATAAAAATTGATTGCAGTACAAGTATTTGCCATAAAATGCCAAGAGACAGGTAGGTACTTAGAATAATGCGCATTTATTCCTATTGCAACCAAATGTTGTCGGTTGACAGTGTATCACCAGATCAAGCCTTATCAGGGACAGGAACCTCTTAGAAAAAATGGTTCCGTTTCCACATTATTAAATCTAGATGCTTGGTCGACTGCGTGTGAGGAGGTGCGTATTAAGGGGGGGGGGGGGTAATGGGGGTAACTACCCTCCCCCAGAACTAAATAAAATATTTTAAAAATTCAAAAAAAATATTCAGAAAATACAAATTTAAATTATCGTTCTAGTACATCGCTTAACTCACAGAAAAACGCCCTGGAAACGCCCTTGCGTGTGAGACCAAAATTAGCGCCCCCTAGGTGTTTTTCAAGTGTTCAAAAAATTATTTATTATATACATATGTTGTTACATGTTACTTAAAAAAATGAAAAGTGTAAGAGAAGCCTTATTCCTAGCCAATGTAGCTATCACATGGGTATAGTCAATATGTTCACTTACTTCTTTTTCAATTGATATTATCACCAATCGGGCTCACCCCATGTGCTTCTTAAATAGTTTTTAATGATTTTTATTCTAGAGAAATACCGCTCACCCGAGGCGACACTTACTGGCAATGTCAATAAAATTCTTAGAGTAGTTGCCACATTTAGGAATAGAATAGAATAGAATATTTATTTATTTATATAGGTTAACAAAAGATACAATGATTAATTTTAATATCTATAGGTATAAATAAATAAATGAGTGATTGCTTAGACTCGTTAGAGTCTGTGAGCAATGGGTAGTTTGATAAGTGTGTGCGTACATGCGAAATACCCATAAGTTCTATTTATTTTGCGAAGGGTCCTAAGAACCTGAATGCAAAGGCAATAGACCAGTGTTGCGTATTATAAATATATGTTTTCATGGATTTTATAAAACATGTATTTACATTTAATTATAAAAGAATTTGATACGGGTGAATTTTTAGGTATCAATATTAAGAAAAATATTAAAATTAAAATATTAGAAGTTAACTTAAAACGAAAATTTACAAATAAAAAACATAAATTTGAGGAATTAGAAAACTTAAAGACTAAAAGAAAGCTCAAAGACTTCCAGTATTAATAAATGTATCTATTTCTGTGCAATTTATGTTCAGCAGCCATTTCTTTATTTCTTTTTTATATTTTGTTACAGATCTAACTTGTTTAATATTTTCTGGGAGCTTATTGTATAATCTAGGACTTAAGTAGACAAAACATTTTGTTCCTATAGTCTTTTGTGCAACTTTATTTGTTTTTATCTTTACCTCTTGTGTAGTAGCTATGATCAACGAGTGTTGTTTCTGAGTATATTTTGTATTGGTACATTAATAAACATTGAGAATATAGTTTATGCACATTTAATAATTCTGACTCTGTATAATAATTCAGTAGGATAAAGGTTGGGTTTTCCATATAAGATCTTTAAATATATTTTTTGGATTAATATTAACGGTGTAATATTAGTTTTATTTGCACCTCCCCATGCTATAATGCCATATTTTAAAATCGATTCAATCATGCCATAGTAAATGATTTTAATGTGTTTTTTGCTTAATGTATCTTTTAATATTTTAAATCTATAAATTAAAGATCTTAGTTTTTTTACAGTGTTGGTGATATGGTGATTCCATTTTAAATGAGGGTCTAAAGTTATTCCCAGATAGTTAATTTTTTCACAGGTAGTTATGACCAAATTAGTGTTAACAATATTTATTTCATTAAATAAAGGTTGCTTCTATAGGATCAAAATGACAAATATTTCATTTTTGAGATACTAAGGGTCAAGATATTTTCATCAAACCAATCCTTAATCACCTTTAAGTCCAATTCCGAAATTCTTTTCACTTTCTCCCATGAATTTCCTTTAAAAAATATGGCGGTGTCATCTGCAAATGATACTATATCTCCTCTAATATTTAGCCTAAATATGTCATTTAGATACATA
Organism: Rutpela maculata; assembly: GCA_936432065.2. NCBI lineage: Eukaryota > Metazoa > Arthropoda > Insecta > Coleoptera > Cerambycidae > Rutpela > Rutpela maculata. Next base: position 121,455,250 of record OW386293.2, on the reverse strand, counting down.
ATAAATAAAATTGGGGCAAGAACCGTACCTTGTGGAAGACCATAGAGCACGGTTCTTGCTTTGCTTGTTTGGTTTCCTATTTTTACAACTTGTGTCCTTTTATCTAAATAACTTTGCAATAAATCCTGGTAAAGACCTCTTACACCAAAATTTTCTAATTTTTTTAATATTTTATTGTGACTAATTGTGTCAAAGGCCTTTTCCAGATCTAGAATGACTTACAACACTTACAATAAAATCTTGAAAATCATTAGGTCATGTATTATGAATATTATTATTTTTAATACCAAAAATAACAATAAACAGAAATGAGCAAGGTACGCAATTTGTCACATAGACAAAGAATGGCCCATCAACAGTTCACGGATTCTCCGCTTTGGCACTGATATCTTAAATTCAGATGCGTACGGTGTACAAATCTTGGTATAGGATGACAATGACGACATCTTGCTTAAGCCTCACTTTTTGGATTAAGATGCGTTTACATTTATTTATTTTTCTAATTAAAAGAGTGCAAGGCGAACAAATCAGAGGAGAGCAGGCGGCAATGAGCCAATGCGAAAACAGATCTTCGTAATAAATAAATTTTAGCTAAAAACTTTCTTCAATAGAAGTGTAGTATTCATTTACTTACAAGAATATCTTTTTTTCAGTTTACAGAGCCGTTTGGGTAAAAACTGCCTTTCCCAGTCAAGACTTTTAGTACAGTGCTTTTTAATAGATGGTGTCATCTACAGCACTACAATAGGGCATCTGCATCATGTAACCAACATAACCTTAAATTTTAAGTTTGTCAAGTTTATTCTCATTATTAACACGTTGACTGCCACATACACCCATTTGGGTGGACAGCAGCCTTTCCACATATGCCAGACCACTTTGACAACATTATTCAAATTTTGCCAAAACGCTATTTTCCCTTCTAGTTAACATATATGAAGTTTATAGATAGCTATCAAAATATCTTTTATGTAAAAGTTTGTAGGGTTGACTATTAGGTGTCTACCCAATTGGGTCGACATGTAATTTTTTTCAAATGAAAATTTCGGTGTCCACCCATACAGACCGGCATTAAAACCAGTAAAGTAATCATCAAAATTAATACCTATATCATTTTTATAAAATTTATTAATCGACAAAAAAAGAGAATAATAATTATCTCTGGTGCGAATCTTCAAAACAGCATAAGCACAAAAAAGGGTTGTCAGGGCATGATTTCAGAAGGTGCTAACTTTTCTTCCTTTACCCTTAGCTTCCTTTCGCCCAGAAGTTGCTGCTATGTTTTCATAGCAGCATTTGTAAAAACAGCGAATAGTCCTATAAAAAATAAATGCCTCAATATGTCAAGCAAAAAATAAAGTAAGCGGTATACCTTTTTGTGTTTCAGTTTAGTGCACTCTTTGGTTTTCTCTAAATAATGCTTCGTTCTTTTTGCCAATCGAGGAGTTCGAACGCGTTCTTCGGTTTTTGGTGTGCCTAACAAAGAGTAAATAGTCAAATTGTCCTCAGCCTCAATATCTTCCAAATCCGAAACACTGCCATCTTCAGAATGAAACGTCGAGTCGGATTCTGTCGAAGACTGCTGATATTCACTGCCGCTGTCTCGAAACGGCTCTTCCTCACTATTGTATAAATAATTTTCTGCAATTTCTTGCAACTCTTTTTCCGTCAAGGGTATTTGTGACTTTCGGTCTGTATTAACCCGAACTAAATGTTTTCTTTTTGACGTATTACTCATATTTAACCACTAACATTCAACGACAAATCGTTCAAAAAATAAAGTTATGAAACGTCTGAAAAATCACTGTAAATCCATTTGGATGGACACAGTCTGACAGAATATGACCTCTATTATAGTATTTTGAAAACAAATATTTTATTAGTTAGCTATTTACTGATAGATGAAATAATAAGTAATATCTTGTTGTCTACCCGTTTGGTTGACGTCAACAAAATTTGAATAAGTAGTGTCCATCCTTATGGGTGGACACGGCACATAAGGAAAGATAGTCAAAATCGGTCTGGTAGTCAATGTTTTTATACGCATTTTTAGCTTGGAGCCGTACTGGCTCCAAGCAAATATTTAAAAATTCACCTAAATAATTTTTAAACATTGTTGATTAATAAAAATAGACAATTAATTACAGGTTAGATTTCCAACCTACAAAAAGGTTAGGACAAAGTATTTAGAACTTCATAAATATTACGTTGAACTAGATTTTAATTGGAAATACGGGAACCAGGCAGAAATATTAATAATAGGTTCGTAATACTGTTAAATCTTAAGAAACACATATTTTTGAGGTTAGCTGTGACGTCACGTGCAGATACCCTATAATAGCCACACTGCCTACCCTTCGCCCCTCTTCGGCTTTAGCTTTACCGATGAAACTTTGTGATTGGCGTTGTCTCCTCTTAATAAATTAAAATCCTCTTTTTTATTCCACATTTTGGCGCCCCCCCTGAATGTGGCGCCTACGTGTTGAACACGCAATTTCCCCCCGGTAGAAACGGCCCTGACCTTCGGTTCCGATTTCCGATTCGATCCCAAGTAACTATTAAATACTGAGTGCGTAATACAGTGTTGGTTTTTCACATTTTTATTTATAATTTGCATAGTATTCACGCAACCAGGTATGAACCCCAGGAATTTCGGTTAGTATTGAGAAAAATATCAAACTCTCGTAACTAATAGAAACAGTTTTGTAGTATGTGCACCCAGTATATATGGGTTTTTTTTTTTAACCAGTTGTGATTAAAAGGGTTAATGTGTATATAATTTCTAGACCTAGTGAGGTATGCCTCGTTATTATTATTAGTTACAACTTCATTTCTATATTTGTGTATGTAACAAAACACTTTTATACGTATATTTCTGTAACAGTTAATATCTTTTTGTTTTTAAGCTATGTCTGCACGAATCTTTATATTTCAAATTAAAGTCTAACGTCTAACTCTTCTTTTTTGAATAATAAAAACGAAATACGAAATACTTGTCCCCAAGATTGTGTTGCGGGTGATAGCAGAGATAATATATAATATAATTTATGTTGTTGCTGTTTCTGTAGAATGCGCTAAATAATGGTTGTACAGCTCGTCATCGAATGAAAAAAAACAGGTTGACAATTACGAAATTGTCAAGAAAGACCTGTCCGAACCTGGTCAATTTGTTAAGTTGCAAAAAATAAAACATTTACGATTGATCATTTTTATGCAATTGACTATATTACTAAAGAAGTAATAATATGGAGGAATGGTAGATAAAATATGCAGTTTTGTCGTATTCCTCTTGTATTCTCTTTCTACGATTAGAATGTGCGTTCAAAATGATAATGATATTACCATCATTACAGAAACGCCGTGTTTTTGCAACAAATGCTGGTTAGAGTAACTCTGTTGGAATTAAAGGAGTCTCGACGCTACGGCAGATGTCCAGAGTCATTTATGTACTGGTTTCGAACTTTTGGCTCTCGTCAGCGGAAAGCAGACTCGGATACATTTGACGCTGCGGACCCCTTTTGCATTGGTCACATAAAAACCGGCAATATAAATATCAAAGTCGGCGTTATTACATGCTGAGAAGAGTACTATTGAGCCGATTTTACTCTGTTTTGCATCAAGATAGGAATTAGTCTATGTAATGAAGCATTATTATAAGACGACTTTTTTGTAAATATTTCGTGCAAAGATGAGATTACCTTCTCTCCCGTTTTCGAGGGTGCTGAATACGATGCAAGTGGTGGTATAAGTTTTTGACCCTGAAACGAATCCCCTTTTATGGATCCCTTTGTGTTTTCATATATAAACGAGTCTGGGGAGTGATTTATCGACAGGTTATACTTGAAATAACATGTAAGAGGGTTATAGAGTAAGTGGAATTCAGACAGCAGGTCTAGGGGGTTGATTACACCCTCCCGACGGTTTAATCACCTACTAGTCTCCTACCATTTGCATCGTGTTCGGCACCCTTGAGAACGAGAGAGGGAGGGAGGTAATCTCGTCTTTGCACGAAATATTTACACTATTTCTGCCTTCATTACATAGACTTAGGGCCAGTTTTATAGGTACAGTTTAAACCTAAGTTTAACTAGAGGATTCTGTTGAGGTCCGAAATAAAAGTAAATAGCGTATTTAGCAAAGTGTATATTAGGCACATTCATCAAATAGGAAATTATTAATTAAATTTGAATAAAGATTCTGTTGTATTGATAGTTGTTATTGATTATTATCGATAGTTATCGAATGATTTTTGTAGTAAAAAAGCTGCTGTGAGAAGCGTCTTTTTGAGTTTTTGTTAAAAGGTTCTTGTTAATTTCCTGTTTGATGAGTGTGCTTAATATACACTTTGCTAAACACGCTATTTACTTTTATTTCGGACCTCAGCAGAATCTTCTAGTTAAACTTAGGTTTAAACTGTACCTATAAAACCGACCCTAAATATCTTATGCGCTGGTGGACGCATTGCCCGTCCCTCGCGACATTGACACATAAATTCAAAGTACGGTGCTGTTCTTCTGCTATTCTGGTATGAACGCCGACAATAAACTCCGCGCCATTCTAGTTAACGTTTAATAAGTATTTGCTGCGGAAATCTTGTAATACACTGATGTAACGCCTATTTATGTAATCATGAGGAGGAGATTGTGAAACATAATTCAAACGTAACTTAATGTGCCTAATCCTATTGTTCTAGAAGAGTGGTGAATTACTAATTTCAGTTTGATTGTTTAAGAGTCAGTTTTATTCTTCAAGTTAGTGTTTTTTTATTCCAAAAGACGTTTTGTAAAATCTCTTGCAGTTTGGCATATATTTTATTATTTTAATTCCTCAAAACTGCTATCTATGTCAGTTAATTCCGTTAGTTTCTTGTTGTTTAAATAATATAATTTAGAACTCATGCACAGTCGAATTAGTGAACTGGTAGGTTCACAAATGAAGAAATTTTGAAACAAATCTGATATTTCCAGTCATGCAATACATAGCTTATTCCTTTTTGTTTTTTCCATACTCGAGAGTCCTTTGTCCTGTCAACAATGCATAATGTGTTTTATTTCTCATTTGTTAAAACATCAAGCTTATCTCCATTGTAGTATAATTATTTTACAATTAATAAAACATATTTCAACAACAGGATAAGCCAATAGGTTTTTAATTTTTTAAAGTTATACAATTATGTGAGAGCCGTAATTGCGTAATAAATACAAAAAGCTCCCATCAAAAGTATATCTGATTATTTTATAAGTAAGATAAAAATCCCTTTGAACGAAATGCTAATGCTACTGCAGTATCTAGACCAAATGGGGGAAAAAGGCAGTGTGTCCCCGCACTCTTGTAAACTTTCTTATTTTTTATTTGCCGAGAAAAAGTAATTCTTTATAAAAAGTTTGTCAAACCAAGATGAATTATACAGGGTATTCAAAAAATTAGAAAATATGAAATCTACTTTAAGCAAACTACCTTTTTTACATTTTTATTAAAAATTTTATTCAACAAAGTTTTTTCAGTTATGAAGAAAACCTTAAACACTGTTTAGTTGCAAAATAAGGAAATAACAATTTTCAAAAAAATATCAACTAAGTTGAAAACTATTCCACATATAGATCTCCTACTAGTACGTATTTTTCTAGTTTTTTTCCAAGCCTTTCATAGACAGGTGAGATTACAGCAAGTAATACCATTGATTAATGGCAATGTCAGTGTAATAGATATTTATTCGTATTTTGTATTTTCTATAAAAATATTAATTACTGATTATTGAATTATGCTAACCCTGGAACAACGAAATTATTTGGTCAAATGCTATGGGATCTGAAATGTTTCTTATAAATGCGCAATTGAAGTTTTTAATGAGAAGTGAGTGATGAGTGAGTCTCAAAGCAGTACGTAAATTAATTTATCAATTTGATTCCACTGGAGATAGGACAAATATTAAAAAAAAAAACAAAAAACAATTAAATGAAGATGGCGCTGCTAGCCTTGTAGCTTTAGACTCTGCACAAGAACACTTAAGACGGTGGTTAAGGAAAAGATCAATGAATTTAGGTATTAGCAAATCTCATATTCGGAGGATTTTAGTCAGCAACCAATTGAAACACACTTAGTTTAACGAAAATTATTAATATTTATATCTTAGTTTGATATAAATAAAAGTAATTGACGCCAAAGTAAGTGCGGCGGCTCGCGGCTAGCCGACCTGGTGCGGGGCGGGGAACCGTAGGTCCTATTTTAGCTGAACCAGAGGAAGACTGAACAATTTCGCAGAACTTGACCAAAACAGATTATCTCACTATATAAAGAAAGTTAATAAAAAAAAGATGTTAATTGTGGCGCCATCCACAGCGTAAGTCATATTACCTAACTTTCTCTATTATAGTGAAACCAGCTGCTGTGGAACAGCCAGGAATATAATCGGACAGCACAAACAAATATAATAAAAAATTGAAGTTAAGATAAAAATCTACTTTTTAATAAATCTTTTTTGATGAAAATTTAACATAAAAGTTCAATGCAATTATCAATAAATGACATGAAAGTATGACCAAATTATCTTAATGATACTGTACAAAAGTTTATAACCATGTTATGGTCAAATATTCGGAGCACTATAAAAATTACTAGAAAAATATACACTTTCTCACCACCTGATGACGAGTGTTGTATGGACAAACCCTAGGTGAGGTCTCGTAGTCTCCGCACTCTTTGCTGCGACCCGATGGTAAGCTGTCTCGGTACTGCTACGCCTAAATATTTGCCTGAAGTTCTATTATATTTTCCACGAACGTGAGTTGTAACGTGACAAGATTTTTCTATTATCAGCTACTGATATAATGACGGTTGATTATGAGATGACCAGTCTCCACAGTTAAACTTGAGTAGTTATTATGTAATGACGCAATTATATAGTATTATAATGGTTGATTTAGAGATGACCAGTCTCCTTCTGCTTGAGCAATAATTAATAGTTGTGGTTGATTATGAGATTACCAATCTCTTACTGTATGATACGTGATTGATCATAAACTTTAAGTAACTTTAAGGAACTTTAAAGAACTTTAATGAACTTTTTAAAAAGTTTAGTACTTTAAATAGGATTTTATAGTAGTTTATAAGACTTTATAGTAGTTTATAAGAAGTTTAGTAACTTTTTAAGAACGGTAGAACTTCTTTAAAATATATAGATTACACTAGATGAATAATGATAATTTTAAAATTAACACTTGGCATCTGCCAATTTGATTATCAAACTAAGTTAACTATTATTTACCGTTTCAGAACAATCAATCATTGATTAAGTGAATGGACTCTAAAATGAAAACTATTATCCCCTCTAAGAGATCTGCGTGGTAGTCGAAAAGTTTACAAATTGACATAGGCAACCTAACATTCTTCAATAAGTATAATATGTTGGAAACCTTATTTATCACTACTTGAATTTATTCATTAATACGGGCGCGTTTAGATATAATTAACGTCGAGAGTTTCGAGTGTGGTATGGTAGCAAGAGGCTATAACATAAAATAAATACATATTTAACAGATAAATATAATGACACAATGCTTAGAATTAACCTGTAATAAAGCATTAGATGAATACAATCATAGTCTGGGTGATTAATCTATAAAGGTAAAATATTGTACAGTAAGCTTAAAAAATTGAAAGGATTTAGTGTGTTTTAAATAAAAGTGCATATTATCTCAAATGGTATGCTACAAAATTTTATGCATTCAAACCTAAATTTATTCACCAATTTCAAGTTGGAGATGATGCTCGTCGTTTGGACTTTTGTTTAACTATGGGTGAGCAAATTTTAGTACAGAGATCACTTCATAGAAACATTTTATTCACGGACGAATTTACTTTTACGACTAATGAGGTAGTCTCTTCTCAAAATTGTAGGTACTGGGCTCTGGAAAATCCTAATTTCCGAATTACGTGAAAACCGTATTGGCTAGTTGATATCATCCCGTGCTTTGTTAAACAATTTACAAGTCTTTTTTTTAAGCATAATTAAAAAATTTTATTAATTAAAGAAATTGGTCTATAATTGGTTAAATCTAATTTACCTCCAGATTTATAAACTGGGACCACTATGGATTCTTTTCAGTTCTTACCAATCTTCTATATTATTACTTCTTTAGTAATATTTGCCTAGTCGGGGCTTCGATAAAGTGTTTACTGCAAGCCCAATTGGAGGATTAAGAATAATTTTTTTATCATTAATTTCTTTCTTTGGAGCAGTTTATTCTGTATTTTTATATTTTTTTCTCAGCATGGGAATTTTTTCTACTCATATTACTTACAAGTGTTTGATTTTGTACTGGTTGGAGACAACCATACACAATTATTATTTAAGTCAACTCCGCAATGCTGATAATTGAACTATTGCAACAAAACTGAAACATGTGGCTAATCAATTATTTAACTTAGATGTTAAATAATTGATTAGCCACATTTTTCAGTTTTGTTGCAATTTTCGTTTCCCCCTCATTTTTGAATCTGTTAAATCACTGTAAATATGTAAGTGACTCAAAAATCAAATATTTTCAACGCGTACAATTCCAAACAAAAAATAACACCAAACTTATTCCTCCCAGGCTTGAATAAATGAACTTTTTCAAGTTTTGTCAAAAACAACAGAGAATGTATCTTAAAATCGGGGAGATCGATGAAGTGATAAGTTCGGAAGGAAGTATGCAGAAAAGTTTAGATATAGAGGCTGGAGGTTAGCCATTCGAACGCTCATTGATTTTTAATATACTGAAACGAGCTTCGGATTTCGCAAGAGTATTATAAAAACACTGAGTTGAAACTGAAACAATTTAATTTAGAGTATATTGCATATAAATTTAACTCTATTGCTTTATAGTATAGTACCTAAAAAATATGCAAAACTTCGGAATAATCTCATATGGAATAGTAATTTTTTTTTATGAGTGATTCTTGTAGTAAAAGGTATTATCTTCAGTTTCTATATGGTCCTGGCGCTTGTTCTTACCTCTGAATTGATTTCGGGGTGGTTTTCCTTCCCCAAATCAAAAAAATTAATATATGGAAAAGTATTGATCATTAATTTTTGAAATGCAGTATATTTATGTTTTTGGGGTCTCTAATTACGAATCTGAAGTCAAAATAAATAAAATCGAAATGGCAACTTCAATATGGCGGACGGAAATGAGGCAAAATTCAAAAATTGCTTAATTTCGCATTCTAATTTATACTTATAAGTTTTTGGGATCGCTAATTACGAATATGTAGTCAAAATTAAAAAATTGAGAATGGTGGCTTCAATTTGGCGGAAGAAAATGGACCAAATGTAATAAATTGCTTGATTTCGCGTTTTAATTTATGCATATAGGTTTCTGAGGTCGTTGATTACGAATCTGAAGTCAAATTTTAAAAATAAAAATTATAGGATGTAAATGGGGTAAGGTGTTAATAATAATTTCTCGTTTTAATTTTCTGGTAAGTAGAAAGGAATAAAATAGATAGATAACTCACTATAACATTTTCTCATTTATTTTACTTCCACGTCCAGTGGAAATATAGTAACGACAAAAAAATTTTAAAAAATTTTTGTTGTTCAAATAGGCTTAAAATGTCACGAAACGTCGAGATTTTAAGTTTGAGCGAAAAAAAAATTTCTGTCTGTAGGTCTGTCTGTAACTTTTTTTGTGCGCACGTTTACTCTGGAACCGTTTGAGATATTGACTTAAAATTTGGTACACATATGTACCAAACGAGATCTAGAGAACTAACAATTCCTAAATTATACATTTATAAGGTAATACACATCTGAAATATATTTATGAGGCATTACTAATATCAAACGTTATCCTCAGTATATAAGCTTTATTTTTTGTTTGGCTCTATCATTTTTTCGCTAAAACACATATTTATTGAGATATTTGCAAAAAATAAATATCTTAAGTTTTTTCGAAATTACCTTTACAGTTTAAAATGCATTTATTTCTAAAGCAAGTGCTTTACATGAGCAAAAAGGCATCTAGGTAATGCTACATTTTAACGAAAAACTCTATTTGAGATAAGTTTTTTAAATTACTGGCTAGTTTGAATAACAATATAAAATTATATAAAAAAATATAAATACGCACATTTTTCCGTCATAACCGCTTTATTTATTTTGCTACAGAAACGAGTAAAAAGTAATTTGAAAGCGCAATTAATTGTCTTTAATCTCATTTTCTAATATGCTTGACGTAGGTGTCACAATTTCTGAGATATTTAACATTTAAACTAAATTTTTCATCTTATAAACGTTCGGGCGCCATTTGTAAACTTTCATATCTCCGAAACTATTAAATCTATTTAAATAATTAAAAAAGTGAAATTCATGATTAGTTTATCAGTTTTATTTTTGGTCTCTACATGTTTTTCACTAAAACTAATATTTATTGAGATATTTGGAAAAGAAAAAGAAATACGTTTTATCGAAAATACCTTTATAGTTTAAACTTGTTTCTAAAGCAAGTGCATTATACAAACAAAAAAATTTGAGCATCTACGTCATGCTATACAGGGAAAGCGGGTGTTAGACGTTTCTTGGGATCTGTCGAGTTTAGAAATTTGAAAATTGGTATGAGGAGGTTTTTGGATATGGCGGATCCAACGAAAATATTTTCATGCTTGTGCTACTTCCGCTTATACCGGATGTAGCACCTAACTTTGTTATTTTAAATGGAACACCCTGTATTTTATTGCATATTTCGATTCCTCATAAAATTTTAGCTTAGGTTTATGTACCATAACATACTCTTAAACATACCGGTTTTCGAGATAATTAATATTTTTGGAGATTTTTGACGGTTCCCACCCTTCGGTAAAAAAATCAATATCTTCTATCATGTAGCCGACTAGGAAATTTTCTTTTCAAAATCTTACAAGTATCCTATGACCTAACTAAAAGTTCTCTTATATTTTCACAATATCATACAGAGTATTTTATTTTCACAGTCGAACATTGTTTTAGTTTAAACGTCAAAAAGTCATTTTTTTCAAATAGAATCCCCTGTATATTTTCACAGAATCTAATAGAGGATTAAATTCTGCATCGATTGATGTTCCATTCCCTATACCTATCTCTCTTTGTTTTCTTATTATGGACGAATATTTGTTAAACGTACAAACAAAATCAGCACTGTTTGTTAGTCGGCAATACAAGTCATAACTTGGTTCCTTTTTTATCATAAACGAGAATAATCATGTAGGTAATTGATAATCATTTGTTTATTATGAAGATGAAAGCTTCAAAAACGAGAGATTAGATTTATAACAAATACTTTGGGACAAAAATTTACAAAATTAATGAACACTTTGAATATAAATGTTTAATGCAGCAACTGTTCAAAATGCTCTCCCCTTGCACTTACAGTGGCTTGGCTAATTCATGGGGATTTGTTAAAATGTAGCCCGTTCTCTGTTCTTTGGATCTTCTTTGGTAGTAGCAGGAGTGGCATAAACAATATTTTTAATACCCCAAATGTCCAAAGTCTAAGGGGGTCAAATCAGGGGACCTTGCTGGCCATCTCCAAGGTCCTCGGTAGCAAAACCTTCGAACGTCGCTACTAATTCGTCATAAACTTCCCGTGGACCGCAACCATTCATTTGAAAATACATAGAATTATAAATATTTAGGGGCAAATTATCAATAAAAGTTACTGTTCGCAAAATCTTCGCATATTTATTGCTATTTAAATTCTCCTCGTAGATATGATACTATCAAAAATATTGTTTATGCCACCACGGCTACTACCAAAGAAGATCCAAAGAAGAGAATACGGACTGCATTTCAGTAAATAAATACCCACGAAATTCCCCGAGCCATTGTAAGTGCCGTAAATTCCAGGATATTGGCTTGTTTGGAGCAGAATGGAGAGCATTTTGAACAGTTGCTGCATTAAATATTTATATTCAGTGTTCATTAATTTTGTAAATTATGTCAAAGTACTTGTTATAAATCTAATCTCTTGTTTTTGAAGCTATCAAAAACAAATGATTATCAATTTCTACATGATTATTCTCGTTTATGATAAAAAAGGAACCGAGTTATGACTTGTATTGCCTACTAACAAACAGTGCTGATTTTGTTTGTACGTTTTACAAATATTCGTCCATAATAAGAAAACAAAGAGAGATAGGTATAGGGAATGGTAATATCAATCGATGCAGAATTCAATCCTCTATTAGATTCTGTGAAAATATAGGGGGGGTTCCATTTGAAAAAAATGACTTTTTGACGTTTGAACTAAAACAATGTTCGACTGTAAAACTAAAATACTCTGTATGATATTGTTAAAACATAAGAAAACTTTTAGTTAGGTCATAGGATACGTGTAAAAGTTTGAAAAGAAAATTTTCTAATCGGCTACATGATAGAAGATATTGATTTTTTTCCGAAGGGAACCGTCAAAAATCTCCAAAAATATTAATTATCTCGAAAACCGGAATGTTTAAGAGTATGTTATGGTACATAAACCTAAGCTAAAATTTTATGAGGAATCGAAATATGCAATAAAATACAGGGTGTTCCATTTAAAATAACAAAGTTAGGTGCTACATCCGGTATAAGCGGAAGTAGCACAAGCATGAAAATATTTTCGTTGGATCCGCCATATCTAAAAACCCCCTCATACCAATTTTCAAATTTCTAAACTCGACAGATCCCAAGAAACGTCTAATACCCGCTTTCCGTGAATGACCCTGTATATTATTGAGAAATAGTGTTTGAAATTTCTTTTTTTTAATTACTGGCTAATTACAGTAACAAAATGGCGATGCTGTTATTAAAAAAATGTGAAGAAGCACATTGCTTCGGTCATAACTTATGCTACAGAAACAATTAAAACAGTTGAAAACTTAATTAATAACCTATTAGCATTTTTGACGTAGGTGTCACAGTTTCTGAAATTAGCAAGCCCCAGCACAATATAGAAACTTTCTGTGAAGCATTTATTAGTATACTGCCAAAAATGAACGAAATCCATTCAATATGACATTATTCCGAAGTTAAAACCTCTAGTTGCTGTACTATTAGTCTCTACTTTACGTGCACTTTTCAGTATATTCTTTTACTCCTGAGACATCTCGACCACTCGCGTGCCTTTTTAGTCATGCTAGTAATCTAAGCAATCAAATAAAGTGTGGTTGAGGATTAAGAATCGATCGTTAAGCACTATGTGATAATTTATTTGAAGGATAGCCTGCAATAATAGGAAATTCTGCCTTATACACTTCTAATATAAGTTTCTCTCGCCGCTCACAATGAAGTAGTTAACAAGTCCAATCCGGAAATGTCTTTTACACTCACCAATCCAAGCAAGAAAGGGAAAATAGAATAAAATTCTATACAAATTGGATTGGAACTGTAGTTGAATCTCTTTGGCTATTAATACCGGGATCGCAATTAAACAGTTATATTTCAAGGATGTTTCATTAATTTAATAGAGTTGTTTACAATAAAGCAACGATAGCGGAATAATGGAAGTTATATTGCAATATTCTAAACGTCTAAAGTTCAGTATTATCCACTGCACAGCGCAACGGTATAAAATCTAATTAAGACGGATTTAATTGCATATTATTCTGAATTTGATCTATCGAGGTAACATTGGAAACGACGTCTCTACTTCAAAATGCTTGTTGGATGCCATGACATAATTTGATACTACTCCAGTATTATGAAGTAATGCCATAAGAACACGAACTGACAATATTATTGATAATTCTTCACAAGCTCATATTGTGGTTCTAGTACAGTAAGCGAAGCAGTAGAAATGGTAAATTCCCGGCCCGAAAACGATGAAAGGAATTTCCTTAATTTTTTTTGCGATATGCTTTATAAAATACGTACATCAAAATCTATATTGTAGCATTACCTGCTTTTTATTTTTAAGGGTGGAAACCACCCCTAAAAACTGAAAAATTAATAACTCTTCTAATTTTACGAATAAATTACCGAACATCCATATACTTATTTTTGAATATGATTACAAGATCAAAACATAGAAAAGAAGAAAATATTAAGGGTTAAAACCACCCTTAAATACTGAAAAATTAATAATCTTTCTAATGTTATAAATAAATTCACGAAAATCCATATACTCATGTTTTTTAGGTCGTTGAGTATGATTATGAGGTCTAAATTTATAAAAAAAAATGGTGGAATAAAAATTGTCACAAAAGAGTATAGAAATATGTTTAATTTTATTAAAAATACGGATTGTTATGTATTCTCCGAAAAATAGACGGTTATTGCTCGTTTCTCTAACTACTATAGACATTTAAAATGCGCATACAAACTGAAAAATATCAATATTATTTCAAACTGTCATATTTCTGGAACAGTTTGTCGTAGAAAAAAAAATAAAAGCCCAAACTAAATTTCATTTTCATTTATATTTTCTTGCGTATGTGCTCAAGCGCCATGTTTAAACCTTTATATCTCTGGAACAGTTTGTCATAGGAAAATAGAAAAAAACGAACTATTCGTTTATTTATAAGCTTCATTTTTGTACTCTTACCATTTTTTATAAAAAAATATTTTCTGAACAATTTCCAAAAACCCATTTTTTTTCAAAAAATGATGAAAATTTTCATGATTGAAAATGGGTACAGAATCTTTTTTATAATTTTATTCTCTATCAGATTATGTGTGTTTTTTGTTTTTTTTTTGCGACAACCTCTAAGAGGGGGTGGGAACCACCCTAACCAAGAAGCAGGAAAAATGACAATATAGATTCATATGTACATACTTTATGAAGCATGTTGAAGAAAAAATTTGGAAATCCATTACATCGTTTTCGGGCTGGGATTTAAAAGTTTCACTTACTGTACATAAATTTGCATATTTTCCTTGCCACCGAGAATTTTCGGTGCTATTAACCTCCCCACCTCTAAAATTCGGGAAGTTAAGTATAAGCATTGTCTCGTCGAAAGGAATTTGTCGTTTGTCAATTCCACGAGCGTAACTGAATTTGTGTAACTTGTGAAACATCTTGAAAAAAAAAAATTATTGTATTTTAAGACAACACTACTTTCAGATGTTTTAATATCTCTTTGGATGTTTCGGCTTGTTGGGCCTTTATCAAAAGCATTACAAGATGAATACTAAAGTTATGAGGCAGTTATTTTAATATTTATCTGTAAAGTTTATGATTTAATCCCTAAACATTCAGGGAACTTCCAGGCTGTAAGATCTAACCCGGTTAAATAATTTAATGAAGTGTGTTTAAGAAATTTCGTTTTCCATTAGTAGTACCAGGATTGCTTCTAAAGGATTATTTAATTTATAATTTTTCAACAAGATTTTTTCTACGTGATTTAAATTTATATTATGTGTCAATAAAATGGTTATTTTCAATGCAATGTGCTGAGATTTCTGTATTTTAATTGTATTCTTAAACTGAGAATTTATGCTCTTTAACCCTGTTGTTTATACTTCTACCACTCTGACCAATGCAGACAGCTATAATCCTTACATTGATTTATTTCTTTTTCTTTATTATTGACCACTATTTACATATTTGCTTTTTATTACAAATTCAAATTCAAATTCTTAATTTGGCTTTTCAGTGTAATTACACAATCAGACACGTCAGTATAATATGCAATGTTTAAAATGCCAATGAAGTAAAAATTGGTACATACATACATTGAGGTAGATATATATAAAATATAAAATATTAAAAGAAAACAGGTGCATAAGAACAAACACAAAATATTAGTACGTGGTTACATATAGAGAGATACACAGTCATAACAAATTAAAATTAATAATTAATTTATGTCGGCATTTAAGAACTCATCAAAATTATAAAATGCATTTTCTGTAAGAATTCCTTTTATCTTTTGTTTGAATTGCTTAAAATCTAGATTTCTAATTGTCTTTGGTAGTTTATTAAAAAATAATGGTCCGTAATAATTTTTGGCATCTCTACTGTGGTTTAGTCTTATATAATTTATTTTAATGTGACCATTATTTCTGGTATTATGACTATATTGATTTAAGTTCATTTAACAAACAAAAGACATTCATAAATATACACAGAGAGCAAAGTTAAAATTTTTAAATCCTAAATTTCTCCCTAATATCCTTCATAAAACACATAGATCGAATGGCATGACGCTGTATAGAAAATACTCGACCAGTATGCGCCGAATGACCATAAGTGATGATTGCATAACTGATTACCGAATGAAAAAGACTTAAGTAGGCTGTTTTTACTACTTGCGTTGGTACGACATGTATAAGATTTCTTATTAAGTATAAAGTCTTATGAAGTTTTTTAATCATAAAATCTATTTAGTACACTCCAAGAAATGTTGTACAGTCCGGGTTTTTTACCTGTCTATATTACGGTATGAAAATACCATGTTTGTTGTTTTTTCATTATTTAGTAGTAGTTTATTTGCTGTGAACCAGTTTTGAAAATCTACTGCTTTATGGGCCATATCATGCAGTAAACACTTTAAGTTATTATCTTTAGTGATTATCGTGGTGTCATCGGCATATAATATAGTACTACAATTCACATTTGAGTAAATTAAGTCGTTAATATAAATAATGAACAACATCGGTCCTGGCACAGACCCCCGTGGTACACCGTGATTGACTGGTAAGAGGTCGGAAATTACTTTATTAAAAAATGTCCTCTGTCTTCTATTTGACAGGTAAGATGTTATCATTTTTAAGCCAACCTCGTTGAAATCAAAGAAATGTAATTTGTCATCAAACATGACAGCTTATGGTTCACGTATTTCCATAATCAAGTGATTTTTAACTTACTTCATCTTTGAGAATCGATAATCAGCTGATAAAAAAATATATACAGAATAATTTGATTCTTATTATCCTCAGGAAAATTATATTTGAGAAAAACTTGTTTTGATAGTCACTTTGTCAATATGGCCGCCGTAGCAGCAACGATATTTTTATAAAAAATTATAACTCATGGTTATGGCAATCCTCCCTATATTGTATATGTAAAAAAATAATTTTGCAGGAATTATTCACGGTTTAAAGGACAGATTTACTCTATTTTGAAGGCTTTTTTATTTTTATTATTATTTAATCTAATGTTTCGGGACTTATACGTCAAAACAAACAGGTATTCAAGATTGCCACAAATGTTGGTTCTAAGAGCAGGCGCGCAGCCAGGGGAAGGTCAGAGGGCCCGGCCTCCCCCAAACCGTCTTCCATGCACCAAAAAATAAAATAGCATAATCTCTATCAGTAAAAAGCAGTATTAGTTAGGTGGCTTATTGGAATTACCGTTACCTGGCGGATAAAAGCACCAAATTTGGTATGAAGGTACCTTAGGTACACTAATAAATATTAGCCTAGGAGCCCTCTGGAATTTCTAAAAATTTTCATGTACAGCACTAACATCCAAAATGGCCGACAAATACGACAAAATATCACATGTAGCCCAGGAATTTTAGTTTTTGACCCGGAATTAATTATTGCAAAGCTGAAAATTTGCAGGGTTGTAGTTTTGGTCTAGGATAATACATACCAAAAAGTCCCCTACTCTCCCCCGTCGCGTCGGCTTCCCTGTTTTTGCGAAGCAACAAGGGCCTATGTCGCAGAAATTGCAGAGCTGACTATAAAGTGCAGCAGAAATGTTGTTACTGATACAATTTGGGTCGAAATGATTATAAAAGCTTCGGATAAGCATATCTGTTCGTATTTCAGATGTTTCCATGCTTATTTTGTTCATAATTTTCCGTTCTAGTACTGTCAAAATTTCAAAAATTGAAAAAATTCCGAAATGGCGCCATTGCGGATAAATGAAAACTAAGAGGTGAAAACGTACCCGAATAAACATTTCTCTTCATACTTTGGGTTTTCCATTGGTATGGGTACTTTCTCTGTAGCGTCACCCGTTACGGAGCTACTCCACTCCGAGTCTAGCCGCGCGGCGGCCGCGCAAGTCATGCACCCGGTGAAACCTGCCCTGGCCGCGCTGGTGAGACCTGTTTATATATTATTGGTATTTTATGAGATTTACTGATTGAAATTCAACTTGTAAGACTAAGAAAATAACTTTATTCGGCAAGAAAATTGCCATTATTGACGAGACTGATTTTAGCAGCGAAACTAGCAGCGAACAAAAAATTTTTTATTATTGCATTTTTAAATTCATATATTCGGTAATGATAATATCAACATTTTTACCTACAAATTGTGACCCAAGAGCTAATAAGAAGGCTATTAGCCTCAAATTCTCAAAATAATTTTGACGACCAACGCGTATTTTTCAGGTAAAACTCGTATTGAAAAAAATAGTAACCTGGACCTTTTTGACTGATTTTAAAAGGTAAAAGGTGCGCTCTTAAGCTTTAATTAAAAAAAAAATAAGTCCCTAGTACATCTAACATAGAAGTTAGCCGCGAAACAGACGACAGCGTTAGAGCGTAATTTCTCAAGTAATATGTTAATAAACGAAAATTGAATAGCCTGGCCCATTTCAGAGCACTTTTAATCGAAGGGTTCTTAGCTTTGATTAAAAAAAAAAAGTCCCTAGTACATCTAACATAGAAGTTCATCGCGAATAGTCGTTGACAGCGTTTCCGCTGCTAGCGCATTTTTTATGTTAAACTAAAATAAAATAAGATATATTTACGTGGCCCTTTTCGGACCCATTTTAATCGAATGACACGCATAATGGCTACCTTCTCTTTGTACTAAATTTATAATTAAAAGAAAAAATGTTTTGATATATATTTTTTAATATTTTAAAATTTCTCCTAGGCTAACATTTATTAGTATACCCTAAGGTACCTTCATACCAAATTTGGTGCTTTTATCTGCTAAGTAACAGTAATCTTGAAATACAACTCTATATCCAAATTATCCCTTAAAATAAATATTTTGTAATTAATGCCAATATTATCTAGTAGAAAAATCTGTACACAACCATTTTCTGAAAAGTTTTCCTCATCCTCAGGGGAGGCCGGTTCTATTGCCCCCCCCCCCCCAGATGAATTTTCTGGCTGCGCCACTGTCTAAGTGTGATAGAGTGAAAAGCAGCCGACAGATAAAGTAAGTAATAGAAGAAAGTTCAACTACAATTTGCTTCTCAGATTAAAATTAAATAACGTTTTACCTGTCAGAGACTAAGTACGTTTCATTTGGTCTAGGCTAAATGGCACATTCGTTATATGTCATATTAGGCAACGCAAAGGATGTAACTTTATCTCCGATTAAATATTAAAAGACCATTATCTCCCACACGAAAGCAATTTAGGGCGATTATAAAATTGTTCTCCCTTTTGTTTGAACTGTTATTTTCCGCACACACAAGACGTATTATTGGCTGGAAAACAATGAACGCGGATAGAATCCGGTAACAGGTGAAAGGAGGGAGCCGTCTTCAACTTGCCGACAGCAGGAATACGTCAAAATGTGTAGAATGCTGCTTTGTAGAAATTCGAAATTACGTACACAACGCAGATTGTTTATATGAGGATTATCTGGATATTTTGGAAATTAGTCGGTGTATCGGATAAGAAAATGAACGAGGCTATTTCCACTTGTCGACGTTTCGAATAAAGTTTTATTCTTCCTCAGGACTTTAATGAAATAAACCCACAAACATAATTCTTAAGTAAGAAAGTGTCATAATAATAGTTTATTGGATTTTTAACTGGCTTGTTGTTTATTATTATGACTCTTTATTACTTAAGAATTATGTTTGTGGGTTTAATTCACAAAAGTCCTGAGGAAGAATAAAACTTTACTCGAAACGTCGACAAATGGAAATAACCTCGTTTGTTTTCTTATCCGATACACCGACTAATTTCCAAAATAACACTATATACGGATACTATTTCTGAATGTATTATCTGCATATTACAGAGCAGGAAATTATGTAGAACGAGCAAATGACTAACGGCATAAGTACGACGATAACATCAGAAAACACACTTTTGTTGTGTTTAGTTAAGGGAAACGAAATAATTTATGATATACTAAAAAATCGATAATATAAAAATAATTTATTTACCAAAATATTACATATAAAAACATACAAGAAATATACATAAAATATAATGGATAGTAATATAAGAGGCATTTGGTAAATAATATAGAAAGAAGTATTTTCTTATTTTTTACTGGGTATTTAGCCATTTCTGCAAAAACGTTTAAACATTTAAGGAAAAGTCAACTACTTGCATATTTACCAATGATTAATTAACTAAATTCAAGTGGTTTTTGTGGCAATCCGGACATTGACGATAGGGCAAATTTTAGTAGAATCTGTGTTAAAATGAAAATTAAAATAAAATCTTATTATATTACTATATCAATTATTAAAATATATACATTTCAAACGGAGACGACATCAAAACGGCAGTTTGCAGAGAAGTTATAGATCGGCACTTTAGAAACTCATTGGTAGCGACGGAGAAAAAAGAGAATAACGTCAATTGGATTTAACATTCTATTTAACGTCAAATTCAATTGACGTTTATAGCTTATAATTTGCTATAGTTTAACAGCATTCAGTTGATTGACTGATTGATTGATTTACCAGCGTGCAGTAGGCATTTCTGCCACTCTCAAGGATTATACAGCTGGGCCTCCTACGTCCACACGCTGGGTTGGACTAGAGTCATGCTTGTTGCCAGCAGCGAGAGCTACATGGCGCATAGTAAAGGAATGTGGGATGGGAAGTGTAGGTATTTGTTAGATGCGTTTCCGCATTGTGTGAGGGAGCGTTTAAGCTCCCTTTTTTGTATTTTTGGTTGTGGACTTCTGCTATTTCTGGGTCTTCTTGTGATATATGTTGCCGCGTTGCGTCGCTGCTGTTTGTGCTCCTATTTTTGTGTTTCTCCTTCGACAAATCTTCTTCTGAGCCTTCTGATTCCGCCGTTTCTGATTCTGGTGGATTATATATCGCTCCAATTTCTTTGTGGAATTCATTTTTTCCCTCGCTTTTCTTTCTCAGTATGTTTGGTCCTTTCCCAGTTTGTTCATGGTCATATCGATTGTTGTTTTCCACGTGTAACATGGTCTTCCTATTTTTAGTTTGCTGCTGTTCAATGTTAGTGCCCTCTTCAGAAGATGTGTTGGTTCCCCCTTTTGGACGTGTCCCCAGTACGTCATTGCGTACATTTATATCCTTTTTGTGATTGTCTTCCCTTCTAGTAGTGTTGATGTTTTATGTCGCTGTTTTTATCCTATTGTTTTTCCGAGTAGATGGATGATGTCTCTTTCAGCTCTTCTCAAACCTCTTCTGTTGGCTTTTGTTGTTGTCGCGTTTTTAACTCCATATGTCATCGTTGGCAGTATGATGGCTATGTACATTGTACAGCCGTTTGGTCAGGTCCCATGATAGTTTGTTTTTCTCGATGAACGGTATAATTGCCCTTGTGACTCTGTATGATGTTTTTATTCTCTCCTTTACTGTTTCTCTCCTTTTCAGTTGGTTCGTCAGATATGTTCCTAGGTATTTCAGTTTGTTCGTTGTTCTTAGGGAGTAGTCACCTATTTTGTATTCTTCTCCACTGATCCGACTTTCTTTTGTTGATGGGTCTCGCTCCATTATTAGACTTTTCTTGAAATTTATTTTCAGCCCAGATGTGTCCAGATGCGGTTTCATGTTGAGAATTTGTTGCTCTTCTTCTGCGACGATTAAGAGGTCATCGGCGTATGCTAGTACAATTGGGGTTCTCAGTGTTTCCGTGTCTTCGTTGAAATTTGGTGTTTCCCTTATTGTGTTTTGTATTACTTGGTCTAGGATCGTGGTGAATAGTCGGGAGGATAGGGGGCATCCTCTGTTCTTTTGTCTGGTTTCCATCATTTGTCCGAACCATTTTATGGCAGTGATTTCATGAAGGCAGGTCTTTATTATCTTGTTTATTAAATAGTGCGGTACTCCTTTGTTATATAAGGTGTTGACTATGGCCTCGTGACTGATGGTATTGAATGCCTTTTGGAGATCTATCGCGACTATGTGAAGTTTTGTCCCTTCTCTCCATTTTTCTTTCAGTATTCTTCTGGTGGTGTACATGTGGTCGTCTGTTGATTTGCCTTTGATGAATGCTGTCTGGTAGTCTGTCAAGAAAAATTATATTAAAAGTGATTTTTTATTTTTAAATAAATTCAATAAAATAGAAAAACAAATAACATAGATTTGAAATGGATATCAATGAATTCAGAAAAAAATCTATAATTTATTGAACACTATGAGCCACCACCTTCCCATTTGAAAAAAAAAAGTTTTCTATAAAAAAGTGATTTGTTTAATTTTGGAGGCTTCGTTAATAGTTATTAATGAAATTAAACAAGAAATTATATTTTTCCCTTGAACTTTACCTACCCTAGAATAAATTTTGGTATTCCAAAGCACTCTAGACGAATGTCTTAAAATGCTTAAAAAAACTGATCAACTCAAAAATTCGCAAAAATCTCATGGTATACTCAGGATGTTGTCTTGAATCCAAATATGTAAAAATATACAGGGTGTTCTATTTAAAAATCGGAAGTTGTGGTCATTTCCGGATAAACCGGAAATGATCTCGTACCGTCTTTATGTCCAAAAATCCATTTTTACAGGTAGTTTAGGAACCCCAAATTTCAAATGGATAAGTTAAAAATTAAAGGAAATACAGGGGAGAGCCACTAGCCTGTGGCACCCGGTATATGATAAAAACGTTTTCAAAATTTTTTGACCAAAAATAAAAAGGGCTGAAAACCAGCCTTACAGGCACTCCTCTTTTATGGCTATAGGTTAAGAATCACCCTGTATAACGAAATTAACGCCTCCACTGCTATATTTGTCAATTTTTGCAAATTCGTCAACAACCTTATTAGATACAGCAACTTGCTGAGCTTACACTTCCTTACCTGAAAATAATTCAACAAGAAGAATTCGTACAATTAATGATCCATTATTTGATTATGCTAAATATATTACACGTAAAACACTCATTGTAGTTTTTAACAGTAATTTAGCAAAAATAAAACATGCCCACCGCTAGCGCTGACATGATAGGTTTTACATAATAAAAAGAAACATTATATCACTATTTCAGCGGTTTATTACGAAGCTCTGGAAGGGACACATAAAATAAATATTTTCTATTTCTAAAATTCCGTGTTAAAACTAGGAATTTTAAGTCAAACTTAAGAGTTAAAACTCGGAATTTTAAAATTCCGTGTTATAACTCGGAAGTTTACGTAAAAATTCCGAGTTATAAGTAAGAATTTTAAAATTCCGAGTTTTAACTCGGAATTTTAAAATTTCGAGTTAATACTCGGAATTTTAAAATTCCTACTTATAACTCGGAATATTACGTCAAAATTCCGAGTTAAAACTAGAAATTTTAAAATTCCGAGTTTTAACTCGGAATTTTGACTTAATATTCCGAGTTATAAGTCGGAATTTTAAAATTCCGAGTTTTAACTCGAAATTTTAAAATTCCGAGTTAAAACTCGGAATTTTGACGTAAGGTTCCGAGTTATAACTCGGAATTTTAAAATTCTTACTTATAACTCGGAATTTTGACGTAAACTTCCGAGTTATAACACGGAATTTTAAAATTCCGAGTTTTAACTCGAAAGTTTGACTTAAAATTCCTAGTTTTAACACGGAATTTTAGAAATAGAAAATATTTATTTTATGTGTCCCTTCCAGAGCTTCGTAGTTTATAAAGCTGTCGCGTCGTTTAAATGTGAGGTATCTCGCATGAGCTTAAGTATGAGTAGATTGTGCCACGTGAATTTTTACATTTTGCAAAGTAAAGCCATATGAATGAGGAACCTACATCAAACGTAATAGAGACATATTGTAATAAAACTCACAGAGGAAAAACGTTCTTAAATTATCCTCCTTTCTCAGTCGGTACTTTTAGAAGGCACTTCTCACCTGAAACACAATTTAGCGAAATTTATTTGAAAAGAGAAATCCGGCGGTTTTCGTCACGTGGCGTAGGCTGGAACGTATTCAGTCTAGAAAGAGTCTGGTATTTCCTTCGTGATATAAAGGAAACCCGCGAAGTCGTAGAACGTAAAGATTCACCAATCAAATTATTGAAAACATGATTTATCTGGTAAACTACAAAAAACTGTTACATTGAGGGACCGTTTATCAATGTAGGGTAAATTTGCGTGTTAGCTAGCCCCGGGCTAACTTTAATCTCTAAGTGAGTGTCAAACAGGCATCCGTTTATCCACCACATTTTACAATGAGTTGAAGTTAGTAACGCTTTCTACAGAGTTGCCAGCTCTAGATTGTGATTTGCCGAAAAATGAGTAATTGTTTGCTTGTTAGCTTTTTAAATTTATGTTACTAAGTTTTTTTTTTTTAACTATTTAACGTCGGCCTATTTCCGCTACCAAGGCCTATCACCGACGCAGCTACCCCCAACCTGGAAATTTTGCCGAACCTCTTCCCTTAAGAAGAGTAGGGATCTTTTACTTGCCTAACATTTAATAGACAAGGGACCGCCTGCTTTACATCCCCTCCGAAGGATGGTATATCCACTATGTAATCCTCGTCTGAAATTACGTAACTTCCGAGTATACACTGACATACAAGCCTCTAGAAGGTGGGACGAGAACGCTGTATTTCCCAAGATGGGTACCCCATCCAAGTACTAACCGCGCTCGACGTTGCTTCAACGGAATATCGACTGATATTCACATTGAAGTCGCCTCTACGCTCGCCCCCATGTTACTAAATTAAAAGCATTTGTTTGTTTTGTCGAAATAATATTTTCTGGTAGATAGTTACATTTTTATTTTAGGAAAATGAGTGAAACCCTAACAAGGGTAGGCAGAGGCCCCAATTTTTCATCATCAGAGCGGTTGCTATCAATTAAAATAGCAAATAATTATAAACACGTCGTAGAATAAAAAAACTGACGCAATAACTTGCAGGGACAAAGAATTTGAACGATTTCTACAATACAATAAAACTGAATTTAATATTTGCTTTTTGCTACATTAGAAAACTAAGTATGTCTTTTGTGTTCCGAAAATTCCAAAATATCTGCTTCATCATCGCTTATTTCGTCGAAAGCTATTCCATTTTTAATAATTTATCCAAAAAACAACTTTTCATCCAACTGTCAACGGCAAACATAAAATTTTTAGGTTAATCTCGGGCTAACACCTTGAAGCCCGGGCTAAGTTACCTCTGACTTTAGCCCAGGGTTACTTTTAACTTGACTTGATAAACACTTTAGCCTGGAGCAGGGTGTATTGCTTGGAGTTAGCGTTTAGCCCTGGCGCAAACTATTGTATTGATAAACAAGCCCCGAGGGTAGAAAATTTTTAGTTTGTCAAATGAACACTGTAAACTGTATTTGCTTTGATATTTGAGAGTTGCAGGAGTTTGTACACCACAAACGAAGTGTCTGTGGAAAATCATTGTTATACCAATTTGATTTCATCAAAAAGAAGTATTCAAGAGCAAGCATATAAAATATTTGTGTGAGGTCAGTCATCACAGGTCGCCGGTATAAGAAAATAGAATGTACCGCCTTTAAAATCTCATGCAAATCTGCAAAATATTGCAATTCGGTGGTTGTTGGTTTTGGTCATGTATTTATTATAAACTTTTCTCCGGACTGCCGTCATCGGTGTTTAAAATGCGTGTATTATATAAATGATAACAATATAAGATTATAAGATAATAAGATTTTATTTTCAGATTTTACATATTTTTAACGAGTTTTTAAAAAGAAATGTTATTGTTTAATATAGGTTCTACCAATATTGATTTAGCGCAACAACCGAATTAAGGCAGCCATATTGAATTCGCCATTTCGTATTCTTAACTTTGAATTATTCTCGGCAGTCTGTTCTACTTTTCCGATTCCCAAGCGTGTTGACTCCTGAGCCTGCAGATTTTTCCTGATTTATACTTCAATTATAGTTCCAAGGTGGTTTCACATTTCTACATCTCTCGCTTTGTGTTTTTGTTGCTGCACGTGTCATGTTATCTTTTAGAGATTCCCACAAAGCATTTGCATCACAGATATTATAAAGATAGATCCACTGAACTCTACTATATAAATGGAAGGCTAGTATAGGTATATGCGCGTGAACAAAATGCGGCAATTACGGCACAGATTAAGTGGTAACGAATTCAAAAACCCTAAGCCATGCGTCGACGCAGTAGAGAAATTAATGTCTGTGCTTGAACCAAACGGCTGTCTACGGGAGTTACGCGCCGATGCCAGGCTGACGCTATTCTGTGTTTTATTTCTTTTCCAAAGATTCTGTAGCGTAAGTCTTGGATTAGATGAAATTTCCAGAGTCGGTGTCACCATTTTATTCTTTGTTTATTCTGTCGTTTGTGTAAAGTTGTTGTAAATTGATTATTTTGTGTAATATTTTGTGACTGTTATAAACAAAGTTAATTAAGACAATATGGTGCAATCTTGTATGGTACTGTGTTGCAAGAATCGGGGCAAAGTCCCGGGTTTTAAACAGTTGCAGTAACAATAAGACCGGCTCTGACGTATTTTATAGTGCGATTGCGCTCCTCCTTATGGTCGCCATACTTGCGCGAGGTTCAATTTGGCGTAAAAATTGGTATGGATATTGACCTTCCATTTATATAGTAGAGTTCAGTGGATAGATCACACTGAAAAAAGTACTTGTTTAATTTTACGTGCTTCTTCATGTAGTTCTGTGACTAATGATAATGACTAGAATTTCACAGACTGGATGTAAAATTTCACCACTGTTGTAAAAATACATGCGCAATGTGATGTGATCTTACATATACTCTTATAATTCTTCGGCGTAATTGCACATGAAGGCCATAATTATTCAATGTGATTTTACACGAGTTCTGTTGGCATAGTTACATGGAGGTTATAACTTTACAACGCGATTTTACGAGAATTTCTGACAATTTTTGTTGTAAATTTACAGGGTGCATGTGATTTTCAGTGAACATAAATGGCTCAAATTTGTTGTTTTTAAGCATAATTTAGATAAGTTATAAAATAGAAACACCTGTTTTTGAGGTGATTAACAGTGATCGGAATTTTGGGTTTAATTTCAGGTACGTCCTTACAAGGATTTATTAAAATATGCATACATTCTTAGTTGTACATATGTATATATGTATGCTATTGTCAAAATAAATGAGAAACTCATAAGGTAGGTTCGTATTACATTTAATTTCGATTTATTTTGTAAGAAAGAATAAACATACATTTAATTTTTTTATGTGAAATTTTTTATACCTATGTGCGCCACTGGAATTAAACCCAAATTCCGATCATTGGTGATTAAATACTAAAAATGCATTTTCACATTTTTTAACATTTCAAAACCGGAATGGGACGTTTCACCGCCGCCGGTTCGCTGCTGCCGTTTTGTCACTAGTGTTTCACCGCCAGACCTTTTCGCTACCAGCCGTTTCGTCACCGTCCATTTCGCCACTGGTCCACTTGGCTGGCGCAAAGTGACAGCATACGTCAAAGAATTGTCGTATGTAATATCACTAGTGCTTAAAATTTTATCGAAAATTTTTTCGAAAGCGTGTTGCCTGGTAATATAAAGAGTGCAAATTGACGGTTTATTATCTGATTAAATCCCGACCGCTTTAGCGGGAGGGATTTAATCTTTGATAATAAACTGCCAATTTGCACGAGTTATATTAACTAGGGGCGACTTAGCTTGAGAAAAAATTTTTAGATAAAATTTAAAGCACGAGTGGTATTTGTGGAGAATATTTCACGAATAAATAATTCATTACGTATATCTTCAATATTATGTTCAGTAATCAATTGCCTTCAGACGTTTCCTTGTTGCTTTTTAGAGATTACTCACCTTTATATTCAATTTCATCATTTACGTCACATAAAAATGCATTTTCAAAGCGACTCATCTAATAAAAAACAAAGTAGGTTTAAATTATGACAATCAAGAAAAACAATATACGTTAAACCATAGGTACTGTAACTTATAAGACTAGTCATCACAACAAAGCACGCTTCGACCAATCACATTACGGCTGAAATCACACAAATTGCATATTACCAATCTTTCCAATCCTTTTACGTTCTAAGGCTGCCGGCTCAGATGGTATGGTACCGCCATCTAGTAACGCTAGCTTAACTTAGTTACTAGCCTAAACAGCGAATTGAATTACTATATTAAAGTGTTTATTAATATATATTTATGTATTTAATCCTTGTTTCTAATTTGAGAAGTTTGATAGTTAAGTTAAGGTTTACTTGTTTAAGTAGAGAGACTTTAAGTACAACGAATTATAATGTATATAGTGATACTGCAGAGTTTCGATTTTCCAAATAAGTGTTAGCTGCTTTGTAATGATTGATGAAGTACCATAAGTAAGTACCTACATTTGTGTATTTATCATGAAATAACATTTGTCTGCTTCGTACATATTCATATTTAATTTTAGTTGGGAAAATTATTTTGTAATTATGTTAGGTATTAAGCCATTGAAAGCTGTGTACCTATAACTTGTCCCGAACCTATACAAGTTCCACACAGCATTGGCTTTTTAGGTTATTAATACAGTACTACAATTTACAATTTACGTTAACAATTAGTAATAAGCTAGAGAAGATATTTATAGATAACATTTAAAAGCACGATTTGTCCTATTTGCCGAAAATATGTCACGACACAAAACGTCAAAAAATTTTCGCAATATTTGCCGCTGCAGCGACCTAAAAAATTAGAGCGATAAATTTTGCATGTTGATCCTGTCAAAAGCAGATCTAGCTTGAATTACCACTAATAATGACGTTTGATTGGTGCAATGTTGTGAGAAAACGGGCTCTCATTGGCTATAGCATTAATGAGTGAAATAAACAAAGATAAATACTTTCCTGACAATGGAATCTCGAATCGTAAGTAAGCGTGGTTGTGAAAAGTTTTCAAACGATGGTTTCATCTACGTTTTTGATACAGTAAGAGCAAGAGATGATAATTTAAAGTTTTGGCGATGTGAAGAAAGCAAAGCAATGGAATTCTGATTTTTAAGTAAGCGTGGCTGTAAAAAGTTTTCTAACAATGGTTTTTCCCCTTATGTTAGGGTTGAACTTTTCATGTGAGGTTAGGTTAGGTTAGTTTAAGATGGATGAATTTATGTGAGGTTAGCTTAAGATATTTCTTTGATATAATTGGTGGCGAAATGGATTGGTGGCGAAATGGATTGGTGGCGAAGCGGCTGGTGATGGAAAGGTCTGGCGGTGAAATGGCCTCGGCAAAACGGCTGCGGCGGATTGGTGGTGACGAAATGTCATACACCCTTCAAAACTATCTAAATTATACTTAAATACAATAAAGGGCATAGCCGGGTAAGCATGGTGTGACTGCCCCCAAGCGTCTGGCGCTTATATTTGTGCAGTAGGAAGCAATCTTGGAAAGTAGCAATTTCACAAAATATTAGCCCGAAAAAGGGACCGGTTTGGGGTGAGTAAGGGAGGGTTGATTTTAGCAAAACTATTTTTTTTCTAAGAAACGGCGCATTCAATCGTTTTTTAAAAAATATATGTTAAAGACCTACTGAGAAAGTACTAAATAAAAAATCATGCCCAAATTCCGAAAACAGATACAGTAAAAAAAACATATATATTATTTTCAAATTTTTTTTAGGGTAACTTATCCCTGGGGTACCAGCCTGAATTTTTTTCTGTAGCATATTTATGGACTCACTTATGTTATATTTTTTTCCCAGTCTTGTCCGAAGATTACGCCATACTTAAAAAAAATGCCGAAGTGTGCAGTGCCGTATGCATATTTTGTGGACAATTAACTCCTTGCAAGTAAAAAAGGCCAAACTGCAAAGTAAATATGGATATCTGAGTAGTGTATACATATTAGTGACTAGTGATTATGGAGATGGTGAACGTTGTAAGAGAAACCAACATAAAGCTGCAACGCTGACGGTGCTCAATAGAGTTGACTCTTGCGCCGCAAAAATCAGTTTATAGCCGTAATGTTAAATATCATTAAGGGTAAAACCTAAAGTCAGCGGTACTATGGAGTACCTTGTCAAAGACTGTCATTATTCACATATTACCGTCGGCGGGGATAAGAGCTTGGTTGTTAACAATTTGCAGCACTAAATCGTAGCATTACTAACCTGAGAAGGATATAGATGTTAATCTTCCTCACTGTCATCTGCAATCACTGTAGTCATGCTATCCTTCTGGAACAATAGGGAGAGAACTTCTGCCGGTTTAGGTATGCTTGCTAGATATCATCCGTACGAAAGGAAATACACGACAGCAGCTACATGGGAACAACATCCAACAGTTTGATACCCATTGGCACATTCACAGAAATATCTTCTAACGCCGACACTGTGGGGAATATAGTCGAGGAAACATCGTTTCCTTCGTTTTGATGTGACGTGAACAAACTTGTATTTTGAGTACATTGGACTGGTCCTTAGCGTATTGAAGAGTAAGTAGTTTTGCTAAAATCAACCCTCCCTTACTCACCCCAAACCGGTCCCTTTTTCGGGCTAATATTTTGTGAAATTGCTACTTTCCAAGATTGCTTGCACAAATATAAGCGCCAGACGCTTGGCGGTAGTCACACCATGCTTACCCGGCTATGCCCTTTGACACGTATATACAATATGTAATTGTAGATAAGAGTAAGTACATGCTTTCCCTGACGTAGCACAAACAGAAAAAATTAAACATATGTAATAAAAACCACGTTAGGAGAATATTGTTTTTACTGTATAAAACATATATACCTACACAAAATAATACACTAAATTAAACTTAACTAAACACACATCACAGTAAATAAATTAAAATAACACCTCATACCCAGGCACTATGGTATAATAGTATATTACGTAATGAGTGTTGTAAGAAGCATATTACGCACGAATGGAAAAGTTACGCACGATGCCGCGTAGCGGCGAGTGCGTATTTCCATTGCTTTAGAACTCGAATTATGTACTATACTTTACCTACGATCATTTATTTATTTAGTAAAATCTGGATTTAGTTTACTTGTCAACAATATTATTCAACAAATATTATGTCAGTTTTGACAGCGTTTGAAAATTACGTAGGTGCATTTGTTTAAAATAATGAAGCTGTTATTTTAAGTGCACTTTTTTCAGTGTAGAAATGTGGACATGGTTTTTAGTTGCAACAATCCAAACTTGTGGGCTAGTTATCTTCTAGCGGTGTCTTATTTATTAACTGTCAATTCAAAAATTGTCAGTGTTTTTAGCTTTTGTCAGTGTTTTTGTTTTGTTTGTTGTTGTTTGTTTTGTTTTCTTCTTTTAAAAATGGAGCGACTCAGTTTTCTTTATAAAAAGTCTTCAGGAGTAATCCTACTCTACATGTAAGTAGGAAACCATGAGCATCGCTTTAACTTAATGGTAGAAAATTTACTGATATTTCGTTTTTAAATTTAACTTAATTTACAAGTACTTTTATAATATACTTACATTAATTTAGCATATAGAATTGAGCTCAACTAATAATAAAATACAACAAACATTATTTATTCATTAATTATACCCTTCAAAACAGTACTCCACTGCGACTTGAAAAACAAATTCGTCTCACTGTGCCCCTCTCATTTATAATTGACCAACTGAACATACTGTACATACATGAACTTGAATTACTCCTCTATACGTTAAGTCCCACCACCGCAGTGGGCCGAAATTTCCAAAAAGAGGCTAAAAATCTAATTTTGTCATAGGGCGATTAGCAATAATGCGGGAAATATAATTTAAAAAATAAAAGTCCTCAGGGGAGGCTTTTAGGGGTTATTTTTCTTAAAATTGTATTTCAGCTTTTTTCGGTTGAACGTTATAGCAAACCGTTAAAATAAGACAAATAACTAATTAAAAATATATTTACCATCCGGGATTGCTTTTAGGGGTTGTTAGTGTAGAAATTGGGATACTAATTTATTTTTTCAGTTTAAAGTTATCGAAAATCGCCCAATTAACCAGAGAATAAAATATGAAAAAATATTTACCAATTGGGGCGGGAGGCTCTCGGGGGTTATAAAAGTATATGGAATAGCGTATTTCTGCTTTATTTCAGTTTAAAGTTATAAACAATTGCAGACAAATAAAATAGTGATTTAAATATTTACTTCAAGTGGTGTTTTCAGGAGAAAAAAAGACTGAGGTATTTTTTTTAGAAAGGAAAGAGAGTTATGCGTTTCTAATGTACACATTTAATAAGATGTGATTATTTTATACATATTTAGTCTTTTAAATAATATCTATTACACCTTTCTCCCTTCTTCCTGTTGTATAAAATGTCGAAAATTTGTTTTCTTGTCAACATTGCGTAATTGGAATTCGAATAACTGAAACGAAATAAATAAATAAGTAAACTAGTGGAAGCATTATACTCTTCGCCGATTTACTGAGCTTTTTATATAATTGTTACACATTCTATAGGATACTCTTCGCATTTTTCTTGTAAATAATGTTAATTTTTGGACACTCTAAATTTTGTGACAACAACTTTGTTGTGAAAAAAAAAATATATGAAAAGAAAAAATCACCATGTGAGGGATCGAACCCGGGACCCTTGGATTGCCAAATTGCCAAATTATATATTCTTTATTTTGTTTAACTATTTAACAAGTCAGAGTAAGTCATTTTATTAATTCAGTATACAGTCATAATATATATTGCGTCAC
The DNA here is from genome assembly GCA_936432065.2 of Rutpela maculata. Lineage (NCBI taxonomy): Eukaryota > Metazoa > Arthropoda > Insecta > Coleoptera > Cerambycidae > Rutpela > Rutpela maculata. The sequence continues at coordinate 121,422,588 of OW386293.2, read as the reverse complement.
AATAAACGCGACTGAGGCGCAGGGTGACACAGCTGCCGGGTGTTGTGGCTGGAATGACTTTCAATCTTGTTTTATTATTTAATGAAACGATCTCTCCTTGGATTGCGCGACGAAACTCTTGCCGCTACACCACCATTTCTTATTACTAAAATTGTTAATGAGTGTAATATATACCATTAGAAAATTTATTGTGATTATTAGGAAACACACATTAGTAAAATGTATTAAAAAAAAAATAGTGATAGGAAATAACATTTCGCAAGGTTTCTATTTATTGCAAACCATAAAAAATGTAAAAAATATTTTTTTAAATTTTAAATTACTAATAACTTTTTTATTTACCAATCTATTTTGTTAAAAAACAATAGGGTTCTTCCTCTAGCTAACACTAAGTTACTCTCCAAATTTCAATACAATCGGATTTTTCTTTCTTGAGTTATCGTGCTTACAAGAAACGTGACGGACGGACAGACGGACGGACAGACGAACAGACGGACATTTTGAAAGTTGTTCAGAATTCGTTCACTAACATAACGATATAAAAAAAAATTCTCTACGAGCGATATTTACTGATTTAGAAATGTGCCGATCAAATACAATATACTGTTCGTTTTTGCGAAGAGTATAATAACTATAGAACTGAATTTTTTCAAAACATTCCTTGAACAGGTTAATTTTCATTGATAATAAATACTAATTACAACTTCAAAGGATATTATAAACATAAAAAGTTATTTAGCAATTGATTTCGCATCAAATGAGTGATGCTGCCGCATGCCGGTGCTAGCGAAATACGAAAAATTTCGAAAAGGCGGTTGAAGGCGATTACGACTTTTTTGTATATTATAAAGGAACATCTAAGGTATTTTCTAAATATTTTTTCCAGGCATGACAACGTAAGACTTTTTTTGTGGCTCTACACAAATCTGGATCTACTTGTAAAAGTTTCGGATAAACACCCTACAATATAACAACCTTCTTCCTGCTTTTAAATTCAAAACTTAATGCAATATACTAAAATAAAGTACATACCTCAAGTAAGCTGATGCTGTAAAAATTTAACTTTGAACTATCACGTTTTAAACATGGTCCCTCTTCAAAAGTTGTTAATTAAATGAGCTGTAATACCGGTGATACGGAGCTGTGCAAAGGGTCGTGTTTGCGAGCTCCTAGCGGGTAGAGATATCGCCCAATGGCCTTTGTATTCTTAGAAAGGATACTAGACCAGGGGAGTAAATCGAGAAAGCACTTTCTAACGGCAAATCGTAAGACATTTTGGCGACAGGTGTTTTATGTAGGTTTAAACCCTGCTGAATCCGAATCTGTCGGTCGCCAGCCGAAATTCAAGATGGCGCCAAAATGGCGGCGAAAAATATTTCTATTATTTATTGCTTATTTTGATTCAAATTTTCGGGCATATTTACGCTACATTGTTCATACACTATTCAGTCATGCTGAAAATGTAGCTGGCGGAATATTCGGTGTAGCCTCATTTGCCTTACGCCAAATAAGTGTCTATAAAAAAAGTAAATCAATTAAAACAGATTCAGACATATACCCAAATGAAGCTTATATATATATTTTTATAAGCTTCATCTTAATTTTACTGTACCAATGGGCACGAAGTATATGCTGTCGAAAGGAATCACTGGTAGGAGGCAGGGCTTCTGGCTACTTCACCTTGCCAAAAAGAGCAAGTCGTGCTTTATCTATTGATACCTGATACTTTTAAGCCAACCACAAATTTCTCTACCTTTTGGAGTACTAAGACCGTCAATGGATATATTCCTAAACTATTCAGAAGGTGTGCCTCTCGCTGGAAAACGGCGTAAGCCCCTTTCTTCTCAATACTGACAAGGAATGACGTCGTGTCACAGCCCGTTACAGAATGGAAGGCAAACGCATTATTTCTGATGGTATCAGGTGGCTTGCGGTGAAATTCATGGATGGGGATGTACTGTCGGTCTTTAGCTGTCCCAGTCATCATCCAATATTCCGAAGAATCCATAGCTTCGAAGTGGTGCAGAAGCAGTAGGAAAATATTAGTGTCTCTGGCAGATACGACTATTGTCTCATACGGGCTGTTAACTGCTTCTGCATGATTGGCTCGAAGAAGATCAAAAAATGTGTCTGGATTAGTAGACATAAAAATTTCCGCTTGGTCAAATCCACCAGCTACGACAACTTCGAGACCATGAACGGGATGGCTAATAATTTATCGTGGCAAAAACTGTGCCAGTTCAGCCTTGTTGTCGGACAAAGAAATAAAATTTTTCCAATTTCTTGGTAAAGAGACGTTTCCAGAATCTATATTCTTCCGTATAGACCGACATGCCGCACTTCTTTTTGCTCTTGTTTCTGATTTTGTAGAAAGTTATACCTGCAAAAATAAAAGATGATAAAATTGAAAAACCAGCAATTTATCGTGTAAATAAATAGAAGAAACTAGACGTACCTGTCAAAAACTATATCAACCCGAATGAAATTGGAACCCAAAGCCTTTATTCTTTCAAGGAACACATTGAAAATATCGTTAAAGATTGTTTTGAGGCAGCCCATTGGATAGCATGAGTACCTGGCCGACAATAATTAGATGAAAACTGTCTTTTGGGCTTTCAGTAATTGCTGAACATGTTACGTGATTCGTCATAAGCTGTATGATATCTGCCTTAGTTCCACTACGGAGGGATCCATCCAGTTCAGTGGTTCAGTCATCCGTTCGCAAAGAGTTGCAACAAATAGCGCAAAACACTTGACATATCACCGTACGAATCAGGCCGGTTTATTCCTCTCAAGGCAGGCCAGGCAATGTGCTAAAATTTCTTTTATTATTGAGATTTATACTACGTAGGGGGTGGGGAGCGGAGGGGGAGGGTAGTGGTACATATTTTGAGCACGACTGAATAGTGTATAAATAATGAGGCGTAAATATGCCCGAAAATTTGAATCAAAATAAGCAATAAATAAGAATAATATTTTTCGCCGCCATTTTGGTCGCCATCTTGAATTTCGGCCTGGCGACCGACAGATTCGGATTCTGCAGGGTTTAAATATACTGAAAACACCTGTTGTCAAAATGTATCACGATTTGCCGTTAGACAGCAGAAATATGCACTTTACAGATTTTCTCCCCTGGTCTATACAGTGACCTTTTCTTTAACTGTCCCCAAAATATGAAAGGGAAAGTTGAAAAAAGAGCATTTTTGGCAACTTTTTATAAAATTTGGCCCAATGTGCATCGTCATATAGTAGGTTGACTGCAGTCTCTCTAAACTTATTTTGGAAGGCTAGAATAGCAGTTATGTTATGTCGGGCAAATGTTTTTGTATTTGCCATCGACACGTTTTCGGCTTCAACGATAGTGTTCAACATTTATATAAAAACCGCAATAAACCGATGTAGAATATAATGTAACCATATAGATACATAGTTTTATTTTTAATCTTCTTAATTACGTCAGATATTCTGTATTCTATGCGATGTTCTAAATTTATCTCGTTTTCTTTTGATAATTTTTAGAATATTACAGTCAATTATTGTTACTCACTTTGTATAAAATCCATTGGAATATTAATTCATTTTCAGTAAATAATAATAAAACGCTACTAAAACACGCTTAGCTGCACAAATTACATCAAACGGTTCAAATAGTAAAGCATTATTTTGAATTCTATTAATTCTGCATTTTCTGCATGATAGGTAATTTCATGTACACGCTAACCCTATTTATCACGTGAGACTTCTAGATGGGAATGTAATAGTTGGAGAGCAAAACACTCGAAATATGCAAAATAAAAGTGGCCTATGTAACTCGCGAATACAAAAAGTAAAGTCATATTTTTATCTGGAATCTGCTGAATTCGATTAATCAAACTAGTACAACGCATTATTCTGAACAAAAAATGAAGTATTTTTTTCATTTGAGAACAGATAAAAATTATTTTTAGTTGAAAAAATTGTTAAATTATGACCTTTTTTGGCAGTGACGGCGCTAGCCTTTTGAAATGGGTGGGCGGATGCCGGCAAAAGAAAATAATTTGGGGGCGGGCGGTACAGCGTACATATACATTATACATTCTGCCCGATCGCCAGCGTAGAGATGTTGCGTGATGCCTCACGGCGCAGGGTTGACAGCGACCGGCGCTTGGATTTGCAGGGTGGGCTCCCGCCCACCCCAGCCGCCACTGTTTTTTGGCCAATATCCCTGTCCTGTTTCTGTTCCTGTCCCTGTCATTAAAATTGCTTGTGCTTCTGGAGACTTTAGATCAACATATCATAAACTACCAGTGTGCAAAGTTTCAGCTCCCGGGAATGAAAATTATATATAAAAGGTGCGAGTTTCTTTAGCTGTGGTAGCAAAACCAAATGCAGATCTTTAAAGATGGCAAAGTTGTAGAGAAAAACGCCTTGTGCATAAGTAAGATGAAAAGGTCAATTGCATAAAAGTCGTTCGAAAGCAAGGTCATGTCAAATACCATAATTCGAACCTATATGGGGTCAGTACATCGCCGTAAAGGAGGAAGGAATGCATAGTAACTATAGTTGAACTCCGTTATTGTGAATGATATAATCACTAATAGAGACCTTAAAACTAAACAGTGGTTTATCGATCGGGGATACCCGTGGTGTATCCCCGGAACGATAAAATGAAATGTATAATTGTATACCTATGTGCATATACATGAGATCTTTTAAATTAATTCAGCTGTTGTCGTAGTGTTTTTTAAATCTTCTAGTTTTTCCCTTAATGGAAGACAACAGTCTGATCTGCTCCTCCCCAACTGATGTAAATCAAAATCTATGTCTTATCTGCCAAATGCGAAAATCCCAAAGGGAAAAACTATTGGTCAAAGATGCTGGCAGATAAAGCCTCCTCATCAGTGCTAAAGGAAGGCAAAGTGCACGCGATTCCCAGTACTCAAATGCAATTTTACGTATTTTGAATTTATTTAGCAATGATAACGCTGAGAATAACAATAACAAGAATGATGAAAATATTTATTGGTATCACAAACCCCGTTATACGAGTTTTACATCTGCAGAAAAAAAAAATAGAAAAACTGAAGAAGAGGACAGAGAATGTGCAGAAGGCTACATAAGCTTCAACGAGGGAAGGACCAGCTAGGTCTCAGTACATTACAAGATCAATGGGAAAACTGATATGAAGAAATGCATTTTGTATCAAAAGACAAGTAATGAACATTTGAGCAAAGTCATGTCTGCGAACATGAACGCAACAATAATCGACTTGGGAAACTCTGATTAAATGCTGCATATCAAGATAAGTAGTATTTGTGACTTGATCGCCAACGAAACATTGTATCACAGCAGCTGTCTTTTAAAACTCAAAAGAAATAAGGAAAACACAAAAGTTGAAGAAAAGATCCTTAAAAAGTGCCTACCTTTCTTCCAAATTTGCAAAGAACTTCATGTTGCTTCATCTGTTGAAAAGGTGCAGTTGCATTACTTTACTTAGCTTTACCATAAATTATTTAATTTATTTAACAACAATACTTTTTTCATTTTAGGTTTTAGCTTTGGATGATGTATGGAAAAGATACACTCAACTGGCTAGAGATATTAATGTTGAAGTTACACAATCATTCCAATCGAGATGGAGTAGTTTCAAAGAGAAATTGGAATGTGTTCAGTTCTTCAGTTCTTCCAGGCGTTAAATAGAGACATACATGAAAGGACAAATGCTATTTATTTAAAAGCAGAAAGACAAGAAGTTAGCTGCACATATTGCGAAGCCTCAGCCTCCGAGGATTATTGATGGAAGATTGAAAGAGATCGTCTGGTTCCAATATTGACGACACTTCAAGCTGTTCCAAAGGCCTGCCCGGAAATGAGCATTTGGGGATACAAGGGGCAATGCAACACTAGGTTGCAGGAAGTCATCTATCTCTTGCATGAAATGTTGCAGTTGCAAAGGCGAATGCCTAAGGTCCTCCACACACGGGTAGATCGGTGACGTGGTCGACACGATTTAACTCGTAGGAGCCTCTCCACTCGACTTCCTAGGCAAAGCATTTGGACCCCGCAGTCGTCTAGAAACGTACAATTTCAGATCTCCTCGTTTTCAGTCTTTACGCGATTAGCAAAGAAGCAGTTTGTTCGAGTGAATCATGCGTCTCAATGGGTTTGAAGACGCAAAAATTAGTGTAATCTTATAAGATATTATTATTTTATATACTACATTGAAAAACGCTGCCCAAGGAATCACTACTTCCACATCCTGATTTTCTATCCAAGTATCTCATAACGAAAAAAATTTGTATGTGGAAATAATTGGTTATAGAACTTTAATAATATAATATTTGAAATCGTCTCCCTCAAAAACCCATAAAACGATATCCCACACGGTAGTGGGGTGGGGATGGTGATACGGGGGTGGTATTGGGGGTCCAAAAATATTTTGAGGCTTTTGGTTATTGTACACACACTAAATCACATTTTTTTTTCATCCCCTTTAATAATAGTTTAAGGCATTAGTTCCCACTTGATTAGACGCGAATCGACTAAGAAAATATCGGTCCATATGCGGAGGGCAGACGCACCCATCTCGTGGATCGTACGATTATCACGTCATTGTAATCGCGTCGACCACGTCGCCGATCGACCCGTGTGTGGAGGGTCTAAATATTAATTTGAATGACATTTTATATTAATAGATATAATTTCTAAACTTTCTTAATTATATATGTTATTTTTGTGTGTTTGGATGTATATTCTTTGCCCTCAAAAAAATATAAAATTAGACATTTATACCGTGTATCACAGGAGAAGAAATAAGATAAGCGGTTGTATAGTTTTTGACTCCATATTAGCTGCCATTTTGAATAGCTTACTTACGGTCAGGCTCAAGTATTTTAAATGTATTCCTCGCCCTCAAAAAAAAACATATAATTTGATATTTAAACCATGTTTCTAGGTCATAGGGGACGGGAGATATCCTGTTTTATGATTTTTGATCCCATATTGGCCGCCATCTTAAATGTCTTACTTCCGGTCAAGTTGGAATGTATTTAAACGTGTTCCTCAACCTCAAATATGTATAATTAGATATTTAAACCACGTTTCTAGGCTACAGGGAAAGGGAGATACAATGTTTTAGGGTTTTTGGCGCCATGTTGGACGCCATCTTGAATATCTCACATCCGGTCGATTTTTCAGCTGGGCAACTCCAAATTTCGGTTTAACCGGTTTAACCGAGGTCGAAATAAAATGCTTCTTGCATCGTACTTTTCTGAAAATAAGCCTAGTCTAAAACCAAAGTGCCTTCATAATCTTTTGAGGAAGTTGTTTGAATCTTTTTACCAATCGATTGCTACTGCACGCCCTCTATTAACGTCCTCTATAAAAAGCATTCGTCCTTGCCCTGCTCGGGGAGGCGATTCAATTTAAGAAAAAATCATATTCTCTTTAGATAGGCTATTGCATAAACTTGATTGTATTTATTTTTGATTCTAATCAATGAATGGTATTATTTGAACTGTTGCATTTTATGAGATTGTCTTTAAGTCTTTTACCTCGAGGGCTCTTGTGTGTTAGATAGGAGTCGAGTATCGGGCGTCTCCTGTCCCCGCAAGTCTGTAACTCAATAGACCGATGGGCTCACATAAGCTCGAGAAGGATTTTTTTTATAAAAGTGAATCTGGGGTCTCTAAGCACAAGATCCAGTACAGTGATAGATACATAAGCTAAAGTGCATCGCCAGAGACGCCATATTGAGAAAGAAGGCAGTCAGAAATCTTCGGTAACTACAGTTTTTATGTTTCTCGTCTATCAAACACCTCTTACACATATAGAACTCGACTGGGAGTGGAAACAACCACACGCAATCGAAGAGGGACGCGGGCGCCCATAATAAATAAATTAGTATCGCTTCCATCAGATGCTGTGTGTAAGGTTCTTCTACAGGAACATGAAAAATGCTGAAATAGCATTTTTCGTAAAAATAAAAAAAAAAAAATAAAAACGCATTTTTTCCAATGTTGCAATTCGAAATCAATCCTTGACCTCAAAAACATGTTTTGTGGTGTGTTTTTACATAAGAATCAACTATCTGTTTTTGTATGATTGAGAGTTACATAGCATGTATCGAATTCAGGGATCTCCTTCTTCGACTATAATATCCCTACTCACATGGAAGTAGCTTTGTACATCTACCTGAAATATGAAACGTGACGTTTCAGTAACACAATTTAATGTTTCATTATAAAATGCCAGGTTAATAAAGGATTATAAACAAGCATTTCCTCTATGACAATAAACAGACATAGCGTTGATTCGGTTCAGAACATCTATTTCGGACGCAGTTCACAGTAGACTTTTGTTTTCTCATATTGATAATTTTATATTAACGGCATTTTCACCAATGTGCAGTTTATGCTGCTGGGTCTTTTCGCATGGATTTTTTGCAGAATAAGCACGTTTTGGTTTTTTGATGCATATTCCTTATTTGTTTTAAAAATGAGAGAAAAATAATTCCCATTTTGTATTTCAGCTAGCAAAATGCCGGTGCTCCGTTACTAGGTTCGTTAAAACTCATAAGAGAATTATATTTCAATAAATATAAAAAATATCGGTTTTGTGTATGACACAAAATGAAATATGAAAAAATTCTCATCACAAGTTTAGTAATCTTTAAAGTTCATACAAATCACAAAGTATCAAGTTATTAGACTAGTCTTAGAGAATTACACTGGCCGACAAAAAAAATGTTCTGTCTTTACAATCAAACATATAATGATATAACCCCCACAAATTCTTATAAAAGATATTTTTTGAAAAAATTTTTTAAACTATTTTTTATGATTTTTGTATGGATTTTTGGTGTCGTTGATCATGAATCTGAAGTCAAGAATAAATTTCGATTTAATGGCAGCTGTCAACAAGCTGTCAAATTTCACCAAAATGTAAAAGTTGATATTAATTGTATATTCATAAGTATTTTTGGTCGCTAAATACAAATCCGAAGTCAGAAATGAATTATGACTTGATGACAGCTGTCGTCAAAAAACTGTCAAATTTTACTAAAATGTAAAAAATTGATATTAAATGCACATTCTTAGTTTTTGAAGTCGCTGAATGTAAATCCTAAGTCAAAAATGAATTTTGAATTAGTGACAGCGTTAGCAAACTGTCCGAATTTCCAAAAAAGATAAAGAGATGATGTTTAGTATATGCTGATATTATGCCAAGCTTAACATAATTATGCCAAGCTTAACATAATTATGTTAAGCTTGGCTTAATATCAGCATAAACTAAACATCATCTCTTTATCTTTTTTGGAAATTTTGACAGTTTGCTAACACTGTCATTAATTCAAAATTCATTTTTGACTTAGGATTTGTATTCAGCGACCTCAAAAAGATTGCATTCGTTCCGTCGTGTTTGCGTCGGGAGATGTACAAAACTGTAATATGTCCAGCTCAGCACGCTGTAGACAGATTGTCAGAGTTGTTCACACTTCGAATTATGCCAATATTCTTGGCTAGAGATGTCGGTCTCGGATGTCTGGGGCCGGGCAGGAGTATTGCCCTTTACCCCAGTACATCGCTGTAGACCGGGGACCGGCCTCGTGCAGGGCGGGCGAACTTACTTTACGTCGGCCCCACTCACAAATGTGAGCGGTGCAGACGATTTCGGTCCACCTCCCTGGGTCCTGGCTCGTTGGACCTTGCTGGCTAAGGCCTCTTCTGGCGTTCTTCTTTCTTCGTCTTCTGTTCTTCGCCAGCTTGTTTGCCCCCCGGGGGGTAGTCATCGGTCTGTTGGGTGTTTTGGGTTTGTGGCGGGAGTGACTGCCGGTACACAAGATGCCAAGAGGCATCCTGTCATCCGGATCATCGGTAGGGTAAGGATGAGCTGTGTAGCTCGAGGAAGGGCAGACCTAACTGCTTTGGTAGCATTTTCGGTCTGCCCGGAGCTAGGGGGACTACAGGTACTGAACGGTTGTTTGTCCGGTACCCGCAGGGTCTTGGGTGGGTGGTTTGGTGTCGTCATGTCTCTTCCGTGGGGGTGGATCGTCGGGTGGTATGTCTCTCATATTCACCCGTTATCCAGGAGCTGCACCTTCGGCCGCTTGTGCCTCGGAGCATCTGCTGGGTCATAGTCAGTTGCCTCCCTGACTAGTGGGTTCCCATGCTCCTCGGCAAGGGCGTACATCTTTCTGGCTCTCTCCTTGATGATCTCAGTGACCGGGGTGTAGTCCAGGTCCCTGTAGATGTCCTCGTTGCGGACGAATCAGGGTGCGTCGACTGCTGTTCTGAGGGCGACGTTCTCCACTCTCTGGATCTGTTGGAGGTAGCTCTTTGCTTGGTAGCCCCAAGCTACCGAAGCGTACGTCAGCTGAGGCCGGATGAGGGACCTGATAAGCGTGAGCTTGTTCCTCAGGTTGAGTCTGCTCTGTCTACCCGTCATCGGGTAGATTAGGGCTCTCGTCCTCCTGGCCTTCTTGACGATGGCCTTCAGTCTCCACTTCGAATTATGTTGATTTATGGCCGGCTTTTATATCCGAGAATCCTCGCTTATTGGTGACGTAGAACTGCGTATAGTTTAGTGACGTGTGCAAATCCATGCCTCTAGACGGGAGATGGGTAGGTTTGCGGGCCGTGTGCACATTGGTGTCGTGTGTAAATCCGGAATCTTAGTAATAGAGCAGGAATTTAAAGAATGCTTCATTACAGTAACAATTTTGTTTCTTCCAATGTAAGAGTTATTGAGATTTCCTCCAGCTTCTGACAAACAATACACACACCTGAATCAAATTGTACAGAAGTTCAGTCAAGATAATGAATTAAACGGAGCGTCATTTTGTAGCCAATAATTTTTCTACTGCCTTTATTTTAGTATTTTTTCTTTTTATTGTGAAACAAAAAAGGTGAACGGGTGTAAATAACGAAATTCTAATTCTTTATTTTAGTATTAGTTTTAACGCCGTTATCTTAAAAGATATGAAAAAAATCATAAGAACTTTTATCTTTCAGCGTAAAATTTGTAGTTGAACTAAAAAGAGAAAATTAAAATCGGATAAGCGGTTGCGGAGATAGAGTGCACATCCGGTTTGGCATAAAAACCAATATGGCGGACTTCCTCCCACTTTCTGGGATGTCCACCTCATGGATTCCTGACCTACATATGTCCCAAATTAAAATTCTGAAGTCAATGTCCGTACATTCCATGGGTCAATGAAATCCTTGTCAGGGGAAGGACTACTAGGTTATAATCAGGAGATTGATGCCTTTCCTTTTTGGAACGCCTGACAGCAGAACAGCGCGTTCTATCAGTACAAGCCCCGTTCCAAAGAGCGTGCTGCCAATGTGGTCCATAATTAAAAATGTAGCAGAGTTCGGGTATTACCGTTATAAATGTTTTCGACCTGTACTAAATCGTGCATACTTAAGTGCGTGCTTATCCAAATTTATGTTTTATCTCTAATCGACAATTCGCGTGAGGGCAGGGGCTATTGCTAGATGATGTGTTGCTTCAAGACTGTCGGAGCGCCGCGTGACCATTAGTACTAAATTGCGATAAACCCACATTTAGCCAGTCTGTACGTAAGGATAAAGTCACAACGATTTATTTACAACGTAACTAAGTGGAGGAACTACACACTTGGTTCTTTTTTTTATGGATAAGGGACTTTATTTTAATATAACTAGGCTAATGGATAAATTCATGGCTCGGCTATCTAGTTCGCGACGTAGCTAGATAAGCGTGTTAAAAAGAAATTATTCGAAAAATAAAACAGGAATATCGGGTGGCCGCGAGTTAATGTACGCCCCCATTTTTTTTTATTGTTTCTGAATTTAAAAATTTCGTTTTCGGTACACATAAATTAGACAAAAGTGAGCTGCTTTTAGACTAACAGGAACAAAAATATCACTTCCGGTTAAACCGGAAGTGACATCAACTTTTTATTCTTATAGAATGGCTATATTTTTTTGACGGTCTCTTATTAAGTATAAAATTATTGTTATTCCGATTTAGAAAATTCCAAAAATTTTCTCTTCTTAAGTTATCGTGCTTACAAGAAACGTGACGGACGGACGGACGGACGGACAGACGGACAGACGGACATTTTGAAAGTTGCTCAGAATTCGTTCACTAACAAAATGATATGAAATGTTTTTCTCTACGAGCGATATTTACTGTTTTAGAAATGTGCAGATGTGCGTTTTTGCGAATAGTATAAACATGTAAAAACCTACATTTCGGAAACAAAAATTGTGTTCCTATAGCCCAGGAATTTTAGTTTTTGACCCGGAATTAATTATTGTAAAGCTGAAAACTTGCAGGATTGTAGTTTTAGTCCAGGACAACACGTACCAAGTCCCCTACTCTCCCCCGTCGGCTTCCCTGTTTTTTCGGAACAACAAAGGCCAAAGTCGCAGAAACTGCAAAGCTGACTATGAATGGGCCTTCCCCGCATGACTGAATTTTACTATTTCACCATGACCAAACCATATAATAAACTGTAATATAATTTTATATTAATTTAGTTTCTTGCAATTTTTTATGTTCTACCAAATATATACTTTACAAAACCAGTTTTATTTCACTTAATTTGAAACATGAGTTCTAAGGCGTGATGCTTGCAACGTCAGTCTGATTAGAGTTGTTTATTACCAGGTGTATGTCTTTTTATGGGAACATCGTATTTCCAATATCAACTGTCTACTTTGAATAGTACATTTTTTTCATTACAACGTACTCGTCGTTAACCTGAAACTAAATAAAAGCAAAAATTCTATCAACCTTTCACTGTCTGAGTCTAAAATCTATGTTTATGTTCTCATGTTTATATTCTCTATTTTTGTTCGTTTTGGTTCACATATGGTATAATTATAATATTAGCGTCATCTGGCAACGCTGTACTGAAATGCTCAAATTATATTCGATAACCTCATTTTCTATTGTTTATGTTTGATACGATATTTACGTAATTTTATTTTATAATTAGAAAATGCCGCTTACAAGGGTTTATTTTGTACCAGTGTGTCCAAACACTAGTGAAAATACTACTGCTCCTGGATTTTTCTGGTGTGAAGATCATTTTAACGTATGTGTATATTGTTAGTAAATTTCCTCCATACTTTTGTTGGGAGAGTTCAGGACAGTACTCAATATTTTTTACCCCTTTTAGGAATAGGCCGGTAGAGAGTCTACCTGTGAAACATTAGATGAAGACAAATAATATTTGTTTTAGATTTTCAATATTTCTTACCTAGTTAGGCAGCATCATGATACAATCTGTATCACGAGGCGAGATCACGCCACACGCCATTTGTCGCAGACGATCCGGTTATAGAAGAAATCCGTGATCCGGGCCTGGCACAATTTTTTACATTTCCGTCCGAGATTGACAGTGCGCGATGTAGATGCGCGAACTTTTCCCGCCAATGAGAGATTGTATTCTGATTGTTTCTTCTTCTGTGATTATATTGTGATTCCTCATAAATGTACTTCAGGCACCAATAGAATTGCAAGATATCGAAAGCAGAACGCAAGTGAGATGGTTTGGGAACTTGGTTTGGGAATGCACCTTTATAGCTTATTCTGGCAGTGGTTTAAGTTGATATTGATTGATGTAGTTTATGATGACGTCACATTGATGCTCGAATGCTATCGTTTAAATCTGCTGTTGATTTAGGGAACATTTGAATATTTTCTGAAGTATTTTATGCGTTCAGAAAAAAAATTAAAATTCATTTTTAGTAATATTTTGATAGGATCTTTCCAATAACACAATAAAAAAATAGCGGGAAAGGCCCATTGCAGCAGAAAGGTTGTTACTGGTCCGATTTGGGTCGAAATGATTATGATAAATATTCGGAGAAGTATATCCGTTCGTATCCGTCATGCGTATATTTTATTGAATGTAATTTAACTTATCAGACTCAGAAAATGACTTTATTCTGCAAGACATTATTGATCTACTGGGAAGTGGGGTCATCCGGATCATCATCCATATCCACTGACTGGCTGTTTGCGCAGCTGGATCCTCTACAGCTCCTGCACATGATGCTGCAGTTCAGAAAAGAGTTCCTGCACTCGCACTTGGCACCGCAGTCCGTCTTGCAGGCACAGGAAATTAACCGTAGCAGTCTATCAGGAGCTGGCTGCCTTGTGGTAGGAACCGGAACCAGGCCCTGGAGTCCTGATTTCCACCCCCAGTCCTCCGGATTGCGGTTGACGTTTAGCCATTGTTTGACCTGCAAAAAAGCACATGCACGTTAGTTGAGTGCTGCAAGATTTTCGAAAGATTAAACCCTCACACTATTCTATGTCTTCGGGTCTTCCAGGCTTTCTCTTAGCACTATTCTCTCCGAAAACTGAATCTGTAATGTTGAGAAAAACGTTAAGTTGCGAGAATTTTATGTAGAGCTTGTGCTTTGTGAATTAAAGACACGCAAGAATCGGTACGAACCTGAAGAGAAAAACAGCGAATTGCATGAATGGTGAATTTGGTTTTAACCGCGACAAGATCACTCGCACTCTATACACGAGCTTGCACAACCTCACCCCACTCGTCATTCCTCTCAGAGCTCGATCGATGATCCGATCCTTAAATGGAATAGTTTCTATTTCGTGAACAACCTTCCTGTATAAATCACTCAATTTTCCCGCACCAATGGACCGATGCATACACTTAGAGAACTATCAAAGCTACTGAACTAAGAAGGCATAGCTCGACGTGCGCCTGCTTGATTGTTTAGACTAGACGTGATGGATGCAACAATGAGATACGTGACATACCAATAGAAAGCCCAAAGTATGAAGAGAAATGGCGCCATTTCGGAATCTTTTCAATTTTTGAAATTTTGACAGCACTAGAACGGAAAATTATGAACAAAATATGCATAGAATATCTGAAATACGAACGGATATGCTTCTCTCAAGCATTTATGATCATTTTTCCCCAAATCGGATCAGCAACAACCTTTCTGTTGCATTTTATAGCTAGCTCTGAAATTTCTGCAACTTAGGCCTTTGTTGCTCCGAAAAAACAGGGAAGCCGATGGAGAAGAATACGGGACTTTTTGGTACGTGTTCTCCTGGACCAAAACTACAATCCTGCAAATGTTCAGCTTTACAATAATTAATTCCGTGTAGAAGCGATATATTGACTAAAATTCCTGTGCTACTACGAGTCGATGCACTTAAACAATAAGCGAGTGAAATTTCGAAGTCTTTTTTTAATACTAACCATTTAAATAAATATTTTGCACTAATATTTGACAAGAAGGTTTATCTCAATCAAGAGCATAGTTTCACCAACTTTCGTTAAAATTGATACATTAATATTTCCTAAGAAAGATGATTCTTAGTGGGTTTTTTTTACAAATTAACACATTATCAAAAAGTTTTTTCGTAAGTCTAGTTTTATTTGAAATTTTACTGCGAACAATTTGATGTTTTCATTTTTGTGATGCAATTACTAGGACGGGAGATAAGATACAGAAAATAAAATAACAGAAAATTTCAATGTTGAAAAAAAATGTTTAAATTTTACAAGAACAAATGGACCGATTTAATCTAAAACTTCTCATTACACTTGTTATCACACTTAAAACAAATTAAAATAATAAAATTGATTCAGCAATACAATTCCATTCGAAATTTAATTTGACTCCACTAATAGTTTTTTGTTCTTGATATATGAAGACCACATATTAAGATAATATATTATAAATTAAGCCATTGTCCACAGAGCAACTGAAATTTTAGTCGATATGAAGCGAAGTCTCCTCGAAAACACTTTCCATTCTATCTCATTACGTTCTCCCAGATTTTAGCTAAAGCTCATACCGTAACAAATGGATTCCTCTCGAGTATGCAGGAGATGAATTCACGCTGGTATTCGGGGGTCCTTTAAGGACCTGTAGCCTGCGAATTGCCCAGAGTAGTTTAAATTAATAAGTATATGGGTAAAGTTTGTCTTTGACAACACCGAACTTTGCGGAGACCGTTGATTGCGATGAACTATTCACGAAAACAAATAAAATTATGAATTCGCCAAGTACTAAAAGCAGTATATTAATTTACATTAACCTATGCAAAGTCATGAGCATTGTACATAAGTTCAAAGGTAACGTCTGGAAAAATATTTTTCTTTAAATTAATGATATGCCCACAAATATTCTATCAAACAATAATCTTCTTTGTCTAGCTATTCTGCATGACATATAACTTTCAATATCCAAGTTTCTCTATATTAGATCATGGCATTTTACTTTAAAAACACATCGTTGACACAATGTTGACGGCATGCGGCAGGAAAAATACCAATTGAATTAAAAAAACCGCTGCCCAAGGAATCACAACGAAAAAATTTTTGTATGTGTAAATAATTGTTTATGAAACTTTAATAATATAATATTTGAAATCGCCTACCTCAAAAACCCATAAAACGATATGCCACACCGGTAGTGGGGGTGGGGTGGTGTAGTCGAGGGAATATAGCTCAAAAATAGCCCCAACCTTCATTTTTTTTGCAGTAAGTCGGATTGAGATGCATTCGCTTCGTTAACTCGTCTAGAAACTTTGTGCCATATTTTGGTCTTGTACTTTTTTGAAATTACATTGCTGCATCGAAAAGTGCATTCTTATAAGTGCATCTTTTCAAGTGATGAAGGAAAAATTCATATCTACGAGAAAAACTCCCGAATTATACGAATTTCAGTACCCGAGGGTTTTTTGAATCGCTGGACCTGAATGATGATGATGATGATGATGTCCAAATGAGCCCCTTATGCACCTGGAGGTCAGGACGGCACCAGGAACGTCATCACCTGGAGTTCCCTGTAAGCTGAAGGAAAATCGATCGAAACTCGTTATTCGGGGATTTTTCGGGTCGCTCGTCCCGAATCTGACATCGGCAACCTCCTCCGGAGGACCTAGTGCGCGCGACCTGGCTAATAACGTCATCTCCTGGAGTTTTACTGAAATTACTTATCAAATCAATCTAAACTCGTTACCCGGGGGTTTTTCGGGTCGCTCGTCCCGAATCTGACATCGGCAACCTCCTCCAGAGGACTTGGTGTGCGCGACCTGGCTAATAACGTCATCTCCTGGAGTTTTACTGAAATTACTTATCAAATCGATCGAAACTCGTTACCCGGGGCTTTTTCGGATCGCTCGTCCCGAATCTGACATCGGCAACCTCTTAACTTATACAAAATGGGCATATCCTCTCATTTTCAATGAACTTATTTTATCACCAGAGTTAGAATAGTTGATGCAATTGAAACTATTTGAGGGGTAAATGAAAGGTATGGGTACAAATATATGCAGGCACAATTTCAAAAATTGAAATTTTAAATTTTAACTAGTTTTACTTCTATCAAATAATAAATTTTTGTAATAAAAGTTTTTTTTTTTATTTTTAATTAATAATTATTTATAATTTGTTGCATCATAGATATTTACGTCGAAATGATGAAGAAGGTTGCAGTGGAAAACTTGTTCTACCATAATAATATATTAACTAGCATTCATTAAAGCAATGTTAGAAAGTTTAACGACAAAATTTCAGTAAAACTCCAGGAGATGACGTTATTAGCTAGGTCGCGCGCACCAGGTCCTCCGGAGGATGTTGCCGATGTCAGATTCGGGACGAGTGACCCGAAAAAGCCCCGGGTAACGAGTTTCGATTGATTTTCCATGAGTTTACAGGGAACTCCAGGTGATGACGTTCCTGGTGCCGTCCTGACCTCCAGGTGCACAGGGGGCTCATTTGGACATCACATTCAGGTCCAGCGACTCAAAAAAAACCCGGGTACTGAAATTCGTATGATTCGGGAGTTTTTTCTGGAAGATATGAATTTTTTCTTCATCACTTGAAAAGATGCACTTATAAGAATGCACTTTTCCATGCAGCAATGCAATTTCAAAAAAGTATAAGACCAAAATATGGCACAAAGTTTCTAGACGAGTTAACGAAGCAAATGCAAAAAACCACATCTCAATCCGACTTACTGCAAAAAAAAATTGAAGGTTGACTGCTATATTTCCTCGCCAAGTGGTAGTTAGGGCGGATCAAGTAAAAAAAATCTTTGAGGCCTTTGGTTCTTGTACACACACTAACTCACAATTTTATTTTTTTCACCCCCTTTAACAATGGAGTGGGGCTAATGCCAAAATTTTTTTTGAGACCTTAACTTCTCTTATATATCAGGTGGGGAATCAGACAAAAGTTTCATCATTTGAAAAGTGAGTTCTAATGGCTATATTTTCTTAAAGTTTAGTGGAGGACTTCAAGGTCAACTACTTTGGTTTTTAAATGCAAACCCTTATTCTACTCTAACAAATAAACAACTTTTGTTTCTACCATTTTCTTACTTGGTTTCACCGTTTGCGAGTAATTAAGCATTGAACATGGAAGTAGCACATAAAGAAACTTTACTATGTTATATGGGGGGCTTACTAATATATGGAGGGTAGACGCCACCTTTTTTTTTAGGGGGTGACACTCAAAAGCAAAATAACTATAGGAACTCAAAGAGAATAAAATTTTGATATAAAAAATTTTCTAAGCAATTTTTTATTCAAATTTTAACGACATAAATTATAGCGACTTGGACTTTAGTATTTTAGCTTGAGAAAGCAGGTATATCAAAAGGTTTTCGTAAAATACCTCAAAAAATCATTCATTCACATTTTGCTAGACATCACTAAGAAACCCTATAATAAACAGAGGATGATTTCTTAAAGTAATTTCTGTACAATTAACAAGTTTCGACGTGGCGCGCTCAGACGTGGTATACAGCAAGTAAAAACCAATTACATTAATAAATGCAGCACGGAGATTTTGACAAAACGTTGTGAATAAGAACAGGAAGAAGAAGAAGAAGAGGAAGAAGAAGAAGAAGAAATTCGGAGATATGGAAGTTTAATAATGGCGTCTGAACGTCGAAGTACTTAATTTATATACGAAAATCGCAGAAAGATTAATAATAACTAGTTTTCAAGTGTTTTGTTGTTTGCATCTTCACATTTTGTTAATACAGTTTTTCGTTAATATATGCTCAATTTTTTTTTGCCCGTTTAAAGCTCTTACTTTGAATAAACTTTTATCTACCATATTGGATCCGCCATTTTTAATTTTTTAAATTTGTCATAATATTATAAATCAGTAATATTTTTCCAAATATTAAATATTTCAATTTAAGGGTAAAACCTACGAGAGTGCCAAATCGCAACTCTAGCTTACTGCAAATTATTGTGGCGACATGAAAATGTTCATACATTACACAGCCACACACAAAAGAAAAGTTCTGAGCTGCAGACCAAATTATATGGATTTGGTGTATTTTTCAACGCTGAAAAATCTGTCGTGTCAGTTTTGTTTTTTAGTCAAAAACATCCCTTAAGATGGTGTAAAATCATAGATATAATGTAATAACTCTTAATGAAGTGTGAAAAATGGTAGATGTTTTGTAGTCGAGAGCCACAGTAAGCTATTTCTATAAATTAAACCCCCACCCCTTATGGGGGGTGAAAACTACCTCTAAAACTCAAAAGACACAGGTGAGTGTGAACAAAATGTACAAAGGCCAAATTTTTGTATCTCTTATTGCAAAATATTTGACACTGGTGCAACAACCAGCCATTACTCTCAAAGGGTAGAGACTCAACCCTACGGAGGGTTAAAACTACGTTAAAACTACCTACTCTTCATCCAAATACTTTCTTTTCTTATGATTTGTCTCTCTTATCTTCAAAATATCTTTTCCGTGGTTTTTTTTCCTTTTTTTGGTCATAGATATATCTCTTCAGTGACAATTTTTTTCTATCTATGTAAGCTATATATCTAAATTAACTACATTTTCGTCCATATATGGGGGTAGTTTTTACCCCCCCAATAGGGGTGATTTTCAACCTTATTAAAAAGATTGGGTGGTTGTTGTACCAGATTTATATATTTAGCACAATGAGTTACAAGTATTTAACCCTTTCCGAATCTGAATAGCACCCATATGTAACATTTGAGCATCCCCTTGAGAGTAGTCTCTAATCATGTATTGGTGGTTGGAACGAATTTACTCCATATTTGTTCACCCTGCCTAAAACTACAAAAGCCTCAATTTTTTTCCAGTTTTGAAACCTAGGGGGTAGTTTTAACCATCCATAGGGTTGAGTCTCTACCCGTTGAGTGTAATGGCTGGTTGTCGCACCAAGGTCAAATATTTTGCACTAAGAGATACAAAAATTTGGCCTTTGTACATGTTTTTACCCTCACCTGAGTCTTTTGAGTTTTAGCGGTAATTTTCACCCCCATAAGGGCGGATTTCAGTTTAATTTATAGAAATAGCTTACTGTGGCTCGAATTTATATTCTCTACTCTCGACTACAAAACAATTACCATTTTGACACTTCATTAAGAGTTATTACATTATTTCTATGATTTTACACCATTTTAAGGGATGTTTTTAACTAAAAAACAAAACTGACACGTTAGATCCTTTTTTGGACCACGGATTCAGATTCAGCGTGGAAAAATACACCAAATCCATATAATTTGGTCCGCTGCTCAGAACTTTTTTTTTTTGTGTGTGGCTGTGTTATTATTATTACACATCTCTTTGACTTATTTATCGAAATTAATAACGTACTAGAACGTGCACTATTCTGTCCTTGTCTGACAAGATCTGATTGGTTGAAGGAAACGTCTGATTGGTTGAACTGTCTGTACACAGGCCGAAAAAAAGTATGGAATAGTGCACGTAAGTTTCTCTCTCCGAGTCACTTTCTCTTGTCGAATGCACCTTCCAGTTTGTTATAAATTTCAATGCTTTTATTACAAACAAAGAAAAGAACAATATAAAGATAAGAAGAAAGACGTTTTTAAGTTACGTAGTGCGTTCCCGCACAAAATATTGATAAAATCAATCATTCTGTGGAATTAAAGTTTCCAGATAACGAAAATAAGATCGCCTCGAGCGAATGAGCAAAAACTTAGTAGGCTGGTCAATAATGCTCGCATCAAAAACAAAACAAATCACGATCAGTCAGTGTACCGAACTTCTAATGACGCGTGTATGGTGTGTTTGTTCTTGGTATTTTCGTTAATATTTAATAATTTATAAACAGTTTTGTGCAATTTGAAGAATTATTGCTTGTTTTCTGGTTTTGTAGAAGTGGTTTGACAGGCAGTCATGGGTAAGTGTATTTAAATATTATTACATACAATAAGCGTTAAATTGCAGCCTAGGTTTGTTGATTTAAATACGTTTATTAGCTTTATCTAAACCAAATTTTTTACGGTCACGAACGCAACTTTTACCCTAAAACTAATTGTTTCTAATGCTAGGTGATTAAAAAAAAATAATAAACAGGAGCGTGCTATACATTTTTCAAACTATTTAAAATAAATAAAGAATTACATACGGTTTATGTGGACTCAGGTATGCTCTTTAATTACACAAAATTTTGTAAATAGTTTAAACTTATGTTTGTTTAAAATACAGGGTGATATAAGATTAGTCATTTTTGTGTCATATAAATTTATGTTATCTTTATTCATCACGCCACGCAAGCATTGACTTGTTTTGACAGTATTAGGAAAAGTATTTAAAAGAACGTAGTTTCTGACAAAGTTGATATACCTACCATAGGGCAACTCGACGATGTTCAAGAAGAGACAAAAAAAATAGTAGATTGGCTATTGATCGCTGCCAGGAAAAAAATATTTGAAAAAAAAAATTTCAAATGTTTTTAAAACCGATAAGCATAAATCTGTTTTTAATGATTACGTATGCAAGGGTGAAATATTTTATCCTAATATTTTATGTAGTTTACGTTGGGTAGTACTAAACCGTAGGTATTAGGTTTCAAATATATCACATGAACCATGATGAATTGGGTCATTTTGCATATAAAAAAACGTGCGAAATAATGACTTTTAAATAATGTTAACAATTGTCTAAACTGCTTGTATTTCATTGCTATTTGTGGGTGTATAGTAAGCCTGAGTTTTTACATCCTATTTTGAAATCACCCATTCCGTTTCATACAATTCATGTTGATTACCTAGGTCCTTTTGCCAAGACAAAAAAAAAAAAACGAAAAACGTTCGTCATTATTGATCTAATCACAAAATTTATATTATGATATGCGAATAGAGAAAGACAAACCTAATTTGCAGTTAAAAGCCTCAAAGATTACTTAAGAACTTTGTAGCTCTACGACGTTTAATTAGTGATCTCAGTTCATCTTTTACATTTCACCTGTTTGTGCAGAAAGTAGGTATGACTCAAACCACTTTGCAGACGTTAACTGATCGTTCAAAACGTTAGTTTTCAATTACAAATAAACAATTAATTTGCAATGTCGCTGCAATCGAAGAAACTTTTTTTATACGCTTATAATTCATCAAATACTTATAATATTTGAGAGGGGCGGCTCAAGGTAAATTTTCCACCCGGGCGGGAGCACTTTTTGGCGCCCTTTCCTGAGGTCATCACGGACGTACTTCATACTAAAGTACAAACTTTTTATCGCCTCATGGGGGGCGGGGTGGTGCAAATAAAAATCCGAAAAAAAATTTTTCCCGCCTCATGCAACGGGATGCTAAAAAATGGTATCGCCTCATAGGGGGGAGGTGCAAATAGAAATCCAAAAAAACATTTTTTCCACCTCATACAACACAATTCTATTACAAAATCTAAAAAAAAAATTTTATCGCCTCATGGGGGAGGGGGGGGGGTGCAAATAAAAATCTTTTCGTCTCATAGAGGGAATATAAATAGAAATCCAAATTTTTCTCATCTCATAAAGGCGGTACTATTAGAAATATAAAAAAAAAAATTTACCCCCTGACGCCCCTTCGAGCCGGCGCCCCGGGCGGCCGCCCGGGTTGCCCGGCCCTTAAGCCGCTCCTGATAATTGACCCTTAAATTGGCAGACGCTAACTAATCGTTCTCAGTGTCACTAACTCCCGGTCTATTACACAGAACTGGTGATATGGTTGATAGTTTTATTTTAAACAATGTTAAGTTTGTTAAGTTAAGTTCTTCTTTTAACATTGATAACCAGGTTGTACAAACATCTTCCGAAGAATTCGACACGCATTTATCCTTCGGATTCCGAAGCGTCAGCAAAATACTATTTTTATATTTTTGTTCTTAGTCATCATTTTGGATCAATAGTACTTATATGAATAGAACGAATGGTTTTTTTGAAAGTTATCTGCTAAATACCCAAAATAACTTTTTTTCTAAATGTAAGCAGAAATACAAGATATTTATTCATCATTTGTCAAGAAACGCCCTCTAACTGTTATTTTGACGTAAAAGTAACAAGCAGAGGTTTTTTTTAAAATACTGGATACTTGTATTATTTTGTAGATTTCACGGACATTGTTTTCTAGAAAAAATACATGTGACAGAGAATTCCAGTAAGAATACTAAAATATTAAGAAATAGCTGCAACTAAAATTTAGGCAATGTTCCTATCTTGTCCCTAATTAGTAAAATCAACAAAATGGTTAAATTCATAACTAACCGTAAAATGAACAAAAACGTAACTATATTTTTTATACGGGATTTTCCGGTTTACGAAATTATTCAGATACTTTTTCTCCACCACAACAAGCTTTTCGTACCTACTACATAATAGTGGGCAAAATCCCTTGAACCTGTTGAACACAGACTAGGGACTGATTGTTCTGTCATCGCTCGATGAACAAACAATATCCCAAACACAATCCCTATCTTCGAATAAACGGAACGAATCAACTTGAACTCGATATCATAAAACGTGCCATTACGTTAAAAATAAAGGATCATAAACCATTATATTCATAGCTGGTTGGATTTCTATCC
Organism: Rutpela maculata; assembly: GCA_936432065.2. Classification (NCBI taxonomy): domain Eukaryota; kingdom Metazoa; phylum Arthropoda; class Insecta; order Coleoptera; family Cerambycidae; genus Rutpela; species Rutpela maculata. Next base: position 121,398,757 of record OW386293.2, on the reverse strand, counting down.
CGCTTATGAGTTTAAGGAAGCTCCTATTGTACGAGCTGCTCTGCACCAAGCACTCATGTGCAGACATGTAAAATGTATTGTATTATTTTGTCGGGAGAATACATAAACCTCAGAACCTTTACCAGACTAGCAAAAGAATATAGCTAGGGAGCTGGTGGTAGGAATTTTTAAATGATTTGTTCGTGCAACAGAAGTTGAAAATAGTGGAGATCTAACAATAAAAGACAGTAACAGTCTCGGCTCTCATGGCACAAAAAGTTACCCCATCGAACACTTCAAATATAAAAGGTTAACATGGTTGGAAAACATGTAAAAAACATGTTACGTTCGCCAGACTAGTAAAAATTTGATAATTGCTATTTTTAATGAATTTTTCAAATTAGCTAAAAAAAATGAATTACTTTTCAAAACACCTGCTTGAAATTTACAAAATTTATGGTAAATAATGTATCATTTTCGAAAAAAAAAATTGTCTTAATTTATTGAATATACAAAATAAAGTTCATTTTTCTGTCCTCATGTTTTTTTGTTACGTTGATTTCCAAAGATGCAACTTTTTTTATCTTTTTCCATGGCCCATTCATATATATAGACATGGCACCTTTTGTAAGTGATAACACACACTCTGAGAAATAGTCAGTTAAATTTTCAAGTAAAGATATTTTCAAATTTCGCCGTAATTGCAAAAAACATGAATTCTTCATATCTGAGCTCCAAAGCATCGGAGCGAGCCCAATTTTTTTTTAGTTGCAATAAATTTTATGCAAAATCCACTGATATATTTATATTTGTTTAAGTTGCAAAATTGATTTTTTGCGTAAAAAAGTCGCAAATTAAATTTTTTTTGCAATATTCTTTTTTACTTCCACATCCAGTGGAAGTGTAGTACCGACAAAAAAATTTTTTTTAATTTTTATTGTTCAAATAGGCTTAGAATGTCATGAAATGTCGAGATTTTAAGTTTCAGCGAAAAAAAATTTTCTGTCTGTCTGTCGGTCTGTCTGTCTGTAACTTTTTTTTGTGCGCACGTTTACTCTGGAACTGTTTGAGATATTGACTTGAAATTTGGTACACATATGTGCTTTAACGAGATCTAGAACTAGATTATATTTTCATCTTGTTCCGTCGAAGGGTGGGGGGTAAATTGGGGTAAATTTGGGGTAAATACGTAAATCAAGCAGGTAAGAGCCCATAAAATTGGTATTTAGTATATACAAAAGAAGCTAAGGTCTCAAAATAAATTTTGGCATTAGCCACCCTCATTACCACCCCACCCCATTATTAAAAAGGATGAAAAAAAATGTGATTTAGTGTGTGTACAAGAACCAGAAACCTCAAAATATTTTTTACTTCATCCACCCCCACTATCACCCCCTATCACCACCCCCACCCCACTACCGATGTGGGGTATCGTTTTATGGGTTTTTGGGATAGAGGATTTCAAATATTATATTATTAAAGTTCCATAAACAATTATTTCCACATACAAAATTTTTTCGTTGTGAGTGACTTGGATAGAAAATCTGGACGTGGAAGTAGGGATTTCTTGGGCAGCGGTTTTTTATTATGTAAATATACGTGAAATACAATGTATTTACTGAAACAGAACTGTAAAATATTAATTTTATCTCTTAATATAACAGTTTGATTTTTCTTTTTACAAATTAATTGCAAAAAAAATAATTCATATTTTGAAAAGAGACAGAGTACATTTTATTAAGGGTAAAAATATGTACTATCTCTCATAATATTGTTAACATACAGATTTTATATTTGTTTCTACAGTACTTCAAAGATCGAGGACCGAAAAATTATTTTTTTTTTCAGTTTTTTGCCATAAAATGTTATTAACAATCAAATATTCATTCTTTGCGTATACCTCCTACCTTATAGGGGAGCTCATGCCGAAGAAATTGACGGGTCGAATGTTTTTGTACGACCTTTAGAAGCGAAAATATAAGGAAAAACTAAGATGCAAAATTCATTTTGTTTACAAAAAGTTAAATAATAACACAGGTCAACATTTGATCTAAGAACAATCACCAGACTTCACCAGAGTATACATAGGTTTTTTGGGTCGCTGATTCCGAATCCGAGGTTGGTTAAGCTTCATCACGTCAGGTTCTTGGTCATTTGAAGGTCAAACTGAGAAAAAGTGTTGTAAGAAATTTGGAAAAATTTATGTTTATGTTTCTGAGGTCGCTGAATTCAAATCCGCTGTTATTTTTACCCTTCATCGGAACATCTAGAGGTCATTTCAAGGCATTTTGAGGTCAAATTGAGAAAAAGCGACTAAAAAATCTGGAAAAATGCTTACATGGGTTTCTTGGGTCGCTGAGCTCGAATCCGTGGTTGGCTGGACTCTACCACATCGGATTCAAGGTCATTTGAAGGTCAAACTGAGAAAAAGTGGCGTAAAAAATTTGAACAAATTTACGTTTTTGTTTTTGGGATCACTGAGTTCAATTTTGTCGTTATTTCATCTCAAAGAATTTAAGATCTCTTCTCTGCATAAAAATTGGTTCGTAATGGAAAAAATATTTTTTACTATGCCAGACTTAATTTTTAAGCACCGTGCCAACATATTTTTTTTCTTTTAAATAAGCTTCTACGGCGGCCGCATCAGAACATCATCTTATTACTTCCACGTCCAGTGGAAGTATAGTAACGACAAAATTTTTTTTTAAAATTTGTATTGTCCAACTAGGCTTAAAATGTCATGAAACTTCGAGATTTTAAGTTTGAGCGAAAAAAAAATGTCTGTCTGTCTGTCGGTCTGTCTGTCGGTCTGTCTGTCGGTCTGTCTGTCGGTCTGTCTGTCTGTAACCTTTTTTGTGCGCACGTTTACTCTGGAACCGTTTAAGATATTGACTTGAAATTTGGTACACATATGTACGTTAACGAGATCTAGAACTAGATTATATTTTCATCTTGTTCCGTCGAAGGGTTGGGGTGTAAATTGGGGTAAATTTGGGGTAAATGGGTAAATCAAGCAGTTAACAGTCCACGAAATTGGTGTTTAGTATATACAAGAGAAGCTAAGGTCTCAAAAAAAAAAATTTGGCATTAGCCACCCCCATTACCACCCCCACCCCCTTATTAAAGGGGATGAAGAAAAATGTGATTTAGTGTATGTACAGGAACCAGAAATCTCAAAATATTTTTTTACTTCATCCATGATTTTTGTGATGACAGACTCAATTTTCAAACGTCGCGGTCACGATTTTTATTAAAAAAATGACATATGACCATTGTCAACTGGTTTTTATTAATCTTTGAAACTCCTGTAGGTAATAAAATAAGTCTGCCATCGAAAAATATGTCATACTCAATTTTTTAAAGCGCCGAGGTGTGACCTTATTCGTACGCTAGAATTGTATGTGGTATGACCGATGTCAACTAAAAAAATGTTGTTTTTTTTTTAATTCAAAATTAAAGTCTCTGTATAAAAACAGGTTTTTTTTTATTGAAAAAATGATATTTGTGATGAGAGACTTAATTTTCAATCGTCGCGGTCAGGATTTTTATTTAAAAAATGAGGTATGACCAATATGACCATTGCCAACTGTTTTTTTAGCTTTGAAACTTCTGTAGGTATTAAAAGAAGTCTGTCATCGAAAAAAAAAGGTATCAATATGTCATACTCAGTTTTTTAAAGCGCCGAGATATGACCTCATTCGTATGCTACGATTGTATGGGAAAAATAATCTGAAAATATTATGAACGAAAACAATGAACTGATAATAAGCAATAAAATTTGTTATGTTTCATATAAAATTTTTCAATCTTGTTCAATTTTTTTAATATACTCTCAAGTCAAGAAAATACTTTAACAGCAGGACAAGGAATATTCATAATTAAAATTATTTAAAAAAAAAAAAACAAATTTAAGTTTATATTTTCATAATTTATTTGTTCATATTTGCTTGACAGTAAAATTAAAAACATACAAAGACATTACATTTCAGACAATAATAGTAATTAGTCATTATCGCATTCCGAATCAAAAATGATTGTTGGTGTTTTTCCTTCAACCAGCTCTGAATCACTACATTCTTCTTCCTACACAGGAACATCGACAACTCGTTTTAAAAATGCTCCTCCCGCATGATACTAAGAAATAGTATCATGCTCCTCCCGTATACAATAATGGTTTGAGTTGATTTTCGTCAATAAACCAACCACATTCTTCTGGAAAAGGAATAATGCAGTGAGGATTAGTGGCGTTTTGCCACATACTGCGCATTCAAAATTAGGTGTAACAAAGTAAATAACATTTTTTCGATGACAGACCAATTTTTATGCATCTCAAACTTCATTTTAAAAAAGCTAAGGTGGTGGAAATGTACTTTTATTTCTTATGTTTGTTGGGTATTTTGCCACTGTAAAATATTTCATAATTTTGATGAAATAAACCCTGCGCCGAAAGGATCAAATAGAGGCTGGTTTTTATACTTTTATTACAAAATGTCTCACACCTAAAAATATATAAACTGAAACAAACATAAGAAATCATTAATATGCCACAAATAATAAATTATAAACAGTACTTTTATTTAAAAAAATAATGTATAAAAAAGGTCTGTCAGATGTTAATTAACCAAAAATTCCAGCCACACAAGTTTTAATAGATAGGGGAAACTTCATTTTAAAACGAACACCAAGGAGGTGTTATGAAGTGTACATTTATGAAAAAATAATTTATAACGAAAGGTCTGACAGATATTAATTTAAAAAAATTGTCAAGTAGTCAACTTTTTTTAAATTTTACATTATTTACCATAAACTGTGTAAATTTCAATCAGGTGTTTTGAAAAGTAAATTCATTTTTTTTTGATAATTTCAAAAACTCAATTTTTACTAGTCTGGCGGACGTAACATATGTTCTTTACATGTTTTCCAACCATGTTCACGTTTTAAATTTCATGTGTTCGATGGGATACCATTTTGGCCCGTGGGAGCTGAGACTATAATGACTACTTCTGGCATTAAATTACCGCTGCGTTATCGATTGTCAGCTCAATAAAAATGTTTAGAAATATGCTACATACATAAATTACTTGCTCCCGTATGGCATTTGTTTTAACATACGTTCCTTTATACAACATTAATATAGCTCCAATTGCCAGACGTGTTTGTTTCTGCGTTAATGAGTAATACATTTTTTTTATTTTTTGAAATAAAAAATTTAAGTGATTTGGTCGTTGATCAAATTTGTATGAACATTTTCATTTGATCATAAAAATTAAAAAAACACAACGTCTGGCACCTTCGCACTGCTGAGATTAGGAAAGGCAAAATTTCAAAATTGCAAAAGGAATGGAGCACTGAATTATTTGTTCCCATTTGGAGCTCGGCCGAATGGTTATATGACATGAAAAAATCATAAATATTGCTCAGCCAGACGTCACCATCACTGATTTTCCAAACCCAGAAGGTTTTCAATACTTATTACTAAAAATAATAATATCGTGTGTGTTAATATAGTTTTTTTTTTCCTTATGGGTTGCGGTGCCAGAACCCCGCCATACTGAAGCTTAAGCTTATTGTACATCATAGACTCATTATCCCCTTAGTCCCGTTTCTCTCCAAAAGGCGAGTGCACGGTCGGTGTGAGCCCTGGCTATTTCTTCCGGCGTTTTGATCCGTCAGTATACCAGTGGTGTTATTTGAATGTCTTCGCAGTTGCTTTGTTTCTTCCTCTTCGCTATCAGGTATGTACACCCTGAAGGTCTTTGTAAAGTTGTTGCTTGTGCGGATTCTATATGACTACATATCTAGTAGTCGATTTTTTCCAATTCCGGGGTCACGGTTGGTCCCACGAAGTAGGAAAATCTACCGGCCACCAAGGCTGGGCATTCACATAGTATGTGGTGAGGAGTTTCTTCATCCTCACCACACATCCTGCATTCTGGATTATCCTTCACACCTATGTTGGTTAGGTATCTGTTCAGTATGCAGTGTCCTGTTAGGATTCCCACTGCATATCTCAGCTCTTTTCTGCTCAGCTTTAGCAATAGTTCCTTTACTGTTCCTCTTGCGGTATTGTATGCAGGATGGCTCGGGTCCCATCAAGGCTGTCTTTGCGCCTTCTTTGGCCAGCTTATCTGTTTTTCACTGCCTTTATTGCCCTGGTGTCCTCGCTCCAGTTGTATGTGGTTGTGTTCCGCCAATTTCGCCAGGGATTCAAGGCAGTCTTTTACCGTTTTGGAACGTATCTCTACTGCATTCAGAGCTTTGAGAGCTGCTTGACTGTCAGTGATGATGCGGATTCTTTTGTTAGTATATGACCTCCGTATCATTTTTTGCACAGATTTCTATGGCTGTGACTTCTGCTTGGAACATCGTTACGGTGCTGTCCAGGTTCAGACTGATGTCTGTCCCTAGTTGATCCCCCGTAACACCTGCTCCAGTACTACTTGACGTTTTGATCCGTCAGTATACCATGTGGTGTTATTTGGATGTCTTCGCAGTTGCTTTGTTTCTTCCTCTTCGCTATCAGGTATGTACACCCTGAAGGTCTTTGTAAAGTTGTTGCTTGTGCGGATTCTATATGACTACATATCTAGTAGTCGATTTTTTCCAATTTGTTGGAATATTTCGGTCCCATATCCGTTTGTTTTCAGCCTGTACGCCGCTAGCAGTGTCTCACTCTCCAACTAAATGTACTGGAGGCAGGCAAAGTAATGCTTCCATGGCTCCTCTTATGCCTAGATATGTCAGTTTTCGTACTTTTGTTAGTTCTGTCATTGCCTCCCCTTTTCCGGCTTTATGCCACCAGATCAAGGAGGCATAGGTTATTATTGGTAGAGCCAGTGTACCATTCTTGGTTTTTAATATAGTTAGTTAAGTTTAACACAACTAACAGTTAATTTAACACATTAAATAAATACCAAATACGACCGAATAAATAAAGGGGAGCTTTATTTTGCAATTTTCAAAATTACTTTTTTTGAAAAATCAGCGACTCCTGAGCTTGTAACCTTAATTTTCACAAATAATTTTCACTTTATTACGTATTATTCCCAATGACGAATAAATCATAAAGCTCCCTACCTAATATATGTACATGCAAGAATTCATGTCGTTTTCATACTACAGGCGAGATGTAAAACGATATCGATCTCTACGAATCTGGTCCTGAAACTGTGCAGGGCAACAGGTGGCACATCAATATCACTCGCAGTTTATAAAGCTTACGCCGTTCCTCTCAAAAGTACAGTTAATTAAAACACATAATGTGTACTGATAATGCTATGAGCCACTTAGTGTGATGCGGAGCTTATTAAACTATGGTTCAAGGTTCGAGGTTCAGCTTATTATTAGTTTGAGATTAAATAAGTTAGAAGGTGCGGATTGAGAAACTTCGTTTCGTCTTGTTTGGTATATAGATTTTATTTTAATTCGTTTTTTCGAGGGCTAAAGTGTCACTTTTAATACGGATGCATTAAATATTTACAACTAAGAACAATAGGCCAATAATAATTACACAGCCATACAAAAAAAAAAGTTCTGCGCAGTGGACCAAATTATATGGATTTGATGTATTTTCGACGCTGAATTCGAATTCGTAGTCCAAAAAAAAGATCTATCGTGTCAGTTTTGTTTTCTAGTCAAAAACATCCCTTAAAATGGTGTAAAATCAAAGAAATAATGTAATAACTCTTAGTGAAGAGTGGAAAATGGTAGATTTTTTGTAGTCGGGAGTAAAGAATATAAATTCGAGCCACAGTAGGTTATCTCTATAAATTAAACCGAAATCCGCCCTTATGGGGGGTGAAAGCTACCGCTAAAACTCAAAACACGCAGGTGAGTGTGAATAACATGTACAAAGGCCAAATTTTTGTATTTCTGAGTGCAAAATATTTGACTCTGGTGCGACAAAAAGCCATTACTCTCAAAGGGTAGAGACTCAACTTTATGGACTGTTAAAATTACCCCCTCATAGGTTTCAAAACGGAAAAAAGATTCAGGCTCTTGTTTTAGGCAGCGTGAACAAATATGGAGTAAATTCATTCCAACCACCAATACATGACTAGAGACTACCCTTAAAGAGCTACCTCCATGCTCAAATGTTACATATGGGTGCTATTAAAATTCGGAAATATTTGTAGCTCATTGTGCCAAATATAAAAACCTGGTACGACAACCACCCAATCTTTTTAATAAGGTTAAAAATCACCCCTATTGGGGGGATAAAAAATGGTCACTGAAGTGATATATCCTATATCTATGACTAAAAAAAAAGGAAAAGAAAACCACGGAAAAGATATTTTGAAAAGAGAGAGAAAAATCATAAGAAAAGAAAGTATTTGGATTGATGGTCGAAAATATGATATATATAGGAAAAAGAATAGCTTTACACAGATTAAAAGATAGATAAGTTGATAAATGTTAAGATAAACAGTTGAATAAACAGGTATGGTATAATAAATAAAACACAACTGGTTAATGCTTAAGTACGAACTTACTCCATATTTGTCTACAACTACAAATGCCTGAATTTTTGTTCCAGGATATTAGAAGTAATGAAATCCGTCCGTCTGTGGGAGCTAGTCTTTAATTAATTATTAAGACTGGGTGATTGTGGTACCAGATTTGTATGTTTGGCACGATGAGCTACAAGTATTTCACCCTTTCCAAATTTCAATAGCACCGATATGCAGGTGGCTCTTACCAAGGGTAGACTCTAGTCATGTGTTGGTGGTTGGAATGAATTCACTCCATATTTGTTCACCCTGTCTAAAATTGCAAAAGCCTCAATTTCTTTTGAAACCTATGGGGGGTGGGGGTAGTTTTAACCCTCCATAGGGTTGAGTCTCTACCCTTTGAGAGTAATGGGTGGTTGTCGCACCAAAGTCAAATATTTTGCACTAAGAGATACAAAAATTAGGCATTTGTACATATTATTCACACTCACCTGAGTCTTTTGAGTTTTAGCGGTAGTTTTTACCCCCCATAAGGGCGGATTCCGGTTTAGTTTATAGAGATAGCTTATTGTGGCTCGAATTTATATTCTCTACTCTCAACTACAAAACCTCTACCATTTTTCACACTTCATTAAGAGTTATTACATTATTTATTTGATTTTACACCATTTTAAGGGATGTTTTTGACTAGAAAACAAAACTGACACGATAGATCTTTTTTTGGGCTACGGATTCGAATTCAGCTTCGAAAAATACACCAAATCTATATAATTTGGTCAGCTGCACAGAATTCTTTTTAGGGTGGCTGTGTTATCTATAACTTTGTGAAAGTCTTTGAATTTACCCGGAGTATCCGGATACGTACAACGTCAAATCTTAACAAAAGCATGTGTTTGTATGCGGTAGATCCACTGAACCTAACCTCACACACTATGTTTCTGAAAAACTGGATAATAACAGATTGATTTTATCTACACGGATTTTCCAAGGCGTTTGATCGCCTGGATCATGATGTTCTGATAGACAAAAGCTTAACAAATTCGGAGATTCATTGACATTTAGTTACGTCGTATTTTCAAAATAGGCGGTAGTGTGTCATTCGACGTCTGGCTTGGGGGTTCCTCAGGGATCTATACCGAGACCGCTTCTCTTTAGGATTTTTTAATGACATTGTTACAAACCTTGACTTGATACCTATTATATACGGATGACTTAAAAATTGATTGCTTAATTAAAAGTGAGGGAGAGTGTGGCAAGCTTTTGAATAATCTAAATAAGATAAATGATTGGTGTCTATGAAATCTAATGTATCTAAATGTGGCACATTTACATTTTGTAGAGCCCGCAGTTCTGCTAATTATAATTTAAATAACCATCTGAATAACCAAGAGTCATAAAGACAATTAGGATGTTGGTGTCACTTTTGATAGAAGCCTAAGTTTCAATGAAAATATAAATTTAAATGTATCATCAGCATTAAAGAGCCTAGAATTTATAATAAGGAACTGCAATGGTTTTAATAATGCAAACATTATGAAGTTGGGTACTACTCGTATATAGTATATAAAATTATTGAAAACATTCAGCGAAGTTTTGTTAAATATTTGTGTTTTATTAAAGATGGTCATTATCCTAAAATTGGTTATTATTAGAGAGTTAAAAACTATTAAAATGAGCTTAATACATTTAATTGTAGCCTTCCCTAAGTTAAAAGGTTGTCTGTATAAAATGAATATTACTAAATATTATTAATGTTTAGATGTATACCTTACTTTACTTTATTTTTCGTATTTGTGATGTTAAACAGTGTTAGTGGCTACATATTGGATATCAGTGGTAGAAAGATTCTACGTTCTATGTTCAATTGGATTCGTGTCTGGAGACACATCTGACCAATTTATCCTGTCCACATTCTGCTTCTTACAACTTCGTTGATGACCCATTAACGGTGGTGTCGAGCATTATCATCGACTAATACAAAGTTCTCGGCGATATTTTGAATTTAGTCACACAATATTTCTTGCACACTTACCTTTGTACCGTTTAGCATTCATATTTTCATCTATCATTGCTACTACACAATTTTTCCATTCGTTGTTACCCTCATAAATTATAGACCAATAACATTTCGTGAATTTTTAAATTTCAACCAATGACAACAGTTTTACACTGAATAAGCTCAAGCTAGCTTTTTTAAAAATTACCAGGGAATAAATTACCTCTAGCATTTAAATGCACATAATTGATTTAACTTACTCTCAATTGGACTAAAAACAAAATAAAACATATTACAAATTCAAGAATTATTATTATACTCTTCGCAAAAACGAAGAGTATATTGTATTTGATCGGTACATTTCCAAAATCGTAAATATAAAAAATTTTCATATCATTGTGTTAGTGAACGAATTCTGAACAACTTTCAAAATGTCCGTCTGCCCGTCCGTCCGTCCGTCCGTCCGTCCGTCCGTCCGTCTGTCCGTCACGTTTCTTGTAAGCACGATAACTCAAGAAAGAAAAATCCGATTGTACTGAAATTTGGACAGTAAATTAGTGTTAGCTAGAGGAAGAACCCTATTGTTTTTGAACAATATCGATCATTAAATAAAAATGTTATTAATGATTTAAATTTGAAAAAAAATCTTTTTGATTTTTATGTTTTTGTAATTAAATAGAAATCTGGTGAAATCATATTTCATTTTAATATCTAAATATTTATATATTTTACAAATATACAGTTCATAATGTAATGTGCAACCGTGAAAATATGATTTTAGCTCGTGTCTTATAATGTAAAAATTTACATTTTTTTACGTATAAGGTGGTGGTGTAGTTCTTACACTTTTGACTTGGAATCTAAGGGTCCCGGGTTCGAAACCCAAATGGGGTATGGTATAGATTTTTTTATTTTTACTTTATTTTACACTGAGTATTTTACCAACTAAGTTCGTACTATAAAATTAAAAATGTCTAAAATTAACATCATTTACAAAAAACTGCGAAGAGTATCCTATAGAATCTGTAACAGTTATATAAAAAGTTCAGTGAACAGGCGAAGAGTACGTTTTTAGCTTGTTATTTTTATAATTACTATGTATTAATTTTACAAAAATGTTTTTAACATCAAACTGTCACAAACTGTCAAATTTACAATCACGATCGCGTAACAAAAATCAAATAAACATGTAGTGCGTCCGTTTCCGTGGCTACGAAACAAAAGTCGATGATAGAACACGTCGCTGTCAATTAATTAATAAGGAAGTATGTTTTCCAAATCAAAAATCGTTTTGGGAAGATAGAATTTGTTAAAATTAACAAAGAAAAAAAGTACGTAAGGAATTTGTTCATTTGGGAAATAATCTTGACATATACCCCTCGAGCTCTAAATCTCATCACACAAACTCCGGGTGTGATAAAATTTGGGCAAAAATTTTTTGCAAAATTTTGCTTTTAAGCAAATATTCTCGAATTAACTTAATAATTTACACATAAAGCCCTCGACCTTCGGTCTCGGGCTTTTATAGTAAATTATTAAGACTCGAACATTTTCTAATTTTCTAAAAAAAAGCTACCCGCAGTTTATCTGATAAAATTCAGAGCTCTCGGGATATAACCTGTGATTATCTACTCGAATGATGTTCTGTCCAGTTTGTTCTTGCACTCCAACAAACAACAGTGGTTGCATGTAAATTATTCTCATGTAGAATCTACCCATGAACGACAATAAAAGATGTTACACAAGGTAGTTCCTTATGTTGTTTGAAGAGCATTGCCTCTCATAACTCACTCTTGCCAAAACAGTTCTCTGAATAAGTATACAATATAAACAAATATGAAGGTGACTATTAAAGCTGAATTGAAAATTAATTAAAACAACAATACAGCTAAAATAAATATGCAAAGGTATTTTCACAAAATTTCACAATTTGTTTGGCACCCTTTACCACCCTGTATATCTTTTTACTAAAAGTATGTAAAATTTTAGTGGCAATAATGACAGCTGCATTATAAATATAATTTTTCTTTCGTCTTATATCCTTATTTTAAAGCAGGTATTAAACAAAAGAAGTTTACGAATCATATTTATAAATTTTTTAATTTAATTTTATATACAATTTTCATTGGCACCCATTTAGAGTTGAAAATTATTGCTTACGCAACGCAACAGAGCTTAATAATAAATTACCTGAATTAAATAATAAAAGACATAATGCATACACTATACACTCAAGCAAAACTAATAAAATGACGATCAGTCACAGTCACTTGCTTTAAATTTAATATAGTGCGATGTGCAAACTCAGTAATCTATGTTTTGTACTAATGTTACAGATATCTGTGTGACCGTTATTGTTTAAATAAAAGTTTAATTCCTAGTTCAGATAATTATAGTGTTAAGTCTGAATTAAGGTACACATTATCCAAAACCGAGGCGAGAAAATAGACCAACAGTCCTCCCGAGCTACGGCTTAGCCTGGACCCTTTCTTCAATTAAAGCTGACAGTCAGGTGATATATTTCTTTAATTATACTATCAGTTCAATCGACTGGGACGCAATATTAGCCCAATCGTTGAAGGTATTTACCTCCAAAAACTTGCAAAATGAATAATTTATTTTTTAATGAGTTCGTAAAAGTGAGAATAATATTCTGAAAAGTTTACGGATGCAGAATATAAAAAAAAAAGTTAAAAAAAATTTTTTCATCCATTTCTTCAACATTTTGAAATTAAATTAAGGTAGGAAAAATAAAAAATACAATAGATCACGTATTTATGAAAAAAAATGTTTTAACAAAATTTATCGCTAAAAACACAGTATTCCCGGAAAATAGTCAAGTAATGTTCTTACTCGGAGCAGATAAATGCGTGTACGCGCTTGAATACGCATGACTGTGACAAGGACGCATTGAATTACATGTCATTAAATCAGAATTTGTTCAGTCTATATAAGTGTTGCTTCATTTAAAAGACAGAAATTGAACCTTTCCGATGCTTCTTTGTTTTAAACAATACAAGCAAAGGATGGGAAAAATATACTTATATATATTATCGCGTCCGAACTCAATCGTCGCAATAAAAAATATAGAAAACAATAAGCCCCTCAAAAAAATTCTTTCATCATTGAGAACTGTTAAAAGTATGTACACTTCATGATTATAATGGTTCATTAAGTTGTAGTAACGTGGATTAAAAAAAAGTACATCTCGAATCATTTTAATTTCCTTGCTTGATGATTTTTTTGATAAATATATATATATTGGAGGTTGTAACTTGCCGAGAACTTGACCCATTGGAAAAAATAAAATATCACTATTTCGGAAAAAATGTATATATATTCGTTTACTTGTATGCATTTTTTCGAAAATATGATCAAGCCCAACGTGATCAGAAATAGCGATTTTCACAATCTTATTCTTATAACTCTCAATAGTTTTGAATATAAATTCTGGAACTTTTCCAATACATTAACAAATGTATAAGGAATCCATTGGATATAGTTGAAATGTGGATAGGTATACCTGTAATAAATACAATACATTAAAGGCGGGAAAAGAATCATGCGAGTGACGGCGCGGCAGATCTGCTTCGATCCAGCGGCTATGTGTGTATGCGTTCATAATTATATATTTTCCCTCCATACTCACTATCTATCCTCCTATTCACTAAAAAAAATGTTAAAAATGTGTAATCAAAAAGAGAAAAAACTTTATTTTACTCGTTAGAATTGCTAAGAATTTTTAGAGGTTCCATAGTATGCATTTAACCGTGCGCTTAGTCGCGCAGAGTGACAAGGTTATTTCACTATTTTTTTCCAGGAATACCGTGGCTTTAGCGATAAATTTTATTAGGACATTTTTTGTTCCACCTTTATTTTTTCCTACCCTGATTTAATTTCCAAATTTTGAAAAAAATGAATGAGAAATAGTATACTGTGTATTTAGGAGTGAAAGCAATACTTTCTCGGACGACGATACATCGAAGTCCGGGAATGTGCTTTCACACCGTCATACTATTTTTTCTGAAATCACAATCAATATTATTATAAATTAAGGAATTTGTATTAATGCATAACATTTCTTCATTACAATCTAACTGCTTACTAATAAACGCAATTTTAATGTGAGTTAGTTTGTCTGGGTGTATTTATTTAGTGTCTAAAATAATACATAAAATGCCGTACGGGAATGTTATTTTCCCTGCCTAGTCCGGGAAAATAACATTCCCGTACGGTTTTGTTGATCGTTGCTTGGCAACGGATCTTTTCCGGTCTGTTTTCTCATAGTTTCTTAGCAACGGACTAAAATACTGGAATTGTGCATTTTTCAATCTGAAATCGCTCCGAAAATGTAGACATTGCCGATCGATTTCAGAAAAAAAAATTTTTTTTCTTTTTTTTATGTTCTGCATCCGAGCGGAATGTAAACTTTTCGGAATATTATTCTATATACTTTCACGAACGCATTAAAAAAAAAATATATTCATTTTGCAAGTTTTTGGAGATTTCACTATAAAATTGTCTCTGTTGTCTGGGCTATATTTATTATGCGTAGAAGTAGATATTTTTCATATTGTTTTTTTTTAAGAGAATTCGAGTATTGAAAATTAAATAAAGATAATATTTGCGTTAAAAAAGGATTATTACAGGGCATCTTTCAATTTAAATTTAAATTTCAACATCGCCGTTTTTAGTTTTAGAATTCTTTTGTAGGTACAGTTACTGTCTAACTAGAAGTGTCTAGATCAGTCTTTTTTAGTTTTTATTCACAATATACTTTATTTACGAACTCGTAAATCATTATTTAATTAAAAAATTTTCAGCTTATTTATATTTATATTGATACTGATACGTACATGTAAATAAACACTGATTCACTGTAAATTTCTATCCATTAACGGTTTATATTTTAATTTAACATTCGCAGGATAATTACAAAATGATTTATCAGAATCAGCAATTTACATATTAATTCAATTACATCGGAGCAGGTTTCCCTTGAAACCATATGTATTAATCAATTATAAAGGTAGAAAAAAATTGCTAGTATTAGGTTACTGTAATAATCAAATTTCATGATATCCACAAATTTGTAATTATGTTTTTCACGTTTTACCAACCGTAGCCTTTAATTTTGCGTGTTTATATAAAGTCACATTGGCGTGAAAAGTGTGTCCTTGTTTATTCTTTATGATTCTACTGTACTTTTGATTTTCATTTCTTTTTTTTATTTTTCATCTTGTTTAGAATAAACATAATAACATTTTGTAACAAACATTGGCGTTGTCGTGGCTATACGAGATAGGTTCCCAAAGCCATTCTTTTACTTCCACATCCAGTATAGTATCGACAAAAAAAAAATTGAAAATTTTTATTATTCAGATAGGCTTAGAATGTCACGAAACGTCGAGATTTTAAGTCTGAGCAAAAAAAATTATTTCTATCTGTCGGTATCTGTAACTTTTTTTGTGCACAGGATTACTCTGGAACCGTTTAGGATATTGACTTGAAATTTGGTACGCGTATGTATTTTAACGAGATCTGGAACTAGATTATATTTTGATTTCATTCCGTTGAAGGGTTGAGGTAAATGAAGGTAAATAGGTAAATCAAGCAAGT
Source organism: Rutpela maculata (assembly GCA_936432065.2). Lineage (NCBI taxonomy): Eukaryota > Metazoa > Arthropoda > Insecta > Coleoptera > Cerambycidae > Rutpela > Rutpela maculata. The sequence continues at coordinate 121,382,713 of OW386293.2, read as the reverse complement.
AAGAGTTCATAAAATTGGTATTTAGTATATATAAGAGAGGCCAAGGTGTCAAAAATTTTTTTTGACATTAGCCACCCCCATTACCACCCCCCATATTATTAAAGGGAGTGAAAAAAAAATAAAATTGTCATTTAGTGTGTGTACAAGAACCAAAGGCCTCATTTTTTTTTACTTTATCCACCACGTGGCCATAGCCTATTGGCAGATAGAGCACTTCAAGGCGAGTCTAGAACACCAACGAGAAAAATGTTTTGGTCACTGATCAAGAAGATACAGGGTGTTTTATGTATTTGATCTGAAAATCCAGAGAGCTATATCTCTGCAACGGTTGGATATAATCGAGTGAAATTTACCAGTAACTTTCCTCAGCTGGGACTTGTCAGAAGGACCTACTTGGTTTATACAAAAAAGCACATTTTTCTATCGCATTTCTGAAAAACTATCAGCAGATTCGGAAAGTACAAAAAAATGCTAGGGGAATAGCGATTCAATTTTGACGGCATACCGAAACCGTTTCGGCAAAAAAATCACAAAACAATTTAGCGCATCACGACTAACACTTTGACCAGGCATTATCTATGGCATGGTTTCATAGTCTAGTCAAATGTTTCAGATCCATATCCCTTCTAAGACTTCACATCCGTCTATGGCGGATTTAAGAATTAACAGTTTGATTAAGAATAGTCCGCAAAGAGCCTAAAAAATAATTAAAAATAACTAATAAAACTATCACTAGGCAGGAGCACTGAAAAATTTGGGTAGCTGACACGAGAAAAAGCTAAACGAAAAAACTCGTTGTTATCTGATAACTGAACCGTTCAGCACAGGTATATATCCAGACTCGTTAAATTTTCTAAGTGTAAACCAATTTACAAAAATGAAACTTCAAACGAGGACATTATCTCGGACATTACTAATTATTATAGATCAGTACACCTACTAAGTGAAATCGCAAAAATTATTGAGTCAGCATATGCAAACCTCGTTGCAAAGTATAATTTAATAAATCCCGCACAACAAGGTTTTAGAACAGGAGGGTCTACTAACAGAGCTACTTTTGATCTCATACGCAATCTGTGAGGATTTCAACAGTAAAACATATAATTACAGTATAGACTAAGTGACTCATACGTTGAGGAATTTTGTTGTATTTGTTAATATCAATGTGTTTTGTTTTACTATTTACATCCAATGTGACAAAGGAAAATTCGCCTAAATAGTTCTGAGGATGTCAATAAATTGTGACGAAACGTCGACTATTTAAAAAATCTTTTCCTAATACCTTTCTGGTCTACCGTTACCAGCATTAAAGCACAGATCATCAGCCACTAATTAAAAAAAAACAACACATATTTTATGACATTTTTTAAGCAGCGCTTTTGATTCTGTTGATTACCAGTTACTGCTGCATAGATTATATGGCATTGGAGTACATTGAGTTGTATATAATTGGGCTGCTTCATATTTACATAGTAGGACTGTAATTGTAAATGTTGAAGCTGGGTGTCCCACAAGGATATTTTAGGTCCATTATTTTTTATAATATCCATTAATGCTTTAACAGATAGTAGCACTACTTCCGATAAAACTATAGTTTATACAGATGATAAAAATCTTCTTTTGTATTAGAAAAATCTTGATACTTTGGATTAAAACTGTAACACTGCATCACAAGAAGTTGTAAATTGGTGCACAGACAATGGGCTAAAGCTGAACCCAGATAATACCATGTACATGAAATTTTTAACAAAAAAATATTACCTCTGACAACAATATGCCGATTAAACTACATCCATACAAGCTGTTCAGGATATAAAATTTCTTGGGATAAATATTGATCATAAACTTACATGGGTTCGTTCGCGTGGAAAACTTCTTGAGCGTGGAATTAAGAACATTGACATACTAATTTATGCCTATAAATAAGTACTACATACTCACTGAGTACTCCTATAGTACTCAGGAAGTACACTCGAGGGAACCCACTGCGCATTCATAGTACTCGGGGAAATCTATTGCACATCCACTGTACTCGAGGAAACCCACTGCGCATCCACTGCACTCGAGGAAACCCACTGCGCACCCATTGTACTCGAAGAAACCCACTGCGCTCCCATTGTACTCGAAGAAACCCACTACGCATCCATGGTACTCGGGGAAACTCACTGTGCATCGCAATTTGATAACAATTCATTATTCTATTTTTGTGTTAGAGCGAGTAAAACGAACAAATAGTTATAAATCGACAATAAAGCACATGGGCGGGTATGTGTCAAATTTCATGCTTAAAAACATCCCTCCCCTGTTCACCCGTTTTGGGGGAGGGGTATCTTTTTGAAAACCGTCGAATACGTGTCTCCTTATTTCCTCAGAAGAGCCCATCGCTAGAATACCGCGTTTCTGACTTACACGAAATTTCGTCTTACTCGTGTCTAATAGATTTCAATAAAGAGTATTTCTGCCAAATTTCATGCTTCTAGGTCTAACCGTTTCCGAAAAACCTGCCATCCCCGTTCACCCTTTCGGTTGTCTATTTTTGAAAACCGTCGAATACATATCTCCTCATTACCTCAGAAGAACCCGTCGCTGGAATATCACGTTTCTGACTTACGCGATTTTAGACCATTTACCACCTCCGTTTTCAACTCTTCAAAAAGTGAAAATCAAAAGTTCGTCTTACTCATGTCTAATAAATTCCAATAAGGTCTACCCGTTTCCGAAAAGCTTAAAAACCTCCCCTTCCCCATTCACCCCTTCGGGGTCTCTTTTTGAAAACCGTCGAATACGTGTCTTCTTATTCCCTCAGAAGAGTCCATCGAATAATCATGTTTCTGACTTAGGAGATTTCAAAAATACGCTTTAAACCTTCTACTACCCCCGTTTTCACCTCTTCAAAAAGTGAAAATCGAAATTTCGCCTTACACGTATCTAATAGATTTCAACAAAAAATATTTCTGTCAAATTTCACGCATCCAGATCTAACCGTTTCCGAAAAGGCCTAAAATGTCAACCCCCTTTTTCACCCTCGTAGAGGTCGAATTTCGAAAAATCCTTTCTTAGTGGTAGCCTAGGTCATTCGAGGAAAATCTATGCAAAATTTGAAGTTTCTAGAACGAGCGGTTTAAGCTGTGCGTTGATAGATCAGTCAGTAAGTCAGTCAGGGTATTCTTTTATATATACAGGGTGTCTCGAATTGCATAGGTCAATCTTCACTAAGTAATACAACTTTTCAAAATGAGAAAAAAGTTCCTATAAACATGGGTCGGGAAGTGTTTAGTTTCCGAGATACAGGGTGTTCAAATAATTCTCCTGAAAATGTTTTTCTATGAATATTTTCGAAACGTCTATAGATAAACAAATGATGATTTACACAGGAATTTAACTTTTTATGCTTTTTAAGACAAAATAGCAACTATGTACGAAAATCATTCAGGAGCGGATGAAACGGGGGTTCTAGGTATAATTTAGCCCCAACTTTATTGTGTGACACTTTTACATTAATTTATGAACAGAACTTACAAATTTGAAGTTTTCTACACAAAAAAAGCCTCTTGTGTTTTTTCTCTAAAATTATCAGTTTTTGAGTAAATCTTATCTGAACTTTATTCGGGAATAGTTTTTTATGAATATTTTAGCAGAACAGAAAAAACAATGACAGTAAAACAAAATTTGATTACATTATTTTTTATTAGACAACAATGAATTAGATTAAAGTAAGGTAAATTACAAATTACTAGAGTTGTTCAAAGTGCATTCCGCCAGCATCAACACATTTCTGACATCTGCACCGTACAGAGTGTGTAGATTTACGAATGAAATCAAGATTAGCCCGCAAATTTTCACATACTTCGAGAATTCTTTCTATTAACTCTTCTCTTGTGTTTACAGGGTTTGCGTAGACTTTGTCCTTTAAATAGCCCCAGACAAAAAAATCAACTGGAGTTAAATCCGGTGAAGGGAGTGGCCAGGCTCTTGCACCTAATCGACCGATCCACCGTTTAGGATAATTATTGTTTACCCACAAACGGTTCTCAACAGCAAAATGTGCAGGAGCTCCTTTCATTTGAAACCAGCATTCATTTCTTAAATTAAGAGGAATATCCTCAAGATATTGAAAAAAAATGGTTATTTAAAAAAATCATTAAATAATAGTCCATTTAAACGGGGAGGAAGGATGTGGGGCCCACAAAAGGTCCCGTTTATAACACCACACCATACATTAACGCTAAATTCCTGTTGAAATATTCTAGGGCGAATTATATGAGGATTCCGATGAGCCCAGATTCTTAAATTATTAAAATTAACCGATCCATTACGGTTAAAGGTAGGTTCATCAGTCCAAATAATTTTACTTCCGAAATCGGGATCTTGTTCCATGGCATTTATAAACCATTGATACACCTTTCGGGATCACCTGGTTGAAGGCTTTGGACTGGCTGCATTCGAAAAGCTTTTCTGTGGTCTTTTTTCAGAATCCGAAAAATGTTGTTTTTGGAAACATGCACAGCTTGCGCACGCAGCTGTTGGACCGCTCTTCTGATACTTAATTTATTATTGTTATTAAATTTGGCCAAAATTATGTTTTTAAATCGCCCATTTCGCTATTCTTCATTTCTTGGACCTCTTTCAAGTCCAACATTTCTAAATTCTAGGTGGGTTCGAATAAAAACATCTTTAGATGGTTTCCTTCTATTAGGAAATCTTCTGCGATATTCGCGTACCGCGGCATTCGCGTTTCCATTACAATAACCATAAATAAAATGAATATCCGCGTACTCCACATTACTAAACATTACCATTTTTTACTTTTCAATAGAACACTTTTTCCAAAAGGAAATAATAAAACTACAGAATAATAAACTACAGAAAACACAAAAAACAACGTCATTATTGTCATTCTGGCATTGCATGCTAGATTATTTTTCATTTTTTACAAACATTACAATCATGGCACACTCCTGGATACCAGGAATGCTGGTAATAATGGTTACTAATTAATAAAGTTCAGATAAGATTTACTCAAAAACTGATAATTTTAGAGAAAAAACACAAGAGACTTTTTTTTGTGCAGAAAACTTCAAATTTTTAAGTTCTGCTCATAAATTAATGTAAAAGTGTCACACAATAAAGTTGGGGCTAAATTATACCTAGCAACCCCCCCCCCCCCCCCGTTTCACCCGCTCCTGAATGATTTTCGTACATAGTTGTCATTTTGTCTTAAAAAGCATAAAAAGTTAAAATCCTGTGTAAATTATCATTTGTTTATCTTTAGACGTTTCGAGAATATTCATAAAAAAACATTTTCAGGAGAATTACTTGAACACCCTGTATCTCGAAAATTAAGCACTTCCCGGCCCACGTTTATAGGAACTTTTTTTCTTATTTTGAAAAGTTGTATTTCTTAGTGAAGTTTGGCCTATGCAATTCGGGACACCCTGTATAGAAGATATCTGCTCAAAGCTTAGAGATACAGTATCAAGTAATATTTTGAAAATGTTATATTATAGGCTTTCTTGACTAGTCAGATAAGTTGATAATGTTTTTTTGCATTTATTAGCTTTTTATGATGAACGAACTATTATTATTATTATTAAAGTTTCTCTTCTTCAAACAAGAGCTTCCGTCTGACCAGTGTAGATTATCCCTTGAATATGTCACTTTTAATAAAACTACATATTTTTATGAAGTAATTATGGTGATACATTCAATAAACCATACAACGTATTTTGAAGAAATTGTAAATTGTTTTCATCATTCATTATCTAGATGGTATCATGGAGGAAAATTAAAGAATTATAAGTAATGCCCATCCACTTATTAATTCGAAATTGACGTTGAAACTACGTTTCATACGGATTTTTACCTGACGCTTTTACCTTTCGCTGCTTTAACAGTTTTTCTGTTAATTAAAATACAATGTCAGGGCACCCATCCGGCCATCACTTTTGTTGACATTTCTTTATTTACACAATGAAAAGCATTTTTACTGACAAACAATTTCCCGATGAAGCTTAGCTCTAAATTGATTAAAAATATATTTCAAATCTACTTAGAAACAAATTTTATTACAAAAGAATCGGTTATCCGCTTTCTTCTTAATGAAATAACTGGAAACTCGCATTATTTAATTAAACAGTTTGAGAAGGGTCTATTTTCTAATTTGTAAAAAGTGCCTTGGAGTCAGAATGGCGTTGTAAATTAAGTTAATGATATTATATAAAGTTGAGAGGTTGATAGCGAAGGATAATGTGAAAAACCTGTAGGATATCATTGTGTTTGATTCACTCGTGTGACTTGGAGATGAATGCCCTACTTTAAATGTTTTGTTCTGTGAATATTTCATGTCGACAGGTGCAATTTTTAAATCTAAAGGGTGCTAGGCCTCGAAAAAGGAAACAGAGGCGTGGGTGATTGGGAATTATTATTTCTCATCAAGTGGAGTGGATATAGGTGTATACCTACCTGCAAAACAAACACCTTGATCTTTTATTGGAAAAAATGTATGAACAGTTTCAAGTGCTTTTTTCTTAGTCAGTTAGTCCATTAAACCCGTTCCTCCATCAAGGCGAGAGTACGGCCGATGGTTGTTTTAGCTGTCTCTTCCAAAGTCGCAAAGAATACTACTGAACATTAAATAACTACCAAGTACTGGGTACCTATAAAATATTACGAAGTTCGAAAGGCAAACTCATAAATACGTATATTAGCTCAGGAGTTTTAGTTAATATATCGCTTTTACCCGGAATTAATTATTGTAAAGCCGAAAATTTTCAGGATTGTAGTTCTGGTCCAGGACAACACGTACCAAAAAGTCTCCTACTCTCCCCATTCGCGCGTCGGCGTCCCTGCTTTTGCAGAGCAACAAGGGCAGTTGCAGAAATTGCAGATCTGACTGTAAAGTGCAGCAGAAAGTTTGTTACTGGTCCGGTTTGGGTCGAAAAGATCATAAAAGCTTCGGAGAAGCATACCTGTTTGTATTTCAGATGTTCCATGCATATTTTGTTCATAATTTTCTGTTCTAGTGCTGTCAAAATTTCAAATATTAAAAAAATTCCGAAATGGCGCCATTGCGGATAAATGAAAACTAAGACGGGAAAACGCACCCGAATAAACATTTCTCTTCATACGTGGAACTGCCCTGGCTGCGCTGATGAGACTTGTTACAAATTCCTGTTTATATATTATTGATGTTTTATAAGATTTATTGAATGAAATTTAACTTGTCAGACTCAGAAAATGACTTTATGCAAGATAATTGACATTATTGATCTACTGGGAAGTAGGGTCGTCCGGATTATCATCTATATCCATTGACTGGCTGTTTGCGCAGCTGGATCCTCTACAGCTCCTGCGGATGCTGAAGTTCAGACCAGAGTTCCTGTACTCGCACCGGGCACCACAGTTCGCCTTCCAGGCACAGGAAATTAGCCGTAGCAGGCTATCAGGAGCTGGCTACCTTGCAGTAAGAACCCTGGAGTCCTGATTTTCACCCCCAGTCCTCCGGGTTGAGGTTGACGTCTAACTGTTGCTGGACCTGCAAAAAAGCACATGCACATTAGAACTAGCAAGTATCGTAGGACTTACCTGCATGTCACATGTACGGTGATAGATGAATTGAGATCTTTAAACAACTCCTCATCTTTAGTGTCTCCTCTTTCCACACTAGCCCGAAGCAAAATTGATAGCCCGCCCTAAACCACTACAACATTTCCACCTTCAAGAGACAACTTGCAAAAAACGCAAACGCCTGTGTCCACCAAAGACTTGCACATCCGAGGTCTGTCACAGCTACTTAACTAAGAAAGCATAGCTCGCCGTACTCCTGCTTGATTGTTTAGACCAGACGTGATCGACGAAACAATGAACGCAGTGTCGCCGCGCGGCGACACTCGGAGTGGCGTAGCCCCATAACGGGTGACGTTACAGAGAAGATAGACATACCAATGGAAAGCGCAAAGTATGAAGAGAAGTGTTTATTCGGGTACGTTTTTCCCTCCGAGTCTTCATTTATCCGCAATGGCGCCATTTCGGAATTATTTCAATTTTTGAAATTTTGATAGCACTAGAACAGAGAATTATAAACAAAATATGCATGAAATCTAAGATACGAACGAATATGCGTCTCCGAAGTTTTTATGATCATATCGATCCAAATCGGACTAGTAACAACCATTCTGCCGCACTTTATAGCCAGTTCTGCAGTTTTTGCGACTTAGGCCCTTGTTGCTTTGCAAAAACAGGGAAACCGACGGGCGAAAGTAAAAGACTTTTTAGTACGTGAAGTCCTGGACCAAAACTACAATCCTGCAAATTTTCAGGTTTACAATAATTACTTCTGGGTTAAAAATTAGAATTCCTGGGCTATATGAATACACAAATATATAAAAAAATTGTATGACAAACATGGTGTACGGTTCAAAGTTCAAACCTTCGATAAAATTTAGAATTCAATATCACGCGGTCACATGTTACGTCCATCGTATAAATAGAATGTACCGTATACTTTTTGCAGACTCCTCCCCGTAGCAAGCATCTACTCCCTTTGCTTTAAACATAATTTCCTCCAGGTAGTGGTCGTTTAGAACAGCAAAAATATACCATAATTTTAGAAAATCTTTTATTTTGCAAATTTTACTTCTATGTTAATAATTTCTCATTTTTTGTTAATCTGGTGAAAGTAAAAAGAGTAAAATATGGCATACCACCAAGCACAGTTCTGGGATCTACATTATTTACGGCGTATACTTCATCAAGGATCACTGAAATAAAATCTTGAATAAAGGTTGGGTGGTAATGGGGGTGGCCAATGCCAAAAATTTTTTGAGCCCTTAGCTTCTCTTGTATATACTAAATACCAATTTTATGGACTCTTACCTGCTTGATTTACGTATTTACCCCAAATTTACCCCAATTTACCCCCCAACCCTTTGACGGAACAAGATGAAAATATAATCTAGTTCCAGATCCCGTTAAAGTACATATGTGTACCAAATCTCAAGTCAATATCTTAAACGGTTCCAGAGTAAACGTGCGCACAAAAAAGTTACAGACAGACAGACCGACAGGCAGGCAGAAATTTTTTTTCGCTTAAACTTAAAATCTCAACGTTTCATGACATTCTAAGCCTATTTAAACAATAAAAATTAAAAAAAAAAAATTGTCGTTACTATACTTCCACTGGATGTGGAAGTAAAATTAAGTGCTCTGGCGTCACTGTTCATCGACATATGGGATGAGACAGCCAAATTAATAATATTACAAAATTGTTGCGATATCTTTTACTTATATTTAAATATTAAAAAAAAGTCTGACATACCACAGTTAAATATGTTGTACCTTGGCCTTTTCTACTAAATACAATAAAGGTTATTAGGTGAATTATAGGTATTTTATTGATAAAAGAGCAGTATATTACTCTTACAATTTGATCTTTTGTTGTCCAGTCACTTAACTTATGGTATACCGTGTGCCTCAACCGATAGAACCGATGGAATTTTTGAATGGGCGAATTGATTTTCTCAAATTTGGTGTAGTAATATGGGATGAAACTTCCAATTATATGATATAAAGAACGAAAATGGTCGACTTCCGGTTTAGATGCAATTGAATGAAAATCAAATTTTTATATTGGACAACCTTTATATTTTTGCATATTTGGATTCTGCTGGCCAAAGAACCTATGATCTGACCCTCAAATATTATTTTGATTTAAAAAAAATACAGATAATTATTTTAAGTTTGAAGACATTTTTATCTTGCCTCATATTTAAAAGAAAAGTTGTTGGGGGACAAAAAAAGAGCCTTATCGCTACCCCTCCTTTGTTTATTTCAGCGCGGACATTTTAAATGATTTTCTTTTACAATAGAGCTATTTGCTACTGCATAACACTTATGGAGTTACTTCGCCTACCTCCAATTAGAATTATCCTGTGACTATAAGGCTATTTCAAACTACCACTTGAAGAATGTACTTAGAATACGTATAATATGAGTTTGACTTAATTACACAACTTTTGATAGATAATTTGGTTCTAGAAACACAGTTTGCTACTCTGGAAGTTTTAATCAGCTCGAGCCCATGAAATTCTACCATATTACTCTAACATTCACATAGGCATTCTACCTTGAAAGTCAAACAATGTTGAATAAAGTTTAGGAAATACGATAAATCCTAATTAGAGAGCTTTGGTTTTATTTTGCCGGGAAAATGAAAATGGATCAGCTCAGCTCTATTAAGCACAATATAGTCTGGATAATAATTACGTTGTATACGGGGTGCAAACAAAATTGAAGTTTTTTTATATAAATTCTGGATATAATTAATAACTTAAAAAATATTACTTGTAAAGATCCCTAAAAATTCTAAACACATAATTTTTATTCTGTTAACTAAACTCCATAAATCAATGTACTAAAAGTATTTTAAAATTCTGAAGGTATCAAAAGTTTTCCCCATACATAAACAAGGTACCCCTGAAGATCCTGTTAGGCCGATCTCTATTATATCTTTATTTCCAAAAGTTTTTAAAACGGTGTTAAAGTGACAGATAACGGCTTATTTTGTATGGGTTTAGAAGAAAAATGTCCATTACTTTAGCTATCAACTCAGCTTTGAAAGCAGGGCCGGTTTTAAGCAGTTTTTATGGGAGGGTGCGAAATTGTTATAATTCTGAATGACTTCTTCTCCTTTGCTCCTTTATTTTCTTTATATATGATTAGTCGCGTCAAGATAGATATTTTCTGAGAAGTTCTCTGGCAAGGGATTAATCGGCCTGATTTTTTTTTGCAAATTGTTTGTTGAAGTCTAAGGAACATCGGTAAAAAGAAAAACAGGTCGCATGTACCTTTTTCATTTTGTTATTAATAAACAAACAATTTTAAGCACTAAACAAGTTAATTAAATTTGTTAATTTGCTATCTGAGAAAACTATTTGAGAAAACCAACTGAAAATGTATAGTCGGGGATTTTGAAGTCGATGATTACAATTTTGAAAATTGGAAAATTCAAGATGGCTGACCCAAAATGGAGGCTGTGAAGTATAAAAATGAGATTTTCTGGCATAAGTTTACATTTTTGAGAAAAATTTTAAGAATAAAAAAGTGTTTGGAATGCCATTTTGCACCTAAATATGATTTATGAGTAACTCTCCTTCACCTCAATTTGGGGTTAACCTTAGTTTATTTAAATAAAGTAATCATTTTTTAAAATATTCGAGTAAACCACTCAAATTTGTTTTAATAAAAATATTTTAAATAGATGTATTTTAATTACTCATATACACAAAGCGCTCAGGGCTAGAGGCTAGAATAAGCAGATTTGACCATGCTGTTGCTAGCCAGGATGATTTAAGTCAAATAGACAGGAGTTGCTCGAAAAGTAATAATTATATTTATTATATTGTTTTGAATTTTCTTACGATTTTATCTACATAATTTCCAAATGCCGAAGGTGCCGAATGGTGACCGATTTGCCGAATCGGTTTCAAAGTCGGGGGGGGGGGGGAAATCAATTTTTATATCCGGCTCTGTTTGCAAGGCGAAATTTTATACGTTCAACTTTTATATCTAAGCAAAGCCTTTGACAGCGTATCTCACGATATATTACCAAAAAAAATGGATTTTTATAAACTTTTTCTTGACATTCAAAAGCCACTCGCATTTGGTTAAGTGAAAGAACAGTTACCACATATTCTTCATGTGGAAAACTGAACATCGCCGATTTATTTTTGTAATTCAAAGAAAAAAAATGTAATTATTGTATATTCCCTTACGAAAATAATAAAGAGGTTTACTATTATTGTTATTATTTTACCTTGTTGAGAGATTTCAATTTATCATTTATCAAAATATACAATTGGGATTTATAAATACTAAATATGGAGTACCTCAAGGCTCCGTTCTTGGACCAACTCTCTTTCTCATTTTCATTAATAGCCTTCTTAATAACACCGTCCAAGCAAAATGTATTCAATATGACAACACAACATTACTAGAGAAGAACAAGGATATTAATTCATTGTTGCCTAGGTTACACGAAACTTTATCCCATATTCAAAAGTGACTCCTGTGAAATAAATTAATGTTAAATGCGATAAGATAGAAACTATAATTTTTAATTTAAATCATTTTGCAGTAGACGATAATAATATCGTATTCACGCACTGTGTTAAGTTTCTAGGTGTTCATGTTGATAATAAAAAAACATAAGAAAAACTTACCAATTTTTTATATAAACAGTACCAAAAAATATATTTCTTTTCAGAATTTTTGGGGCTTGTGTGTCACAAACAACTTATTAGCAGCATATTATGGATTAATTCATTTCGCAGTCTCATACAATTTTGGTCTGGAGTCACTATTCGCATGCTGCAGCAATATTTCATATGCAAAGAAAAGCGTTAGGATAATTGGGTTGTTGTACTAAGTTAAAATTTGAGGAGAATCTGTGTTAAACAGTAACAACTATTAATAAAAAATCATTAGAAACAAGTAGAAGTTGAAAACAAAGCCTTATAATATTATATCAATTATAAAAATACCTGAATTTAAAACGGAGATGAAATCATAACGGCAGTCTGCAGAGAAGTTAGTTACAAAAGGATGAAAAACGATTACTAATTTAGAAACTCGTTGATAGCGACGGAGAAAAGAGAGAATCACGTACGTTAAAGCTGACATTATATTTAATGTCAAATTCAACTGACGCGACGTTCATAGTTCGGTCAGAGAACTTACACCACAGAGAAGCGACAGCAAGGCTTCCCGCGTTAACGGTTTTCGTATGCGCATATGCGAGATAGGTTGTGTAGTTGTCATTATATTATATTATTATTAATTATATTCAATATGTGGTATAGTAGCATATTATACTGAATTGCTTTCAGTGTACATCAAACTTTAAAGTTCTCTCAGTGTAACAGGTTGTGTTTGATATTATATTACTCATGTTCAATGCCATTAGAACCGGACCATAAAATATCAAAGGAACCGATATTGCCGCTTCTCTGTGGTGTAAGCTCTCTGGTTCGGTATAGTTTAACAGCATCCACTTATGGATAATTATAAGTAGAGGTGTAAATAATACCACCAATTCACCAGAGCAACTGCTCTTAAGTGTTCTAATAATGAATGCTGAACATAAAAATGAATGATTCAAAGCCACCAGACAAGCATCAAGTCTTTTTATTGTGGAAACCATTTCAATGTCAAGGAAAAAAAGATTTGAAATGGGTAATTATCACAAAAAAAAACAATAAATATCAGTTGTTGAATTTCAATGTAAGAATTTGATTTTTAACGTGGGTTTATGTTGTAGGAAAAACGGCCGTATTACAAGATTAGTGTAGCATTCTAGCTGTTACAAATTTAAATTACCCGCCAACCGTGTGGATAAAGCAGAGTGTATTCTTAACTAATCTAGATTAGATTGATAAGAATGTCATTCGGGTTTTGACTTCCTAAAGGCAATGGCTTTAATGTGTGTTATGTATTTTATCTGTTTATGTTGAAATAAAGAGCAGTTATTTTTGTTAGCTACTGATTATTTATGAAGCTCCCTATGCCCTATACTAGGATGATCCATAAATTAAGAAAGGAAATTTAAAAAGTCAATAATGAAAAGCTATGAATCTAAAACTGTGAAAGTGGTTCCAAAGCCGGTGAACACATAAACAGTCCGAAATGGCTACGAATGCGTTGAATTGTAGCTATAAATGTCTCTATATATTATAATTATTTATTTTTTGTCATAATATAGACCTTTCTTTATATCTTTCGTAAGTTTCATGTTGACTCTTCCTAGGAATATCAATGGATAATAAATAGTTTCTTTATTAGATATACCAGATATGCATGTATATAGTTAATAGGAGTAATAAATAAAACATAATAAAAAGGAAATATTTAAAAAAATACAAAGTTAACAAATTGATACATTACATTATATATTATTATTTATATCATCATATTAATATCCTGGCGGAGTTTACCAGTAGGCTATATTCTACCACTCAACCAAGACACACACACACACATAGACAACATCACAACATTCATTCCCTGCGACATTGCCATCTGCCACAGCTGAGACTCGAACTCAGGACAGGAGAGTGACTAGACCGTGTTGTCTCTCACACAACCGCAGTCTAACCCACTGCTACCGCCTCGGCAGCATATTAAAAACGCCACTACACATCCATACCCTAGCCAGGATTCGAACCTGGGACCTCTTGGTCACAAGCCTAATACCTTGGAATGAAATAATAAAATACATTTTAGACATATTACAAAACATTAATAAGATAAGGTAAAAGAAGTTCTTGCAGAATTGTCCAATTTATAGCTGCAACGTACCTTGCAGCTCTTGTACTTCCAACTAGTCTCTTTTTAAATAAACTTTTGACATGTGAGGTTATTTTCCTTGTTGTCAACTTGTTCGTCTTCTTCTGTTCTGCTTATAAGTTCACATCGAACTGGCGTTATGGGACGCCTTGGAATTAGCGGATAAAGCGGTAAAAAAATGATGTTTTGTGAATATCTCGTAAATTATTATTTTAGTGATAAATATGAGGCAAACAGGCGGTGTTCTGATGCTTTCTAGATGTCTGAGACCTTCCTTAAAAATCAGTTGCCGATCCAACAGATAGAATCGAACTCAAAGTTAAGTAGTTTAATAAAAAAGATTGAATTAAATTAATATGTGTATATATGGATTAAAGACAATTCAATTTATTTGAAGTTAAAGTAATTCAATTCCTAACTAAATAAATACTTATAAAAGTAATCAGATTTATATACCACGCATGGTAAGTAAGGGACACATCCCCGAGAATGTTTATTCTCAACTACACACAAGGGTTAGAGTCATAGTCCATGGACCAGCTCGCTGAAATTGAGTTTTTGGTAAAAAAATAGCAGGGCAAGATGCCACTTCTACCATAGATGTCAGCTGTTATGAGAATGAAGAAAAACCTGGTAGGCAATCTGGCGGATGGATAAACCAACAAGGCTTCCCTGGGGAAATATTTGGAAAATAAAGTTGCACCTTTAACTCAGGAAGAAATCAATTCTTCAACATCTGCTTGTATTATAGATGGTATGGCATTAATACAAAATCTTCATGGTGAAAATCGAACTTTTGAGGAACTTTCGGATTGCATCCTTGCTCAAGCTTTGAATTCAGCTAGATTCAGTGAAAGAATCGGTATTGTCTTTGACATATATAAACAGAGCTCAATAAAATTTTTCGGAAATAATAAATCGCGGTGCAGATGATGGTATTGTATTTTTGGAAATAAGAAGTGGTCATAAAATAGTTAACTGGAAAAGATTGCTGAGAAGTTGTGAGTCCAAGACAAAATTGACAAAATACCTTGTTGACAGCTGGAAGGAAGAAAAGCTGAGGCATAAGCTTGGTCACAAGATTCTTTATGCAACATACGAAGACGGGTGCATCAAGATTTGCAGTAATGATTCTGAAAACATGGAGGAACTGATTTGTTCTCATGAAGAGACAGATATACGTTTATTATTCCATATTAAACATGCCATGAAAAATTACAAAAATATAATTTGTATTTTGGATGACACAGATGTCCTGATATTATGTTTTGCGTTCAGTGAACATTTTACGAGTAACCACTTCGTGAGACGTGGTTGTAGAAACAGCGTTCGATTTGTCAATATCAACAAGCTTCAACTTTCTGTAGGCTCTGCTGTGGCTGCTGCTTTAATGGCATATCATGGTTATACAGGCTGTGACACGACAAGTGCTTTTTCTGGATTAGGCAAAATAAAGGGTTTGAGACTTCTCACAAAAAATGCTGCTTATGTAGATGCTTTCACAAAATTGGGATCCAAATGGGCTCTAATTCCTGACGTCTTTTCTGTCCTCGAAAACTTCACTTGCCAAAATACAAGTGTTGAGAAGGTAAATGTGCTGTGGGAAGAAGGGATCTGTGGATTCGGGAAATCTGCCCCCATGTGAAAATTGTCTATATCTGCATGCCCTGCGAGCAAGTTACCAGGCGGCAATATGGAAAAGAAGCCCAGAAGGTTTTCCCGATATTCCGGATCCTGTAGATGGGCATGGATGGATTTTGGACGGTGAAAAGCTGACCATGAAGTGGATGGCCGGTGCGCCTGCACCAGAAGTTGTTTTGGAATTACTCAGTTCCAATCGTGCAAAAAAATGCGAAGTGTCACGCTGCCCTTATCTACAGAACAATTTGAAGCGCACTTCTGCCTGCAAACTTTTACAGTATAGCAACTCCTCAAAAGCTCAACAAGATGTGGACAGTGATACTGAAAATTATTACAGCAGTGGAGATCAATCTGAAGATGACGATTTTGACTAATGAGTTAGAATGATCTTTTTTTATTTTTTCGACTTTTATACAATAAATTTTTCTCCACCAGTTATTTCCAGTTTTCATGATACTTTCCCATCAACACTAGAAAAGTACCTACCTAGTCTCCTACCTCTCTTTAAAAAAAAATAACATCAATTTATCTGCATTACTTCAAAAGTTATTGGCATTTAAGCGAAGAGCTGACGTCCGCCATTTTCAACCGGCCGCCATTTTGAAGAGCTACCACCGCCAGATTGCCTAAAAGTTTTTTTTGTCATCCTTATAGCCCCTGGCAGCTATGGTATAAGTGGCATTTTGCCCGCCATTTTTTATCCAAATCTTGTCTGGCCCATGGACTAATATGAACAATCTACTAACATAAAAACTCTTTAAAAAATACATCCATACCAATATCATCAAGCGACTTGATAGGCAAGAGCTTTAGTGAGACCTTGTGCATAACAAGCAACCACGACGGATGACGTGATGCTGTCAGACGTGGTATAGAGCGAAAGAGAGCCAACTAAACGTCTGTCAAGATGCTGTGAATAAACAGGAAATTTAGTCGCTTGCACAAAAAGATCCACAGGCACAGAACTACAAAAAATATGACACACAAAACGCCAAATGTGACAGACTATCAAAATAATTTAAAATAATCTTCTCTGGTTTGATAAATATTTTCAATTATAAAACAGTAGAGATATTTATAAATCGTGTTTTTAGTATAAACCTAATGACGTGTCTGGTAAATTAAAAAATCATAATCTGTTTTGTGTCAAGATAGGAATATCTTATGCATTGGTGGACGCATTGCCTGTCCTTTGCGACATTGACGGATAAATTCAAAGTACGGCTCTGTTTATCTATTACCCTGGTATTAACGCCGACAATAAACTCCGCGCCATTCTGGTTAGGGGTAATTGGTGTAACGAAATCTTAGATAATAGAGTTGTATTTTCGTTTATTTCTTATCTTAATCGTGCCAGAACATATTTTACATGAGAGTAATGATGTTTTTTCTATTAAGTAATACGTTATATTTATTATTTAATATAGTGTAGAAAAATAAAGCATGCCCGGGTCTCCCCTTATATTAGCTTTGAGTTTTTATGTGCAGTATAAAAATGGAGTGAGCTATAAACAAAGTTGATTATCATGAACATACCACCCTCCTACAGCACTGGTTCTAAAGGATGCTTATTAAGATCCACCCCTCGCCCTTTCAATTTCAAATTTGCTTAATCAGCTTTTAGTGTCTTGTAAATTTTGTATTAAGCGTTTCGTTTTAAAAGACACCACAAAAGATAAATACTTCATTAGAAAGGCAAATAAAATTTTCATTTTAATATATAGTGCATCATCAAGGTAAAATGGAAATTGTGTCTTACTTATGAAAATTAACTTTCGTATTCTTTATAATAATTCAGTCTCCAGGAGTTTTGATCTGTATTTAGTCCAAATAAGTAGAAAGTTTTGAGTGAGTAGTATGTAGTTCCTTAAATGAAATTTTTAAAAAATGCTGGAGTGTGGCACTTGGTTCAACCGCAAAACAAGCTAAAGGTAAAAAAGGTGTTTTTTGCAAATATCTCTAGAAATTCTAAGAATAATTAATATATTTATGAGGCTAAATTTAACGAACGAAAAATTCTACAAATAAAAAGCTTTGACTTAATTTTTCGGGTAAGATAAGATTGGTTAAATGTTTCCTTTATATTGAAATCTAGATACTTTCCGATTTCTTGGAAATTTTCATTGCCAAAAATAGCAAATTCAGAAAAGTTGCTAGTTAATATCACCAATGATCTGCTAGCACATGATAATAAACTGAATAGTCCCCATCTGCTATTGGGCATCTAGAAAGCATTTTATACTGTTAGCTATGAGAACTGAAATTTATGGTTTTGATATTTCATCTCTCAATCTTACAGTCGAATTGATTTAATTTAATTTTTTTCGGCGACAACATTCAACCTGAAATTTTATTATTGATTTTTATATATTATGACCTCCTGATTACGAAAAAAATATTTGTGCCCAAAAATTTCTTGTGCGTCAAAAGTTATATGCCCTTCTTGATTCGCTTTTCCGCATTTTCAACTTATATGCTTAATATATCTTATACTAGTAATCGGATGGGGATTTTAAAAATACTGGCTTATTTGGAATAAAATTTTTAAAAAATATAGATCTGTCCGATATGTATTTGTCAATCCGCCATCTTGGAAAAAAATGAAAAACACCAAAAATGGCAAAAAGAATCAAAATTGAATATCTTTTCTATAAGAAGGAGTAATTTCACCAAAGTTGGCAAAAATAACACTCATTTGTGGTCAAATATAATGCACCAATCTCAGTATGTCAAATAGAATGGCGCACGAAATAAAATTTTTAATTCTTCCTCAATTATCAAGGAGACATTGTACGTCATTTTTTTTTTCTTTTTGATTGTACGTTATTTTATGTACCTTTAGGGGATAGAGTTCGTTTTTTTTTTAATTTTCAAAAAAATTGCGTTTTTTCTTATTTAAAAAAATGCATTTTTACAATTTTCAAAAATGCATTTTATTTGACCCTCCTTTTTTTCACACAATTTTCATCGAAACAAAATATTAGTTTCATTACCGTCATATGCCATAATTTCACCTCATTCCTCATCCATAGCCGATTCATCAAAGGTATAGAAGAAGCATTGGCACAATTACTTTCTTTAGAATAGAACGTTATATATTCAGTTTTCTGCAGCTACACTGATTATTTTTACTGTCTTTCTTACAATTACAAGAAATATCATTTAGTAAATTTTTAGGAAAAGCATTACTTTCACTCATGACATAAGGCATTAAGCCATTCTCAGTTTTAAGGAACCCGAATTGTAACGGATCTTTCTCAAAACCTAACCATTTTGGACTTGGAAATATACCCTTAAACAGTGTTTTTCTATTACCTCTTCAGTAGGTGGAATTGCAGACAATTCTATTTTCATCGTAATATTTGCCAATTATTTTATTAATCATACGTTTGTAAAAATATATTTCTTTATGATGATTCCATGCTAGTTAAGTCATTATAACCAAAAGATCAATGTCTTCACCAACTATTATAACTTGATTGTCTTCGGTTTTCAAATCAATAGCAGTTTTAACGATTGTAGTATCCGCGTCTCCTCTGTATATTTTAACGTTAAAGTCATTTTCTATTAACTCTCTGTTCAATAATTTTATAAAGCTATCCTTATTTCTAATATGAGCTAGAAATTTTTTTTTACTAACCTAGGATTTTTTTCTAAACGACGAATGCACTCGTTATTCTTAGCGCTATTCTGTTTATCGGCATACACATCAAAAATAATACTACTCTAGTCTTGACTGCTCGGTTCTGGTCATTGGTCAGATATTCATATATTATTATACTCTTCGCAAAAACGAAGAGTATATTGTGTTTGATCGGCACATTTCTAAATCAGTAAATATTGGTCGTGGAGAAGAAAATTTCATTCCATTATGTTAGTGAACGAATTCTGAACACCTTTCAAAATGTCCGTCCGTCCGTCACGTTTCTTGTACTTAATTAGAATTTTTTTTTGTTTATACATTTTACCAATGTACATATTTCATAATAAGATATCTAATTCGTTGAAATATAATACTCGAATGATATATACTACAGACATTCCATTGTCGTAGTGATATCTGATGGTCCAATGGCTTAAGCTTTGTCTGACAATCCAACCCTAGCCACACCTTCCCTCTACCATAACCTATCTCTACCCTACCCTTTATCTTTCACCAACTTTACATCTTTAACCCCCCCCTCTCTTTTATGTTTGTACAATTTTGTTCTTTTATCTTTTTTGTTCTTTTTGTCCTCTTTTTGTCTTTCCAAATCCCCTCTAGACCGATAACATCCTCTAAATCTAAACTTTTTAAATCATATAACTTTTAACCTACTCTACCTTCCTCGACGGCGCACAGTGGGGCAGGAATTCAAAAACGTGGCATTTAACCGTAAAATGAAACGAGCCTAATGACTATATGTTGTTGACATATGGAAAGAGAACATATTAGTGCATTATTTACGCCATCTAACTTTATTCAAAGTCATCTCGCATACTATTATCTCCACGAAACTGGCGTTTATAAGTAGTATTTGTGTATGCTCTATGCGCTAAATTTGACAGAACTTTTAAGTGGAAAATCTATTTATATCTGTAGCTTTTGACTTAATTAAGTATAGATTCAATACAGTCAGGTATGTACTCAACATATTACGTTATTTTAATATAATTGCTTAAGTCATATAGTAATTATGGCTTCAAAAACAAGCCTATGCAAATATATCAATAAACTACAATATATTTTTTAAATATAGGAAAAGTTTACTTTCTCACACATCCACATCGTGAATTTGGTATATTATTGTAGATGAATTATTCTAGTTTAGAAATTAAAGTTAAACTGGTACTCATGTGTACTCATTAAATTTTTATTGCGATTTTAGCAAAAAATTTTGACATTTACAGTTTGAATTTGACAAACGCAAAGCCAGCGAAAGTAGTGTGCCCGCTTATTTACTTTCCGCTAAAACTCATCAAATTTATAAATAGATATACTGATTACAAGCTTTAAAACAATTAGTTATCAAAATTAGGAAAAACATTAACATGTAACACGTTAGGAAAATGCGCTCTCGTTATAAGGGCAACACAAAAATAACACAAAGAAATTTCGTAGCTTTTAGATTTTATTAAATAAATATAAAATGTTTTGTTCTTCTACATTAGTTCTTGTTTCTTTTTCCTGTCTTCGACCTCACCTCCCGAGTTGGTAACTTCTTCTACAAATGCAGCAATGCTTTGCCTTGCTGGATCTCTATTCATATTAGGTGGTGCAGCATTTAGCCCATAAATTACTCCTGTTGTTAAAGAACCAGAACGGGGACGCCCAGAAATTAAATTTGAAGGTAGTTCGGAAAGAAGTAAGCGCCTCAAAACTCAACATCTGCTTTCACAACTTGAATATGCAACTAAAATGAGTTGAGTTGAGGGCTGCTGGCCAGGTTGATGCACCTAACTTTTGGAAACTATTATGCGTTCACCTAAGCATGCCACTGAATAAAGAGAGGCACGCAATGTGTATAAGCAGAATCGTTCCAGACAAATGACTGCAGAGGAAGCTTGGTTGAAGGCAAACTATCACGACACCAGTATAACTTAATAAGATCTAAAGATAAAGACAGATTCCTATCCTATAAACTAGTACAACATGCGAAAAAGAATTGTTATCCAAGTAAGAACACATCATTATCACAACACATCACACATCACATTTTCTTCTGTGGAAGTAACACTTCAAGCTTTGTTGGATCACACTGTTCAACGTTTGGTTAGTTTACAGGAAGAAGTAATTTTAAGTTTGAAACCTGAACACTTCAAAAATTTGTGCTTGATGACAAAGTAATCGATGGTAGTTCTGGACATATCTCTTATTAACAAAGATTCGTGAAAATGCCGAAGAAAACGTAGTTTGGCAGAACCCACGTCCTTCGTCCACAAGATATTGCCGACCACTTAAAATAATCTTTGCAAAAGAATCATCAGAATTGACAGTATTTGAAAAAAACAGGATACACATGCGAATCAAAAATATTAAAAGATCAACTGTTATACTTGGTGGAAATATCTTAATTAACTTCTTTTCACAATGGTGGATGGAAAAGTGTGTAATGCATTGACGAATACAGTTTCTACACAACGTTGTTATACAGGGTGCCTCTAATTGAATATGCCAAATTCGACAAGGTGAAAATTTATATTGGTGCTTCACTATTTATAGATTATAAGACAAAATAATAACTAAAACCTATTCACCTATTGAAGTTTGGAATATGCAATTTGGGACACCCTGTATGATAGGTTAATAAAAGTAAGATTAGGAGTATCATTTTCTAATTAGGGAGACAACAAAATGTGAAATTAGCTAGAAATCACAAAAAAATAGAAACAAATATACTTAGTATTTTTTACCATTAATTATTTTTATTTATTTGCTTTTATCATGATTAGAGAATATTATTTAGGTATTATGCAAATCACAACTTACACACTTTTTTATAAGTTGTGATTTGCATAATACCTAAATAATATTCTCTAATCATGATAATAAATAAAAAAGTGTGTAAGTTGTGATTTGCATAATACCTAAATAATATTCTCTAAATATACTTAGTAGTTCGAATAACCCACATACTTCAGCCACCATATTGGAATACATTATTTTTAAATGTCCTTTTCAAAACGCACACATTTTTTTTATTTTCAGCAACACCAGCAACCTGTATTTACTAAAAATGTTTCAATTAATCCAGAAGTGAACGTTTTACGACGCCATATTGAAACCGCCATCTTTAATTTCTACATTTTAACGCCATGTTTAAAATGTACACCCTCAAAAATCCTTATACACGAATTTTTAAAGGATTGTCACGGGAAATAGAATTATTGCCACGTTTTCGAATTCCTGCCCCACTGTGCGACGGTCAGACCACGAGGACGTCATTTGCTCGAACGGGCTTTTTCGTTAACTCTGTTTTCCCGTATCAACAATCAAAATTTTCCCAAAGTGCATTTGCCTAGTGAGTTTTTAGTTATTTATAGTGTATTTTAATTAGTTTTAGGCCCATGAGGGCACATGTTTTTAATGTTTAATTAGTTCTTAAGTCTGCCTGTGGCAGACAGATGTTTCTAGCAACCCAATTTAATTACCGTTAAGCCGAACCGGACCCGCCCCGCCCAGCCCCACATATACCACGACGCTGCACGCCGTGATTGTCGGGCTGGCTCCGGGCCGGAATACGGCGAGGCGCATTTATGTTCGTTAAACACCCAATAAATTTGTTTTGTTGTTGTTGTTGGCAATCCAAAGGTCCCGTGTTCGATCATCGGACAGGGTGTATTTTTTTTATTTTTTTTTTTTCATATATTCCTTTTTTACAACAAAATTGGTATCACAAAATTTAGAATGTCCAAAAACTAACATTATTTACAAGAAAACTGCGAAGAGTATCCTATAGAATGTGTAACAATTATATAAAAAGCTCAGTAAATCGGCGAAGAGTATAATGCTTCCACTAGTTATTACTATGTGAGCGTATGCTTAATAAATTTCCTTTTCAAATTATTGAAGTTTCATTTTGTATTAAATTTTTGAAGTTATACGAGACTTTCTATAGTGTATTTCATTTTTTTTTCGATGAAAATTGGGTGAAAAAAAGGAGGGTCAAAGAAAATGCATTTTTGAAAATTGTAAAAAGGCACTTTTTCTGAAAATTTAAAAAAAAATGAACTCTATCTCCTAAAAGTACATAAAATAACGTACAATCGAAAGGAAAAAAAATGACGATAATTGACGAAGAATTAAAAATTTTATTTCGTGCGCCATTTTTGACCGTTCTATTTGACATGCGGTGTCCAGGATTGCTGCATAAATGAGTTTTATTTTTGCCAACTTTGGTAAAATTACTCCTTCTTATAGAAAAGATATTCAATTCTGATTCTTTCGGCAATTTTTGGTGTTTTCTATTTTTGTTCCAAGATGGCGGATTGACAAATACGTATCGGACAGATCAATATTTTTTAAGAATTTTATTCCAAATAGGTCAGTATTTTTAAAATTCCTATCCGATTACTAGTACAAGATATATTAAGCAGATAAGTTGAAAATGCGTGAAAGCGCGTCAAAAAGTGCATATAACTTTTGACGCACAAGGAATTTTTGGGCACAAATATTTTTTCGTAATCAAGATGTCAATACATAAGAAAAAAACAATAAAATTTCAGGTGGAATGTTGTCGCCGAAAAAAATCAATTCAACTGCACTATTAATGTATTATAAGCAGCTTTATCATTAGAATCCTTGTTGTACAATGGACCTGTTTGATGGCTGTGAGTGTATCTCTCTTATTACGTAGGTCGTTGTTAAACCATTGAACTGGTGACTTATCTCCTGAAAATCATTTTTTCAGTGGAAAATGTTTATGTACTAGAGCCTTAAGGTGTTTTCCCATATCGATTTTCTGGAATATCTTTCCAGTAAAGGTTTGTTTACTCTTGACTCAGTCCTTGATTACCTTTCTGGTTGAGCCTTTAGAGATATCCAACGTGGGTTGTGGGCCATTGAATATATTAGCTGCTCCTTGTCTCGTAAATTCACCAGCTTTTTCGTTGCCGTCTATGCTGGATAACCTCCCCCCTCCCCCGCCCTAATTCTATTCCACTCACCCAGAATTTTGAGCTCTTCGTGGTAGTCCAAAATAAGTCTGGAAGATACCTTATTAGAGGCCAATGCCTTTAGTGCCGCTTGACTATCTGATGCAATGAAGGTCTGCTGATTCACATATCGTCGTTTGATATTCTCACATACACAAAGCTATGGGGCTAGACTTTACTACAAGTAAGAACAAATAAAAAACATACGTAGCATTTAGTCCAGTCGAATTAGACATCATAAAAAATTTTGCGCACTGCGGACTTTTTTTGTGGAAGTTGTTTAAGAGGTCATAATAAGCAAGCACAGAAAACTACACTCTGCTACACCATGTGCGTCCCCTATTTTTAGGGGTTGAAACTTTGAAATTTTACTTATGTGTCCATATCTGTTTCCCTATTGCCCGTAGGGCTCTTTACCAAGTTACACTTTTTGAAGATTCATCCCTTTTCTACATAAGATATATATTACATATTTGCCGTAGGATAAACGGTTTTGGCTGTACGAGACCGGAAAGGTCGCGCTGTCCGAATTTGGAAGTCTTCTGTATAGGACAAACGGCTATTATTTCCAATCTACAATACTACACATACTAATGCCCTTAAGGAGGGATGGGATGATGATTTGCGGAAAAACTTTCATCGAATACCAGTAATGTTTTTGTTTATCCTAAAAGTCCAATTCATTGCGCATAGAAAATGTGTTTTTGTATTTAAGTAGGATCAACACTTATTGTGTAATAACGATTTATGTCATGTGTTCTCTAGTCTGATTTTTCACAATTTTTTTTTTGCGGCCTTATGGTTCATAGTAGGGCAGAAAGCATTATACACGTGGACAGGGCACATAATAGGGTGTTAAAATGGGTCTCTTGTTAAAATGCGATAGGACGTACCGTTTTCGAGTAAAACGCACTTGTTTGGTTATGTTTGCTTTGAGTTTTCATTGTGTTCTGAATTGTGATCTGATAAATAAATCCTACATTTTGGTGTTTTCTTTCTTAGGAGTTTGTTTTTTTAAATCATTTTCCGATGAAATGGACACATAATAGCTATTTCTCGAGGAAGGTAAAATTACTGTGGATTTTGTTATAGGCACAAAATAAGTTGCAATGATGATTCGAGACAAGCGAGAACCTTCAAATAGGGGAGTGAGAACCCCCTATTCCGTCCGAGCCCCTTCATTTTTTCATTAGCAATGTCCCTCATAAACAGAAAAAGCAAGAAGCGACACATAGTTTTATGTTTTCGTAGTCAGCGGTGAGTATTTACTAGTCAGTTGATGAAAAGTGTGATCTGAAATAATTTTTTGCAAACAAGTGCGTTTTACTCGAAAACGGTACGTCCTCTCGTATTTTAACAAGAGATCCATTTTAACACCCTAATATGTGCCCTTTTCAGGTATACATTGCTTTCTGCCCTACTATGAACCATAAGGCGGCAAAAAAAATGTGAGAAAAGAGACTGGAGAACACATGACATAAATCGTTATTACACAATAAGTGTTGATCCTATTTAAATACAAAAACATATTTTTTATGCGCAATGAATTGGACTTTTAGGATAAACAAAAACACTTACCAGAATTATACTGGTTTTGGTTTTTTTAATGCAACAATACCAAAATAGCCATTTTTGGCATATTTTGCTGTCTAGCTCCTAAACCAACAAATGTATTAAAATTAAACCAACGTAAATTTTCTTATATTAGGGTCGTACATACATAAAAAAGGAATGAGCGAAAAAAAGTAGGTTCACTTTTAAAAAAAAAAAAGGGGTTTTCAAAATTTCAACATCATGGAAACCGCGCGGTATTCGATGAAAGTTTTTTCACAAATCATCATCCCTCCTTAAGGGCATTAGTATGTGCAGTATTGTAGATTGGAAATAATAGCCGTTTGTTCTGTACAGAAGACACCCAAATTCGGACAGCGCGACCTTTCCGGCCTCGTACAGCCAAAACCGTTTGTCCTACGGCAAATGTGTAATATATTAGAGGAGGGATGAATCTTCAAAAAGTGTAACTTGGTAAAGAGCCCTACGGGCAATAGGGAAAAAGATATGGGCACATAAGTAAAATTTCAAAGGTTCAACCCAACCCCTAAAAATAGGGGACGCACATGGTGTAGCAGGGTGCAGTTTTCTGTGCTTGCTTATTATGCCCTCTTAAACAACTTCCACAAAAAAAAGTCCGCAGTACGCAAAATTTTTTATTATGTCTAATTCGACTGGAGTAATTATATTATTTATACTTTATATTCATTATTTAGATATAATAAGCATTCATTCATTATTAAAATGTGTATGTTTAAAGCAGTATACTTGCTAAAAATCGTGCTAGAGAAAAAATGTCTTTCAATTTAAAGCTTAAGGTATATCTTTTTCGTAGTGGTATTTAACAATTTACGGTTAACGAGTGAAATGGTTGTTAAATTTCCGCTCAGTTACTCTGCTTTGTTTTAAAATTTCATATTATTCCAACTAACAAATTGAAAAGTTGTGTAGTGCACTAAACACCCACGTATACATTCATTATAAAGTTTTAATTCCGCTAGAAAAAGTATAAATTATTCTAAGTGCACTTAAGGTCTGCACCATCCGCAATGCAACTTGTATTGCATTTCTCATAAAACAAAATTACCGACACACTCAAGTTACTAAAGCGATATGCCAAATTTCATAACAATTTAAATTTTCAGCATCTCTAATTTTAGTGGAGTCAATAGAGGCTGAAAATATGCATTATTTCGGAATAATTACGGGGAGTTTCGATTTTCCTAAAACCTTTTGATGTCACTTTTACATAGCTAAAAATAAAAAGTTATAAACATATAATCGTTAGGAAATTGTTTATCAATTATCTAAACAAAAAAACTTTTTTTTTATAAAATGATTATAAGTTGAGAAATCTTAAATGAATTTAATTCAAATTGACATATTAGGGGTTTCAAAAAGAAATAATACAAAATGGCTGACTTTTTGGTAAAAATTTCATTGAAAATGACGTAAACTCGATAAATTTCAAAAGTAAAAGTGGTTTACTCAAAATAAAACATTTTTGTTAAACATAATAAATGTTCAAATTATATTAAACGATATAAATTCATTTTTAAATATCGATTTCTTCAGATAATGGAAGTTCGACCTGCGTTTCTTGTTCCTGCTCTTGTTCCAAAAATATCTGACGGTATACAATCAGATCCGGCACAAATAGAGCAGGCTACGGTGCAATGTAAAATAAATAATAAAAAAAAATAATTAAAAAAAAGAAGCTAAGAAAACGTGATATTTTACATAGCATTACAAGATGATCTGTGAAAAAGTGCCCAAACTACTTTTACAATGCTCTGCGGACACACACACAGCGCAGCGTGCGGGGCAGGTGATGCGTACTGCTTGCCGTGAAGATGTTGTTTTACTTTCTATCTCTTTCTATTCTTCAAGCATTATAATTTGACTCATGGCTCTGTACCACGTAAATATTTTTAATATGTTTTCGATATTTTAAACAGGATAAACATTTTAGAAACAGTCAACACTGAGTCGATTTACAGAAAAAACTTTTTTTTTTCAATATTTCCTGAAAAGTATAGGTTTAAGTATACAGGGTGTGCTAATAAAAACTCCCAGGTGAAATATTTCGGAAACTACTGGAGATATTTGAATTCTGTAAAAGCCCATTGCTAGAACACATAAATAGCTGTAGTCTTAAATAGAAATAGTTTTTTAATATGTTGAGGAATAGATGGCGCTGCGGTACAAATTATTTTTTGGATGACAGGAACTTAGAAATGTTATCTATGTTAAAGAGAATTTAATTTCAAGTAAATTTCGTAATACGAAAAAAATTCGAAAATCCAACCGTTTTCGATAAATTTGAGTTTAAAATATTTAATTTTTGAAAAACGAAAATCGTCGTAACTTTCTTACATTAAGTTTTATATGATAGTTCATTTCAAACTTTCTGCATATACCGGAAATTACATTTATTACAATTTTAAAGCGCCCGCCCCTGTATTTTATTAAACAATATGGAATAAAAATAAGTTCCATGCATTTTTTCTAGTGCAACCATAGTAGCAATAACGGAAATACTAACGTGGGCGAAAAAATACATTTTATATTGAGTACATTCACCTTGATGAAATAAAACGAACTTCTTACGCAAAATACAATCATAGGTGCCTTTGGAATTCTTCATAAATAATACTGTCAATATTGACATTGCTTTACATTGATTGGTACAAATGAGGTACTCAAGAGGCCAGCTAGATCTCCTGATATTACCCCATTAGATTTCTATTTGTGGGGTTATCTGAAAAGTGAGGTTTATAAAGAACCAATCATAGACATGGCTGACCTAGTAAAATTTATGCAAGTGCTGGAGCCATGAATAGGAATACACTACTTAAAATTTGTGGGGTTGAGCTATTGAAAAGATACTGCATGTGTACAAACGAAAATGGCAATAATTCCGAACACTTTCTTCCATAACTTATTATTTGTCAGTTATTTTTTGTTTTTATTAAATAAAATAAAAAGAGGTTTTTATTTCATTGTTATTTCCTTTATTGCTAAGCTACTACTATGGTTGCACTGGAAAAAACGCTTGGAACATATTTTTATTCAATATTGTTTAAAAAAATACAGGGCGGGCGCTTTAAAATTGTAATAAATGTAATTTCCTGTTTAACCGGAAGTTGTAAAAAAAAGTTTTATTGTCAAATTATTCACATTATCTTTCTATGAAGAAAGTTTCAAACGCATTATCGTATACAATTTAATGTAAGAAAGTTACGGCGATTTTAGTTTTTCAAAAATTAAATATTTTAAACTCAAATTTCTCGAAAATGGTTGGATTTTCGAATTTTTTTGTACCGCAGCGCCATCTATCCCTTAACATATTAAAAAACTATTTCTATTTAAAACTACAGCCATTTATGTGTTCTAGCAATGGGCTTTTACAGAATTCAAATATCTCTAGTAGTTTCCGAAATATTTCACCTGGGAGTTTTTACTGGCACACCCTGTATACAGTATGTCCGCGGATGGGGTTTACAATAGGTGTAATGGCCAAAATTTTTAACTTTCTGGAAAATGTTATTCTTTACAAAAGTTTTTGTTTGCGTGAAAAATGACGTTAAGAAAAATTATATTTTTTATACGGGGTGCTCAAGAATTAACAAACTTAAAATTCCGTAAGAGTAAACTGGTTATACTTTTTATTTTGGAACAAAATGTGAAATAAAAAAGTTGTTTCAAATTATATGGTCTTTCCAAATTCAAAATTTCATTTGAATATTTAGTAAAATACTTGTCGGTTTTTGTCAAATTTTCATTTAGCTGATTGCATTCGAATAAGGAATTTGAATTTATAAATGCAAATGCACCAGACATTAACTTTTTTTAAATATTGCTTTTCAGTAAAAATTCTAAATTTGGAGTTGGTCTCACTCCAATACCTAACATGTTGTGAAGCTACAGTCCCTTTTGTTGAAAACGTTGACTCGTAGAAGAACATGATAAATTTATAAAAATTCGTGTTGCCACTTAAAATTTCATTTCTAACCCATAAACAAAAATCTAGTCGTTTTGCTTCTAAGGTATTGTTAAAATGAGGTTTGTATGGAAATATTTTATTCTCTTTCAAAATTTTTTGGATGCAAGTTTTTTAAACTTCTTCCAAATGCTGGGCTCGATTTCTTAACAAAAGTTGGGGATTTTCAACAACAGATGCCAACACCAATATTTTGACAGCGTCATTTTGATCTTTTTTCTTTTCCTTTATGTCAAGCACTGAACCAGTTTTTTAAATTTTTTTGGCCAATTTATGAACAGCCATTCTCGAAACATACACATTGGTAAATTTCTCACTAAATTGTTGAAGAACGTAACGGTATGAACTTCCACCGTCTCCATAGTATTCGAATTAAAAAAATTTGTGCTCGACAGTTAATATTTTAAAAATAATTTTTTAACGCAAATATGCCATGATATGTAGACGTAACTAGATAACAACGCACCTAACAGTCAAATAGAACATTACATGAATTATACAGGAGGTTCCTAGTCTACATGTTCAAAAAAAAATTTTGAGATTCTTTTCACTCATCGGATTCTTTTATATATTACTTCAAAAGTAATATGTGAAAGTCCCGGGTTTTTATCTTCAAAATTTCATCGCAAATCTCTTTATGTTCCGACTCCAAATATGTACTATTCCTATATACATTCATTTTTATATTTGAAAATATAATAATCCAATAGCTACATGTTTCTTCTTTCATTTAAGCTTTTGCGAGGTCAAGTTCATTAATTAGTTCAATAGTTACAACAAATTTAGTGTAGCGCGCCCGAGACCGCGCGCGGCGTGCTGTACTTACATGTCGCCGTGTTCCATTTTCCTGCGTTAAATAAAAAAATCTGCAGCCTACATTTTTGTTCATACATAAAAACTTCATATACATTTTTTATGTCAAATTTCCCGTACTTTCGAATGGCGCAATTACTACTCTTTGAAAGAAAAAATATTTTAAGATATATTTGACATAAACTGGTATTTTGCAGCTAATTTGTTTAATAACAAATTTCGCTCAAGGACTATTGTTGGTAACTTTTGGGATGTTGTTTTTGGCATGTTCAGAGATGTATTCTCAAAAGTTACCGCTTCCCGGAATTTTTCCTATGTGAAAACCTCTTTGACTCCACTATTTAGTCAATATTTGCAAAAATCTCAGAATATTGTCTTGAATCAAAATATGTAAAAATATACAGGGTGTTCCATTGAAAAATCGAAAGTTGCGGTCATTTCCGGGTAAACCGGAAATGGTATTATACCGTTTTTTATGTCCAAAAATCCACTTTTACAGGTAGTTTATGCACCCCAAATTTCAAATGGATAAGTTAAAAAATAAAGGAAATATAGAGGCGAGCCACTAGCCTGTGGCACCTGGTATATAAGAGAATCTAAGGTCTCAATGTTTTTTTTAATTTTTTGGCATTAGCCATCCAAATTACCACCCCCACCCATATCGTTTTATAGGTCTTTAAGGTAGACGATTTCAAATATTATATTTTAAAGTTCCATAAATAAATTTTTCTCATTGTGAAACTTGGATGGAATTTACTAGATGAGTCGCTTTGAAAATACATCTCTATCTGACATATATGATGAAATTGAATGAAAAATGTCAATAAACATTAAAAAAATGACAAGAAAACGTTTGCAGGCAATTAACGGCAAAATTTAGTGCTAAAAATATGTTTAATATATGGAGTTATTCAATTTATTCTTGAAATATTCTCTCCAAATTCCGCTCGTGGTTTTAAATGTTATGTATACATTTACCAAAACATATTAAATCTCGAGCGTTTAGCATGAGGAATTTAATGATATAGTAAATTGTTAATTTATATGAATTATATTACTTTTGGCAACAATATTTTACCGCTAAAATTCTAAGGACCACTTATATTCTATACGATAAAATAACTAAATTGAATAGTCAGTCTTATTGTGATATTGACCATAGCAAGTAAGTTTTCATTAGCAAGAGTTTTAAATAATTTTCTATTCACGTCCAGCCCATTATTACCAACCTTGCGTTATGTAGAATAACTATTCTCTATTAAAAATAAATCACGAGATGAGGTACTTCTCGAATAGTTTCCTACCAAGTGCGAAACACAATACCTGCAATACATAAAAATATAATATGAACCCATAATAATATTCGTGAAAGATTTTAATAAGACATCATTATGTGGAACAGCTTTATTCGAAATCCTGAGAGATGAGATTTAGTTCTTCGCCAGTGAATATAAAAATGATAAATATTTGCTTTACTTGTTTGCAACGGAAGCGTGTTAGCATTTTGTTTGTATATAGGCGTCTGGAACAAGAAATAAATATCGCACGAAAGTTGGATATGATGATTTCAGAGCCAACCGAGTATGTGTTTAAAATGTGTTTTAACCGCCTTCCATGTCACCTCAATGACTCTCTTAAGTCTAGAAGATCTAGATTTGTCTGAGAAAGGAGACGGGGCTCTACAGTATATAGTGGAATCCGAACCACTTCTTGGGGAAAATTTCCAATGAAAAATTTTTGCGCTATGTGGGGCTCGAACCCACTTCGCTAGGTACGCTCAGAGTGCAAGCTAGACGCGCCATCCCACTGAGCTACTGACCCCCTGAAAGTTATTAATCTTTTACGATCATGTACTCAGCTCTTAGTAGTCCCAAAAACGCCTAGAGCCTATTAAAGTTGACCAACACAAATAATTTTTTTTTAATTTTCCTTAGAAAATTTCTAAACGATCCCTCGCGAACTTTTTTGAATAAAAGTAACTTTGCAATAATAGAAGTCGGTTTATATATTGATTATTGATGTAATAAATTGCTTTTTTTCTTAAACCTCATTGAAATCAATATTATAAGTAATAAGAAATCAAAATAGAGCTATAAAAAATGTAAAATTTACAAAATTTACGTTTTTTTTATTTTGATTTCTTATTACTTATAATATTGATTTCACTAAGTTTTAAGAAAAAAATCAATTTCTTACTTCAATAATTAAAATGTAAACCAACTTCTATTAATGCAGAGTAACATTTTTCAAGAAAGCTCGTAATGGATCGTTTAGAAATTTTCTAAGGAAAATTAAAAAAATATATATTTGTATTAGTCAAAAATTTTTCTCAGAAAAACTTTTCACAAAGAAAAAAAATTGATGCTTTTGAATTTTTTGAAAAACTTAAATAGGTAATTACACGTTAGAGACCACCATCATTTTTTTATTAATTATACACTATACAATATATTTTTCACAAAACTCTATCGAAGGGGTAACGTAGTCAAATTGGCCAAGATAATGTTACGTGTTACACACCCCCACCCCCCCTTAGTAAACACCACCAGGGTAACACTAAACAATAATGTATAACTTACATACTAATTACTATTAATTACTAAATAAAGAAAAAGAGTATAAATTGGTTAGAAACCCGATATATTAATAAAAACCGCTGCCCAAGGAATCACTACTTCCACATCCAAGACTCTTACAACAAAATACTATATTTGCACTATGTGGAAATAATTGTTTATGGAACTTTAATGATATAATATTTGAAATCATGTACCCCAAAACCCCATAAAATTATGTGCCACATCTGTAACAGAGGTGGGGGTGGATGAGGTAAAAAAATATTTTGAAGCTTTTGGTTCTTGTACACACTAAATCACAATTTTTTTTTCATCCCCTTTAATAAGGGTAATGGTGGCTAATGCTAAAATTTTTTTTGAGACCTTAGCTTCTCTTTTGTATACTAAATACCAATTTTATGGACTCTTACCTGCTTGATTTACCCATTTACCCCCAATTTACCCCCCAACCCTTCAACGGAACAAAATGAAAATATAATGTATTTCCAGATCTCGTTAAAATTTCAAGTCAATATCTTAAACTGTTCCAGAGTAAACGTGCGCACAAAAAAAAGTTACAGACAGACCGACAGACAGACAGAAATTTTTTTTCGCTCAAACTTAAAATCTCGACATTTTAAGCCTATTTGGACAATAAAAAATTTTTAAAATTGTTTTGTCGTTACTATACTTCCACTGGATGTGGAAGTAATATACAAATGAACAACTGCTTGGATTACAGGTATTGAAAATTTTTTGGAGCAGCCTACTAGTAGAGTAAAATCTGGAAGTAAAGTCGCTTAGTTTTCGAGAAAAAAAAAAACCGGCGTAGAACCAAACCAGACTTAGTGGGATTCTTTAGTAAGATAATCGTGTATACGAAATCATTTTTTACGACATTTTTTGGTGGTCGAGAACTTTTTTATTTCGGAAAAACTCAAAAAAATAGATTTTTAATGAAATATGTTTTTTAACGTCTCCACCGCTATATCTCTGAAAATATTTGTGCTATCCAAGCTATTTTTTTTTAGATTAAAGTAGACACAATAGCGCTTCGAACAACGTCCCACGTGAACTCGATTTATTTTTTTTTAAGTTGGTAAAATAATAGGAAACTCAAACTTGTTATTTTCAGTAGTGTAATTTTAGGCAATCGAGAAAAAAATTTATTTATGAAAATTTGTATATACATGCTTCGTACAAATTGAAGCCAATAATTGAAAAAAGTTTTTAGGATAAAAATTTTTCAAGTCCCGTTGATAGTATTGAGTCAGCGATTTTTTTTTAACGGGTCAAAGTCATATTCTTGCGCGCTCGGCTGTAGCAAGCCTGCCGACTGCAACGATCTGACGGTTCCGGTCGGGGTGAATGTAGTAGTTTAACTTATATCAATAGGTAGAAAACCAGTAGTGATCAAAAGATCTAGGGGATCAATATTATTGTTCAATATTTCATATATTGTACAGTAGTATTGATGATATGTAATAATAAGAAATTGTACAAAAAATATTAAATAGTCTCCTTTTAATAATAGAAAGACAGGTAGGTAGATATAAATACCTAATCTATAAATATCAATCAGTGTTACTAACTACCCATCTAATTAGTAAGTTTATTAGACATTTTTAAATGAATGAAAGTAAAAACGTACGCATAAAATGAGTTTTATTGTTGAAATAAATTTTCTATTTGGATAGATAAATATGTAGTATGTAGTTTATGTAGGCCCTACATTAATAGCATTCTAATTCGTTCATATTTGCCTCGAAATCTTTAATAATGTTGTTACGGAACGACATTTGCACTCGTTGCAATATTTTAGGCTTTCCTTAAAACAAGCACATTTTCGATTGTCACAATTTTTATCCGAACAATGAATACTTAATGATTTTCGATAACTGCCACTTCTACGTGACTAATCTGACCATCCCTGCATACTACAGTACCTAGAAGTAAAAAATATGCAAAACTTCGGAAAAACGGATTTCGTTCATTTTTGGCAGTATAATAGTAAATGCCTCACAGAAAAGTTTCTATATTGTGTGGAGGCTTGCTAATTTATAGGGGGTGGATGCCACCCCCTCAGGCTGTGGCACTTAAAAAAATATATGTATTTATTGGAGCTGAAGTAGAATCAAATTTTAAAAAGAAAAGGTTCTATGCAATTTTTCACATAAATTGATAGTTTTGAAGTTATAACTTCAAAATTGCGATTTCAGCTAAAAAAAGAGGTATTTCCAAACGGCTTTCGTCAAGTATCTCGAAAAGTATTACTATATCGAATGTTGTTGTTGAAAATGTTGCAGACCAATTACAGAAGGTACAAACTGTGAATTAATTATATTTTTTGTTTATTGATGTAGGATTAATAATTTCGGAGATATTTAAGTTTACATTTGGCATCCAAGTGTTCATATGATAACTATTTAGAGTGAGAATTAAATATCGCAGAAACTGTGACACCTACGTCACTAATAGGTAGAATAATATGTTATTAATTAAGCTTTCAACTGTTTTTTAATTTGTTTCTGTAGCATAAAAAACAAAGAAGTTAGGACCGAAGCAATGTGCGTCTACACATTTTTTTAATGACAACATCGTCATTTTGTTACTGTAATTAGCCAGTAATTAAAAAAATCAATTTCAAACTCTGTTCCTCATTAATATATAGCATGACGTAGATGCTCAAATTTTTTGGTTTGTATACAGCACTTGCTTTAGAAAATAATACAGTTTAAACTATAAAGGTATTTCCGATGAAACGTAATTTTTTTTTCCTTTTCCAAATATCTCAATAAATATTAGTTTTTTTGAAAAATGGGTAGATACCAAAAATAAAGCTCATAAACTGATAATGAATTTCGCTTGTTAATTTATTTACATAGATTTAATAGTTTCGGAGATATGAAAGTTTACAAATGGCGTCCGAACGTTTATAAGACGAAAAATGCAGTTTAAATGTTAAATACTTCAGAAATTGTGACACCTACGTCACGCATGCTAAGAAATGAAATTAAAGACAATTAATTGCGCTTTCAAATTATTTTTTACTCGTTCCTGTAGCATAAGAAATGAAGAAGTTATGACGGAAAAATGTGCGTATTTATACTTTTTTTTATATAAATAGGTCGCCATTTTGTTAATCTAATTAGCCAGTAATTTAGAAAAATTATCTCAAATACAGTTTTTCATAGATGCTCAAATTTTTTTGCTCTTTTAAAGCACTTGCTTTAGAAAAAAGTGCATTTTAAACTTTAAATTTAATTTCGGAACACTACCAAAATATAAACTTAAATATCTCCGAAATTATTAATCCTACATCAATAAACAAAAAATATAATTAATTCCCAGTTTGTACTTTCTGTAATTGGTCTGTAAAGTAATACTTTTCGAGAAACTTGACGAAAGCCGTTTGGAAATACCTTTTTTTAAGCTAAAATCGCAATTTTGAAGTCGTTATAACTTAAAAACTATCAATTTATGTGAAAAATTGCATAGAACCTTTTCTTCTTAAAATTTGATTCTATTTCAGCTCCAATAAACATATATATTTTTTGAGTGCCACCCCCTGAGAGGGGGTGGAATCCACCCTTATAAATTAGCAAGCCCCCGCACAATATAGAAACTTTTCTGTGAAGCATTTACTATTATACTGCCAAAAATGAAAAAAATCCGTTCAATATGACATTATTCCGAAGTTAAAACCTCTAGTTACTGTAACTAGCATGCGAGGTGTATTAATTGCGTCCCAATTTCGCATTTAGCGCTGATAAAAAAAATCGCTGTTGCCAAACGGTACACTTTAGGAAAAAATATATTGTGATTATTAGGCTTTACTTTCTTCGCTGCATGTATGTAAATATTTTCAAAAATAAAAAAGTTTATCGATTGGTGAAGATTTCAATACATAAAATATATATTTTTAGTTTATCTGATGTTTAGAGAAATGAAAGTGCGAATTGTACCCAAAACGTTTATATTGGTAAAAGCGCTACAGTGTGACCTTTAATTTGATACGTAACAAATTTCGGTACCTTTAATAGTTTTAAAGATATGGCGGTGGAACAAAAAAAAAACAATTTTCTTTAAAAATACATTTTTTTCACTTTTTATTGATTTAAAAAGTTCGAGACCACAAAAAAATGTCGTAAAATATGATTTCATATGCTCGGTGGCATACTCAAAGGAACCTAACATGTTTGACCTGGTTCTACGCCAAAAAAAAAAAAAACGTCACGATAGACTTACGAAATCGCTGCTTTATACGTATTTTTTTGAAATAACGATGTGTTTTTTTCCAATACATATATTTGCTACAAAACTCCATCGACACGGTAATACATAAAAAAAATGTATTTATTAATAGGAGTACACAATAAAAAAACATGTTATGCTAATGATAATATGATAATATTAGTCGTCTTCATCACTGTCCTCATTTATTGTGACACTGATATCTTCTGCGAATAATTCAGACAGTTTTTTTTTTTTTTCAGATGGTTTCGGAATATCGTCAAGAAACTTTGTATATGATAAATCCATGTATAAGTAATAGAAAACTAACTAACTTAGTTTTCTAACTAACTAACTTAGTTTTCTGTTACTTATACATGAATTTATCATATGTAAGGTTTCTTGACCATATTCCGAAACCATCAGTACAAGTGTCTGAATTATTCGCAGAAGATATCAGTGTTACCTACAATAAATGAGAACAGTGATGAAGACGACTAATATTACCATATCTCATTAGCATAACATGTTTTTTATTATGTATTCTTATTAATAAACACATTTTTTTTTGTATTACCGTTTCGATGGAGTTTTGTAGAAAATATATGTATTGGAAAAATAGATCTCAAAAAAATACGTAATCTTCTCAGTTCAATACGTGTAATCCAAGCAGTTGTTTATTGATATATTTATTAATATATCGAGTTTCTAACCAATTTATAATATTTTTCTTTATTTGTTGTAATTAGTACATAAGTTAATACATTATTGTTTAGTGTTACCCTGGTGTTATAATTTCTGAACCCATGATACAGGGTGTTTACTAAAGCGGGTGAAACACGTAACATTATCTTTACCAATTTGACTACGTTCCCTTTCGACAGAGTTTTGTGAAAAATATATGTTATAGCTTAATAAAAAAAATGGTGGTGGTCTCTAACGTGTAAGTACGTATTTAAATTTTTCAAAAAATTCAAAATCATAAATTTTTTTCTTCCTGACAAGATTTCCTGAAAATATCATTAATAAATTGTCATGAGTAGATTTACAATATATGTGAAATATAAACACTGCTTCACTTGATTAAGAAAAAAAAATATTTTTCGGAATTTCCAAAAAATTTTTTCCCCAGATATTATGAAGTTTTCAAGATCAAAACTTTTTGTGGTAGTATCTTACGCAAAGATACATCACTCGAAGGAACCACACGCAAAAAGTTTGCAAAGGCACGGACACTTATGTTAACCTGCCATGGCCTTTCCTAAATTCAGAACAGTGTAATCATATAAAAACAGCTTTATCAAATATGAATTGTACAGCAGATAAAGCACTCGACATATTAAAATTAATGAGGATATTCATCACCTCGCGCTCCTGATATTACATAAAAACAAAACAATAATAAGAGCATCGTTAATCTGACCTACTGTAACTATTGTAAAGCTCTAATCTAGTTCAGCTTTATCAGAACTTAGCAAATATTGATTGGCATTCTCTACTCAATACTGAGGATGTGAATTATGGTTTTGAACGATTTCATGAGAAAGTATATGCCGTTCTTGATTCAATTGCCCCTTAAACTGTAATCAAAGAGAACAGTTTCCCTCCTTGGTACAATTTTAATAAAACTGTAAGTATTAAATGGAGACACAGAGCGTGGTGTTTGGTGTTGTTACAAAAACTTCGACTATCTTCTTGTATTTGAGGAGTTTAAATTATTAAAACCATATACAGGGTGTAATCAGTTTCATGTTATTAAAAAAACTGGTGTAGGGGAACGACTATACGAACAAAAAACCTTATATAACATGGGGTCTAAAACCCATAGTTTTAGAAAAAAAAAAAAATAAATAAACAAAAATTTCGAAGATTTTCAATAATATTGTTTGAGAACTGCTGGAATGTTGGGATAGGCTTTTATCTTCGCGTATGTCGGCGCCTCTAAGCATCAAATACGCTAATACGGCTCTTTCAAAATGTCGCGTTCCTTTGTTAGAGACCGCGCGTCGGCGGGGACACAAGTTGATAATCACGCTTTTTTATGACTTTTTAAAAGTATGTAAAGTAAGGTCTTTAGCGGTGCGGTAAAGGTCAAAGACGTCGGCGTTTTCTGAGTGCCTAGTAGATCTGAAGAAAACTATACTCTCCCTTGTGCAATATTTTACTTTCTGTGGACACTTCGTTAAGTACACACGTCGAACCCGTTCATTGTTTTTGTATGTTGCTTCTATTCTTTTTGAATTTTGGGCCACGTATTTACAGTTAAGATTTATTTTATTGACTTACCGTTCAAGTCGTTAAGTACTTGATTACGTACAGACGCTACTTGTTAGTTCTTTTTGTGTTGCTTTTTGGATTTTGGACCAAGTTTTTATTTTTATTTTCTTTATTGACAACGTTAGTTGATAGTTTAGTGTGGTATTTTAATGTGCATAGAAACCATAAAACATGATCCTACTTTACCAAATGTGTTGAACGGAGTGCGTATGTCCTTAGTTCGACGTGCCGAAAAGTGTGTTGATACAGACGGAAGCAATTTCGAACAATTTATGTAAATCAACAAATTTATTGGTAAGTTCTAGATTTATCGAATATTTTAGTTTTCGATACCTGATCGACAATTCGTTAAATAAATCAGATTTCTTCCAAACTTAAAATACACATAATTGTTTTCTGTTATCGTACCTCAGACGTCTAACTCTTTATTTCCCAATGTCAACCAATAATTTCTCATGCTTTTAACCCAGAACACTCATTTAGGTTACAAATGTTAATAAATCGCATTTAAATCTAAAAAATTATAAACAACAGTAAACGCTCCAATATTTTGTTCTAAATTAAAAAAACACATGTAAAGAAATGCTGTGTTTAAACCTCTACGCCCATAATTTGCTTGCAGTTCTGAAAAAAGAGATAACGAATTATTTGCATTTTTATAATTGGTTCCGTTGAGGCGGTCATCAAAGGTGCCGCCCTTCTTTGCTTTGAAACCGCGGGACGCCGCGTGCCGGCGAGAACGAGTCGGTCGGTAATCTTTCCACCTTTTATGACAATTTAAAGGGAACTACACGTCCATTGACCCAGAAAGGCAGTGGTTCTCAAATGTTTCCTACCCTAATATTCAAATTGTTGACCTAGGTCAGTTTTTCCAGTGCCCCTAGAGGAAGAAGTCATGAAGGTTTTTTGTTTGTTTAGTCGGTCCCCATTACCAGTTTGTTTTTAATGATATGAAACTGATTACACCCTGTATCAAACAGCAGGTCGATGTTGAATGTAAAAAGTATTTTCACGACATTGAAAATAATATTAAAACCAATTCCAATAAGTTTTGGCAGTTTATCGGCAGTAATAAAACAAGTAATAATTTAGCGACTGCTATACATCACAAGGGTAAACATTATATAGGCAACATGGAGTTAGTAAAGGGTTTCGCTGAATACATTTGGAGTTCATATATCTGTTCCAATTGAGGACGATCTTTCAGACGCAGATATTGTTTTTTTAACAATTGAACAGTATATAGAGCAATGAGTGTTAAATTCTCTAAAATAATTAAGTCTGAATACACCATAGGCTCTGACAAAATTCCTACTTTTACATCTCATAATAATTGAGCTAGTGTGTTTTCACAATTCCTCTCACATTTTTATTTAATTTGGTCTTTAAATCTAATATATTTCTCGGTGTATTAAAATGTTCTGAAACAATTCCTATATACAGGGTGGACCATTAATATTAGGCCATAGTTCAAGAGTAGATTCTTTGGACCAAAATATGAGGATATAACCAAACGCGCTTTCACATTAAATTTGTTGTAATTTTTTAACTAATTAACTAATTAATTAAATTGATCTCACAAAAGCTTAAATGGAAGAAGAAACATGTAGCTATTGGATTATTATATTTTCAAATATAAATATGAATGTATGCAGGAATAGTATATATATATGAAGTCGGAACATAAAGAGATTTGCGATGAAATCAGTAGAGGCTCTGCCATTTCTAAAATTTGTATCATAAAAACCTGTGTCTTTCACATTTTACCTTTTTTTTTATCCTGTTTAATAGTAATGTGTAAAAAGA
The DNA here is from genome assembly GCA_936432065.2 of Rutpela maculata. Classification (NCBI taxonomy): domain Eukaryota; kingdom Metazoa; phylum Arthropoda; class Insecta; order Coleoptera; family Cerambycidae; genus Rutpela; species Rutpela maculata. The sequence goes on along the minus strand of OW386293.2, from coordinate 121,340,860 downwards.
TCCGATGAGTGAAAAAAATCTCAAAAATTTATTTTTGAAGATACTACTCTTCCAAAATTTCAAAATTTTGAGGAAGTGATAAAATTTGACATATATATCTAACTTTAACCACCACTTTAACCACTCTGGTTTAAATCGCGTTATTAGATCTTTGTAGGTGCTTTAAGTGTATACTTTAAGATGCTTCAAGAGGATTTACCTTAAAAATTAAATCAACTCTTTTTTTACGAAAATAAAAAAAATTGCTTGAAAATTCGAGAAATTATGGGTAAAATAAATGTTAATAACTTTTATAAAAAAATTATTTAGCCTATCTATCCAGCATCGTTTATAGTAGAACCTCAAAATAAGCAAATGTGATGTAAAAAATATGTTGGATATATATAAATCTATTATACTTTTCACGAAATATTGAAAAAAATCAAGTTTTTTCGGTAAATCGACTCAATGTTGATTGTTTCTAAAATTTTTATCCTGTTTAAAATATCGAAAACATATTAAAAATATTCACGTGGTACAGAGCCATGAGTCAAATTATAATGCCTGAATAATAGAAAGAGATATAAAGTAAAACAAGATCTTCGCGGGAAGCAGTACGCATCACCTGCTCCGCACGCTGTGTGTGTCCGCAGAGCATTGTAGTTTTTGCACCGGAGCTTGTTCTATTTGTCCTGGATCTGATTATACAAACCGTCAGATATTTTTGGAACAAGTAGAGCAGGTTGAACTTCCATTAACTGAAGAAATCGATATTTAAAAATGCATTTGTATATAATTTGAATATTTATTATGTATAATAAAAATCTTTTATTTTGCGCAAATCATTTTTACTTTTTATAACGAGATATATTATTTTTTTGAGACCATACCATATTGAATATGTTAATTCGAGCGAAATTTGTTTGAAATTTATCGAGTTACGTCATTTTTTTGTGGAATTTTTGTCAAAAAGTCGGTCATATTAGATCAGCCATTTTGAATTACCTTTTTTTGACATCATAATCTGTTTCAGAGACCTCGAAATCTCCTTATATGTCAATTTGAATTAAATTGCTTTAAAACTTATAATAATTTTGTTAAAAAAAATGTTTTTTTTGTTTAAATGATTAATAAACAATTTCCTCACGATTATATGTTTATAGTTTTTTATTTTAAGCTATGTAAAAGAGATATCAAAAGGAATTCCCGTAATTATTCCGAAATAATGCATATTTTCAGCCTCTATTGGCTCCACTACTACAGTCGTATTCGAATCCAATCGAATTATCACAGTAAATAATTATTAATTAAGCAAATACGGATCAACACCCAGCAGCATATGACTGTAATTATGACTAGTTTCCCTTGTGACAGCTTACATCAAATCCTGCGAACTTTTTCCAACGTTTTTAACAAATTAATCTTATTAATCAAACATAATAACAGACTTACTACTCGGCACGTGATCGGTATTCCAGCTAATCATTACTGCGATCGATTTATGTCTGCACTATGTTCTAGGCTGGAGATACTTTCGCGATAAAATTCAGTTCAACACAAAAGCAATGATTCGTGAAAGCTGTTATGTAAATCAGACCCAAACGAACACGGAGAATTAAAATGATTTTACGCTAATTGTATATATTTTCGACGTAATTATTATACTCAGGATCAGTTTAGACTAGATCGCCTACAGAGAGTTGAAAAGTTTGGTAAAAAATATATATTTTTCAGAGCTTAATGTTTCGTTGAAATCTGTAGTAATTCCTTAATTACTTCCACATAGTAGTGGAGTGGAAGTATAATAACGGTAAAAAAATGGATTTTATTTGTTCTAATAGGCTTAGAATGTTAGACCAGTGCAATTAGATTTATACCTCGGAACCCGCCCAGACGACAGAGAACATTTTTATAGTGAAACCCACAAAAATTTGCAAACTGAACAATTTTTTTTTAATGAGTCCGTGAAAATGTGTATAATAATATCTTGAAAAGTTTACATTCCGTTCGGATGCAGAACATAAAAAAAAGTGAAAAAAAATTTTTTTTACCAATTTTTTCAAAATTTTTAAATTAAGTCAGGGCAGGAAAAAATAAAAAATAGGATAGACCACGTGTTTCTGAACAAAAAATATTCTAATAAAATTTTTCGCTAAAGCCACGGTATTCCTGGAAAAAAATAGTGAAATAACCTTGTCACTCTGCGCGGCTAGCGCACGGTTAAATGCATACTATGGAACCTCTAAAAATTCTTAGCTGTTCTATCGAGTGAAATAAAGCTTTTTTCTCTTTCTGATTACACGTTTTAAACATTTTTCTTAGTGAATAGGAGGATAAATAGTGAGTATGGTGGGAAAATATATAATTATCAATGCATATATAGACACCACACATACCCGCTGAATCGCTTGCATGCATTTTTACGTACCTTTACTGTATTGTATTTATTACAGGTACACCTATCCACATTTCAGCTATATCCAATGGATTCCTTATACATTTGTTAATGTATTGGAAAAGTTCCAGAATTTGTATTCAAAACAATCAAAAATATTTTCATAGTTATAAGGGTAAGATCGTGAAAATCGCAATTTTTTATCATAATCTGATTGATCATATTTTCTAAAAAATGCATACAAGTAAACGATTTTGTGTTTGAACATTCGAAAAATATACATTTTTTCCGAAATAGTGATATTTTATTTTTTCCAATGGGTCAATTTCTCGACAAGTTACAGCCTCCAATACATATATTTATAAAAAAAATCATCAAGCAAGGAAATTAAAATTTGAGATGTACTTTTTTTTTAATCCTCGATACTATAACGTAATAAACCATAATAATCATGAAGTGTACATACTTTTTAATACACATTTTTTCTATATTGTTTATTGCGACGATTGAGTTCGGGCGTGATAATATATATAAGTATATTTTTCCCATCCATCCTTTGCTTGTATTGTTTAAAACAAAAAATCATCAGAAAGCTACAATTTCCATCTTTTAAATGAACCAACACTCATATCGATTGAACAAATTCTGATTTAGTGACATGTAATTCAGTGCGTCGGTGTCACAGTCATGCGTATTCAAGCTCGTGCACGCATGGATCTCGCTCCGAGTTATAACGTTACACTTGACTATTTTTTTTTCGGGGAAACCGTGGCTTTAACGATAAATTTTGTTAGGACATTTTTTGTTCATAAATACGTGATCTATCCATCTGTATTTTTATTTTTTTTCTAGATTGATTTAATTTCAAAATTTTGAAAAAACGGATGAAAAAAAAAATTTTTTTTCACTTTTTTTTATGTTCTGCGCCCGAGCGAAGTGTAAACTTTTCAGGATATTATTCTACACAGTTTCACGAATTCATTAAAAAAAGTTTACACAGTTTGCAATTTTTTGTGGGTAAATACCTACGTCGACTGGGGCTCCAGCTATAATGAATGGATTTGAATTTTTTTTTTTTTTGATTCCTAATGCGATAAACTAAAAGTTTACCCATTGAAAATTATCCCAATTTCGAAAATCTGTTTTCCGCTGCAGGATTATTCGAATTATCTAAGATATATCATATTCAAAATATTTTTGGAAAACAATTTTTTTTAATTTCAGAGAAATCCGAGGGGGCAACCGTTGGCGAAATTTTGTACACCTAATACCTATTCTAGAAAAATACCCTTTATTTCCCCTTTAATTCCTTGTAATTCCCCTAATTCCTCAAATACCTTTATTTCCTCTTAATACCTTAATATTTTCTAGATTATCTCGGGAACGGTGCACTTTTTGATAAAAATACCTATATACAAAATTGTTCCTTATAAAATTCTCTATCAAAAATGTCTCTACACTTTTTTCCTAAAATTAATAGTACCGTGGGAAATAAGGCGCACACATAAGGATTGGTTCCGGTCAACACAATAAATTGTAATCTTTACTATAATCTATTTTAAAGTTCAATACTTAACGCTAAAGCAGTAGCTACTAAAGTCCGCCTAAAGTTATAATAAATTCCTCTCACCCCTATAAAATAACGCGATTTTTGATGAAGGGAGAATATTGTATACCGGGTCGCTCAGCCGATAGGGACACAGTTGTAACTTTTGAATGGGAGAATGGATTTTTTTCAAATTTGGTGTAGTGATATGGGATATAATTTCCAATTATATATGTAAAGAACCAAAATGGCCGACTTCCGGTTTCGATTTTACCCGAAAGTGGGTTTAAAATACCCGGTTTTTGCGTAAAATCCCGCACATTGGCAGCCCCGAACAATAACAGCGTTTACAGCAAGCTCTAAAATAAGGCAGTGACCTTGGGGTCGTCTGAGATGTAGTGGAAGACATTGAAATTTTTTACATTGTGGTGGTGTATAGATATTTATACTTTTTTCGCGTAAAGACAGCTTTGGAAATAGCCATACGGATATTCAGCGAATTATATGACCTGCGCTGATTACATTTGCGTCTCATTTACCAAAGTACTATTAATTATAGGAAAAAAGTTTAGAGAAGTTTTTTATAGAGAATTTTATAAGGAATAATTAATTCTGTTGTATAGGTTTTTTTATGGAAAAATGCATCGTTCCAGAAATAATCTAGAAAACCTCAAAATGGGGGTGGACGTCCTCTAGGGGATGAAGCACGCAATTTTTGAAACTTTATGAATTTTGTCCAATATATTACAATTTTAACTGTTATATTACTGAAGTATTACAAGACATCGTGCAAAGTTTTAATAATGAAAAAGCTAGTCATGGAGAAATTGTAGACGTAGGAGAGCGATTTGCTCTAACTTTATACAACTCTACCTCCGCAGAAAAAAGTCTAAATGTATACAGATTCATGACTTTTAACAAACTTGTTGGTAAAGCGAACAATACTGTAATATTATCAAATCTACCAACAACTTCTGCTGCTGCTCGGCAACACTTATATCGCGTTTTTTACCAAATTCAAACATGGAAAAACGTTGCGCTAGAAGCTACTGACTGGGGATGGAAAAAAGTTGGCGGTATATTAACCCGAACTATGACAACAAAAGAATCGGCTCCCGAATCTATTATATCACTAATTTCTTGTTCATGCAAATTAGGGTGCGAAAACAGGTGCAGTTGCAGAAGAGCAGGCTTACGTTGCTCCACAATGTGTTACCATTACTACGGACAAGCATGCATGAATGTCGAATCTATGGAAGACGATGAAGATTAATTAACGTAGGTAACCTTTTGATAATTAGTGGATTCGGCCTACAGGGGACACCACACGCTAAGTACTTTATCTCTAGGGTGGCGTGAAAACAAGTACCTACAATATACAATATTCTCGCTTATTTAAAAATCGCGTTATTTTATAGAGATGTGAGGGTGGAAGTGGTACATTTATTATAATTTTAGGTGGAGTTTAATAGCTACTGCTTTAGCGTTAAGCATTGAACTTTAAAGAAGATTATAATAAAGATTACAATTTATTGTGTTGACCGGAACCAACCCTTATGTGTGCGCCTTATTTCCCACGGTACTATTAATTTTAGGAAAAAAGTGTAGAGACGTTTTTTATAGAGAATTTTATAAGGAATAATTGATCAAAAAGTGCACTGTTCCCGAGATAATCTAGAAAACCTCAAAATAGGGGGTGGAAACGGCGTCCTAGGGGATGAAGCACACTATTTAGGGGTGGGAACTTTTCGGTTTAGTAATTCTTATGCTATCCTTAACATTTCTACCAATTTTCAAAATTTTATGAATTTTGTCCGATATAAATCGTTATATTACTGAACTATCATCGGTAGTTTAATTAAATTAAATATTTTTTCTTTACTAGATATTTTTAGTGCTAATCTCGGCGCTAATGTTTTTACAACACTGACGTCCTTTATATAAGAATTGGTATGTAATTCTTCAAGATAAACATTCCATTTCAATATTTTTACGCTCTAATTCCCTCCTAATACCTTTTATTTCCGCTTAATTCCATTCTAATACCTCGTAATAATATTTATTTCCTCCAAATTCCCCTGTAATTCCCTTAATACCTAATAATTCCTTCCGAAATACCTCCAATTCCTTCCTAATTTCTTCCTAATTCCTTCCTAATTCCTTCCTAATTCCTTCCTAATTCCTTCCTAATTCCTCCGATTTGTACACTATTTCCCCTCAGCGGTTGCCCCCTCGGAGAAATCTTAAAAATAGCAAATGTTTCTAATAGTTTGACTTTGAAACATTTTACATTTACAACATAATTCAAAAGGTTTCGAAAGAATGGGCTGATTCAGTATTTACTCTGGCTAAAATTAAATTTTTACTGAACATGAGTATATGTCTCAAATTGGTAGCATTGTCTTAAAAACGGTCTGCCAATCAGGACAGAAAAGAATTGTAGATTGACAAGGGGTGATAGGCGGTGATTGACAAGGGCTGATATGCGCAATATTATCAAGAAAGCGCAAATTCTCCCCTGTGAACTGAACTGAAGATTTATATCACAAAGCAATTTTTATATTTTTAACCGTTTCACGAGGGTCGCGTGAAAGAAATGTATAGGCAACGAAGCTTAAGTTTCTAGCAGAGATTTTTACTCGCATATATAGTTTTCAGTTTTCATTTTCTGTTTAATCGATGGTTAAAAGTTCATGTTTCTTATCATTTGCATTAAGCGGCTTATGCCCTTTCTGTCCAATGAGACTAAAATAAATATTTAAATTATTCCTTTCTGCCTTTCTAATACGTTAATTAGTCAACAAAATATTCAAAATGTTATAAATAAAATATATGGATCGATCAAATTTCTTTAAACCAATTTTATTCATATCTTTCCGATAGAAGTCAAAAAGTTATTGTTCATAATAGTGTCCCAAAAAATATGAATATTACTTTAGATGTACCGCAAGGATTTGTCCTTGGCCCCTTGCTCTTTCTTATCTACACCGCGGATCTTTATAATAAATTAAAAACATAGCAAATTCAAGGATACGCTGACGACACACAAGTATACCAGTAGCACACAGTTTGCTTATAATTGAATAAATTCTGATTTAGCTAGAATAAGTGATTTTATCTCATGACGTAAATGCAAGAAAATCGTTTTTGTGTTATTTGGAAACGCACGTGTTATAAAAATGGAGTAATCAATTTTAGTCTAGAAATTAGTAATGAAATTCCATTCACTAAAAAATGTGAAAATTTGGGTTTAATTCTAGACTTCTACAGAATTCTCCCAATGTTTAATGATGTGAATATTGTGTATGGCCCTGTGTGAATTCTATAACCCAAAACCGTATGAATTTTTATGCAAAGAAATACAAAATTCATGTTGTAGAATCATATTTGGGTTAAGAAAATTTGATAGAGTTATTGCTAAATTGAATTTACGTTGTTGGCTACCTACACATTTAATCCGGTAGCTTCATCTAATTAATTTGCTCCACACAGCTATACCCTCATACCTCAAATCTAAATTGACATTTCGTTGTAATCCATGTATTGTATAAATTAGATCTATGAATACATTAACCATCCCCAAGCGTAAAACTGCAATTTTTGAACGATCATTCTCATATATTCAACTAAATTTTATAAGAGTGTTGAAGATGACATCAAAAATCTTAAGTGTGCAACATTGTGTTTAGACGTTTGGCCGCCCTGTGCATAATAAAAATAGCTGCCCTTCCCTTGAACGGTGTGGAGGGCACAGACAATGTTGTCCGGGGAAATAAAAAAAAACGAAATGTATCAAAGTCATTATAACAGCCAATCCGAAACTGAAATGAACTAGAGACTAACAATATATTTTACAACAAAATGACGTGATGGTAGAGAATACATACATATCTATTTATTAAAATGAAGTATATTATGCCAGGCAACGAATGCTCAAAAAAGGGTGTAGAGGGAAATTTTAGGGACAGAAAATTTGACTTCGGAACTCTGTTTGGACTAGTCTGGAGATGAACATATCAAAAGTTCCCACGCCAGGTTTGTAGATACATACATATGGCTAGATTTGTACTACGGGTTGCGAAACTGCGATCTCGAGTTGTCCTACTTTTACATTTATTAAATGTTGACGTAGAGAGAGTGCATTTCGTCAAAGGAATGTTTCACAATTTCGGGGGCGTTGCCTAATTAAAGGAAATAATAAAACCGCATTACTAAAAACATATAAAAGTACCGCCGTATACTGGAATCTAATCGTGACAGCATCGAATGCCTTCAACACATCAACACTGCAGTTGTAAAAGAATCAACTACGTCTTTAGGTAACTGTCAGTACGTTTCACAAATGTAGTAGATTTCCGATAAAAGTAGGTCATAATACTTTAAGATGAAATAAAATTCACTTTATCACGTTGTGTACATTTGTAATTGAAACACTCACCCTTAGTTTAACGAAAATTATTAATATTTATATCTTAGTTTAATATAAATAAAAGTAATTCACGCCCAAGTAAGTGCGGCGGCTCGCGGCTAGCCCATCTGGTGCGGGGCGGGGAACCGTGGGTCCTATTTTAGCTGAACCAGAGGAAGACGCAACAATTTCGCAGAACTTGGCCAAAACAGATTATCTCACTATATAAAGAAAGTTAATAAAAAAATGATGTTAATTGTGGCGACATCCACAGCGTGAGTGATATTACCTAACTTTCTCTATTATAGTGAAACCAGCTGCTGTGGAACAGCCTGGAATATAATCGGACAGCACAAACAAATACAATAAAAAAATTGAAGTTAAGATAAAAATCTACTTTTTATTAAATCTTTTAAGTGATGAAAATTTAACATAAAAGTTCAATGCAATTATCAATAAATGACATGAAAGTACGACGAAATTATCTTAATGATACTGCACAAAAGTTTATAACCATGCTATGGTCAAATATTCGGAGCACTATAAAAATTACTAGAAAAATATACACTTTCTCACCACCTGATGATGGGTGTTGTAGAGACGAACCCTAGGTGAGGTCTCGTAGTCTCTGCTAGGATACCACGCTCCGCACCCTTTACTGCGACCCGATGATAAGATGTCTCGATACTACTACGCCTAAATATTTGCCTGAAGTTCTATTATATTTTCCACGAAGGTAAGTTGAAATATGACAAGATTCTTCTATTATCACCTACTGATATAATGACGGTTGATTATGAGATGACCAGTCTCCACAGTTAAACTTGAGTAGTTATTACGTAATGACGTAATTAGGTAGTATTATAATGGCTGATTTAGAGAAGATCAGTCTCCCACTGCTTGAGCAATAATTAAGAGTTGTGGTTGATTACGAGATTACCAATCTTTTACTGTATGATACGTGATTGATCACAAACTTCAAGTAACTCTAAGTAACTTTATAGGAAACTTTAGTACTTTAAATAGGACTTTATAGTAGTTTATACGACTTTATATGAAGTTTAGTAACTTTTTAAGAATTTATGAGACTTTAAGTAGGATACTTCTTGAGATACTTTTTAAGAATGCTTTTTAAGAACTCCTTTTTGAGAATACTTTTTGAGAATTCTTTTTGAGAATTTGGGTTACTTCTTTTGAGAACGGTAGAACTTCTGGCAAAGTTAAAAAAAGAGAAACAATTCGTTAGCACGTGGTAGTAAAAAGAAGGTTATGATTTAAAAAAATTAAATAAACTCAACAAATTGAAAAATATAGCTGAAGGCTGCAATATATTGTGAATTAAAATTATTTAAGAAAATAAATTACCTTTAAAATGTATGGATTACACTAGATGAATAATGATAATTTTAAAATTAACACTTGGCATCTGCCAATTTGTTATTTACCGTTGCAGAACAATCAATGATTGATTAAGTGAATGGACTCCAAAATGAAAACTATTATCCCCTCTAAGAAATCTACGTGGTAGTCGAAAAGTTTACAAATTGACATAGGCAACCTAACATTCTACAATGAGTATAATATGTTGGAAACCTTATTTATCACTACTTGAATTTATTCATTAATACAAGCGCGTTTAGATATAAATAACGTCGAGAGTTTCGAGTGTGGTATGGTAGCAAGAGACTATAACATAAAATAAATACATATTTAACATATAAATATAATGACACAATGCTTAGAATTAACCTGTAATAAATCATTAGATGAATACAATCACAGTCCGGGTGATTAATCTATAAAGATGGTAAAATATTTTACAGTAAGCTTAAGAAATTGACAGGATTTAGTGTGTTTTAATTAAAAGTGCGTATTATCTCAAATGGTATGCTACATAATGTATACGGTACATGGCAGTTTTATGCCATTAATCCTTAACTTTGTTTGTTATGTATGATTTAATATTATATAAGAATGGTTTATTTTATTGGAAAAAAAATGTTTTATGTTGCCAGCAGCATATTGGGTTTTTATATTTAATTATTATGAAGATAAACATAATAAACACGCCACTCGTATTAATCAGAACAGGAAAGTATGTGTTTGATTCAAAATTGTTCTTCTATTTGTTAGAGATGTATTACATGTTTTTGTAAGAACCATTACCGTTTTTAAGTTAAATAGATTACCAAAAATACAATGATGAATATTTCACCATTTCGTCGTTTTTCTAAATGTTTCAGTAGGTGTTTGCAATATAACATTATGTCTATATGAGAGCCCCCTCTGGTGCCGAGATAAAATTCCTGAGCCCTGCTCATAAGGTTTTAATAATTTTCATAGAGAAGTAAACGTGCTCCCAATGCTTTCTTGAAAAAAGTTTATTAATTTTACATGAACTTTAAATTTTAATAAGTTTCGATTTCGCCCACTTGGCATAATTAACGATAAATGAAATCTGCCATCCTCATAGGTAATTAGCTATGGGTGACATAAAAACCCATTTTGTTGGCCATTTGGGAAGGGTGGATAAGCAATAAAACTGAGTAGAATTCATTAAATCGATTTTGTGGTTGCACACAGACACCTGTGTCAATATTACAGATAATCACCAGGGTTGATAATCTTCTCCCAAGTCCTTTCTGCTCGGTATGTGGTATTTCAATTTACTCCAAAACCGGCTACGTTGTGGCTTCTAATTAGATTCAGTAATTTTTTAATATCTTTTACGACTGATAATTAGTATATGTTGCATAATAGGAGTATTTTTAGAGGTTCTAGAATTATGTTTTGGGTATTAGTCTAGTAGATAGGCAATTATTCTTGAACGAGAGCAAAGTAACATTCTTGTATAAATGAATGAATTTATTTTGAATAAATATAGTTAGTAAAATGTACAGTGTGTTCCAGGATAGATGAGGCAAGAGGTGTAATTAAAGGATAAGATCTTTTTTAATTTTGGAATGTGTGAAGTAAATTTATATTCCTGAAATTTATTAGTGATGATTTCTTACTTTATGAAATAGCTGAATACGAATATGATGTCTAAATTTCAAAATTAAAAATGGTACACCTAAAAGAGAAATCATGCAAATGTCATAGACAAAAAATTGAACCTAAAAAAACTTTTTAAAAACAATCTTTTATTATTATTTAAAAAAGGAAAAAAATTAAAATAAAAAAAATTAATTGTCTTAAAAGCCTGTCGCACGCGAGCAGTTCATACAGGCTTTAATTTTGTATGACAGAGATTGTAAGTACCTACCTAAGTAAGTATTTTTTCTTTTATTCACGCGACAAGCTTTCAAAACAATTAATTTTTTTATGTTTATTTTTTTTTTTCGTTTATACCTAAATAATAATAAAAGCTTGTTTTTTTAAGTTTATTTTACATTTAATTTTGTTTTTAAATTTTTAGTTACGTCTCAACCTATTCATTTATGATAATCGACCACCTTCCGGCACCATCATTACACATCATATCACCTAGGACCAGAGTACTCATCGAGATAAATTCAACGAGCCCAAACCCAAACTAATTATATTATTGTTGAGTTCCACATTAGTATACCAAAATTATTATGGTACCATAATATTGTATTGTCATCAGAAGTACACGCATATGCAAAATTTCAGCTCAATTGGATGTCGTTAAGTAGTTCAAAATTGACTTGCAAGAGTCCGCCTGAGCGTCTAAACATACTAACGTACGTAGAAAAAAGTTAAATAAAAGCTTGTAAAAAACCGCTGCCTAAGGAATCATTCCTCCCACATTCAAATTCTAGTCACGGGGGGGGTAACTACTCTACGTAATTACTCTTAATCTTAATCTAGTTTTAAATCTCCCTGCGGCATACAGGTGTACTAGTTGCAATTCTGTCGTTAAGCCAAATCAGTCCTTCCCCGCCCAGCCAGCTGCGCATCGTGGTTGTGTCGCTGGCTCCGGGCCAGGTTCCGACTAGGCACATTCTTGTATCACTGAATTGGTGGGAGTAGTAATAGAGGTAGCTAACATCAAAAAATATATTTAGGCCTTAGGTTCTCGTACACAGGCTAAATCACAATTTTATTTTTTTACCTCCTTCACTAATAGGGTGGTGGTAGTAATGGGGGTGATAATGGGGTGGCTGATAGTAAAAAAAAATGAGACCTTGGTTTCTCCCTAAAATCTCATTTTTGCCCTTTTTAGGAATTAAAGTGCGTGGTAGGGGGAAACTGACACGATAAAAAATCACACCTTTTCTAGAGACATTATCCGCCAGAAAATAACGTTTTCCCGGGAGCGACCAGAAAGTGACATTAGAGATCGACAAAGTCTTTTCCGATCCCTGCTCTTCTCATTTCTATGGAAACGAATTTGTGTTAATTGTTGAGATAAGTGTCAAATAGATAAATAAACTTGACTTTTACATGTTGTCAAAAGTCAATTCACAAGTTATGGAAAATATGGATTCAGATTTTGAAGTGTCGGCCGAAAAAAAAAAAATTGTACGTTACACGACCGAAAAGCAGTGTTTTGCAGGTCTCCTCAAGCTTCCAGGACTCACCTACGGTTCGCCCTGGAATCTGCTTGGGTCGACCTGCAAAAGACTACTTTACGGTCTTGTAACGTAAATTACTATTCTTTTGTAGATATATGGAATTTTGAGTTTATCAACTATTTTTGTCATTTCATTTATTTAAGGCCTCTTTAAATAACAAATTGTAGAAAACAGTCGTGATTTTTAGTAAAAAAACCGACTTCGTTTGTTAATGGTATATTATTCAACGAGCGTAAAGTAGTAATTCACCTGCGTGAGTTATTACCATTACCGTAAATTGAATACTATACTTTATCTATACGATTATAAAAATAAATATTAAATTGAGGAAATTTTGTTTAAATTACTCAGTTTGCTTATTAATAAACTGAACTGTAAAATTTAATTTTTGTAGGCACTTATATTTATTCTGCGATTTTTCGGGTAATAAATTATGTATTGTGTCTACTTGTCTTCATTCTGGTGATGTACCTATATATATTAGTTCATCTTCACTAACCGAATTCATCATTTTTGGCACAATTATTACTTAACTTAATTTGCAAACATGATAAATCACCTTCCTCCCCTCAATAATAATGGATCGTTGTATTTCACCGTATCGGAAAAGAATTTCTCTCGGACAGAGCCACCTTCTTCGTGTCGCGCGTTACGTTGATTGGGCATGCAGATAAAGGTGCTTGGCTCTGTACCTAGTGATTTGTAATAACTACTCATTGTAACTCAGGTTATTTGTTTATGGATGCTATTAATTGTTCAAAAGCAGTTCATTAATTAGTACCTAATAAGAGTAGATAAAAATATTTACTTCATAAAACCTTATAAAGTAGATCTCTAAAAACAAACATATTGTCCAAATAATTCATATTAAATCATTTTATCATTTTAGACATATGAAACTTCTCCCACATATTGGCAACTTTATATGGAGAGACTGTTAGAATGGGAAGTAAATGTTTCGCATAGTACATGTTGACTTTCAGCCTTATTAAATTATAACAATATACTAACCCAGTCGATGAAGGTATTTACCTACAAAAACTTGCAAAATGAATATATATTTTTTAGTGAGTTCTTGAAAGTGTATTGAATGATATCCTGAAAAGTTTACATTTCGCTTGGATGTAGAGCATAAAAAAAGTAAAAAAAAAATTGTTTATCCATTTTTTCAAAATTTTGAAATTAAATCAAGCTAGGAAAAAATAAAAAGTACAGATGGATAGATCATATATTTATGAACAAGAAATGCAATAATAAAATTTATCGCTAAAGCCACGGCCATTCCCGAAAAAAAAATAGTCAAGTAAAGTTATAACTCGGAGCGAGATCCATGCATACGCGCGCTTGAATAGGCATGACTGTGACACCGACGCATTGAATTACATGTCACTAAATCAGAATTTGTTCAATATAAACTATACGACTATACTATTACTTCCACGTCCAGTGGAAGTATAGTAACGACAAAAAGAATTTTAAAAATTTTTATTGTCCAAATAGGCTTAAAATGTCATGAAACGTCGAGATTTTAAGTTTGAGCGAAAAAAAATTTTCTGTCTGTCTGTCGGTCTGTCTGTCTGTCTGTCTGTCGGTCTGTCTGTCGGTCTGTCTGTCTGTAACTTTTTTTTGTGCGCACGTTTACTCTGGAACCGTTTAAGATATTGACTTGAAATTTGGTACACATATGTACTTTAACGAGATCTAGAACTAAATTATATTTTCATCTTGTTCCGTCGAAGGGTTGGGAGGGTAAATTGGGGTAAATTTGGGGTAAATAGGTCAATCAAGCAGGTAAGAGTCCATAAAATCGGTATTTAGTATATGCAAGAGAAGCTAAGGTCTCAAAAAAATTTTTGGCATTAGCCACCCCCATTACCACCCCCACTCCCTTATTAAAGGAGACGAAAAAAAATTGTGATTTAGTGTATGTACAGGGACCAGAAACCTCAAAATATTTTTTTACTTCATCCACCCCCCACTATCGACCCCCTATCACCACCCACCACCCAACTACCGATGTAGGGTATCGTTTTATGGGTTTTTGGGGTAGAGGATTTCAAATATTATATTATTAAAATTCCATAAACAATTATTTTCACATACAAAATTTATTCGTTGTGAGTGACTTGGATAAAGAATATGGATGTGGAAGTAGTGATTCCTTGGGCAGCGGTTTACTATATGAGTGTTGGTTCATGTAAAAGATGGAAATTGTAGCTTGCTTTTTTGTTTTAAACAATACAAGCAAAGGATGGATGGGAAAAATATACTTACATATTGTATATTATCACTCCCGAACTCAATCGTCGCAATAAAAATTATAGAAAAAATTAAAAACCCTTCAAAAAAATTCTTTCTTCATTGAGACCTGTTAAAAAATATGTACACTTTATGATTATTATGGTTTATTATGTTGTAATAAGGATGATTCAAAAAAAGTACATCTCAAATAATTTTAATTTCCTTGCTTGATGATTTTTTTGACAAATATTGGATTGGAGGCTGTAACTTGTCGAGGTATTGACCCATTGGAAAAAATAACAGATCACTATTTCGGATAAAATGTATACTTTTCGAATGTTCAAACACAAATTCGTATACTTGTATGCATTTTTCGAAAATGTGATCAATCCCATCATGATCAGAAATAGCGATTTTCACAATTTTGTCCTTGTAACTGTCTATAGTTTTGAATATAAATTCTGGAACTTTTCCGATACATTAACAAATGTGGAGTGGAATCCATTGGATATAATTGAAATGTGGATGGGGTAAATGTAATAAATACAATACAGTAAATGCGAGTGAAAATTCATGCGAGTTACGGCACGGCAGATCTGCTTCGATCCTGCGGCTATGTGTGGTATCTGTGTATACGTTTATAATTATATATTTTCCCTCCATACTTACTATTTATCCTACTATTCATTAAGAAAAAAATGTGTGAAAGAGAAAAAAGCTTTATTTTACTCGTTAGAATTGCTAAGAATTTTTCGAAGTTCCATAATATGCATTTGACCGTGCTCTTGCCCGCGCAGAGTGACAAAGTTATTTCACTGTTTTTTTCCAGGAATACCATGGCTTTAGCGATAAATTTTATTAGGACATTTTTTGTTCAGAAACACGTGGTCTATCCACCTGTATTTTTTATTTTTTCCTACCCTGACTTATTTTCAATATTTTGAAGAATGGATGAAAAAAATATTTTCTTTCACTTTTTTTATGTTTTGTATCCGAGCGGAATGTAAACTTTTCAGGATATTATTCTATATACTTCCACGAACTCATTAAAAAAATATATTCATTTGCCAATTTTTGGAGATTTCACCATAAAATGTTCTCTGTCGTCTGAGCTATACCTCAGCTTTGAGTGCATGCTAGTATTGACGTCACGGACTACTTTTAAATATTAAAATTAATCATAAAACTTTGATATTTATCTAGTCGGACGGAACTCCATTTCGCTACTACGCTATTTAATTGGCCCAGGTCCCCTTTTGAGGTGCACTTCAAAATTTATTTCACTTTGTACCCCACATAATTGTATGCATTTCATGAACTGCAGCAAATTGCTGTTCTTGTTTTCCAATGAAAAGGAATTTATGATACGATATCTCCATGGTGTCCCATTTTGACAGTTAATTATTAAAATAATAGTTAAACATGCAAAACCAACTTTGGTTTGTCAAGTTCTAATTGTGAGGCAGGAATTTAGATTAAAAGTTTTGTTGCAGTATGCTAGAAACCTACTTACGGGGTGGACGAAAGAATGAACATTGTTTATATTCACACTTGGAGCAATGTTAACCGACGCGCGACGATTCTGTTCTTAATCACAACGTCTTAACAGACTTTTTTGTGGTCCATGCAAGTACATGATAGACCAAATTAGACCGGATTTGAGGTTTTCTCTAAAACTCAGATAGACAAAAACCATTGTAGGTGTCCTGAGCACGATTTTCGAAAAACAAACAATGGCGTAAACCGCGATCATCTATTCTTTTCATTCACCGAGCTACAGAGCGAGACATTTTTGGATCACCTCTATATTTCAATTACCAAGAAGTGTCAAATCGAAAATCGAGTAACACATTTTTATGGCACTTTCTTGAGTAGAATCCATTGCTAATAAGAAGAAAATTATGCATGTCTCAGTTTTCGAGATATACAGAGTGTCCTCCGATTGAGTTCGCTATAGGTGAAACGGACAAAAAATTTTCAAATATTTTTTTCATATTTGGAGGTTCTCCCCTGCTTATCTAAAAAGTAATTTTGGGTGTACTTTTGTTTTTTTTTAAATCATGTAGGGCATGACAGTTAAGCAAAAACGAATTTCATGTTAGGTAAATTACCTTTTCTGTAAAAGATACAGCAAAATATCATAAAGGAAAGTTATTCAGATTAAAAAGTTATAGTTGTTTGCAAAATATCAAGAACATACGCCTACCTTGATGATTTTGATTTTTTTAATATAATTGCATTTTGCCCATTTTTTTTTTATTTCATTAAAATGTGTGCTTATGTATAAAAACACGCCACACCGAATATCAGCTCTTAAATCGCAGTACTTACTTTGCAATAAATAATTAAAGTTGAGATCCTCGCGAAAAGCACTGCGACGTCACATCGAGAAAACTAGACTCGCGTGGGGTCCCTCAGACTGGGCGGCGGTTGGCTTTGAGACTAATTTGCGTTTTAGTTTTGTCACCTCCTAACCTAACTTTTGTGTTTACGTTTGCTTGTCTGAAAATATTGTGTTGTGAATTCACGTATTTTGAAGATTTTGTTTAGTTTATGATTCTGTATTGTGTTGAGAAATGGAAAATACTTATTATAAACACTGTATAGTGTCACTCTGTAATAATACAACTATTAAATCAGTAAATAAAATGTTTATTCGCGTGCCTAAAGATAAAAATCGCCGATCAAAATGGCTAATAG
The DNA here is from genome assembly GCA_936432065.2 of Rutpela maculata. Classification (NCBI taxonomy): domain Eukaryota; kingdom Metazoa; phylum Arthropoda; class Insecta; order Coleoptera; family Cerambycidae; genus Rutpela; species Rutpela maculata. The sequence goes on along the minus strand of OW386293.2, from coordinate 121,323,050 downwards.
CATGCAGCAGAAATAATATAGGGGATATTTCTGAAAAGAACAACGCCATTTATGTATGTGAAGATCATTTTAATGGAAGTACCTATATTAAGTATAGCCAAAATACCCAGAATTGAATTTTTAGATAGGATATCTTACAGGTTACAGGTCAGTGTTAAAGTTTATTTTATTTTACCATTGAATGGAGTCTCATAAACTTTAATTTCTTTAAATACTATGTTTATTTTCTAACTCTCAGTGTTTTTAATGTATGAAGCCACCATAAACATATCTACACTAGGTAAATTGTCTGATTGTCTTTTTGAAAAACCTGCATCAGTCACACAAGCTTATATAAAAATAACAAATATCACTCGAAATCAACGAATATTTAAGATGTTTTTCCAACGAATACGTATCTGGCTATGGCTATATTACACGGAGTAGTATTTTAATTTTAGGTTAGGTTGTGGTCACTGCTAGTTGTTTCTAACAAATGCGCATGTGCATGCGGAATTGTCAGAGCCAAAGCAGAATCGATGTCGCTTGACGCCATCGTCCAACTTTCTCTATCTGACGTCACGTATCAAGACTGGGTAAAATCAGGCAGATTTTAATCGCTTATATTTCTGGAAAAGTTTTTTTTTTAATTTTTGTTGTCTATGGGGTTTTTAGTTCACGATTTTGAGTATTTTAATTCAGTTTTATGTTTTGGGCAAGTTCTCTATTATTTAACGACACCATACATTCATGTTAAGGTTTTTAAATTATGTAGTTAAAATTCTGTAAATAAATTTATTGACTGAAATGGTAATAAGTCAAATGTCGCAGATGGACAAAATATGTCATAAATTCGTAGTAGGGTTTATATAGACGTACCGATAAAATGAGTTAAACACGGCGATATTTTTATTAACTGAAAGAGTAATAAGCGCCGATGACCTGTTATTAAAAATTTAAAATAAAAATTATTTTTGTCTAAATGACTCAATTTGATGTTTCTTTTTAAGTGGTACATGACATAGTATATTTTTCAATTTTCCCTACTACGCTGACCTTTTTTAGATTTATCGTTTTAGGCTTACAAGAATTTGTTCGAGCATAATAATTTCGTAGGAGACTCGGCGCAATTTTTATACCAGCCTACCCTCATTAGTAGAACGTAAAGGAGCTCTGTGGCTGAGGGATACGCTAAATTTGAAGGTATATGAAATCAGCGGGTTGCTTTACATAGGGGAGAGTCCTTGCAACTTCCTGCGACGATACATAACAAACGAAATCTCAGAACACCAATCAAAATATAATTTTGGAAGCATCACAAATTACGATCATTATGCTGAAAAATTAACGTAAAATTTATTTTTTAAATAGGCAGAATACGTTAAGAACTAAGGACAATTTGCGCAATAGCCCAGTTAGACCAGACGGAATAGCTTTTTTGTGCGAAATGTCGTTTATCCGCATTTTTTTTTACATATAGTTTGGGATGCCATATGCACATGTGACAGGTGGGGCAACACACTATAAAATAAAAAAAACGTCCATGTTTTGCCATTTTTCGCTTTATTTGCAGTATAACTCGTAAATGAAGCATTGTTCGGAAAAATATCGAGAGATAAAAAAGTTGAGAAAACTGATTTTGAACATTTTTTTATTCTTGACAATTTCCCAAGAAATGCTTCTTTTAAGAGCTACAGACGAAATGGTGCGGGAGCTAAGTGGCTTTTTCGGACACTCATCGTTACAAGTATTTTCTATGCGCTGATTAATTCTATTGAACTTAAATAACGACAAAATAGACTTCTGGCATTGGACTCGTGCACCGTTTGACAGCTTGGAAGTCACACAACACTTAACCTCAATCATTCTTCTTCTTCTAGTGCTGTCCCCTTAACAGAGGTTAGCGATCATTAATAAATGCAAAACTCCCAGCTGTATTTTTTTTTAACTTTTGCGTGCTATCAATTAGTAAAGTATGGGGCCCCTGTACCGTTTGACAGCCGACATTCTTGGAGGTCACACAACCTCGTTAACCACAATCATTCTTCTTCTTCTAGTGCTGTCCCCTTAAAGGGCTCGTGGACCGTTTGACAGCCGACATTTTTGGAGGGAGGAGAAGGAGACACAACCTCAAATTTTCCGATTTCTCCATGTGCAGTTCGTAGTTTTCTTGTGATTGTGACGTTGTGTCTCGTTTCCTCCCTCAAAAAATGTCGGCTGTCAAACGGTGCACGAGCCCTTTAAGGGGAAGCACTAGAAGAAGAAGAATAATTGAGGTTAACGAGGTTGTCTGACCTCCAAGCTGTCAAATGGTGCACGAGCCCCATATGTCGGCCCGTCGAGTTGGCCATGGTTCAAGATATAAAAATCAGTGAAATTATATCATCGTTACAAAGCCAATTTTTTTATGTGTACACATTTTATATCTAGAATGAATAAAATAAGATCGCCAGAAAGTGTGGGCCATCAGGGGCGCAACCAAAAAGGTCAAAGAGGTAAAAAATCGGAGTTATATAATATCATCGTTATAAACTTTTTTAAGGTTGAGCATGTTTATTGAACTGTTTTGAACACAGAAAAAAATTCCCAGAAAGAAACTCCCGTCAGTAAGGCTAGTCAGAAAGAAAATGTTTAGGATTTTTGAAGAAAATTGGATTTTTTTCGCATATTTCATCTCAGAACTCTAAACTCATCGTTACAAGTTCTGGCTCCTTTTTAAAACGTAAATATAAGCTCCTTCAACAATAGAATAGCCTCCCCGTAAAGTTCTTAGTGTCAACAAAAGTACCATAGGCTCTTAAATATACAGGAATTTAACACTTTCGGCTAACTTGACTCCGTACCGTGCCTCAGATGTATCGTATCATTATTACCTTTCTGACTGCGCCTCCTGAGGGCCCACACTTTCTGGCGATCTTATTTTATTCATTCTAAAGATAAAATGTGTACACACAAAAAAAATGAGCCTTGTAACGATGACATGATTTCACTGATTTTTAAAAAGTGTTCGTGACGCTCCTGACAGGAGGTGCCCCGCCAGAAGTCGATTTTATGAATCGTTATCATCCATTAAACCATAAAAATATCTCAAAGTTTACTAAACGATGAGCTGCCGAAAAAGCCACCTAGCTCCCGCTCTAAAAGAACAATGCTACATTTCTATTTTTTGACTTTTTTTTTAAATGAATATAATAAATATTAATACGAAATATATGATCGGCATAATGTAAATTATATTTAAATGTCCAATTTACAGTTGAAATAAAATATATTTACAGAACTATATATAATTTCATGTTAAACAGAAAAACAAAGTAAAACTTTTTAGGTATTAAAATGATGAGAAAATAAATAAACAAATATATATTTTCACCAGGGACCGTGACCGAACCGAAACCGTAATCGAAAACCGCACCGTAATCACGATTTTTCTTCTAACCGAAACCGAAAATCGAAATAAGAGATTCTGGAAAACCGAAATCGTAACCAACATCCGGATTGGCGCTGCTTTGAAAACCGAAACCGAAAACCGAATTAACGCTGCTCTGAAAACCGAAACGGTAACCGAAAATCGAAATGATGTACGTTAGGTAACTGTAGCCGAAACCGATCCGAAAAAAATTTCGTTTTCGGTCCCTGCAAGCATTAATTCAATTTTAACCGAAAGCCCAACCGAAAACCGCACCGTAATTACGAATTTTTCCTAACCGTAACCGAAACCGAAAACCGGAATGTGAGATTCTGAGAAACCTGAGAAACGTGTTGGAGAAAAAACGGTAAAAGAATAGTATGGTCATCTACAACATAAATAGAATATTTACATCAGCGAATATTAAATAAACGTCCTGGTGCAGTTCCTACAGAGACCTAAAATGTGTGTACTTGCCGTATATAAATTGGCCAAAGAAAGCGGTATGGAGATAATATCATTTATTGCAAAAATATAATATTTAAATCAATGGACACGAAATGGACGTCAATCTCCTGTCCCTATATGGACGTAAAATATACATACTTCCCGTACATAAAATGGATATTCAGAGGACGTCCATTCCGTATAATTTAAAAGTAAATCCAATGATAGACGTCCGGTGGACGTCCAATTTATTTCCATGGACGTCACACAGTGGGAAAAATATGCCCTTTTTTGGACAAAAATCTGCCGACAGTAGAGATTTCAATCAAATTAAATAAAAAAATTACAAATACCCTTAAGACATTGTACTTTAGAGTAGTGCTGCGGCAAAGTGGCTTTGGGTTAACCTAACCTAAAAATTATTCCTCGTTTTCCTTCTTGGTCGAGAGACAAACGAAGTAGTGTTCATGTATATTGGGTACCAAATTCATTTTTATGGGATCATAAGTTAATTGACAATGCAACATAGGCCATATTACATCATCAAAAATTCAAAATGGCGGACTACTTTTTCCTTTATAACCTCCTTGATATGGGTATCAGATGAAAGGGCTTGGCGAGTAAAATACAATAAGCTATGTAGCGTTGCTATATATACAGGGTGTTTCATCTAAAACGCACATACCCACTTTTTGGTAAGTTAGAGGTTTAAAATTTTGCATACGCCTTTAAGTCAGGTGACAATGCAATGTAGGCTATATTACATCATCAAAAATTCAAAATGGCGACTACTTTTTTCTTTATATCCTCCTTGACATGGGTAAAACTCTAAGTTTATTTAAGACTAAAAAGTTACAAAATAAAATTAATAGTTTAAAAAACTAAAAAAACACGATTTTATTGTTGACATGATGGGCCAATTCTGAGGCCAGATTCGGATTCTGCGCGAAAAATTACTTCGGAAATTACCCTCAGCTGCCCAATATCATTCATGACCTCTTTATTCGCAGATAATGTTGGTTAAAACATTTAGGTTTATGACTTATGTAATACATACAATTTTTCACTTATAGGTTATATTACGTTTAAAGCTGTTAATTAGGTTAGTCTGAATGCATAGGAATAAAATCATGTGGATAAACAACTATCCTTATTTTTACCTGTGTGGATGAAATAAAAAAGTTCTTGTACACATACTAAATCACAATTTTTTTCACCCCCTTTTATAATGGTAGGGGTAGTAATAAGGGTGGCTAATGCCAAAATTTTGTTGAGATATTAGTTTCTCTTGTATATACTAATACCAATTTTATGGACTCCTATCCGCTTGATATACCTATTTACCCCCATTTACCCCACAACCCTTCAACGGAATAATATGAAAATCCAGTTCCAGATCTCGTTAAAATACATATGTGCACCAAATTTCAGGTCAATATCTTAAACGTTTCCAGAGCACAAAAAAAAAGTTATAGACAGACCGACAGACAGACAGACATTTTTTTGCTCAAACTTAAAATCTCGACGTTTCATGACATTCTAAGCCTATTTGAACAATAAAAAATTTTTAAAATTTTTTGTCGTTTCTATACTTCCACTGGATGTGGAAATAATATCTGCGATTTTTAGGTTAGGTTAACCCAAAGCCACTTTGCCGCAGCCCTACTCTAAAGTACGATGTCTTAAGAGTGTTTGCCATTTTTTTTAATTCAATTTGATTGAAATCTTTACTGGACATAAAACGGACGTCCGGCGGACATCGTGTGCTATTAGGGTTACTTTTATGTCAAATAATGTCTTTTTAACGGTGCATTGACAAAAAAAAAATCATTTCTCTAAATTAAGAGACAAATGTATAAAAGGGGATGAGCCATATCTTAATGTCACCCCGATTCCTCCTTTTTTAAGCGTTTTCAAACTGGACTAAAAATCCCTGGATATTTTTCTACAGGGATTTGCTGTTACGGTAATGCATTTTATATAGAGGTATATATTTAATATAGGTAATATCTTTCAGTATCTTTTCAATAGCTTCTAATGTATTCTCATTGCAGTGACATCATAACAATCAGAATATGGCAATAAAACACACATAAAAGATTTATTATTACTCTGACATAACTCAGTATATGCAGTGCTAAAACTGATGTGCGAGTTTTAATAAAAATTTTATTATTTTTAAAAATTTTTATTTAGAATATACTGTAACCAGAGGCGTAGCTATACACGGGCAATTCGGGCAGTTGCCAAGGGCCCCAGGCTTTTAGGGCTCTCCCGGGGCCCCACGAAATATTAATCTCGCGTTATATTTGCATTCGCAGTGGTGTATTTTCTACTGTATATACCAACTCAGAATTTCCCTTCTTCCCCGAATAAACGCGAGCTTCTCGTGTGCATCGCGAGACGCGGATCAATCAGAAACAATTTATCTTTCTGTCGTGTCACTTGTACCAGTGTGTCTCTATATACGAAAGTGGAATGTATTTTCCATATTCGAAGATTTGGGGGAGACGCCGATAATTTGAATTAATTCACAAACAACAGGGTATTTTTTTCCCTGGTAACATTCACATGATGCCCAACATAAAGAAAGTTTCACAATATTTTCGTTCAGTATGTAGAAGTTAATTAAATAATAGAAGCTGCTAAAAAGGTTGGATTTAAAAAAAAATCTTAAAAAACATCTCTAAAAGCTAAGAAATAACATTTCACTCAGTTTAAACTAATGTCTGTTACCTATTAGTGGAAATTGAAATTAGATATTTTTGCACCGATTTGAAATTGATATTAGGTAACAGGGAAAATTTCTTTGCTACTTTTCACTAATAAATAGACAGATTTTAGTAAAACCGAGTGAAATTGTATCTCTTACTTTTTAGAGATATTTTTTGAAAAACCTTTAGTAGCTTCTATTATTTAATTAACTTCTACATAGTGAACGAAACTATTGTGAAATTCTCTTTATGTTGGGCACCCTGTGAATGTTACCAGGAAAATAATATCCTGTTGTTTGTGAATTAATTGAAACTATCGGCGGCTCCGCTAAATTTTCGAATATGGAAAATACACTCCACTTTCTTAATAATTACACGTTATTTATAGAAGAGGAAACAACGAGTAGAATTTGACTCTGAGCGACGAAGCGGTGGTAACATGTGGAGTCCCCCAAGGTACTGTTCTTAGACCTGTATTGTTCTTAATATACATTAACCAATTAGTTGGCTTAAACTCTTCTGGAACAGTATTGTCTTTTTCAGATGACACCGTTGTGGTATACGTAGCTGACACCTGGAATGAGGTCTTCACTAGCAAAAGATGACCTGAAAAGAATTTTCAAATATTTTAAACTGTGAATATAGCCAAAACCAAAATTGTGCCCTTTACGGCGTATGAGAAATACTTACCTGATGAGGACAAATATAAAAATTGATAATGGTTTAACGATAAATCTGTCCTTGTCGGTGAAATATCTAGGTATCTATATTTATTCTTTCTCGAGGTGGGATGTTGATGTACGCTCGGTAGCTAATAATCTAATATTCAGATTTAACCAATTAAAAGAAAATGTCTCCATTTCTCAGTTAATAACCTTGTACTGAGCACTTGTCGAATCAATACTACAGTATGGGATCATTGGATTGGGTGGTATAGGAAAAACAGATTTTCGGCTACTTTTCTTTAAAACTGCCATGGTTTTTATGTATTCAAATTGACACTGTACACAAGCAGTCAGTCATAGGTATTAAACGCGTAATAGAACAGCAGCTAATTTTATTCAACTCAGAGCTCAAAAATAGATAGGACAAAGAAGCTTCATACACACTGGTCTCAGAATGCGAAATAGACTACTTGATTTCTTGAGAAATATGAACTCAATTAATCTATTTAAGAACAAATTATGCAAATGACCCTTACCAGAAATAGATATAAAATTCATTTAACTATTGATTAATAATAGTTTTTTAGCTGCATTCTCTTATTAACTTTGCCTTTATTTAACTTTCCCATAGAAAAACAGCTCAAACAATGATGTTGTCATTTTTAAACACTTAATATTAGTATTATATATACAGCGTGATCTACCATGATATGCGGAAAATAAAATGGTGTACTAGTCTTCAATGTGGGAAAGCCCCTGCAAAATTTTAGAGTGTTCTGAGGTAGGTAATTTAGTATATTAAATTATTAGTAAATATGCGAAGATACACTATTGTTCTTGAGTAGGTCAGGAACAGGTCGACGAACTTACTTGTGAAATAACGTATTGGAGTTTTTTACATTTCCTTAATTGGCATAAAAAGTGAAGCCTAGGGTGGCCCATCTCTATAGGGGGTGAATTTTTTTGCGTATTTTTTAAGTCTCACCCCACGAAAATATACTATTATACTAGGAATAATTTATGTCAAAGTTTCAGATAATTCGGTGAACGGTAACCCGTGCCGCATTCAGGTAGAAATTTGTAGATAAGATTTTATTACGGTAATACACTTAAATTTTACTTAAAATACAAATATCTACCTCTTTTCTCCTAATGTTTTATTGGTGTAATTATTTCCTAGAAATTATTTGTTTTGGAAGTTTGGAAATATAATGCACCTACGGTAGGTTTTTATGTCAGTTTGCAATTGTGTTTTACAGTGGTGACATTATAAGTTCTAGCATACGTTCCTTTTTGAAAAAACATTTAACGATGGCTGATGTTAGATCCTTACGAAAGGATACTTTCATTTACTTAGTTGGACACTATTCGTCACAAATCATTGGCAATAAATTGCCGTCTAATAGACAAGTATTACAAGTGCTCTTTTATAACATTCGTGAAGTGAAGCTAAGTGTACATGAAAGTGCTAAATTAACAATAAAAGAGGTGTCAGTTTTTTGGGATAAAGCTCGCATTCCGACACGTCAGGATTTTCATTGTGTTAAACAACTAGATAAACTTTATGCAGAGTGGAGGAACTTACAAAAATCGGCTAAAAGGGCCAGTGCGGGAGCCAAAGAAAAAAATTTCGTTGAAAAATTGGACGATCTCTTTGACATTTCTCATGCAAATGCATTGGAGTTAATGAAAATAGATGAAGATAAGCAGTTTTTAATTAACCAAAGAAAAAAGGGACATCCTGGATTTATGCATGGTATTGATTAGCAACTTGCTTCTCAAGAAAAATCAGCTGAGAAGAAATTACAGAAATTATCCGAACGAATGCAACGAAGTCAACAAGAAAAAGCTAGATTAGAGGAAACAGTCACCTGTCCATCATCAAGTAGTAATTCAGCCGACTCCAACGAAAATGAAGATGAAATAATCGAAGCCCAAGAAGAGTTGTTACAAGACCAGCCTGGCCCGTCACAGCCAAAAAAGAGGAGATTGTATGGAACATGTAACATCATCACACCAAAAATAGCCGCTGCATTTGATGCTTGCAAAATAAGCGACAGCTATGGAGTCCATATTTTGACGGCAGTAGCAGAAGCACTAGGACATGACACCACATCTTTGTCCATCAGCAGAACCACACTTCAGCGCTCTAGACAACGCATCCGCGAAGAAAGAGCTGAAATATTAAAAACTGCCTTCGGTAATTCTAAATTGCCGGCCCCAGTCATCCATTGGGATGGAAAACTTTTACCTTCTCTCACTGGAATGGGAAATATCGATAGACTTGCTATCTTAGTTACTAGTGGAGATATTGAACAACTACTTGGAGTACCAGCTTTGCCCAATTCAACTGGAAGAGAACAGACTGAAGCAGTTTATGATGTGCTTTGTGAATGGAATTTGGACGGAAAGGTAATAGCTTTGTGTTGTGATACAACAGCATCAAATATGGGTTATATAAATGGGGCAGCCACACTATTGCAACAAAAATTAGAAAGAGATATTCTATATTTTCCTTGTAGACATCATATTTTTGAGAAGTGTGTTTGACACAAAAATGCCTTCCTCATCTGGTCCAAATGTGCCACTATTTAAACGTTTTAGGGAATTTTGGCCTAAAATAGATCAAAATAAACTAAAAACTGGATTTCAGGTATCAAAAATTAAACACATTTTACAACCAGTTAAAGCCGAAATTGTAAAGTTTCTAAATGCAGCTTTAACTTTGCAACAGCCTCGTGATGATTATAAAGAATTTTTAATGCTTTCTAAACTTTTTGTTGAAGAAGAGCCCACTCACACGACATTCTATCAACCAGGGGCATTTCATCATGCACGTTGGATGGCCAAAGCCATTTACTGTCTAAAAATATTTTTTTTCCAAGATCAGTTCCAACTAACTAAAAAAGAAAAAATAGGTATTGAAGATATATGTCTCTTTATTGTAAAGGTTTATGTAAAGGCCTGGTTTACAGCGTCACTTGCTAGTCAAGCACCGCTTCATGACTTAGACTTTTGTAAAGAACTCATTAATTATCAAAATATTGACAAAGAAATATCTCAAGCCGCAAGTAGGAAAATAGTGAATCATTTGTGGTACCTTAATTCACTAAATGTTGGCTTATCTTTCTTTGATGACGATATTTCAGTTACCACTAAAAGAGAAATGGTTAAAGCTTTGAATAGGAAAGCACCAAATCAAGAGGATATTAAACGACTTACGATTATTACCATTACTTGCGTTGAAAACAAGGAAATTCAGGATATGCGAGAACACTAAATAGTTTTTTCAAAAATTAGGTTTGTCTATGGAATTTTTGGAAAATGATCCAACAACATGGAGGGAAAATGAAAGTTATACCCGATGTTTCAATATTGTAAACAAAATTAAAGTTGTAAATGATGCCGCTGAGAGAGGAATCAAACTTATTACTGACTATAATGACATTTTAACAAAAAATGAAGACCAAAAACAGTTTTTACTCCAAGTTGTAAATGATTATAAATCACAGTTTCCAAATGTAAAAAAAGAAACCCTGTCGCATGCTTTGGCCTAGTGCAAAAAATATTGTTTTTATTACTATATGTCTTGTAGATTTAGGATAATATTTGGTACTATGTATGAAAAAAACGTTTCATAATAAAATACACAAAGATAAAACGAGAGTTTTATTTTAAAAACTTCTAGTCTAGTTTTCTTAGACTACGAATTTACAGTAGTATGACACATGTCATAGTCACAACAGATAATGTCTTTGATATTTGTATGACTTGATTAGTCATTCTAAAAATAAATGTTGCGGATTAAAAAAAAAAAAAAACAATGCATCAACCAAAGAATGTAAATAATTCCATTTACTTTTATTATTTCATAATAATGCATTCTGCGGCACCCCTTGCCTTCAATTTGCCTCAATAATATTTTGAGGGGACTGTTTTTTCTTCAAATGGAACCATTTGCATAGGTGAGAAAAAAAAAATTTCGATTTCGAAAAAGATGGGCCACCCTAGAAGCCGCTCAGTGCGGTCAAAGCACAGATCAAAGTGCCGCGTTTTTTGCTTTCGGTCGAACAGTCAAGACATCGGCGTGTTATTGAAATATCTCGTATATTTAGGTACTTGTTTCAGAGTTCACCAGCATAGGGTCAATGTCTTTCCGATTTATTTCACTATTTTTGTAGTGTGATTTGATTAAAACCAAAAAGTCACTTCTATCCTCTCCAGCTTAATTGTTAATAATGTCAATCCCAAGTCTGATAAAGTGATATGGTTGTACCTCGTTACGTCAGATTAGTTAAAGTCATTGGCGGCGCATTTCTACAAAAAAATAAGGTCATTTTTTTTATCATTTTTTTTTAATTGTTAATTTTTTTAACTTCTTTCGGTGGGGACAACCTACTGTTAAATTTTCCGCATGTCATGGTAGATCACGTTGTATATGTGCGTATAATGTGTGTCGGTTTACGTGCACATATTGTATTGTGTTGATAGTGATGTGTATTTTTATTTTAATTGTTATTTATACAAATATTGTACAGGGGTGTTTCCAACCCATGGGCAGGTCCTTAAATGGACCTCTATGGATTTTTTCTCGGAAATGTTACATCTCTGGATCATTGTTTATTTACATGCAAGTATTTTTTATATGCCATTTTTATTTTTACCATATCCCAGTATGTAAATAAAATTTATTATTATATTATTATTATTATTATTATTATTATTATTATTAATTATTCTCATTTTTAGGCAACCAATTCGAGTAATTGAAAAAGTTTTAAAACCTTACTTGAAGTATTACCTAATAAATTTGTTTGAAACTATTTATTACTTTTCAGCAATTTTAGCAAGCTTTTCTGGAGGTTTTTTAACTTTTACAAATAATGTGGGTAGTTATCGCCTCATAATATTCAATGTACCGATTAAATTAAACAATATTTCGATACTAAATGGTGGGTGAGATAAATGATTTATCAGTGACGTTTTTATTGATGGATGTTTGCTTAAATCAATTATTTCCTAAAGCAGATGTCTGCTGGAAATATGGATTACACAGATCGTTAATGTAATCAAAACGATTATATATAAAACCTAATTTCATCGTCTCTCATTTGAAATTATTTTTTTTCTAATTCTAGCGTTTATTTTTAATATACAGGAATGTATCTAGAAATACCAGTTACATACTTCTGATGCAGATTCTGCATGCAAAAATATGAAAAAGTTCATATAAACATATTTCCTGAAATTTATTTATTTATTTATTTATTTATTTATACTGCATACAAACAGACAGAGTCCACTTACATGTATACATTGTTAGGTAAAAATTTGACATACATGTGCTATATAATAAAGAGAAAAACATTTAAAACAAATATATATGTATATATACAATATCACAAAAATATATCAACCTAACGACAAAAGAATATTTTGTCACAGATGGGAATGTAGCCTATTTTTATTAATATCAAAAATATCTATATCACAGGTTTTTAAAAAATTATTGACAATAATTAAACAATTCTCAATAGGGGAATTTACATTAAATATTTTGAATACATTATCTCTAACTCTTAATCTAACATCAGGTACGTTAATATTTATAGCCGATAATATATCAGATGCAACAATATGGCCATGTAACACATTAAAAATGAACAAAATTTGAACATTTTCACGGCGCTTACTTAAGAGAGTTACATTAAATTCAATTCTTTGGTGTTCATATGATATTAAAAGAGGATATGTCCCATGTTTTTTTAGATACATGGATCTTAAAAAATGCTTCCTAAGTGAGCTATGGCTTTTCGAAGGTGGTGCCCTAGACTAGGTTCTCATTTAATATTTCAGGAACCCCTTAAAATTAAAAATAGTTCAGGGGCGTAGAGAAGGGGGGTGGAGGCTCCTTCCTTTAAGGTTCAAAATTATTTTGTTCCGTTTTTATTTTTTAAATTTTGGCACCGAAATAAGATTCCCTGATAAAATTTTCATAAAAAAGGTTCTCTTTGTTACACGCCGTAGGACCAGCCGCTTTTTTTTTATATATAAGAACTGGTTTAATATAATTATTGCAGGTTAATTTTGTGACTCGAATTCAATAAATAATCTAAATTATGGCTTTAATTTAAACTCAAATGTCATAATTTCACAATAGTAACAGTTCAAGAGCAAAAAAGCGTCCTAATCCTGAATACTCTCAAAAAATGGAATGGAAATTTTTCTACATGAAGAAATTCATGTAGAATCTGTACCAGATATTTGTAACCGGTATTTCCGGTAATTCTGTATAAAGTTAAAACATATATCTAACAACATTTATTAAAAAGTCTAGGAGTATGTAAGAGGACCGATGTACAGAATCAATTCAAGCAAGATTATAAACAAATTAAAACAATTTCTAGAAGCTGAAGCCTGGATGAAATGACGTATATAGAGAAGAAACTGTACATAATATCATTTATAAATATTGCGAAAAATTGGAAAATTTCCTCTCGACATAGACAATATAAAAATAATAGTAAACACAAAACTGGTTAACTCTGGGTCTATGAGTATCACCTAAAAAATTAATAAAACCTTTTCATGTGCAAATGTGTCTTGTAAATACTGACTTCTACAAGAAATATAAAAAAATATATCAGCGTCTATTCTGATAATAAAAAAAATTATACTATAATAGAATTATTCAAAACTCTGAATATAAATGAAAAACGGTTTGGAAACTAATAAAGAATAATATATAAATAACAACAACAATATAAACAAAAACCAAAAAATAATTTACTACTTAGAGATAACAATTTTAATTCACATTTCGTTAACTTACCTAAATTTATTAACTCAGTTAAATAAAATAATAAAAAGAAACAAAAATAAAGCTCCTTTAATGATAGCATTGAAAAACAATTAACTACTCCTGAAATAGTTCAATGGTTTTAATAATTTCAAAAATTCGTGTTCGACCGGTCACAATAATATTCCCATTTAGACCAGTCGGAATAATTTTTTGTGCGAAATGTCGTTTACCCGCAATTTTATTTTTTTTAAAGTATATTATAAATTTCAAACATCGTCATTTTTTTTTTCATTTTTCGCTTTAATTGCAATATAACTCGTAAGTGAAGCATTGTTCGAAAATATATCAAGAGATAGAAAAGTTGAGAAAATTAATTTTGATTATTTCACTCATTAACGCTATAGCCAATGAGAGCCCGTTTTTTTCAAAACATTGCACCAATCAAACGTCATTATTAGTGGTAATTCAAGCTGGATCGGCGTTTGACAGGACCAACATGCAAAATTTATCGCTCTAATTTTTTAGGTCGCTGCAGCGGCAAATATGCGAAAATTTTTTGACGTTTTTTGTCGGGCTTTTAAGTTTTATCTATAAATATCTTCTCTAGCTTATTACTAAGTAATTGTTAACGTACTTACCTAGTAAATTGTAATATTGTATTATGTAATAGCAAACAAAAACACACCTCAATTCCAAAGCGAATCTTGTCTGAAATATATAGGCTGTAACTTTTGCCTATCTGTAACTATGTCAGTTTTCCTAGTGTTCAATCAGGTAACAATTACACACAAAGATTGTACTTAATATAGCTCATAATACAGGAACAAGTCAAGCACAGCTTTCAATAGCTCAATAACGTAGTTACAAAGGTAAGCAAATCATTTATTATAAATGTCAAGTACACATTCGCTCTGGAACAAACTAAAAATGTATAGTACTTACATATGGTAATCTACCAAAAAGTAACTCGTTGAATCAAAGCTGTGCATCAAACATTATAATTTGTTGTATTTAAAATTCTCTTTGCTTAACAAAGCAAACCTCAACATAATTCATAAACTTCGTAAGTTAAAAGTGAGGATTAAATACGTAAATATGAGTCGATGAACATTTATTTATTATGGAATATAACTTGTAGCGCTAGATGGCGCTCTCTATGTCAATCTCGGAACCATGGGTGTATATTTTATTTGGGCGAGACATCGGTACTAAAGTAGTGCTCTCTCTATCGTTCCTCGTCGTATTGCACCTCAGAAACGCCTGAAAGGTGTTAAGCCAGTCTATATATTATAATATCTAAGGTTTCAACTCGTTTTATTTACTAGTTGCCATGGAAACGTCACTAGATTATTTTAAAATATAGCGAATCTCCGTTGTTTCTACTGCGTTTGTTTCAGATTTGTTGTTTTGACAATATGAGTCGGTTTGGAAATATTTCTGTATATCAAATTAATGATGAAATTGAAAATAAAGGTCAGTAAACTTCAAAAAGTGACAAGAAAACGTCTGAAGGCAGTTAATGAGAAAACTTAATATTGAAGATGTACTTAATGAATTATTTATTCGTGAAATATTCTCCACAAATACCACTCGTGCTTTAAATTTTATCTAAAAATTTTTTCTCAAGTTAAGTCGCCCCTAGTTAATATAACTCGTGAAAATTGGCAGTTTATTATCAAAGATTAAATCCCTCCCGCTAAAGCGGTCGGGATTTAATCAGATAATAAACTGCCAATTTGCACTCTTTATATTACCAGGCAACACGCTTTCGAAAAAATTTTCGATAAAATTTTAAGCACTAGTGATATTACATACGAAAATTTTATTATTCTTGACATTTTCCCAGAAAATTCTTTGTTTAAGAGCTACAGACGAAGGAACAATGCTACTTTTTAGCTTTTCATTTTTTTTTGAAGTGAATATAAGAAATATTAATATGAAATATATCATCGGCATAATGTAAATTGTATTTAAATGTTCAATTTACAGTTGAAATAAAATATATTTACAGACCTACAGTGCTATTTAGAGCACTCGAGCGTGCATCGGGCACACAAAAAATAAATATGCACTTAATGTGGGGGCTTAGTTCATTTATCATAATGTTTCAGTTTTTAACAATTACATTGTAGTAGAATTTTTCAAATAAACTTATTCTATTCTATTATTAAGTTATATATGAAACGCATGTACACTGTACTATGAATAAAATAAATAGTCTGTTAGTGAAAATATGTATTTGTTTTTCCACCATTTATTTCCTCAATACCTGAAAAGTTTTATTATTCTTTTTTCTGTTTAACATGTAAATTATATATAGGTCAGTAAATATATTTTATTTCAACTGTAAATTGGACATTTAAATATAATTTACATTATACCGATAATATATTTCGTATTAATATTTATTATATTCACTTAAAAAAAATCAAAAGATAAAAAGTAGCATTGTTCCTTCGTCTGTAGCTCTTAAACGAAGAATTTTCTGGGAAAACGTCAAGAATAATAAAATGTTCAAAACCAATTTTCTCAACTTTTCTATCTCTTGATATATTTTCGAACAATGCTTAATTTACGAGTTATATTGTAAATAAAACGAAAAATGGCAAAAAATGGACGATTTTTTAATTTTAGAATGTGTTGCCCTACCTGTCACGCGTGCGGATAGTTGGCATGTTTGTGGACATCCCAAACTATATTTTTTTTAAAAATGTGGGTAAACGATATTTTGTAAAATAATCCTTTTTGCATCTATTCCGACTGCCCTAATTATAATTATAAAAAATCTGGCAAGAATTTATGAATAAGAAGAAGAAGACGAAGAAGTCTAGACAATTGTTAGCGATGCCTTTATTTGATATTATAAAATATTGTTTCTCTACAAGCTTATTCAAACTCAAAAAAAGTATTTTCAAAAATATTTGAAAGAATCGTTTTTATTGTCATAGTCAACTTTCTGAAAATAAAAGATGTATTTTCTCCTAGTCAGCAGAGTTTTAGAAAACAACATCTAACTTTTTAGATAATATGTACTTTAGTTTAGTTGTGAGGCATAGGTAAGGTTGTTGCAATTTATGTCGATCTTTCAAAAGCATTTGGCTGTGAATCATGACTTTTTTTTCTCAAGTAAACCCGAGAGTTATGGTCTTCGTGATAGTGTTTTTAAATCTTACGTCATTACGTCGTCGGTATCTAAAAGCAAGAATGCAGAATAAACCAAAGCATCTGCGGATTTTTCGTTTGTCAAATGCCAATATTGTAAGACGTTGTTTTTTCACCCCATACGATGTTTGCCCGATTTTACGCACAATCATACATACCCTAAAAAAGATAACTGAAAAAAAAAAACAAGAAAATCAATGTATTATGAACTTATCGTATTGGCTATCTAACTATTTTCGCCATCGTCGTCATATTAAAAACATTTTCATTATATTATAAAAATAATATTTTCCTTCAATTACTTAATTTAATCAACTCGAGAAATCTTCAACCAATCAATTACTTTCATTGATTACATTACATTTTGACGTCATTTTATGTAAATAACCATAATGATTCTTCCATAAAAATGTTTTACGAGCTGGCCATAAAAGTTGAATTTGTCAGTTTTATTACCTATACGGTGCAGAAAATATAGGCAATATGAGTAATAATGAGTATATTCTAGTATTATACAAGGTATGCTAGCGTATTTCATGTAAAATACGTCGAATTTCGAAGTCGCTCAATTTTTAAATCGATTCTGGAAAAATTTTGCTCGACAACATACATTATCTTTTCTATTAAATCCAGAAGCACTATGGCTGACATTCCAAAGTAGTAAGATTTGTACCTCTCAGATAGCGTGGGAGGTAGATACGTTCTATGGAAGATCTTAGGTGTAGGCTACAACACATTCGTAATTTTCCTGGTTTCACTATTTTGCACCTGTGTCTCATTTACTATCCAAAGAAGGGCACCAAATAAGTACTGATAAAAAGAAACAATTTGTTTTTGATGACATCTTCTCTGATCAATAATATAATATTGTCATTAAGGTACCAATATACATAAAGTAGATAATTTTATATTAAATAAAAAGTGTGAATGACTAAATGTAAATAAATGATTTAAGTATTTTCAATACATTTTTTTCTTTAAAATGGTAAGAATACTCTCATGTAATACAATATTTCGTCAGTATTAGCTAGAAGAGTAGTTGTTTTGATTGGTTCTCCAATAATGAGTGTTTTAAAGTATTTACCTATCTAGTATATTAGCGTGGTCAGATTAGGGCAACAATATACAGAAAGTAGGTAGTTTCATAATAAATAAAAAAGTGTATAAGTTGTGATTTGCATTTTGCGTTTATATTTCACTAAAATTATTTTGCTTCGTGGAGACCTTATGTCAACTATACTTTATAGGATTATGACATTACGATGCTTTTAATTGTTACAGTCTATTAGTTATTAATTATTTAACCCAACAAAAAACTAGAAAACGAAAAAGAGACGTTGAACTTTTTTATTAATTTTAATTATTATTACTGTTTTTATATTCAAAAGTACTATAAGGTTACATAAACTTTAAATTTTTCTTTGTTTTTAATCATATATTTTATAAATAAAATGGCAAATATTTTTTTTCAAAAATACTTAGTTTATCTATTTCTTTATAAAATTTGTTTAAACAAATACCAACGAAAATTTAAAGTTTATGTAACATTATAGTACTTTTGAATATAAAAACAGTAATAATAATTAAAATTAATAAGAAAAATGTTTCAACCTCTCTTTTTCATTTTTTAGTTTTTTGTTGGGTTAAATAATTACTAACTAATAGACTATAACAATTAAAAGCATCGTAAGTCATAATCCTATAAAGTATAGTTGACATAAGGTCTCCACAAGTTGATAATCAGTATTGTGAAGTATACAGTAAATTATTTAATAAAGTGTGTTAGTGGACATCTCTTGTTATAATTTCTGGAACCCACGAAATTTGCGAGGGTGGTTTCCTAGGGGTGGAAACACGTTACAATAGAGATAGAGTTTCGGGAGTCGGGACTTTTTTATTGGAAATTTCCTCCTCTTTAAGAATCATTCTTTAAAATTTCTTAAATATTAATAGTTTTCGAGTTATTTGCAAAAAACGAAACTCGTTATTTTTTCAATCTTCATTTGTTTATAACATTTGCAATTGTTTATGTGTGGGTTTGAAAATTTTGAACATTTTTCTAGACGTCATTCCGAATCCAATGAGCCTTCACCCATATTTTTACGAGCTTTATCAAGAATTATCATGGCTTTGAACTTGTGAACTAGTCTATTAGACTATTATCATTCAATAAATCTACAACGTTTAAAATTGCAAAAGTCAAATAAGTTATATTACTAGGAACAAAGTTATAAAAATAAGCCTTTCGTTCGCTAGCGATGCTGTCCGTTTAAATGTAGATTTTACGTTAGCTCAGTTCGTTTATATTTTAATAGTGGTAAAGGTGAAAATTATAACTCGCGCGAAATATTTATCATTCATGAATGGAAATTAATGAAAACACAAAGGAACTTAAACACGGGCTGATTACATTGCACTCGGAGGAAATATATCTCAAGAAATTCAGTTAAGCATTTTAGTATTCTTTGAATTTCGCTCCGGGGTTTGGACGTTAATTGTTCTTTGTGATATTAAAAAACATTTTGATCACGATGTTACCTTAGACCTTCGCGCAGACATGACACTACGCTGTTTCATATTAGTGGAGTCAAATTAGGATTTTAATGTGAATTGACTGGTCAGGGCGGTGTTTCTGTTTTAACCTGTTGAGGAGGTCAACTTAAGTGCACATCTCAGTTTCGCAGTTTCTGCGAGGTCGGTGTATTGTTTATTTAAACAATAGGCATGTTCACAAAATTTTAATTTTAATTGAAAATGATAGATTTATCGGCATTATATAATAATGTAACAATAAAATATTATATGTTTTTATTTTGCCAGTTATTCGTAACAGAAATTACCCCAATGCAGCGAGGCTAAGAAACGTTCCCAGGCAGAGGCTAGAGGAATATGACGACACTTACCTATAGGCACGCCGGCCTGTGTGTGTAATGTGGGCCCGTTGTTTTTTATTGAAAGACTAATGTAATATTATTGATCGGCATGTTCCAAAGAAGACATTTTGATTTATGATTATCGAATTACGGCCCCCTAAAATTATATTTTAAGCGAATTGTTTTTCGAAAAAAAGTTATTCTTCATTTTCTTTTTAAATTCACTTTTTCTACAACATGGCGTCATCCATACTTTCAAATTTCATAACCTAAGAATTTTAATTAAAAAATTGTCAACATTTTGAACCAGCAGCCCTGTAAATTATACGAGCATTAAGGATTGCCGAATTTGAAAGCATGGACGACAGTGGGTGATAGAAAAAGCGATTTTAAACAGAAAAAGAGGAATGACTTTTTTTTCGAAAAGAAATTCGTTTCCAAGTTATAAATTGTTTGATATTAATCGAGTCAAAAAACCTCAAAAAATGACCCAACCTCCTGAAAAATCCGAAAGTTTTGAAACTTCGCACACTTATTTAGAGGTACCTAAGAATGAATATACCGAAAGTCCTCATGAATATGAGGCGAGCTCTAGCGGCAATTAGCGAAAATAGGGCACTTTCTTTGGTTTTTCGTTAATATCTCGAGAACCGTTGGTCGGAGGCAAAAGTTGATTATATACATAATTAAGGCTTATCAAAAAATGATTATATACATTTTTCTCGTATTCCCAATGGTTCCCGAGTTACAGGCGCTAAAAGAGAGCGTTTTGTGAAAAACCACGCTAGGGCGGTACAATATGGCATTTCTAATAATATTTGACATATAGTTTACCTACATTTTTGTATAGGTACTAAGGATAATTGAGGAGATAAACTTCACAACTTTGTATAAAAAAAACTTCAAAACTTTGTATAAAAAGCACATGATGTATGTTACTTATGATGTATATTGATGAGGCACATGATGTAGGTATATTAAACAATGAAATATATGAACAAACAAAATCCTGAGGTTATTCCAAGGAAAATTTTGTACAGAAAAATCAATCAGCTCTGAATCGCTTCTTGGTAGAAGGCCCTGCAATTTGATTATCTTGGCCAGCTTCTACACTTGCTGCCTGAAACAATAGGTAAGTATGCATGAGATGAAGGTGTGAGAGAACCATTATACAAATAAAAACATGTCAGTAAAAGAAAGTATATAAGAAATAAATAAAACAGAAGAAGTAAATATAAGAAAGTAGTAAGCGGCCAGTAAAACAACATATGAACATGACAACCGATTTATGTATACTATTGCAAGGTAAATGAATAATAAAAAAAATACAAATGTGCAATCTCACCTGACTTCAGTGTTTGTTATTTGCACTGAACGATCTGCTTCTTCAACGTTTATGACATCGGGATCATCAGGGTCATCAAAGTCTTCTTCGAGGTTGGACATAACACCATTCAAGCATTCGCCATGGCAGTTGTGACAAATGCTTGTACACATTATTTCTGCCTTTCGACAGCCACATCTGTTCCCACATCCAGTTGTACATGTGCAACAAATGAGGTTAAGGACAGCTTCAGGTGCTGCTGGATCCTCTGTTGTCACAGGGATTAGCCCACCCCAAGCCCAACCCCACTGTACAGGAGGAACTTCATTCCCAAGTCAAAATTGAATTTGGTGGTACACTCGAAAAGCATGCTGTCTTGCTGCTCCTTCTGTGGGCGGCAGAGCAGAAAGGTCGGGTTTAGCATTGGGTACAGATTTGGTGAAAGCATTGTAACGGTACATGTTAAGAGAGGTTTGCTTTCTGGGCGCATTGTACAATGCAAGGAATATTTTGTTTCCAGCAGCAGCTACAGCCTCATGGGATGAACTTGGGCTGTTAAATATGTCAGCAATACCTTGCAGTACAGCTTGCTTCTTGAACAACTTGAAACAGGTGACGATAGGGGGGGGGGGGGGGGGCGATAGCAGTAGCGGCTCGTCGGAGTGGGCATTGTAAGTACTATATTTAATTTAGTAACTTATTATTGTCAAATATTATTAGAAATGCCATATTGTACCGCCCTAGCGTGGTTTTTCACAAAACGCTCTCTTTTAGCGCCTATAACTATTGGGAATACGAGAAAAATGTATATAATCATTTTTGTAGCAAATTTGATAAGCCTTAATTATGTATATAATCAACTTTTGCCTCCGACCAACGGTTCTCGAGATATTAACGAAAAACCAAAGAAAGTGCCCCATTTTCGCTAATTGCCGCTAGAGCTCGCCTCATATTCATGAGGACTTTCGGTATATTCATTCTTAGGTACCTTTAAATAAGTATGCGAAGTTTCAAAACTTTCGGATTTTTCAGGAGGTTAAACATTGTTTTGACTGGACTATATTATTTTTCGTAATTTTTCAATGAAAATTCTTAGTTTATGAAAATTTGAAAGTATAGATGACGCTGGGTTGTAGAGAAAGTGAATTTAAATAGAAAATGAAGAATGACTTTTTTTCGAAATACAATTCGTTCAAAAGTTATTAATTATTTAATATTTGAAAAATATGATTTTATGGGGCCGTAATTCGAAAATTATAAATCAAAATATCTTCAAAATTTGGATATAGGGATTCTAGAGCATGCTGATCAATAATATTACATTCGTTTTTCAATAAAAAACAACGGGCCCTCATTACACATACGGGCCTGCGTACTGCAAGGTAAGTGACGTCATATAACTAGCCTCTGCCTGGGAACGTTTCTTAGCCTCGCTGCATTTGTGTGATTTCTATTACGAATAATTGACAAAATTAAAATATTTATTAATAAAAAAAATCTGATTTTGGTACTCTGGACTCTAATGTATGGTTTTAACTAATATTAATGAATATTATTTTTTTTGTGAACATTCCTATTTAATTTTTTAGACCGTGTTCTCCATCGGTTTTCTTTGAATATCTCGAAATCTATAAGACCTATGGAAAACAATAAAAAGAAGGAAAGTGTTCATTTTCTTGATCTTAAAATACTTATAGAAAGCTACGATTTGAGCCACGTACACATTTCTTGGTTTTGGTGGCAGGATTTCACAAGGGTGCAAATTTCTAGCAACAGTTGTATCAGGCGCGCAGCCAGGGGGGGGGGCCATGGGGCCCGGCCCCCCCCCCAAGCCGTCTTCCATGAACCAAAAAATAAAGAAGCATAATCACTATTAGTACAAATAGTCCCTTCAAATTAGGAAATATTTAAGAAAATTTTCCCACAATTATGAGACCTATAAAAAAGTGAAGTATTTGGGTTGTCTAAACATGATTTTCACCCTCCGCAGTTCTAGAAAAGGGTGGTTTTTGAGAAATATATACATATATATCAATTTTAGCGTTTTTTTCGTCTTTTTCTCTATATTGAGGAAAAACTATGCATTTTGGTGAAAAGTATCAAGAGAGCAAAGTAGTAGTGCATAAAATTTCCTATAAATTTTGTCTCTATATTTTTTTTCGAATTCCCCTTAGTTTCGCCGCTAGAGGGCGCGAGAAAAAAAATAAATATACATATAGACTTTTGCGCCTTTTTTTATATTTTGAACCAAAATTATGCATTTTTATGAAAAATTACAAATTATTTACTTTAATTAATTACAATTTACAAAATTACATGGTGTTTTCTAGTTTTTTTTTCTTTTTTCATAAAAATATTATATATATTTTATGTTCTACAACTTTGATCTCACGTAATTTTTCATAAAAATGCATAATTTTGGCTCAAAATCTAAAAAAAGGCGCAAAAGTCCATATGTATATTTATTTCTTTCGTGCCCTCTAGCGGCGAAACTAAGCGGAATTCGAAAAAAAAAATGGTAGAGACGAAGTTTATAGGAAATTTTATGCTCTACAACTTTGCTCTCTAGATATTTTTCACCAAAATGCATGGTTTTTCCTCAAAATAGAGAAGAAGACGAAAAAAACGCTAAAATTCATATATATGTATATATTTCTCAAAAACCACCCATTTTTAGATTAGACAACCCAAATACTTAACTTCTTACAGGTCTCATACTGTGGGAAGATTTTCCATAAAACAGCGAAAAGTTTTTCCCAACCTCTGGGGAGGCTGGTTCTATTGGCCCCCCCCAGATGAATTTTCTGGCTGCGCCACTGAGTTGTATATTTGAGCCGTTTTAATAATCATTTTGATTTGAAATTTTAAGTGGTGCTTGTACTTTATAAGAACTATATTCTCCAAAATTTCATTGAATATGATCCACTGTTTTTGAAAGAACAGTGATTTGTTTAGAAACGCATAATTTTCCAATATTCAATTTTTTTTAAATTGGAATGAATTAGACTAGCAGCTCATAATGAACGTTTTCCTCTTTTTTGTTGTTTTCCATAGGACTTATAGATTTCGACATATTAAAAACAAACTGATGGAAAACACGTTCTAAAAAATTAAATTGTTTAAATAAACAATACGCCGACCTCGCAGAAACTGCAAAACTGAACTGTGAACTTAAGTTGATCCCCTGAACAGGTTAAAACAAAAAAAAACTGCCCTAACCAGACAATTCACATTGCGAATTTTTTAGTCCTAATTTGACTCCACTATATAAGTAAAGAGATTATTTCTTCTTGTCAGTTATGATTTGAAAAGGATAATTTTCAAATGTTTATTTTTTTTATTCTAATTGGTCAATATGTCAAAACGTGAACTTATTGTTTTATCAAAATTTTCGCAAAGTGGTAAGAAACAATAAAACAAATTTCTGTATACTGCTGCGTTTAAAGGGGGGTGAACTTTCAAAAATGGTAAAAAAAAACGCTTCTATATTATTTTACCGTGTCAGCCACCTTGCTTTGTTTATTTGTAAAAAACATAAAAAAAACCGCTGCCCAAGGAATCATTACTTCCACATCCGGATTTTAAGTCACACAACGAAAAAAATTTGCATCTGGAAATAATTGTTTCTGGAACTTTAATAAGATAATATTTGAAATTCATAAAACGATACCCCACATCGGTAGTGGGGTGGGGGTGGTGACAGGAGGTGGGAGTGGAGGGTGGATAAAGTAAAAAAATATTTTGAGGTTTCTGGTTCTTGTACACACACTAAATCACATTTTTTTTCATCCCCTTTAATAATGGGGTGGGGGTGGTAATGGGGGTGGCTAATGCCAAAATTTTTTTTGAGACTTTAGCTTCTCTTGTCTATACTAAATATCAATTTTATGGACTCTTACCTGCTTGATTTACCTATTTACTCCAAATTTACCACAATTTACCCCCCAAACCTTCGACTGAACAAGATGAAAATATAATCTAGTTCTAGATCTCGTTAAAGTACATATGTGTACCAAATTTCAAGTCAATATCTCAGACGGTTCCAGAGTAAACGTGCGCACAAAAAAAGTTACAGACCGACAGACAGACCGAGACAGACGGACCGACAGACCGACAGACAGAAATTTTTTTTTTCGCTCAAACTTGAAATCTCGACGTTTCATGACATTTTAAGTATATTTGAACAATAAAAATTTTTAAACATTTTTTTGTCGTTACTATAATTCTACTGGATGTGGAAGTAATAGATGCTGAAATCTGCTATTCTGATTTTTCATTGGCTGACGTATCTGAATAGTTATTTTTATAAAGCTTTTATCGCTATCTAGTTAGTCCCAAGAAATATTCTAATGTTTTTTGCAATTATTTTCTTTTTCCTTTGCTTGTATGTATATAGTATTAATGTGCATTTAAAATGTATAAAAATGTTATTTATAAAAAAAATGAATGTAATAAAAAAACAATGAATGAGATATAATTGTTTTTCATAATACTTTCCCTTGCTTTGCGAGTAAATTAAAAATATTAAGTAATATATGTATATAATCATATTTGTTTATTTAAATAACAAAAATGAATTTATTATATTATTATAGTCTCATGGGTTAATTCATTATATTTATTTTCTCTTATTTTTTTTTACTCTATTTTGACATTTCATGACATTGTTTCTAAGTTCTGCATCTTTTACTTCCACGTCCAGTGGAAGTATAGTAACGACAAAAAAATTTTTAAAAATTTTTATTGTTCAAATAGGCTTAGAATGTCACGAAACGTCGAGATTTTAAGTTTGAGCGAGAAAAAAATTTCTGTCTGTCGGTCTGTCGGTCTGTAACTTTTTTTTGTGCGCACGTTTACTCTGGAACCGTTTGAGATATTGACTTGAAATTTGGTACACATATGTACTTTAACGAGATCTAGAACTAGATTGTATTTTCATTTTGTTCCGTCGAAGGGTTGGGGGGTAAATTGGGGTAAATTTGGGGTAAATATGTAAATCAAGCAGGTAAGACTCCATAAAATTGGTATTTAGTATATACAAAAGAATCTAAGGTCTCAAAAAAAATTTTGGCATTAGCCACCCCCATTACCACCCCCACCCTATTATTAAAGGGGATGAAAAAAAATGTGATTTAGTGTGTGTACAAGAACCAGAAACCTCAAAATATTTTTTTACTTCAACCACCCCCACTACCACCCCCTATCACCACCCCACCCCGCTACCGATGTGGGGTATCGTTTTATGGGTTTTTGGGGTAGAGGATTTCAAATATTATATTATTAAAGTTCCTTAAACAATTATTTCCACATACAAAATTTTTTCGTTGTGAGTGACTTGGATAAAAAATCTGGATGTGGAAGTAGTGATTCCTTGGGCAGCGGTTTTTACTTCCACGTCGTGGAAGTATAGTAACGACAAAAAAATTTTTAAAAATTTTTATTGTCCAAATAGGCTTAAAATGTCATGAAACGTCGAGATTTTAAGTTTAAGCGAAAAAAAAATTTCTGTCTGTCTGTCGGTCTGTCTAATTTTTTTTTGTGCGCACGTTTACTCTGAAACCGTTTAAGATATTGACTTGAAATTTGGTACACATATGTACTTTAACGAAATCTAGAACTAGATTGTATTTTCATCTTGTTCCGTCGAAGGGTTGGGGGGTAAATTGGGGTAAATTGGGGTAAATTTGGGGTAAATGGGTAAATCAAGCAGGTAGGAATCCATGAAATTGGTATTTAGTATATACAAGAGAAGCTGAGGTCTCAAAAAAATGTTTGGCATTAGCCACCCCTATTACCACCCCCACCTCCTTATTAAAGAGGATGAAAAAAAATGTGATTTAGTGCATGTACAGGAACCAGAAACCTCAAAATATTTTTTTACTTCATCCACCCCCCACTACCACCCCATCACCACCCCCACCCCACTACCGATGTGGGGTATCGTTTTATGGGTTTTTGGGGTAGAGGATTTCAAATATTATATTATTAAAGTTCCATAAACAATTATTTTCACATACAAAGTTTTTTCGTTGTGAGTGACTCGGATAGAGAATCTGGATGTGGAAGTAGTGATTCCTTGGGCAGCGGTTTTTCCTCTAGTTACTGTATAATAATTACAATAAATATTATTGAAAATGAACAAACAGCAAAAGTTATTTTCGTTCTGACCCATGCTAGATAGCAAACTGAAATTTCTAACATCTAATAGCTTATTATATTTGTTATTCTTAATTAACTGACTGCATGCATAACGTTCTTTGTTTTAATGATGAAGAAATCAAGAAATATGATTAATTTTTTAAACGGACAGAACAGACAGAACTGAGAAAATAAAATATTTTCGAAAACATATTTTGATTTGATGTAATAAAGGTATTACCAGTTTACTACTCTATTACGTCAATTTCAAATTTGGTATCGAATTTACATTCCCTTCTTTTTATTTACATCTTGACTGACGTTCTGTGGCCCATGTATGATTTATTTAGCCTCCCATTGCTGTACGGCACGTCTGACAGCAACTTGCCATCTGTCGTGATTACCTGCTAGGCGTGCGGTCTCATCAGAGTTTCATTCGATCAGTTCCTCTGTGATATCATCCTAACGTTTTATAGGACATTGTCATCTCGTCTTTCCTGAACCACTAACCGCTCTATATTGTCCTCTAGCTGGTTGATGTTGACAAAATGCGGGAAAGTGCGGGAGAATACGGTGCTGGAGAGTAGTTTTGGATAATCTAGTTGTCGATTTGATGGCCTATCCAAGTAATTCGTAGCAATCATCATGAGACCCACATCGGGAAAGCATTAATACGCCATCTGCCTGCTTCCTTAACAATCCACACCTCAGAGGCACAAAGAAAACTAGGATGTTATTGTCGTCTGTTTCGTGATATTTCTGATGAGCTTGGTAAACTGTTACTCTAAAAGTTGACGGTCACTCTGTACCACATTATATGCTTGTAGTCCATTGTAGAATTGACTAAGCTAATCGGAAAAAATATCCACACGGAAAAAGACAGTGGCGTACCACTTTTTGGTAAAAAATATCAGAGGACATGTTTGCAGGGAAGCCACTGGTGGAGCCATAAAATAACTTTTCTAAGTAAAACATCTGGTTTTATATCTTATTAATACACACCAAAATTGAAAATAATATCTAAAGTACTTTATGAGATATTAGAAAATAACGATTTCAAAAAAAATTCAACACCTTGTAGCAAAAAATTTAAACCGTTGCGGGCATATGTTCATATGAAAAGTTCATAAAAGACGCCCTTGTATATGGTCTATGTATACATTGTTTGAACAAATATCATATTTCGAATCTCTTACTTCAGTTTTTAGAAGTTTCTGTACTATTACTGTAAAATAATATACTTACTGAATACCCAGATAAAACTAAAGCTTTTTTTTCACATTTATTTGTCTCATTATGTAAATACAATAATATCCTCGTAATTACATTCACCGTCAATAGCGATGACTGCGTTTCTGTAATTATGGACTAATGGCCAGTGTTTTAATATATTAATAACCGCTGGGATTTATGACTTATAATTAAGCTGGTAGTAATGCTTGATTATTGTTATTTCCATCAACCCGGAAGTGAATATCATTACTCGTACAATGGATGTTTGTTCAAATTTTACATCATATACATAACATCCATATTGCATACATAGCCTTCAGCAAATCATACATGTTAGCCATGTATTATTGTCTTGTATTTCATAAATGTTGTCTTTAAAATTTTATCTGTAGGTATATTGATTGCGAAATGTGTGATATAGTGTTAGTACTATAATAATCCAGTCAAATTAGATTGAAAAAATAAATTATAGTTCCAAAAAAACTAAAAAACACGATTTTATGAGTAGCGCACTAAAAAGTTAAGCACATCAGGTTTCTTTTTTAACAGCAAATAAATATACTTATTAATATTACGATTCAACAGACTTTAAAAAAAAACGGATATGTTGGGGAAAAACTAAGGTCAGATTCGTGTTCAGCGGCTCAAAATACAAGGGATAGGAGTGGTCAGTACCCCCGCGCAGACCACTTTTTTTTTGGTGGCAACTGTGCCACAATCAGTGTGGCACAATTCCGCAAAAAAAAGTCGTCTGCGCGGGGGTACTGACCACACCTTGTATTTTGAGCCGCTGAACACGAATCTAATTTTAGTTTTTCCTCAGCATGTCAGGTTTTTTTTAACGCCAATAAAAATATAAATATTACGATCAAACAGACTTTTTTTGCATTTAAAAAAAAAACTGACGTGCTGGGCAAAAATTAAGGTCAAATTCGTGTTCAGCGGGTCAAAATACAAGGGATAGGTATGGTCAGTACCCCGGCGCAGACCACTTTTTTTTGTGGGTCTGTGTTGTTTTTAACTTTTTAGTGTGCTACTCATAAAAGCATGTTTGATTTAAATAACAAATAGCCATTTTGGCTAAGCTGAATAATTTTGGTTAACATAATTCAAAAATCGGCTCTCTTACGTTTTTTTAGAAATTAAATAACGAGTATTTAAAAAAAAAATTATCCCAATCGGTTGCGAAACAAGTGCTCTAGATAATTTTGAAAGAAAAAAATACGATTCGTGGCACTGTGCGCCGTATGAAATAAATATTTACGTGACAGTTATTTAATTTATATTTCCATTCAATATCACTTCTAGCAATAATTCCAATTCATAAAATATTTATTGCATATGTGTGTCCCATGTCAAGTTTGTATCCTTTTATGATGTGGTGCGAATTTTATTTTTTTCGAAGTGTTGCACCAACTTTTTTCTAAGGCAATTTTTATGAGTAATAGTGCATATAAGGTATTACAGCATATATTATTTCAGTGATTATAAGTCACAGAGAACACGGAAATAATAAATATAATATTTTTTATTTATTTATTTTTTAATGATGTGCGTAATTATTCTAAAAATTCAAAAAAAAATATAAAATATACCCTTTAAGGTTACCTAAAACCTCGCGTTGGTTTTACCTCTCTAGCTCAATTAGTTTTCGAGATATGTCACTTTGAAGGATAGTCATGCATACGCTCATTTTTTTTCATATCTCAAGGTCAAAGCGGAGTGCGGCGGCAGAACACACATAAATCGCGTTCGTACATCAAGTCGATATTAAAACATAAGTTCAATTGTCATTTGGGGGCCGACTCGTCATACTTATCCTGCTAAACCCTTTACGGATTTTCGAAATTGCGGTAATTTTCAATGGGTAAACTTTTTAGTCTGTGGCATTAGAAATCTAACAGAAAAAAATCATCCAAATCCGTTCATTATAGCTAGGTTCCGAGGTATAAACCTAATTGCACTGGACTACTAGCCAAATATTAATATACCATTACACGAAATTTTTAATTTTATTTCCTGTACAATTGCTACTCTTTACGTTTATCTGTATATATGCAATATGCTCATAAAACATTTTATAAATTTTGTATTTTGTATTAAAAATGAGCTTATACCTGACAAAAATTGTATTATTTTATTTCATTAAATTATGACCGGCGAATCCACCATAACTCAACTTGTTTACATTGGTTGAAGCTTATGTAGGATTGCATAATTGCATATTTTTTGCCAACCCCCATTACAGTGTTTCTCCACATAACAATCTCTGTAGGTGGCAATGCAAGCTTTCCTCTGACCGATGCTTTAATTACATCTAGACTCTGTTATCTCAATATGGTAATGCTGCTCATTAAGGTCTAAGCTGACCCTTATCTAGAACTGACCTTTCTACGAGTCGTTAGGTTGGCGCGACGTCGCAGATCATGAAATGTGTGCTAGTCATGCATGATAGAATCCGTACGCCGTTGAATTCAATCAAATTAAGGCCTGAAGTGTAAAGTTGCCGTTAAAACAATGGCAAGTCAATAAATTAAATTGCAGGGGTCGACGTTCAGGATTGTCGATTGTGTAATCTGGAATTCTCAACTTACAAGGCGAGTTTTTTTATTGGACGGTTGAGTTAGGAACGGCGGTACAGGGTGAACCGAAAAATATGATCTCAGTAATCATCTGGGATGGCATCAATAATATCGCATTAGTGTTTCAGTAGAAGAATTCCTAATATGATTTCTCGAAAAGCCCCTTTTTTTTCTTAATAAAGAAGCTCGCCAATGGCAGAAAAAAGTTTTGTTTTATTCAAGAAAGATACAACAAAGGCCTTTGATAGCGATCCAAATTTGGTTGAAACCGGATGAATAATAACTGAAATATGCAGGGAAGGGAGGGTGCACTAAAAGTGGTACACGCTGTAGAGCATTATATGCTCAAATTATTGTGCCCGTTTAAAACACTTGCTTGATAAAATAGTTCCACCTGCCATATTGGAGTCATCATTTTGAATTTTTTAATTTATAGTTGTAGAACATCCCAGAAAAGAAAAATTATTAAAAAAGACTCTTTGGGTATAACTAAATAAAAACAGAAAAGTCACAACACGTGGCACCCAAAACTGAGCTCATACGCATCCTCTAGTGGCGCCCAGAAATTTTTCACTTAGACAAATATGTTTATGCCCAGGCCGTGAGTGTGAAAGTATATTATGGTCATGGAAAAATGTATCGAAAATAAAAGTGTATTTTTGGGTCAGGAAAAAATATATTACTTTTTCGAAAGTGCGTCAAATTTGAAAATATTTTTGGGGGCAAGGAAAAACAGACAATATACTTTTAAAGAAGTACACTAAAAGTGTTCTTTGAAAATATTTTTGAATATTTTAACCTTTTTATCGCTTCACAAAAAATGATAAAAATGGAGACACAGTCATTGTGGATATCATTCAGAAGAATGAATATGAAATTTAAACGAGGCGACGTACTAAAAAGGCTAAACAAAAAAATATGGGAAAGGCCCGTAGCGTCTATAGGCAATTATTAAAATAAAATTAGCAAAAATGGACAAGGCCGGTTTATCGAATAAAACAAATTTGGATTCATCCAGTAGCTCGTCATTTGGAGGAATGCGTTGGAGAATCTGCAGGTGTTTCTAAATGGAAAAATTATAGAGAAAACTACCTTAAGCATAAGTAAGATAGAAAGGTCATTTGCAAAAAAGTCGCTCGAAGGTGAAGTCGTGTCACATCCCTTATATTGAACCTATATGAGGGTCGGTACGTCCCGGGGCAGGAAAGCTGTAATAACTCATATAATCGAACTCCGTTCTTGTGAATGATATAATCACTAAAAGGAACATTATTACTAACCACTAGTGTCCCAAAATTTCGAAAGAGTACAATTTTTTATATATTATTTTCAGTCAGTCCCAAAACCAAAGTGCATACATAAACTTCCGAGGAAATTGTGTGAATCTTTAGTCGATTGCTACAGCACGCTCTCAATTAAATGGTAGTTGAGAAACCAATGTCCTCACTCGTCCTTGCCCTACTTGAGGAGGCGTTTCATAGGAATTTATAGATTCTCCAAGATAGGATATTGCATATAATCTTTTTTTTTATCGCCTTATTTATTTTTAATGTCCTGGCGGAGTTTAGCCAATGGCTATTCTATCACTCAACCAGGACGGATACACACACACAGACAACATCACAACACCCATTCCCTGCGACATTGCCATCTGCCGCAGCTGAGACTCGAACTCAGAAGAGGAGAGCAACTAGACCGTGTTGTCTCTCACAGAACCGCAGTCTAGCCCACTGCTACCATCTCGGCAACAGGAGAAAAACGCTACTACACATCCATACCCTAGCCAGGATTCGAACCTGGGACCCCGTGGTAGCAAGCTTAACACCTTAAGCACTGCGCCACCGAGCCGGTGTACTTATTTGTACTTATTTTGAATCTAATCAATAAATTGTATTACTCGAACTGTTGTATTTTACTGATTGAATAGTTGACTTTCAAGGGCTTTTGTGCGTTAGGCCTAAATTGAGCATCGGACAGGCAAGTTTGTAACTCAATAACTGGACACATCACGGAGGCTCGAGAGGGATTTTCTTTATGAAGGGAAATCAGAGATCCATTAAATTGTTGGGTAAATAAGATAAAGTGTATCAAGAGAGAAACCAATTTTGGGGAGAGCGCCGTTAGCAATATACGAACAGTACAGCTTTTATCTTTCTCGTCTCTCAAACATCCCATAAATATATACAGAATCTGCCTGGGAGTGGAAGACCACATGCGAACAAGGGAGAACGTGACTGACGCTCTTTAATAAATGAATTAGCGTCGCGTCATTCAGACGCTGTGTGTAGAGTTCTTCCACATATTCACCCTGTAAGAACAAGTATTGTTCCAACACTTGTTCTTGTTCCAACACTTGTTCTTAAACCAAACTGTATAGAAATTGATGATGATATCTTCTTCAGTCTACTAAAAAATCGCCCATAAAAAATGTATCGATAGACATGCCATTATTTTGTTTTGCATATTACCTCTATTACTGTACTAAATCAGCAATCGAGTTATTTTAATATTTCTAGTATTATTTATTAAAATGTGATGGGAAAGTCTGTTGAATGGGAGAGGCTACACTGATAAATCATTTGGGAAACATTTCCGTTTCCCAACCCTCTCTTATATTACATAAATTGTAAATTTTCTCACATAATGTCGATCTAATATTTCTCTGCGAGGTTTTCAAACTTTTATTTAAATATTTAAATAGGTTTCCGTAAAATTGAAAAGGTCTTAACGCGGAGACTAATAAAAATTTACGAAGCATATCTGGCTCCCGTTTTTCAATGTAGCAGCCTCATGGAAACTTTCTACGTGCTTATGTTAGTTAATGGAAGGGCAACTTTCATTTTCAAATATTCTCGGAATTCTGGAAATCTAAAACAATGATTACTGCGTTTGTATAAAATAATAACATGGAGTAGAGGAATCAGGAACTGAAATATATAAAATAAATATAATATAAATATAAAATATATATAAAACTCGCAAAATGCCCGTATTTTACTAAGGGTTCGTTAAGGTAATTAAAAGTACTGAACAAGGCTCCCGTCCAATTTTTTTATTAACCAAAAACTAAAGTGTAAAAATAATGACTATGTTCCCCATTTCACTTATGTCCGATATATTATATTTTTACTCCACATTCGAATTTAGGTAAAAATATAAAAGTGACAACATTCTGATTTAAAAATATATAAACTCATTTACTAGTTAATGCTACAATGTTATTTCGCTTTTAATTTAGCTGTTTGACTATGTGTAATATTGAAATATGAATAATAAAACATTCACAATGTAATTAATATAGAACTGAACAACTGGAAAACGTGTACTACATAGTTTTAATTTTTAAACGTCATGTGCAATGAAATTGAAAAAGAATTTTCATGATATTAATTTGTTATGACAATATAGCATAGTCCTTATAGACGAATAATATATTGTTGTTAAGGAGTGGATTCTAATTTATTCAAAGGAAATAAATTGATCGAAAGTATTTTTATACAGAGTGTGCTATTAATAACGCGTTGGCCGATTTAATTTTTTTTTTACTCGATAAGCCTTATTTGACTGTTTTGAAAAATTTGTGATTTTCGTTTTTTCAAGGCCTACTAAGCTCCTCTAAATGGGTTGAAGTTTCGAGACCGACTATTAGGCAATTTTTTATCGGCAATTTGGATAACGCATTCGATTTACAGTTGTCTCAAATACCTCTATACAAAATTTTAGCTCGATACCTCCTATAAGGTGTTCCTTATACAATAGCCAAATTTAAACTTTCGCACTTTTCGATTGGCCCTGTGTAAAAGTCGGTTAGGTTCACTAAAAAGGTAGTCATTCGACTTAAGGAACGTCAGACATTAAATGAGGAGGAAAAAAGAAAAACTATTCTTTAAATAAATAGTACTTCTGTAACTAATTCGGTTGATGTACGTAGGTGCCTTAATAAAAATTTTTCAAACAAATGGATTTGACGAAATAGTTTTTTTTTCTTCTTTCTTATTTAGTGACATCAACACAACACCACATACTAAATGTAAATTAATAGAAGACGATGTCCAAAACCTAACTTCAAAAAAGTTGTGTTTTAAAATGTCACATAAAAGTACTGTAGCGGCAATATCACCATTGCAATTAACGAACTGAAAAACACGTTACCAACTTTGAAGTAGATATGTATAATAGTCTCCAAGATAGAAACAAATTACGAATATAATTTTTTTACTTTACCACCCTGTATCTCGAAAACGAAAAGAGTTAGACCACTACTTTTTGAGTTAAATCGACTTGTTTTGATGTCAAGAATTTATGGCTAAGCGTCGTCCTAATATTTTCGACGTTTTATTTGAACTTTAATTGCAATAATTTCGTATTTTTTAGGGTTTCGCAATCAAAAGTGGAAAATGGAATCTTTACACGATGACTCGGCTGTCAATCCATGAGCCTATTGCAATATTTTAGAAACTTATTTTTGTTTTAATGTGGATTATATTTTATAATCTATAATAATTTACAATATTTTTTTTAAAGTACGGATTATTCAGCGTGGCAATATCTTAATTAATCCATTATTAATGCCTCTTCAAATTCATTTGAATTAAATTTCCTATTAAGTGTGTAAAACCAATCAAAATCTATTAAAATTCAGATAATCCGAGGTCTCCTAGTAATTTGAAGTATTATTACGTATACACTTTCCCTAAGTCATATACGCACAAGGGGGTAGCTATGGTAGACGAAACAAGAGTTTTAAAAAATAGAACATTTATTTTATCCATAAAAACAATATATAGGGGTCCCTAAATCCTTATCTAATTAACAAATACTTTTTACTTACATTATTATAAAATCCCTCATCCCGAGGAGATTATGTCTTAGCCACTAAGCACAACCACCTTCTTCCAAACCCCAACTTGGAATTAAATCCAATTGCAGGCGAGAATTTGGACAATCAAGATGGCATCATCGGATAATGACTAAAATTTAAAAAAGCCATCATAACAACTTCGTGAAGAGTTTACATTCTAGTTTTTCTTGCATGCCATTACACAATTTAATAAAATTTCAGATTTGTTGTATAAGTATCAGCTTTATATTTGAATATATTTTTAAACTAAATATGTACTTACTTCGTCTCAGTGCTCCAGAAAAGTATCTTGACTTTATGAAATGCAAAGCAACAATTTATTTTTCATTTTTATTCAACGAAAATAAATCCTGGCTAAGTTTCCTGGTAGTTTTTTTTTGCAAATCCACTATATTTTAAATCGCAAATAAAAGTTGAGTATGCAGGCGCATACATTCGATAAAAATAATATAATGCGATTTTCTAGTATCTTACGTAAAACTTTATATTTTACTTTGTGGGCAAGTACATTTCAAATCCGAACTGATCGGAAATAACGAGAAATGCAGCTTAAAAAAACATCAGCTCGCTTTTGATTCCAGCAAATCGTCTCTATTACTCTGAAATGAATCCTATCCGATTATCGGTATTTTTAATTAACCATGAATAGAGAGAGTCCGAGAATCGTCCACGTTCGACAGATTAAGATTTTAATTAACTATTATTTAATTTAATAACTCATTTCTACTGAACAGTCTTTTTGGATTTTTTTTTCATTATAGACCTCTGAAGAAATATCATCTGTAAATCTATTTTTAGATATATTGCGTAGTCTCCAAGGATTTTTAGCTAGGATAAAATAATCCTTATGTGAAATTTTGCATAGAAGTGGGTATTTCCTGATAGAAAAATATTTAAATCAGCTTTCCAAGGATACTGTGGTTGTAACATAAAGTAAACGTTGTTTTTTCTAAATAACTTCTAAAACACGCAAAATACAAAAAAATCGTGATGATGAAAATCAAAGAAGTAGCGCAGCGCCGTGGTGATTGTAGGACTGGATGGGAGAGGTCCAGTCTGGCTTAACAAGAATAACAAATAGTTAAAAGCTCCTACCTGCCTATGGCAGCTTTAATATTAACAATATGATTTAAAAGTCTACAAAGAGACTTAAAAAATAATTAAAAGTAACACTGAACACTTGGCAAAACACTTAGTTTGGGTTATGGACACGGGAAAAAACTGAACGAAAAAACCCGTTCGAGACAGGGAAAATGTGGTGGATAAATTAAAATGTTTGAATTATTAAAAGGAATTTATAGACAAAAGGGAACAAAAAGGACAAAAACAATAATAACAAGAATAAAAACAACAAACAGAAAGTAGAAAAGAAGAGAATTGGAAAGTTAAAGCTGAGGAAAGATGCTATCTTTCCTTGTCTTTATTGAAATATTGTTTGTAACCTAATTTGAACGTAAGTTTTAATCTTTGTGGTCAAGTTACGACCGACGTGCGGTATTTCTGTTGTTCGACAGCAAAGTTAGTTTTGAATTTGTTGGAATATTATCAAAAGGAAAATATTGTCAATGAAAGCTGGTCAAAGGTGAGTGGGTGAGGTTTTAAAAATCAATGAAAAGATTGTAAGAAAAATAGCTAAAAACAACAAAGAAAATGTGGAACCTCGAAAAAAAGTCATTCTTCATTTTCTCTTTAAATTCACTTTTTTCACTATCCCATATCATCGAAACTTTCAAATTTCGAAGGCCAAGAATTTTCATTTACCAATTTATTGATTATTTAATGTTTAAAATAGGTAATTTTAAGTGGGCCGTAATTCAAAAACCAAAAATCAAATGTTGTTAAATTCTGGATATAGCGGTTCTACAGCATGCTGATTAAATAATATTGCATTAGTTTTTCAACAAAAAAATGCCTAATATAATTTCTCGAAAAATCGACCCTTTTTTTCATAATAAAAATGCACGCCGATGACTGAAATAAGTTTTGTTTCACTTAAAAAAGTTATAATAAAGGTCTTTGATACCCATCCAAACTTGGTTAAAATTGGGTGACTAATAACTGAGCTACAAAGGTGTTACCGTGAAAAGTGGGACACACTGTATATGCTTATAATTCAATTTCTCTTAAATAAATCTAATTAAATACATCAAGTAAAATATAAAACAAAACGACGCCACTGTGCATTCGAAAACATCACCGAGCCTACGGCATCCTAGTTCAGACGTTCGTGACGTCCCACTGGGACTCTATCAGCGAACAGACTTTAATTTCTAAGCTCATAATAATAGCTCTTATATGAGAGTAAATAGGTCCTTTTGTACTTAAGCCATGCATTTCCTTTTAAATTGGATACCAGCCGGAAGTTCTCCATAAACCACGGTTGTCACCTTTTCTAATTACTGAACGTAATTTGTTTAAATAGAACCAGTTTATCAAACAGCTCGGTACACTTCATTTACACTTCTCTAATGTATGAATTCGTTTAAACGTTACAGGCTGTAGAACAATAAATCACACACCCTGTATACACATATTATTAATGACTGCTCTTTGTATTTTAATCTTTCCCGTTTTAACACAACTCATATAGGAAAAAACAAAACAAAAACGCCATTACTGATCAAATATAAGAGAAATAATGATTAGAGTGTAGTAGATTGATGACGAAAATTAAATTTTATCTTCCAGCGCAGTTCCCATAAAACTAACAACGAAATATCAGCCTTGTGACAAAGGACATATTTGAAATCTGCCGTTTAGCGATAAAAATAATGAATATATCTAGCCTCAGGTAATGACAACTTTGTTGTATGACAAGCTTATTAATTGGCGAATTTTTAAATCGTATCGAAATTCAGTCTATCGTGGAAACAGATATATAGTGGAGTCAAATTAGGATTTTAATGTGAATTGTCTGGTCAGGGCAGTTTCTCTGCTTTAACGTGTTCATCAACTTAAATTCACAGCCTCAGTTTTGCAGTTTCTGTGAGGTCGGCGTATTGTTTATTTAAAGAATTAAATTTTTTAGTCCGTGTTTTCCATCGCTTTTGAATATCTCAAAGTGGAAAACAATACGAAGAAAGAAAATGTTCATTTTGAGCTGTTTAATAAAAGTACATAAACTATAATTCATTCCAATTGTTATTATTACTTAAAAAAAATTGAACGTTGCAAAATTATGCATTTTTAAACAAATCACTGTTCTTTCAAAAATAATGGATAATATTCAATGAAATTTTGGAAAAATATAGTTCTTATAAAGTACAATCATCACTGAAAATTTCAAATCAAAATTATTACTAAAACGTCTCAAATATACAATTGTTGCTAAAACTTTGTACCCTTGTGAAATCCTGCCATCAAGACCAAAAAATGTGTACCATGGCTCAAATTGTAGCATTCTATAAGTACTTTAAGATCACGGAGAGAAACATTTTGTTTTCAAAATTTAAATCCGTTTTATTGCGTTTTATAGTTTTCGAAATATTAGTTATAAACAAATTCAAGTAACTCTTTGGTTTTTTTATGAAATCAAAAACGGCAAACAGGTAATGAAAGGAGATTAAGAAAGTCAAGTTTTGAAAAAAAAAATGCTCTACTTGCATTTGGAGCTGAGATACGTTAGATTTTACGTTTAGGTCACTTATAAATAAACAAATTGATATTTCTTCTTGAAATTTGGGCTGGTTATTCTCCAATGCTTATTATTTTGTTTCTGCTATTTGAAGATAATGCAAAGCTACAGTTGTTAAAATAACGTCGAATAAAGTGACTTTGAGAACATAATGCACATTTTCATTTTTTTTATAAATTTTTAAATTTTTGTCACGAAAATGGTAAACCAATTTAACTTGAATAACTACCCTTAGGTTCATGTATAAAGCTTTGTAAAACTTTTAATATTACTGATACATTAAAAAAATATGTATTTCGCGAGCAGGATTTGAACCCGAGACGTCCGCATCCTGAATAAAAAGTGTTGTCTTACCCACTGGGCTCTCTAGCGACTAAAGTCTGGTTTGTAGAAACATAATATAATATTTAGACGTAGTTGGTGATTTTCTAACAAAATCGCTAAAAACTCCACTTTCGGGCCTCTATACACAGGCCCCCCACATCAGAACATGGGCCCATGTACCAAATTCACTGACGGGCCTCCGCACATAATAATTGATGAGCTAGAAAAAAATATTGTCAAAATCTCTGGCGGCCCCCCGTGCTTAATAATTGATGAGCGGGAAGGAGAAATATAATTTTTACTGGTCTAACCGGGCCCTTAAAGCGGCTGGGCCCCGGTACCTATTGACACCACCTTGTGGGAGCCCTGTCTGTACAGCATCTTTTAACAATTGTAGCTTTGGATTATTTTCAAGTAGCAGAAACAAAACAAGCTAAAAACGTGCTCCTCGCCGGTTTACTAAACTTTTTATATAATTATAGGATACTCTTCGCAGTTTTTTGTAAATAATGTTAGTTTTAGATATTTTTAATTTTATAGTACGAACTTAGTTGGTGAAAAACTCAGTGTAAAATAAAGTAAAAATGAAAAAAAAAACTATACCATACCCCATGTGGGTTTCGAACCTGGGACCCTTGGATTCCGAGTCAAAACGTAAGAACTACCTAACAAGTAAAATAATGTAAAAAATGTAAATATTTACAAAAACATAAAAATCAAAAAAAAAATCTCAAATTTAAATCATTAATAACATTTTTATTTACTGATCGATTTTGTTCAAAAACAATAAGGTTCTTCCCCTAGCTAACACTAACTTACTGTCAGTACAATCGGATGTTTCTTTCTTAAGTTATCGTGCTTACAAGAAACGTGACGGACGGACAGACGGACGGACATTTTGAAAGTTGTTCAGAATTCGCTCACTAACACAATAATATGAAAATTTTTTGTCTGCGAGCGATATTTCCGGTTTTAGAAATGTGCCGATCAAATGCATTATACTCTTCGTTTGCGTAGTTGCGAAGAGTATAATAATAGACACTGGAGAATTACCAGTCCAAATTTCAATAAGAAATATCAATTTGTTTATTTATAAGTGATCTAAATGTAAAAATTAACGTATCTCAGCTCCAAATGCAAGTAGAGAGAGAGAGAGAGCATTAATTTTTTTTTTAAGTTGACTTTTTAATCTACTTTCATTCATTACTCCTTTACCGTTTTTTATTTCATAAAAAAATCAGAGTCATTTGATATTTGAATTTATTTATAACTACAACTACGAAAATTATAAACAACTGCAATAAAAAGGGTCTAAATTTTTAAAATAAAATTCTCTCTCCGTGATCTTAAAGTGCTCATAAAAACCTACAATTTGAGCCATCGTACACATTTCTTGGCTTTGAGAGCAGGATTTCACAAGGGTGGAAAGTTTTAACAACAATTGTCTATTTGAACCGTTTTTATAATCAACATCGATTGAAATTTTAAGATCTATATTTCTCCAAAATTTCGCTGAATATTACCCATTATTCTTGAAAAAACAGTGATTTGTTTAGAAATGCATAATTTTCCAATATTCAATTTTTTTAAATAATAATAATAATAATTGGAATGAATTATAGTTTATGTACTTTTATTTTACTTCTCATAACGAACATTTTCCTTCTTTTTGTTGTTTTCCATGGGACTTATAAATTTCGAGATTTTTAAAGAAAACCGATGGAAAACATGGTCTAAAAAATTAAATTGTAAATAAACAATATGCCGACCTCGCATAAACTACAAAACTGAACTGTGAACTTGAGTTAATCCCCTGAACACGTTAAAACAAAAAAACTGCCCTGACCAGATAATTCACATTGCAAATTGTTCAGTCCTAATTTGAGTCCACTAATAATAGTACAGTAACTTTAAGTATTTATTTGAACAAACTTCTTTCTCAAAGACTTTTACTCATCGATGAATCTCGAAGTAATGATTTATGTTGCTTTGCACTTTAAATATGGTGCAATACATTAAGCCTGGGCTACACCTCTTCTTCTCAGTCACAACGTTGTTGTATCAACCATTGTATATTGTTTTCGCCCCGGTCGATGTGACCAACAAATGAGAGAATTCGGG
Organism: Rutpela maculata; assembly: GCA_936432065.2. Taxonomy (NCBI): domain Eukaryota; kingdom Metazoa; phylum Arthropoda; class Insecta; order Coleoptera; family Cerambycidae; genus Rutpela; species Rutpela maculata. The sequence goes on along the minus strand of OW386293.2, from coordinate 121,280,782 downwards.
AGAATACGAAGCTGGAGAGCTGCTTTTGAGACCGTATTTCTTCTAAAATCGAGCTAGTAGCTATCAACAAACGTCTCCAGAACCACATCTCAAAGCATCAATGCACTGGCTGTCTGCTTCCCGAATGATCCATATCTCAGAGGCATAAAGAAAGTCTGATTTTTTTGTGACTCGTAATATTTCAAATTTTTCTCAAATTGCCAGTTGTCGATTTTGCCATCTGCATTCTTTGCCAAACCTAATGATTGCATTTGCCAATATTTGTCCACGTGCGTTTCACAATAGCGAGAAAATAAGCAGACGAATAGAAGTAGATATGCTATGTAAATGTATTAGACAGTAAATAACAAAACTATTCAATTGTATCTACCGTATTTCGTCTGCCTATTTCCAGTGCCGGTATTAGATATAAATTGCCCCTAGAATAGGAACAAGTTAAATGTCTTGTATTATAATCTCTATGCTCGCCATCAGTTTATGGGCACTAACCATTAAGATAAAAGGCAAAGGCACGTCCCGCAGAGTGGCGCCCCTAGGCCCGAGTCTATGAGGCCTAGTCAGAAAACTGGCCCTGCTATTTTCCCATCATTGTGTAACCTAATTTCAGTAGGTTAGGTGTCCAGTCCTATATGAATTGAGAAGTAAGTGTTAGTGAAAGAAATAATTAGTAAGTTGATTTTGTGGTGGTTGTCAAAGTTGTTGTGACAAGCTTGAGAGGCAATCTAACCTAATTCACTTATTTTCATATTGCTTAAAATAATGAAGTTTACGAGTCTCCACTTCATCTCTTGTGGTAGAACCTCCACAGTGATTTAAATTTAAAGTAGCATATGCTCAAATTTTTTAATACGTGATTTTCAAATGATAAATTTTGGTCTATAATAGCCCCCAAATTTTTCGCCTCACTACTAAATTTAACCACACAATTATTCAATGTTATGATGATATTTTCTTTGCACTATTAACTAAAATCCTAAATTCCACACACTGTTTTAGATGCGTTCAGCTGTACATAATTTCTTTTAGACAACGCACTTCTTATTTCGAGAGTTTCAATGAACTAGCAAATTACCAATCTTGTGGATAACACGGCTTGTAAATTTGCGTGACGTCAGCATACTATGTTTCAATCATGGGTAATTATACTTGACAAATCAGAAGAAATTAGTAGTGGCCCAAGTATACTGCCATATGGTGCACCTGATTTCACAACACTTTCATTTGAAATTGAGTTTTTTATTTTAACACGTTCACTTAAATAGTTGTTAAACCACAACAAAAGAGTAGACCTTATTCCATAATATTTTAATTTTGCCATCAGAAATTTATGACTGATTATGTCAAATGCCTTACTAAAGTCAAGCAGACGATGTTTCTTGTTATATCATTTGTTTTAATAAGAGCAATATTAGTGGAGTTTTCTGAATACTGATTGCTCCTCTGGAAATATTTTATTTATTGTCATACGATTTGAGAGCTCTTTTTCGATCATTTTTTCAAATAATTTAGACACTGTAGGAAGTATGTTAATTCGGCGTTAATCCCATTTATTCTAGTTGCGTTAGATTGAATTGAGTATAAACATTCCTGCACCATAACATATGTGACACTCTCTATCTCATTTATAGTTCTAATATTATGATTTTCATCTTCCTTTCAACATCTACGAAGCGCCTTCGCGAAGGCGCTTCGTAGATATGGTTATTGATAGAACTATTTAAAAAAATATTGATTAAGTTCATTCACATTTTGCAGACTTGAATCTAATCAAAATTGTTCCATAATTTTCCCGGGTTGTATTTGTTTTCCTCAGGCGCGCAGCCAGGGGGGGGGGGCATCGGGCCCGGCCCCCCCCCCCAAGCCATCTTCGATGACCGAAAAAATAAAGAAGCAATATCACTATTAGTACAAATAGTGCCTTCAAATTAGGAAATGTTTAAGAAAATTTACCCACAGTTATGAGACCTGTAGAAAGTGAAGTATTTGAGTTGTTTAAACATGATTTTCACCCCCGCAGTTCTAAAAAAGGTGTGGTTTTTGAGAAATATATACATATATCTGAATTTTAGCGTTTTTTCATCTTTTTCTCTATTTTGAGGAAAACTATGCATTTGGGTTGAAAATATCAAGAGAGCAAAGTAGTAGAGCATAAAATTTCCTATAACTTTACTATAACTCTACCTTTTTCGAATTCCGCTTAGTTTCGCCGCTAGAGGGCGCGAAAGAAATAAGTATACATATAGACTTTTGCGCCTTTTTTTAGATTTTGAGCCAAAATTATGCATCTTTATGAAAAATTACATGAGATCAAAGTTGTAGAACATAAAATTCACTATCTTTAAGTGTTTTCTAGGTTTTTTTTTTTTCATAAAAAGATATATATATTTTATGTTCTGCAACTTTAATCCCACGTAATTTTTCATAAAAATGCATAATTTTGTCTCAAAATTTAAAAAAAGGCGAAGGTATATTTATTTATTTCGTGCCCTCTAGCGGCGAAACTAAGTGGAATTCGAAAAAAATAGTAGAGACAAAATTTGTAGGAAATTTTATGCTCTACAACTTTACTCTCTTGATATTTTTCACTAAAATGCATAGTTTTTCCTCAAAACAGAGAAAAAGACGAAAAGACGCTAAAATTCATTATATGTATATATTTATCAAAAACCACCCTTTTTTAGAATTGCGAGGGGTGAAAATTATGATTAGGTAACCCAAATACTTCAACTTACAGGCCTCATCTGTGGGAAGATTTTCCATAAAACAGCGATTTCTTGACTAATTTGAAGGGACTAAAGGCAGTATCCAAATCATCTCTTGAAATTAATATTTTGTAATTAATGCCCATATTATCTAGTAGAGGAATCTATACACATCCATTTTCAACCATTTGCTGAAAAGTTTTCCTCAACCTCCGGGGTGGCCGGTTCTATTGGCCCCCCCCAGACGAATTTTCTGGCTGCGCCACTGGTTTTCCTCAAGTTGATACCTTATAAATGCGATTTCTTTCATCTTCTTATTACTACTGATAAATAATTTTTCAAGACTTTATAATTCCATATTTTCTGAAACATATTCTATAATACTATTGGTGTTGAGTGACAACTATATCCTAAGACCACCAGATGAGTAATAAATGTTTATAATCAACAGACTCATGTACTTACTAAGAAACATACGAATTTAGAGTTGTTATGTCTGACATTCGAACGTGAAGTTAACATTTTCACTGGCTTATTCATTGTTTTTCTTTGCGTGTAGTGCGAAAAGCGTATTTTCCCACTGTGGGTTATTCTTTAGAGAATGTAGTAAACTGTTCTAATTAATAATAAGTGTGGACGTTCATAATTAATGGTCGTGTACAGTGGAGTGCGCTTTTCTTAGTCAGCGAGGCCTCGTGTTCTCAGTACTAGCTATTCTGTCAAGTCTGGGAAGAAAAAATGTGAAAAATTGTCTAATAATTTGCACCCTATTTTAGTATCAATGCTTTAATTAGTTTTAATTGATTTTAATCTTTTATACGCTAGTCCTTCAAAAAAATTCTTTCTTCATTGAAAACTGTTGAAAAGTATGTACACTTCATGATTATTATAGTTTTAGTAACGAGGATTTAAAAAAGTACATTATATTGGAGGCTGTAACTTGTCGAGAAATTGACCCAATGGAAAAAATAAAATATCACTATTTCGGAAAAAATGCATACTTTTCGAATGTCCAAAGACAAAATCGTTGTTAAAAAATATTATTTTGGGTATTCAGCAGATAACTTTCAAGTTATCTGCTGAATACCCAAAATAATATTTTTTAACAATGATGTAAGCAGAAATAATAGGTATTTATTTATTATACAAAATCGTTTACTTGAAAATATGATCAATCGGATCATGATAAGAAATTGCGATTTTTACGATCTTAACCTTATAACTATGAAAATATCTTTGATTGTTTTGAATATAAATTCTGGAACTTTTCCAATATATTATTAAATGTATAAGGAATCCATTGGATATAGTTGAAATGTGGATAGGTGTACCTGTAATAAATACAATATAGTAAAGGCACGTAAAAATTCATGCGAGCGATTCAGCGGCTATGTGTGGTGTCTGTGTATGCATTGATAATTATATATTTTCCCTCCATACTCACTATTTATCCTCCTATTCACTAAGAAAAATGTTTAAAACGTGTAATCAGAAAGAGAAGAAACTTTATTTTACTCGATAGAACAGCTAAGAATTTTTAGAGATTCCATAGTATGCATTTAACCGTGCGCTGGCCGCGCAGAGTGATAAAGTTACTTCACTATTTTTTTCCAGGAATACCGTGGCTTTAGCGATAAATTTTATTAGGATATTTTTTGTTCAGAAACAATTTTTTTTTTCACTTTTTTTTTATGTTCTGTATCCGAGCGAAATGTAAACTTTTCAGGATATTATTCTATACACTTTCACGAGCTCATTAAAAACAAATTGATCAGTTTGCAAATGTTTGTAGGTTTCACTATAAAATGTTCTTTGTCGTCTGGGCTAATTAGTGTCATAATTATGTGTGTCAGAATTGCTTTCAAAGGACAACTAATATTTTTAGCGGTATGTAGTATACATTTGTATAGATCATTTTCGGTCAGCTGTCTGGAGGACATCCGAAACCCCATCCAGTAACAGTCAATGAAAATGAAAACAATTAATTCAAGATGAGTTGCTATTTAACAACAAAATAACAGCTTTTCTATGTAAATACAAGGAAATGTCAATATTTTATGTTTTATAAAATACGGTTTGCAAGAGTTAGTTGACGCAATTTCAAATAGTAGACGAATAACCTTTTTTTGACAACCTAAAATTCTATTGATATTGAAACTACGTGCTTTACCCCAAATAATAACATTATATGCCAAGTGGGAATAAATTAGAGAGAATGTATATTAAGAAGCTGTTTATTATCAAATATTGTTTTCAACTGCAGTAGGGCATAATAGCTGCTGTTAATTTTTTTGCATATAGAGTCACAATGACTCTTCCAACTCATATCGCAATCCATAAAAGTACCTAAAAATTTAATAAAACATGACCACTGAATTTATTTTGTTATTTTTTCGAGAATGAAATTGAATGGCAACAGTTTTCTCGGCATTTACTATTAAGGCGTTTTTATAACACTAGTTGGTAAAATCAGCAAATAAGGTGTTTAGACGAACTTGAAGCTCCTCAGCACTATTATACCTCGGGCCCAGGACTAAAATAAAAAATGATTACCTCACTGCTGAACGTATTATTCTCAGCAAGTCGGCCAACTTTTTCGCGGGGCGTTTTTTCGTGGAAGCGCTTCAAACTTGATCATTATTAATAATGGTACTGAAATTTTTAAGTTTTTCAAACGCTTTTATTTAACTCACTCGTGGTATGTTCGAGTACGTAATGTTTTCGTTGGCCTTTTGTATCGCTTTTTTCTCATACTTCCCGACTAGCTAGGAGGAAAAAAGTTGCCCGTGTATGACAATATATCATAGTAAACGTGAGATTCTATTGCAAAATGAAAGCACTAAAAACATAAAATTTAATTTTCGCAAAAATGCTAAAATCGCTTCTAATTAAGCTGGAGAGCTGAAATTGGGTATACAAGCATATTTAACATGCCGAACAAAATTTTGCAAAAATAATTGGTATATTTTAATTGTTTAAACAAAATTTTTATTCAATTTTATTGGACTCTTAAAAACCCGTAAAATTTTTAAGATCATACTGATTTCTATACAAAAACAAGTTTTTTTTTTGGACGTACAATTTTTTCAATTTGGTTATTTTTTACATTATATTCAATCATCATCTTCATCGTTTTCCGATTCACTTTCCACTTCCGCTTCATCTTCAGTTCCCGATTCGGTGCTCGGTTCCCAATCATCTTCGTTGTTGGAATCTAAATTCAGTATTTTATAAAAAAATATCAATTATAATAATTGCAACACAAGTCAAAAATGTCATCGTAACTTTTGTATATTGCAGCAATTTTTTAAAACGCATGTGTACTAATAAATGTTTGTTTACCAGGAATAAAAACACTAATTTTTATTCGTAAAATTCTACAATGTTGTATTTGTAGGCGCGACCACTTGCAGTGTGGCGTGCTAGTTAAGAGAATGTTATTTTTACACGTTTAAATTATTAAAATCTTGCAACTCGATTTTAGAAAATTTTATATTTTTTTCAATTTTTTCCGAAAATCCCCAAAATTTTTGTCGGACAGATGATTCAGTGTATGGCATACATCATTACAAAAAGTACAATATAAAAGTTAGATGTGAGGTAGTAACTATACGGGTTGCATAAAACCCTTCACTTTAAGGTATCGGACAACGGAATTGCCCAAAAATTTTTGTCGAACTATATTACCACTTTAAAATATTTTTAATAAGCTATCCTGAAAAAATCAGCTGTGAGGTAATAAATTTTTTTTATTTGAAACTTCCCTGTGTTGGGGGTGTCGGACGCGTCGAATGACCCAATGCATTTTTCCGACACAATGTTTTTCTCTTTTTAAATAAAAAAAAAACTTATTACAATGAAAAACTATGCTGAGGTAATAATTTTTTTTGAAGCGCTTCCACGAAAAAACGCCCTGCTACCGAAATTTTTCGTAAAGGAAAAAGTTGTCCGACTTGCTGAGAATAATATGTTCACGAAGTTTCAGCAGTGAGGTAATCATTTTTTATTTTAGGCCTGGGCCCGTCTATATCCTCAACTGCTGCAAGAGTGACATCATCAGCATATAATACTGTGCAGTCAGTACAAGCATGGGATGAAAGATCGTTAATGAAAATAAGAAATATGAGTGGACTAAGTATTGAGCCCTGAGGAACTCCTAGTTCTGTAACTTGAACCTCAGAGATATTATTTAATTTTACATAAATTTTTCTGTGCTGAATATATGACATCAATACGATAAGAAGTTGCCTCGAAAACCGACAGCGTACAATTTGTCCCTAATGAAAACAAACAAGGTCTAAGCAATCAAAGGCCTTGGAAAGGTCAAAGAACATTGCTTCTACATATTTACCCTTATCATGACCTTTGTATATGTAGTCAATACAATCATAGGTGGCACTTTCCGTTGATTTACTTGGACAAAACCCATTTTGGCATTTAGAAATTATATTGGATTTATTAAGATACGATAGCATTTTATCATATTATTATCCTCTCGACTACTTTACTTAAGATAGTTGGGACTATAATGCCTCTATAATTGTTAATATCCAGCCGGTCATTTTTTTTATATATTGGAGTTATTACATCAATTTTCAAATTGCTAGGAAGAGTTCCCTTCTCAACGGATAAATTATGATAGATATAAGATGGGGGTAGAGCAACTTGAGTATATATGTGTTTAAATATTTTTGTGGATATACAGTCAATGTCCATAGAATTAGTATTTTTTTAGCCTCTGAATTACATTTACAACATCGTTACCTTCTACACGTTGGAAAAAAAACATTATTATCGATTTTTAAGCTAGTTAATGTACACTTAGTAGAAGTGTTATTCCCAAAATGACTGTGTATGGCTAACTTAGCAGTAGTGCTAAAGTAGTTTACAAAAGATTAGCCAGGATATATGTTTTCTCGATGAGACAATCATTAATATGTAATTGAATGGGTTTTTGATTTTAGATTTTGCCTGTTTTTCAATTTATGTATTTCAATGATATAAATAATTCAATATGTCTATATTGTCCCCTTGTACGTTGTCAAAAGCCTTACTGTCGTTTACGAAACAAAGGTACAGAATGCAAGTAATATTTGTTTTAGAAAATTCATATATACTAAGAACCATTTCCGTTGGTCGTCAAGAAGGTAAGCATCTACTTATATATGCATATATTCATCTTTCCTGCCTTTTAAGTCCATGCGTATTTTTTCCACAAGAATGTAACGTCGAAAAGTCACAAACTTTATTTAGTTACCGCTGAATTTCTTATTGAAATTCTTGAAACGTCCCTCTTAGCATTTTTTATTTGTTCAATGATGCGATATTTGACAAATTTCGAAATCGACCTTTTCTCGGTTGGTATGTTTACGTTGGAGATATTCCACGTTGAAAGACAAAGCAATAATTCTTTATTTACAAGAATCAATCTAGAAGTTTCTGAAAAGACTTTGCGACGAGGCGGGGAACTACTTGATATCAACGACAAAATATACAAAAATATACAGAGCTGGTATGTAAGCGGATGCCCGGAGGAAATAAAATTTTATTTAAATAAAATCTAATAGTTTACAAATGGAAATTCTAATAATAAGAATAAATTAAGTTTAAATTCAGTGTCAGAAATTATTGATTTATTGCATTTTTATTTTGCTACATTTTATTTCCAAGCTGGTTTTCTCCGATTATTAGTAAACTTTTAACCTGGCAACAAAACTGTTTGTATGGTAAAGAAGTAATACGAAATGGGCGTTTGTTAAAAAACGAGGGACCAAAGAGTTAATCCCATTTTTACTTTTTTCTAATCTGTATCTCAAGGATATCTTATTATTGAACCTTGTGTCATGACCATGTATATTCCAATGGACGACGTAATCGTTTATGTTTTCTTTAACATATGTCAAGCACATATAGATATAAAAGGAAGAAACTGTTAGTATTCAATGAATTTAAGTTTTACGTCATCTCTATATCCAAGACTAGACATCGATCTTACAACACGTCTCTGTAAAGTAAATATTCTCTCTAAATGAGCTGTATGCCCCCAAGTTAGAATTGCATAATGAAAATTAGGCTATCCTAATGACATTTAAAGATACTTCCCCTATGAGATTGTTTATCATATACACACCTTGCCAATTTTTTGAAATATAGTCCACATGTTGGTCCCAACATAGTTTGGGATCAAGAACTTCTCCTAGAAGTTTAAATTATCTGGGTTCTCAAAGTTTCAATATAACGAGTAGAAAATACCATGTTTGCTGTTTTGGTATTATTTAAACATAAGACACTGGCTAGGAACTACTCGGAAGTAGTCGACTGTGTTTGTTACAGTAATAATAATAATAATACTAATAATAAATAGATTTAAAATAATAATAATAATAATAATATTTTCCAACTCAATCTGGTTCTCATTACAATTTACTTCAGTAGCATCATCTGCATACAACACAAAAGCATTTAAAACATATTATGGTAAGTCATTGACATAGATTAAGAATAACAGGAGTCCAAAGACGGATCTCTGAGGTACTCCATGATCTATGCTCGCTATTGTTGATGTCACACCGATATAAGCAGTGATTTGGTTTATATTTTCGAAACAATTTTTAAGTAGCTTTAATGACCTTGATCTTACCCCATACTTGTTCAATTTTCACTTGTAATCTCCCAAGTGTTTGAATTATTGCTGGAAATTTTTTGAGTACATGAATTTTCTTAAAAAATTCATGTACGATAAAAATTTCCTGCAATTAATTCATGTACGCGAGGGATTCGGTAAGAAAATTTCATACCAAAATAAATTAAATAAATGCTTGTTTCAACTGACATTAAGATTATTCAAAGGCATAACAAGGTATAAGATTAGTAGGCCATAAATGGGTTTTGTTGACAGAATGACAGAAACGCATCGGAATTAGTATTGCTGCGTCATAAGTCATAAGTATAAGAGTTAGTAAAATGTCGCGTTTTGGAAACAAAAGTAAAGAAAATGTTATCTACATATGCAATGTTAGTTGCAAAAAAACTATTATATTCGCTGAAATGTTTGATATTACGTTTTCTTCACTAAAATGGGTGGAATTCTGTTTTTCTTATATTTTCTAATGTTACAACAGTTTGAGTGAACCGGAATACCTATATTCGTATAATAGATAAATAATCTTTTTCGCCCATTTTAGTTTCAAAAAATTACTGAAAATTGTTTAAGACAACTCTATTTTGGTGTTATGGAGTAAGTTTTGTTCACTGAAATAGGTGGAACATTGTTTTTTTAGTTTATTTTCATGTTTTATGCACGTAGTATAGCTAAGTTTCAGCACATTATAACTTAAGAGAGATGGCTTGGAAATAAAACTTCATTAGCTATTTATCATTATTTCATCGGCAGTTTAACCAGTGTAAGCTTAATATTTCTATTGTTGAAGTTGTTTTCGAAGTTTTTAAAGAATAAAATAGGAAAGAATGGAAAAAAAATAGAAATATACATTATGCACATATTGTGAAGAAATTTGTGAGGTTAAAAAAAGCCATCCAAAATTGAAATACTTCAACTCAGTTTCCACCAACTAGAAAAGATAAGTTAAATAAAATTGTTTAAAAATATTATATTTATGTAGTCAAGCACAGACATTTAATTGATATAGATTCTTCACCGATGTATTCACCATTGAAACGCGAAGAGTTTTTAAAGGATTTTCAAACACATTTGAAATATTCAGTATCATAATTAAACATGAAATAAAATGTTGTTTCACGAGGTCAATGATTTTTTTTTACAATTATCTCGTTTAATATGACAAATAAAATTCCATTTTTATGTAAAAGCAAATGTCAAATATGATCATATGTCAATAATTTGACAGAAAAATTTCCACTTATTAATTTCGTTCAGGATACCCTGGAGGATGAAAATTTCCGTAAATTTTTTGGGTTGCTATGGTAACGAAACCAAAAACAAACTTCTGATTGGCTAAAAATTGGGGTATGAAATTTTTCTAATAATATATTATGTCGAACACAGTCGAATGCCTTCGAAAGGTCACAAAAAGTGCAGCTTTCGTAATTTTTATTTTCATATGCGTCTGTGATGTAATTCAAGAGTAGACTTATAATATCTGTCATTAATTTTTTTGATCTGAAACCAAACTGCCCACTGAAAAAAGGTCATTCGTTTCAAAATAATATATTAATCTTGTGTGTAGCAATTTTCCAAATACATTTTCTTGTAGGTACTGTCTAATTTGTGTGTTAACAGTTTGCATTATTTGTAATATTTAATGCATTTTCTATTTTATTATCGGGTAGCTATTGACCTGTTGCATAATGTATAAAAATATACCCATTCATAAATAAATTTCGCTATTGCCATTATGTTATTGCACACTCCACTGAGCACGTGCTCTATTCTTGCTCAGCTCGCCAGCGCTCAGTCTCGCTGATAAAAGTCATTTTTATTCAAGGACTCCAGTTTAATTATAGCTTTTTAAAACATAAAATGGTTGAAGTTTGACTTACTGGAAATGCGTTATGTCAAAATGGTTTCCATGGTAACGGTCGTCATAGTTACCACTACCCAATGGTACTACTCCCATGGTGGGCACTCGCTTAGTTGGGAAGTTAGGTAGTCCAGAATAGTGGAAATGATCTACAAAGAAGCAGTTGCTGTGGAAATGCTTACCACGGTTACCAGTACCTTAGGGTACCACTCCCATGGTGGGCACTCGCTTAGTTACGAAATGATTAGCTGTATTAGTAACTTTTTTTTTTTTTGAAATTCGACTTACCGGAAATGTGTTATATGTCAAAATGGTTTCCATGGTAGCGGTCGTCACTACCAAATGGTACTACTCCCATGGTGGGCACTCGCTTAGTTGCGAAGCTAGGTACTCCAGATTAGTGGAAATGATCTACAAAGAAGCAGTTGCCGTGGTAATGCTTAGCACGGTTACCAGTACCTTAGGGTACCACTCCCATGGTGGGCACTCGCTTAGTTACGAAATTATTAGCTATATTAGTAATAAAACCGAACTTTTTTTTATTGATTATAATAAAATTAAAACAAAAATACAAGTTACATTAAATTTTTGAACGGAAATCTCCATATTCTAGCCGTATGGCCACGTATTTCGAGACGGCGACCGATCGCGCGTTTTCGAACTGAAACTGCTTCTTTGTATTCGCGAAAATATAACAGATGAACTCAATAGTGATTTACCTTCGATACAAAGGAATTCACGTATAAGGAAAAGTTTATATAGTAAAGTAACAGCGGAAATTTTTCATGATATATAAATCGCTGTCACATATTGGTGAATTTGTGTGTATCGAAGGTAAATCCCTATTGGATTCGTTTGTTTTATTTTCGCGAATATCATTTCCACTAATCTGGAGTACCTAGCTTCACAACTAAGCGAGTGCCTGCCATGGGAGTAGTACCATTGGGTAGTGGTAACTATAACGACCGTTACCTTGAAAACCATTTTGACATATAACACATTTCCGGTCGACGTTTCGAAATCCTAAGGTACTGGTAACCGTGGTAAGCATTACCACAGCAACTGCTTCTTTGTAGATCATTTCCACTATTCTGGACTACCTAACTTCACAACTAAGCGAGTGCCCACCATGGGAGTAGTCATTGGGTAGTGGTAACTATGACGACCATTACCATGGAAACCGTTTTGACATAACGCATTTCCGGTAAGTCAAACTTCACCCCATAAAATTCTACTTTAAAAATTGGTACCACTTTGATTGATTTTAACTTTCATTAAATTCTAAAATTGCTATTTTTGCCGATTTTCATATTTTGTAATAACAAATTTGAAAATAATCAAAATTTCTGGAAAGCATAGTCAAATAAATACCTGATTGTGACAAAATATAGTATTTACTTACTTTCTCACAAAAACATGATACTATCATTTGAACAACAACTGGTAGTATATATCTGTCGCCACTGCCATATCACTTCAACCAGCATTTCATAGGTGGCACCACATGGTCACCCACGTAATAGATGAATGGGTGAGGCTTAGAACAGTGTACATATACGAAAGTACAACCGAAATATACACTTTTGTTCGAGGTTTAACCTTAGAAAAGGTACGTTTCTAATCTGACCCATTTGAAAATAAGATTGATAATAATTTATTTTCTATATGATATATTAATAATATTAATATTAAATTGTTTAACGAATTTCAAGTCTTTTCAGTATTATGTAAGTTTCTAATAACTTTAATCTGCAATAGCGCAAATTTTGGTAAACTTTTTATAACAAAAAATTGATCACAAATTAAAAAAATAATACTAACTCGAGTAATGAACTACTGTTATACGCATAGCGTTTATTGAATAGAAAAACTTGTATGAACTTTTGGTTTCACAAACGATTGAAAACTGTATTGCGGATATTATATTTGAGAAAAAACAATCAAACAACATAAAGAATAACAGAACAGATTAACTTTAGATCACGTGATTAATTTCCAGCCGTCAGTCAGATGTAAAAAGTAAATCTTGTAACAAATGGGATTAAGAACGTTCTCAAGAAAATTCGCTGATTGCGAAAAAGTAATTTATCAATCGAAAATAGATTTAAGAAAAACGGGAAAAACGGTAAGCGCAAAAATCAAAATGATTTATTCATTGAAGAAACGACTTTTTCGAGTGATTTATAATTTTAACTATTTGTATTAAAATTTAGGCATCATTTATTGATCTTAATATTTTCGTATTTCTCAGTATTTAATTTTATAGAACTAAAATCAAGCTTTCAACATGTGCTTGTGTTTATTTGAGGGTGAGAAAAAATGTAAAAAACATGTTATGCCCGCCAGACTAGTAAAAATTGCTATTTATAATGAATTTTTGAAATTAACTAAAAAAAATGAATTTACTTTTCAAAACACCTGACACAATTTATGTTATGGTAAATAATGTCCTATTTACGAAAGAATTTGCCTGCCTGACAATTCTTGTTAATTAACATCTGACAGACCTTTTATTTTAAAATGAAGTTTGAGATTTCCCCTATCTAATAAAACTTATCTGACTGGAAATTTTTGTTAATCACCTTGTCAGACTTAATTTTGAATGTGCAGCATCCATGCATGAGATAGATATCAGGCTCACCCATTATATTTCATAACACCGCGTCTTTTTACTAAAAATTTTTATTGTCCAAATAGGCTTAAAATGTCATGAAACGTCAAGATTTTAAGTTTGAGCGAAAAAAAATTTCTGTCTGTCTGTCTGTCGGTCTGTCGGTCTGTCTGTAACTTTTTTTTGTGCGCACGTTTACTCTGGAACCGCTTAAGATATTGACTTGAAATTTAGTACACATATGTACTTTAACGAGATCTAGAACTAGATTATATTTTCATCTTGTTCCGTCGAAGGGTTGGGGTGTAAATTGGGGTAAATTTGGGGGTAAATGGGTAAATCAAGCAGGTAAGAGTCCACGAAATTGGTATTTAATATATACAAGAGAAGCTAAGGTCTCAAAAGAAAATTTTGGCATTAGCCACCCCCATTACCACCTCCACCCCCTTATTAAAGGGGATGAAAAAAATTGTGATTTAGTGTATGTACAGGAACCAGAAACCTCAAAATATTTTTTTACTTCATCCACCCCCACCCCACTACCGATGTGGGGTATCGTTTTATGAGTTTTTGGGGTAGAAGATTTCAAATATTATATTATTAAAGTTCCATAAACAATTATTTTCACATACAAAGTTTTTTCGTTGTGAGTGACTTGGATAGAGAATCTGGATGTGGAAGTAGTGATTCCTTGGGCAGCGGTTTTTTTAATGAAGTTTAAGATCTGTTCTATGCACAAAAATTGGTCTGTCATCGAAAAAATGTTTTTTACTATGTCAGATTTAATTTTTAGGCGCAGCCGTACCAACGTTTCTTTTCTTTTAAATGAGCTTCTCCGGTGGTGCGTCAAAACATCATCTTAATTTTTTTCTGAAATTAAGTTCATAAGCTCTTTTATACATAAAAATTGGTCTGTCAACGAAAAAATGTTTTTTACCATGACAGACTTTTTAAGCACTGCGACCACATTATTTTATAAATGCCCGATGCCAACTAAAAAAATGTTTTTTTCTCTAATTCTTTTATATATTAAAATAGGCTTTTTTTATCGAAAAAATGTTTTTGTAACGACAGACTTAATTTTCAGTGATCGGTCACGATTTTTATTAAAAAAATGAGGCATGACCCGTTTTAATTAAAATAAGTCTGTCATCAAAAAAAAAAAAAAGTTTCAACATGTCATACTCAATTTTTTAAAGCGCCTAGGTATGACCTCGGTCGTATGCTAGTATTGTATTGGAAAAAAATCAGGAAATATTATGAACGAGAATATTGAGCTGATAATAATTAATAAAATTTGTTATAATATAAATTTAAGGAACATTAATTATAAGGCATTACATTTCAGACAATAATAGTAATTAATCATTATCGCATTCCGAATCATAAATGATTGTCAGTATTTTTATTTCATCCAGTTCTGAATCACTACATTCTTCTTCCTTCACAAGAATGTCCTTAACTCGTTTTGGAAATCCTCCCATGTACCATAACGGTTTGAGTTGATTTTCGTCAATAAACCAACCACACTCTTCTGAAAAAAGAATAATGCAGTGAGGGTTAGTGGTGTTTTGTCTCAAACTTTTTTCTATGACAGACCAATTTTAATGCATAAAAAAGACCTCAACCTTTATTAAAAAGAAAACAAAGGTATTATGAAATGTACTTTTATTAAAAATAATTTATTTAAAAAAAGATGTTAATTAACAAAAATTGTCAGGCAGGCAATTTTTTTCAAAAATTACACAGCCCCACAAAAAACCTCTAACCCCAAAAAAACACCCCCCAAAAAAATGGTCTGTCCGGCGGACCAGGTCAGTATATCCTTATCTATTTTGACCTGGAACGTGGAATTTAATAGCAGTTAATTGCAGTACTTGGCCAACAATCACTCATTTGCAGTTTTCTCGAAAACTGCTAATTCTAGAAAAAAAAGTTTCAAATAAAAAATTTACGTCCATCTTTTATCTTCGTTACTTCTCGATACACTTGGTATCTATTTCGAAAAATAAAAAAGTTTCCCGCATGTTAATTTGACCTACATATTAACACATTATGTTAACAAATATATAGTGATAACACGATAAAAATTTGAGAGTAATCCATTGTGCCGTGCCGTTTTTGAGTTAGAGCGGGTTAAACGGAAAAATAATTGTTTTATATATCCAATACACACCTAAAACTAGAGAAATGCGCCGCGAAAACTCGTGACGGTGTTAAATAATTATTTATAATAACTTTAATATTTGATGGAGAGTAGAGTGATAAAATATTAAGATGGAAAAAGATTTATATATCCGAATATTAAGCTCCGAAGTCCCTATCCCTTTTCCTTAACCCTTTATTCCCGCAAACGCATTACGCCCCCTCCCTCCCTTCCTATTGCTTGGATTGCGATAATTTTTTTTTAAATTAAAGATAAAAAAAATCTCACTTACCTGTAAAAAAATTTCTCTTCGTACTCAAAAACGCATTTAAAAAAAAAATGCTAAAGGTTTTTCCCCTCCCACAAGTTTGTTTATTTGAAAAAAATTTAAAAAATTATTCAGTCAAATATTAGACGTAAAACAAATTCCATTTTGGTTTTTGAAAATCGCAGGACAGGGAAAAAGTTCGAGGGCGTTGAATAATTTTCCTTTCCCTACCTCCCTCCCCTCCCCTCCCCTAATTGGCCCATCACCCCAATTCTCCGGCTCCATCAATTCTTGTCTATTTCACCTACCTCAAAAAAATCTCATCCCCTTAATTTCTTTTTTTCGTAAAAAAATTAAGGAATGACTTTTTTGTGTATTACTGTTAGGGCAAAAAAACGAGTATTTTCAAAAAAATTTTTCACGAAAAGTTACCGTCCGATTTGCCAGATTATGCGCTTCCGCGAGATCTTCAAGTTTTAATTTTACTTTTTTTCGTCAGGTCAATAATAACAAAGTTATCGTGGAAAAACGTGTTTTTGAGAATTTTAAATGCGAATTCCTCCGCCACCCCGTGTGATTAAGCTGAACTAAGTTGATAACTCGTTTGATAACATAATAAAAGAGAATTGTCAAAATTTTTTTTTAAAAAAGTTAGTTTCAAAACTCTTTTTCTCGCCAGATCCGCTCCAGTAATAAGAATACACTGTACAGACCATTTTTTTTGGGGGGGGGGGGGAGTGTTTTTCGGGATGGAGAACGAGATAATCTGTCAATTCTAACTTCAACTCCCGATTCAGGTATAGTTCGCCGGACAGACCACTTTGTTTTTGTTTTGGGGTGTTTTTTGGGGTTGGAGGTAAAAAACGAGCCAATCTGACAATTCTGACTTCGGATTCAGTTTCAGCAGGTCCAAATACATGATAGTGGAGTAAAAAACAGGGCAAAAGTCGCTTCCTTCTCGATTTTTTTTTTTAATCTTAGAACAAACTGAGACATATACCATTTCGTTAAGTAGGTCGATGTTCATTAGAAATCATGAAATACGACATTTTTTAGTGGTCACGGACATTGTTATTTTTAAAAAGGTGTGAAATTTTGTTTTTTTTTTAATAATGTTTTTTTGAACATCTAATGCCATATCTCAAAAACGAATGGAGATATCCACATGAACTTTTTTTTGTTATAAAACACACACTTAAGCGCTTCTATCTGTGTATAGTATTGTTAATTAAAACATTTTTAAGCATGTTAAAAACTTAGATAACCTTGAAAGTTCAGAAAATACGCAGTCAAATTTTCACTAAGCTACAAACTTTTTTGTTTTTGGAAATTTTGTATAACATGCTGCGAAGAAAATAAAGCCAAAAGACCAAAAAAGTTTTTGATAGCATAATTCTTATTGTATCTTTGATAGTTTAGGTACAGTGATTTTTTTGGAGCGCGCGAATTGCAGAAATTGAGTATTAATACGCCCGCGTCCACTAAAACTAACTAATCTCAGGGCGGTGTACGATCAACGTTATTCGTTTTCGTCGAAGGTCAAATTATAAAACCGTTGCCCAAGGAATCACTACTTCCACATCCTGATCTTCTATCCAAGTCTCTCACAACGAAAAAAATTTGAATGTGGAAATAATTGTTTATGGAACTTTAATAATAAAATATTTGAAATCGTCTACCCCAAAAACATATAAAACGATATGTCACATCGGTAGTGGGGCTGAGGGTGGTGGCAGGTAGGTGGTAGTAGTGGTGGATAAAGTTAAAAAAAAATTGAGGACTTTGGTTTTTGTACACACACTAAATGACAATTTTATTTTTTTCGCCCTTTTGAATAATGGGGAGTTGGTAATGGGGGTGGTTAATGCCAAAAAAAATTTGAGACCATAGCTTCTCTGATATATACTAAATACCATTTGTATGGACCCTTACTTGCTTGATTTGCCTATTTACCCCCATTTACCCCCCAATCCTTTAACGGAATAATCTACTTCCAGATCTCGTTAAAATACATAGGTACGTGTACCAAATTTCAAGTCAATATCTTAAACGGTTACGGAGTAATTGTGCGCACAGACCGACAGACAAATTTTTTCTTTTTGCTCAAACTTAAAATCTCGACGTTTCATGACATTCTAAAAACAATAAAAATTTTCAAAAATATTTTTGTCTATACTATACTTACACTGGATGTGGAAGTCAAATGTGTAACGATATTCTTTCCCTTATTACCACTTGTATTATATTGTAGAACGTATGGCTATTGTGCGAATTGTGCGTGGATTATCTGCTAAAAAAATATTTAAGATAAAAAAGCAATCTAAGTTTCATTGTAAAATGGAGTGGATTTTATGTGGCGTAGTAATAGAGGAGAACGATAAACTTGTGCACAAGCCATGGAAACAGAGTTTCTATAATTAGGGCTGCGGAAATTAAAAGAGACTTAATTTAGGATATTTTCTTCTTTTTTGTTACCTAATTTAGGCGAAAATAACACGTTTACTCAATTATTGTGTGGATCTAGGGTAAAAATGTAATGCATGGGAATTTCGGATAGGGACTCTGATACAGGAAATGTCGGATACAAATATTAAGATTGCCACGTTCAAAAAAAAGTGCTTTAAGAAACTGTCTTTTCTATTTAGCTCCAATAATAACGCAAAAAAAAGGAAAACTCGATAGTTTACTTTGTATCAAAACACTCCAAAATTATTACTGTTGCTAAACTTCTGTTTTATTAGCCCCCTAGTTGCGCAACTTTTTTTCCATTTACTATAATATTATTTTTTACCGTTTTCGAGATCCCAATGTAATGCATTTTTATCCCAGATACTTTATTTGAGATTTTTAATTCCTTTTTGCCTTAAACTACTTAACTTAAAATAATAATGAAAAGTTCCGTTACACACAATACATAATCATTATTATTCTTGAGTGCCGCGCGCGTACGCTTCGACAATTCCTCCTTAGTAAAAAATTCGTAACTAGCAAACTTTTGCTAATAATGAAAATATTTTTTTTCTAAAAACTTTTTTAGTCTATTGACTTCATTTTCTTCATAGCATGTTACACAAAATTTTCAAAAACAAAAAAGTTCCTCGCTTAGTGAAAATTTGATGGCGTATTCTCTAAACTTTCAGGGTCATCTACGTTTTTGGCATGTTCACATTTTTTTTTATTAGCAATCCTATGTATAGAAAGAAGCGCTTAAGTGTGTGTTTTATAACAAAAAAAAGTTCACATCGATAGCTCAATTCATTTTTGAGACGTGGCAATAGATGTACAAAAAAACATGATTTAAAAAAAAAAAATTTTACACTTTTTTTTAAATAAGAATATCTGTGACCACTAAAAAATGTCGTATTTCGTGTTTTTATGTGTAAAATGATGTTGTCGGTAATACCCACTGTGTCTGATCTTGTTCTAAGCTGATAAAAAAAAACGACACAATTTTACCTCTTTTTCGCTCCACTATAAGGATACACTGGTCTGGTCCGCTGGACAGACCATTTTTTTTGGGGGGGGGGGGCTGTTTTTTGAGGTCAGGGGTGAAAAACGAGCCAATCTGACAATTCTAACTTCGAATTCGGTTTTAGCGGGTCCAAAATTATCCGCTTTTTATTTTTAAGGGTGGAGACCACCCCCTAAAAACTGAATAATTAATAACTTTCCTAATTTTACGAATGAATTAACGAAAATTCATATACTTATGTTTTTGAACTCGCTGAATATGATTATGAGGTCAAAACATAGGAAAGACGAAAATAGTAAGGGTTGAAACCACCCTTAAATACTGAAAAATGAATGATTCTTCTAATATTACAAATCAATTCACGAAAATCCATATACTTATATTGTTTAGGTACTGAATATGATTATGAGGTCTAAATTAAGGGTTGAAACCACCCTTAAATACTGGAAAAATAATGATTCTTCTAATATTACAAATAAATTCACGAAAATCCGTATATATTTATTAGGTACTGAATATGATTATGAGGTCTAAATTTATTTTAAAAAATGGTAGATTAAAAATTGTCACAAAAGAGTATAGTAAAAATTTCAACATTATTTCAAACTTTTGTAGGAAAAAAATAAAAACCCAAACTCTTTGGTTTTTTATAAGCTTGATTTCATTCTTATATCATGGTTTTATCAGTCTTATGGTTTTTGAGATATTTCAATTTTAAATACAAAATTCTCTTGCGTATGCGCTCAAACGCCATCTTTAAACTTTCATATCTCTGAAACAGTTTGTCGTAGGAAAATAAAACCTAAACTATTCGTTTTTTTTTGAGCTTCATTTTTGTCCTCTTACCATTTTCTATACAAAAATATTTTCTGAGCAATTTTCAAAAACTCGATTTTTTTCAAAAAAATTATGAAAATTTTCATTATTGAAAATGGGTACAGAATGAAAAATATTTATCTTAAAATTTCAAAAAAATTTGAGCATAATATGCATTAACAATTTCTAGACGGATTTTTAAAAAATTTGAATTAATAAGAAATTAGAGCAATGCGACTAAAAAAAAAATGGCGCCTAAATTTTTAAATGCGCTACTTTTTTGTTTGTTACTTTTTTAGTTTTCATTATAAAAGGTCGTAATACGTCTCAATGGAAAGAAAATTTTAATACCTTTGATTTTTACAACAAAAATTTTTCTCATAGTTGTAGATTTTAACTAATTTTAGATTTTAACGTCCTATATTTTTTCTGAACGTTTCGGCGCCATTTTGAAAATGCCATATTTCCAAAACTAAACATCGGAGAAAAAAAAGAAAATCTATTCGATTTGTTTTCGTAAAAGTTTAAATTTTGTACCCTTACATTTTTTATTAAAGTCTACATTTTTCGAGTAGTTTAAAAAAAATGTCTAGGAATACTGATTTTAGGGGGTGAAACTTGCAATTTTCAGTTCGCAATATCTTGAAAAATATGCATCCCATATGAACTTTCTTTCTTATAATTCGATTCTCTATCAGATTATGTGTTTTTTATTTTTTTGCGACAAACCCTAAAAATACCTAACCTAAAAAGGTGGGAACCAAAAAGCAGGAAAAACGACAATGTAGATTCTTATATACATACTTTATAGACCAAGAGCTAGCGACACTCAAACCGAGCTGATTCCATTGTGAACAAAAAAATTACAGAATGTAGTACTAACATTGTATAATATGAGATCGCGTGCCTGCCTGCTCGGATCGGTTGCGTTTATTTAAAAAAAAACAAAAATTGTGACATTTTCAAAACGTATTAATGGTCTCATCGCAATGTGGATAACATTTTTCATACAGCTGCTAGGCACACTACTAAATACGAATTCAAGTGCCTGCCAGTCGGAATCGGTTGCGAAATCCCGCCTGCCAATTAAAAAACCGGTTCCAAAAACTGCATAATTTGGCGCATCGCATGTGCACGAAAAAAATTCGCGAGATAGTTTAAAGCATTCAAAATTCATTTTCGAGTGCCTGCCTTGTCGATCATGTTGCTCTAAGTGCCTGCCAGCCCCTGAAAAGTCGCTCGCTCGGTGCCGTTGAAAGTTGATCGGGGTCATTTCATTGCGCACCAAAATTTAAGAGAATCTAGAAAGTAACTTAGATGTGATTTAAAGCATCTGCCTCTCCAAACATAATGCACAATGCCGCTTTCCAGCTCTCCAAGGCCGCACGACCTCGCTCAGCCCCGGTGACATGTTCTTCCCTGTTAAATTATTTTGTTATTCATTTAAATGTGTAATACATGTTGGAATGGAAAATAGAGTATTTTGCATGAGAAAAAAAAGAACTTCTCTTATCGCGTACTTATCGCATAAAAAGTAATGTGTTTTTTCCCCTTCAAAAAATATTATTTACAAACTTGTATCTTCATCCATTTTTGAGATACTACAAGAAGAGAAAATACGTTTCCATTTTACAAGTTTTTATTCTACAAAAAAATTTATTAAAAATTCATTTGTATTCCTCATCGGAAAGATTCTCGCTATCATCACTTTCTACCTCATCGCTGTCATTCTCATTTTCTTCAATACTTGCACCGTTTTACGGCTGATCCGTTTCCCCTGTAAAATGAATAATTTATTAATATTACTTAATAGCAGCGCATGCGGGAACGTAATACCTTCAATTGATGTCTGGGGCTGGATGATTATGTCTTGGATGAATCGTGGGACTTGGTCTCCTTTGAACCAGTTGAACGTATACTATCCATCCTTTTCAAGCCATCCGCAGTCAGCAGGGCAAAGAGCCGTTGGTATTTTCAAGTGCGCATTACTCCAAATATTTGCGATGTAGGTTGCTCTCAAAACTTGCTGTTGAAGCTCTGCCTTACATGGGGGAATAGTGGATCCATCGAAATTTATAGCATTTTTCATGAAAATCTCACACATATCATTGACCTTGAAATGTTTGAAGAAAATTGACAAGCGTGCCGCGTTAACACGCCTCTCACTCTGTACAATTTGCATACGAAATCTTCGATTTTTTCGAAAACCTCGTCGTCAATTACCCCATTAAAATTCCCAAGCTTTGCAAAAGCTAATTGGTGTTCCTTTGAATTTTGCAACATTTTAAAACCTTTTTTTTCCCCTTCCTGAAAAAAATATGAGTTGAAGTCACAACTGCTGAAAGCATGGAATCCAGGTAGCGACTTGCATAGATCGGGACCCAAGTGTGAATACAATTTCGTTACATCAACGTAGCGGTGAGAATTCGATACGCCAACATTCATATAAATCTTTGTTCCCATTTTTACGTGTTCCATGTTTGTCAGCATTATTATAAGAATGTCGGTATCTGAACATCTTATGACGACGTTTGAATCTTGATTTGCACTGCAAACATGGAACACGACTTTCGTGTCAGCCTCCTCGTGCTCTTCGCAAGACAATTCTTCAACAATTGTTGAAACGACTTTTCCGTCGACAACTTGAAATTTCTGGCACTGTTTTGCGTTAACATACAGCGTTTTCGTCTTCAAATTCATCGCGTACTCGTCTTTAGACCACTCTTTGACAAAAAATTCAATCAAAGCCTTTTTAAAATTTATGCTCTTCAAATCTTGTAAAATCGGTGCAGCGCTTTTGCTCAGGACCTGAGATTCTGAATTGGCGATCTTCTGCATTGTCTCGAAGCAAATATTCATTGTTTACGTTTCAAAATATTTGAAAATTACCCGAAATTGCACCCTTTTATCAAGTGTTAGAAAATTACGCCCTCGGAATTGAAATTACCCGCAAATCGGGTAATTACCCGCCAATTGGCAACACTAACGCTTCTATTCAATCTATTATATGTGTGAATACTGTATCAATTTTGAGGGAATGGGCGAGCAAGGCTGCGGCGGTCCTGAAAAGCTGAAAGGCGGAATTGTGCATTGTTCGGTCAACTTGCAACAGCGCCGAGCGCGCGAATTTCCCGGGGCTGGCAGGCACTTAAAGCAACATGATCGACAAGGCAAACACTCGACAAGGCAAACACTCGACAATGAATTTTGAATGCTTTAAACTATCTCGTGAATTTTTTTCGTGCACATTGCGATGAGCCAAATTATGCAGTTTTTGGAACCGGTTTTTTAATTGGCAGGCGGGATTCCGCAACCGATTCCGACTGGCAGGCACTTGAATTAGTATTTAGTAGTGTGTCTAACAGCTGTATGAAAAATTTTATCCACATTGCGATGAGACTATTAATACGTTTTGAAAATGTCACAATTTTTTTTTTTAAATAAACGCAACCGATCTGAGCAGGCAGGCACGCGATCTCATATTATACAATGTTAGTACTACATTCTGTAATTTTTTTGTTCACAATGGAATCAGCTCGGTTTGAGTGTCGCTAGCTCTTGGTCTATTATAAAGCATGTTGAAGAAAAAAATTTGGAAATTCATTACATCGTTTTCAGGCTGGGATTTAAAAGCTTCACTTACTGTACTAACATTATTTACCATAAATTGTGTAAATTTCAAGTGTGTGTGGTGTTTTGAAAAGTAAATTAATTTTTTTAGCAAATTTCAAGAATTCATTAAAAATAGCAATTACCAAATTTTTACTAGCCTGACAGGCGTAACATGTTTTACAAACATTTTAACCTTTTAAATTTGAGGTGTTCGGTGTTCCTTTTTGTGCCATGTGAGCTGAGACTAATACCTTTGGATTTTGCTATTGACAACATTTAAAGCCATCCACAGACAGCTTTCAAGGGGTTACGTAGAAAGTTTCTCCAACATTTTAAAATTTTTGTCGCTCGCTTACAATCAGAGCCCGTATTGTGGATGATATTGACGTAAAACGCAGAGTCGGCATGGGAGGGTAGTACAAAATTATAAAATTCTTATCTCTTTTTGTAGTTAACTGCTCATCCAATTGGAAACATTAAATGAAACTGTTACATTGCAGATTAATACCACGTAAATAACAATAGATAATTAAATATTAGTCTAAATGTTCGGCACGAGAAGAATGGCGTTTCTCTAAGAATATCACTTGTAAATCCCTGTTTTCCTGAGTTATAAGACATCTGCCATGTAATTAAAGACTTTCGCGATCATAACAGGGTAATACTGCACCTTTGATACTTGAGCTTTGCATCATTTAATTAATTTTGTGTTTTCGCAAATCCACGATTGTACCGTTTGTATTACGGAAATGGACGCGCCATTATCATACTAAATTGCCGAAATAGTCATTGGAACGTTTCACTTACCCATCTCTGGAAATATTATATCAGTGGGTATTCGACGCATAGTGAAGCACTGAATTGCCAATTGACACAGGTTAAGGGTCTATGTAGAGTAGAGATGAGTTGCTATTTAACAACCTGTTATTTTATAACTGTTATTTGTAAATAGCATTAACAGACTGTTATTTGTTTTCAAAAATAACAGGTAAGAAAATAATAGATAAGAAACACGACGTAGTAAACATGTTCCTGGTGACTGCTGTTAAACTGTTATTCAGAAAACAGCAGCAGCAGATAATGAAATCGCAAAGGAACCGCGTAGACTTGTGAAATAAAAGAAAATGTAGTTGAATATTATTGAAGTTGAATATTATTGTCGGTATCTTGAGTCATCGGCTTTATGTACACACTTTTTAGTTGTTTTTTTAATCATAATATATTCAAACCTTTTCGATTTTCTTCTTCGTGTGTATATTTTCGATTACCTGCATACCGAGTTTAAAAATGAAGGGCTGCCAAAGTTGAATATTTTTGTAGAAATCTCGAGCCATCCGCTTTATGTACTAACTTTTAGCTGTTTTTTTAATTGTAATATGTTCATAGCTTTTATATTTTCTTCTCCATATGTATATTTTCGTTTACCTGCACCTCCAACATTGTCATTGCATACGCTGTGTTTGGCGGGTTTTATTGCTATTTGTGGCGGTAGGTAAAAATTTTTCCTGCCCGTGGGCCAGTGGGAGCAGGATGATGTATAAAATAACGTCTCTGAAATAACATTTATGATATGTTATTTTTAAACTGTTATTTCAAAATAGCAGTAGCAGTTTAAACCTGTTATTAAAAAATAACCGCTTTTACCCATCACTAATATAGATATGGGTATACCTGAAACATGTAGCTAAAGGGGTTACACTTAGTGAGAATTTATTTTAATGACGGACGATATTTCACTGCAGGTGATTAAATCACCGTGATTAAGCAAGTAACAACTAAACGTTCGGCTGGACTTTCACTAAGGTTTATAAAATAAAAATTTTGTATTTAAAGATTTTTTAGCTTGTGTGGCAATAATACTTATTGTTAGCGACCGATGTAACTTTACAAAAGTATTAGATAGTATCGTGTAATTCAGAGTCCGTCTCTGGAATGTCATCCGAAATACGGGCTCTGTTTATAATAAACCAACAATAATTTATCAAACCTGTTTACATTAATTAGGGTAACGCCTGAGGTATTACGGAACGCATTTTAACTCCTTACCCGATTCCAACGGGGAATTCTCACTGATCGATATGTTTATCAAACACAAACTCCCATCGAAGTGAAGTACCCGCTAAATACACGTACACGTCTTTAAGCTCGAAAACTCAAATATGGCTGGTGCATAATTATTATCGAACACCTTTCATGCATTATTTATTCCTAATGAACATACTCTTTTAAACTAATGGAGCTTAAATTGTCCGGAGGCGATTTTCGTCGAATATAACAGCAACTCTTTGCCTTATTTTAATAAAGTGCAGGTCGACAGTGATTACTGTGGTCTATGGTTTTATTAATGACCCGAAAATCACAATATTGATTGTGGTTTTGTGTGTACTTAGTGGACTAAAGTCCTGAAAAAGATATACAGAGTCGAGTTTAGATTATTACTTTTGTTACACGTAACACTTTATTACAAAGTTTGGTAAATAATTAAAATTCGTAAAATTTGCCTTAACTTGTATTATAGAAGTATTGTTAGTGTCCTTAAAACTTCTCTATTTGGGAAATACACCACGTAATGTTTAAATTGTAACAGTAGGTACATCTAAAAAAAAAATTCGGTTTGTGAAGCCCAAATGGGTTTTAGAAAATAGAGATCTACCACAGATCAACTTGTCTTCTTACATCAATATATTCAAAATAGTTTTGCAAACAGGCAGCATACATTAGCAGTTTTCTTCGACTTGGAAAAAGCCTGCGACACTGCATGGCGTTATTCCATACTAAAGAACCTCATCGAGTGGGGCAACTTACCAACATTTATTAAAGACTTCTTATCAGATCGTTGCTAAGGGTGGGAGACACGCTCTCTGACTCCTTCTCTCTGGAGAGTGGCGTCCCACAGGGATCAGCACTGAATGTTCTCCTATTCGCGGTCGCCATAAACTCCATTGCCGACAAATTGGATGGCAATAAACAGAAAAGCCTCTACGTAGATGGCATGGCAATTGTCATATAAGGAGCATGCATGCAAGAGTTATAAGAAACACTTTAGGAAAACATCGATAAGCTATCGAGGCAGCAGAACAACGAGGCCTTCGTTTTTCTGTAAACAAAACAGAAGCTGTTAACTTCTATCGCTTACGAAAACCTCATGATGAACCAATCCTAAAAATAAAAGGAAATGTCATAAATATAGAGAAGTATATAAAATTCTTATGGCTTACATTCCACTCAAAACTTCTGTGGAACAAGCATATTCAAAACCTAGTCCTAAGATGTAGCTCAGCAACTAGCATCATACGATGTATGGCAAGCATCCACAGGGATATCTTGGTTAAAATATACAAGAGCCATATTCGGCCTAAGATTGACTACTGTTCGATAGTATATGGGACCGCTTGCAAGTCCCGCCTTAAAGCTCCATCAAGCTCCAAGACTTCATCCAGGGGACAGCGCTCGAACTTGGTGCTTTTCGAACAAGTCCGCATACCACATTATGCATCGAGACAAACACTCCCCCACTATCTTTAAGAAGGGACCGTCTACTCCTGAAGTACGGAACCAAACTATGGGCACAACAACAACACCTAATCTGTAAGCTCTTCTTTGCAGAATACTTTGAGATACACTAAGGAAGACCTACGATATCAGAATCACCAGGTTATCGCTTCCAAAATATAATTGGAAACGCTACTTTACCCCAGATAGCGAATTAAAAACACCTTACTGGAAACTCTTCTCCTCTTCTCCAAAAGTGGATATCCGAATGAAGACAGCTAATAAGAAAGACGACCTTGATAATTTCATAATTGGAGTTATAATCCACAAACACATAAACGAGTACCCACAACATCTGAAACTAGTCACGGATGGCTCCAAGACAGCATATGGCGTGGGGAGCTCGCTAGTCACACCAAATGACACCTTTTCCTTGTCATTACACCCCGATGCCTCAATTTTCACAGCAGAACTGCACGATATCATCTTCCCTGGCAGTACAAATACCAAGGCAGCCTCAAACAAAACAACTAAAATATTTCCAAATTCTTAAAAGAAAATTGTCTTCATTCCTTGCAAGAATGTTTCTTATATAATGAGCAGAGACGAACCCACGGGGGGTTATGGGGGAGTACGCTCCCCCCTAATGTTGATTGAGTTGGGAAAATCACCAAAAATGTAAAAAAATCTTTATTGGGTATAATTGCAAAAAACGAATAATGAGTTGATAAAAATTAAATGACACTGTCACTATGACCATTTTTTTATAAATAATTTTAATTGATATTATTTATGACTAGATGTGACTGATGTGAGAAATAAACTCGTCAACTCGCGGAAATTCGACGTTCGACCCAGTAGACCGGCCAGAGCATACAATTCTCAAAGACTGTCTTACATTAGAAATATTAGAATATTACTCATTTTTGCCTTTATCAATACAATGCTTTGTCCTACCTATAAAGTCGTTTGTTGTTGGTTTATACTGAGTATCACTAATATCAGTTACCAACCTCTCAACGAGAGATAATAATAATAACAAATTGTTGTCGGTCAGAAATTGTTAAAATATTAAATTCTTAGAGGACACTGAATCAGAATTTGGGACTATTAAAGGGGTCTACAGACGATCCAGCTGCTGGGACCCGACATTGTTGGTACGCTTTGAAGATAATTGGAATTCCAGCGGACCAGTTAACTTTTACGAATGAGTTCAAAGCATGCCGACAAGGCTGGCTCCCTGCCGCTGGATCGTGTGTAATGCTTAATGCTACCTATTGCGTATCACAATGTGAAGTGGGAAGTGGCCGGTAGCCGTACTAGCGCGGACGTTCACGAGCTTGCGCTCAGACTTGCGCGTAATCGTATTGTATAGTGTATTCCACAAATATTTCATCTATACAAAAAAGCTCGCAAAAAAGCATAAAGGATGCCGACCGCTTCTAGTTAGTGTACCGCCCGCCGGTCCAATTTGACAACGTTAGTCCACGTTGACCACCAACCTATCATAATTCCGGTAGAGAAAATTTAAACCAATTATATTCAGTGGGAGTGGCCTACATTTTTGTTCGGAAATATGTGACCATTTTTTTTGTGATGATAATAAAGAAGCCGAACACTTTTATGGCCTTTTATGTAAATAGACTGAAACTGATACAGGTCGGTACCCTTTACGTTTTTTTGCGAACTTTTTTATATCGCTGCGGCAGGGACCCAGCCATGTTGGCATGCTTTGAACTCATTCGTAAAAGTGAACTGATCCGCTAGAATTGCAATTATCTTCAAAGCGTACCGACAATGTCGGGTCCCTGCCGCTGGATCGTGTGTAGACCCTATTATCGTTGGTACAAACTATATCTTGTTTTTCTCCACGGTCATTAAACTATAACGGTTACCTCATCCAGTAGCTTTTAGACGAAGGAGAGCGCGGGGTCAACTTAGGTCTAGCGCCTACATCATGTAGTTTAGTTAAACTTCTTTTGCATAATATTTGTATCGCTAGGCTACTTATAGATTAAGTCTGAAATAAAAAAAAAAACATAAGGAAATATAAGTTGTAAAAAAATGGGCAGTTGGCAAATTAGTTGTAGCTTTCCCCCCCCCCCCAAAAAATAGCTGGGTTCGTCTCTGATAATGAGTAGGTAAGCAGGTCTTTTTACTTTTATTATTATTTTTTCTCTGCAAAAAAAATACATATTGCTTTACGTTGCTTAGTAAGACAACATGTTTCTTGTGCTGTTGTTTTATACAAAATGTATATTTCATATTGTATGTATTCATATTCTATTTCATATTTGTAAATTGACAATTCCGATACTTTTATCAGTCAAACTGAAATAAACCTATTATTATTATTAAGTACTAAGAGTACACGCAAATTAGATTAAAAAACCGTGAATAGAAGAAATGATTTATAAAGTAATAATATTTGAGATGCGTACTCTAGATAAGTTAGAAATAGATACCCGAAAAGTTCCCCTCCCATTCAGGGGTGGACCGTCCCTTTCTTTGCAAAATATCACCCCCAACGGGGGCTTAAAGCTGGTTTTCCACTTTTATTTTGTAAACCGTTCGTCGGAAAAGAAAAAAGTATGGGAAATAAAAAAATGTGGTTAAATTCTGCATAAAAAATGTCCTATTAACCTTGTAGCTTATCCTCACCTATTTTGCGCTAACAACGTTCGAACAGGGTAGTTTGGAGCGCAGAGATAAAAATCGATCTTATTCCAAGTTTCACAGCGAATATCTTAAAACCGGTTACTTTAACGAGAAAAATGCCCCAGAATGAATTAATGGAGGGGAATTTTCTCTATAGGATGCATATCTAGCGGGTTTTGACGCAAGTGATTTTTATTTATTTTCCCCTTTTTTCCACACAGAGGCATTTATAATTTGTAGCATTATGTCTTGCTTATATTCTTGTTGTTTATTATTTAGTTATAAGTTTTGTATTAGAGTGTTATGTTTAGTAACAGAGGAGGCGGCCGGCAAGGATTTTTGACTTTGACCAAGGAAGTAGAATGCTGTAAGGAGACAGTTTTTTTGTCCACGCGTTCAGTGGATGCGATACCACTTCAGTTTCCTTTGGTAAAGGAAAAGTCTAAACGGTGGAATGCGTCAATAAAAGAAAAGATCTCGAAGAGGTTGTCCGTATATTCAACAACCGTAGCTCCACGAAAAAAGAAATTACAAGTGCTGGCGAGCAATTCGCGCTAGCAGTATACAAAGCCCCCCAAAAAGAGACATCATTCATCATCTTCAATAAGTTAGTCGGTCAATCTAGTACTGCCGGGATTATACCAAGACTGCCACCAACATCTGAGGCATTACGTCAGCATTCTTACAGAGTATTTCTCCAAATTCATGCTTGACGAGGAGAAAACTTGCATGAAACTAACGGAATGGGGTTGGAAGAAAGTAGGCTATATTTTAGCACCCATTTATACCACCGAGTTACCAGCACCAATTTTCACCCTAAAGCTGATATCCTGCAGCTGCAAAAAGGGTTGCGGAAAAGTATGCAGCTGTGTTACGGTTGGATTGCGCTGCTCAACAATGCCATGGACAGGGATGTTTAAATTCTGAATTTGAAGAAGAGTTCGTCGATGAAGAACCCCATAGTGAGTAAAATTGGAAAGAATTTTAGTGGAAAAGGCCTAAAAAAACGCACGAGAGCTCTACTTCGAGGATGGTGTGGAAACGAGCTCACATTGAAAAACAAAGCTTTGTGGAAAAAAGGGGAAAATGAATAAAAATCACTTGCGTCAAAATCCCCTATATATGCATCTTCTATCTATCTATCTTCTATCTATCTATCTTCTATCGCTCCCTAAATTCATTCCCGAGCATTAAAGTAACCGGTTTTAAGCTGTGAGACTTCGAATAGGATCGATTTTTACCCCTGCGCTCAAAACTACTGTTCGAACGCTGTTAGCGCGAAATAGGTGAGGATAAGCTATAATGTTAGGACATTTTTTATGCAGAATTTAACCACAAATTTTTTATTTCCTATACTTTTTTCTCTTCCGATAAACGGTTTACAATATAGAAGTGAAAAACCATGCAATAAGTCCCCTTTAGGAAAGTTTTTTGCAAAAAAAAGGACGTTCTACCTCCCGAGTGAGGGGAGGGGAACTTTTCAGGTATCTATTTCTAACCCTATCTGGAGTACGCATCTCAAATATTATTACTTTAAAAATTATTTCTTCTAAAATGTCTAATTTACGTGGACTGTTAAGTAAGTTACTTTTCGCACTACTTTTACGTTTAACAATGACAATTTCTCGAATTAATTTTCAGTTGTTAGTATGAAATCTGAATATTTAGTAATAAAAGTGTTGAAAATGAGAAAAACTGTTTAATTCAATCATAGATAAAATGTTGTGCGCAACATGTACAAAAAGTATATTTGTTGCACTTAGTGTCATTGCAACTCTCAACTTCGTGCAACAAATATGCACTTTTTGCACTTGTTACACAAATAACTATTATAATTATGTTGTACAAACATTTTCATATCACCAAATTGTAGCAAAGAGCCAGTTAGTTCACTATAAGTGCTTCAATAAAACATAAAGGAAATTTTTTCTACCCCTAAAAAATAATTAGATACAGGCTAATTCGGTTGAATATTAGTGCAATAATACCAGTTGGATATCGATCTTAAGAATATCAGTACACAATTTTGGACCCTCCTGTATAAAATCACAACATATTCATATCTATTATATTCTTTTATTTTCACCAACTTCTACTTTATTTATAGTATGTAATACATCAAATACAAGCAACTAAAATGTAACCTTGTTTCTCTGATGCGTATTTTACTCGTGGCTTCAAAGGAATCCGGGACTTCAGAATCTGTACAAAGAAAACAAACGGGCTCGGTAAAAGGGAAACCGACCGGGCGCTGGGGAGTTTTTCGCTCGAGCACCGAACCAGAAGACTGAAGAGAGAGTATTGGATGTAAAAGTCAAGCCTCACAGCTTACAGCTTGTAGCTAACTGAAGATGTTAATTTGTTAGTTTCACTGGACTTCAGCTTTCAACGCCAGCACAAGTGTTTGATTTTCGTGTTCAAAAGGGAGTTGGGAAAGTGCCGATCAAGCGAAACCTTTTAAATATTTGTATTGTTTCGGTGAACGGGGTCTTAAAATCGGTCAGATAAATTATAACCCATGCATCTATATATAGAGCAGCCCATTAGTACGAAGTAGTCCAAAAGGGCGAGAATTTTGTTTATTTTGTAAATAGCTCAATAGATATTAGTTATAGCGAAAAAAGTGTTAAAGACCAAAAATAAAGCTTGTAAATAGGGTCGTTTCTTTCAACAAAATTTACAAAATATTGTTATATAATCAAAAAGTATATTCAATATACATTGTATACCGGGTGATTCAGTTTGGTATTCGCCCCCCCCCCCCCGTATCTTTTTTATTATAACAGAAAACTACAATAAACCATATATATTTGTAAATCGTTTGCCAAGCTCTATCGAATGACGTCCTTAAATCATCTCTTTGATCACATATGCCAAAATAACGATAGTCAACTTTTTTTTTCAAATGGTATGCTATATATTTTTTTGCCGATTGTTGTAGAGCTTCTCTTTCCGCATTCAACCATGTGAAAAAAGTATATACTTCCATAAGAAAAATTTCGAGAAAATTAATAAAATACGAAAAAACTTCATTTAAAGATTTTGTTTCTGATTCAACATAGTTAGCCATGGAAACAATTGAATTTTGTCATTGTTAGTAATGTCAAATTGAAAATACTGTTATTTGTGACTGTGTTATTCGTTTCTGTTTTATGTTATACTTCTAAATAGATTTACACAATGGTATCTTACACTAATGAAGAAAAGTTGGACATGGTATTAATTCATGGAGTGTGCGGAAAAAACAGTAAAGCAGCCAAACGTTTATATCAAGATCGCTTTCGAAATAGGCCGGTACCATCAGACAAAATGTTTGCAAAATTGGCAAGAAATATGAGCGAAAGTGGAAGTTTTGAGAAAAAAAAGATACGTTTCTAAGCTCAGAACCGCACGAGATGAGGAACATACAGTTGCAGTTTTAGCCCGTGTTTTCGTAGACCCGCATATTTCTATCCGTCAGTTAGCGACAGAAACTGATATTTCATATTCTTCAATTCAAAGAATTCTGAGAGACAATAAACTGCGACCATATAAAATACATTTACATCAGGGCTTGCTTCCAGGAGATTACGAGAGACGTCTAAATTTTGTAGCGTGGTTGGCAGTTGCTCAAGAAATGACTATATTAGATCGCATCATGTGGTCAGATGAATCCCGTTTCCATAATAATGGAATTGTCAATGGACATAACTGCCATTATTGGTCGCAGGATAATCCTCACTGGCTTCGGGAAACTAATTTCCAAAATATCTGTGGAATTAACGTATGGTGTGGAATTCTCAACGGACAAATTATAGGACTAAAGTTTTACGAAGGCACGCTTACTGGAGAAAGATATATACAGTTTTTAAGAGAAGAGTTGTTAAATTTCATAGAAGACGTTCCATTACATATTAGGCATAACATGATATTACAACAAGATGGGGCACCGCTACATAATGCTATAATTGTAACGAATTACTTAAATGCAGCTTATCCAGGTAGGTGGATCGGAAATCGTAGTGAGAGAGTCAAGTGATCTGCCAGATCACTGGATCTCACACCGTTAGATTTTTTCCTTTGGCCATATCTAAAAGAAAGAGTGTACTTTACACCTCTAAATGATGTCGAAGATCTTAAAAATAGAATACAAACTGAATGCCGCAGATTAAATGTTGAAATTCTTCAACATGTATGTACCCAAGGCGTGATAAACAGAGGACGATTATGTTTAGAAGCGAACGGAGGACTCTTCGAACATATGAAGCAATAAATAATGTTTTTATTTTCTTAATTGTTAGTTAGTTTTCAAGTATTGGTAGTTTTTTTATTGGTAATTGTTATTTATTATTAGTTGTTATTTTAATATTATTGTTGAGTGTTATTATCATTAATTAACTAAAGATACGGCATTAAATGTTTGTTTATATAAAAATGAATTACATAATTATTTAAAAACAGAACTTTGTTTGGTCAAAACATTAAACTTTGTTTCGAAATTTTTACGCCTCATCAGTACCGTACACAATCCTCGTACAAATCCCTCTCTTTCGAATCTGATTTGCCAAGTTGGTACTAGTTACATTACTTACAATGTCAAAATTCAATTGCTTCCTTGGCTAACTATGCTGATTCAGAAAGAACCTGTGAATGACGTTTTATCATATTTTATTAATTTTTTCGAAATTTTCCTTATGTTGAAGAATGAATTTTAACATTTAATCTGCAGCATTCAATTCGTATTCTAGTTTTAAGATCTTCGACGTCATTTAGAGGTATAAAGTAAACTTTTTCTTTTAGATAGAACCAAAGGAAGAAATCTAACGGTGTTTAAAAACGTTTCTTTTTTTCTCAAAACTTCCACTTTCGCTCATATTTCTTGCCAATTTTACAAACATTTTGACTGATGTTACCGGCCTATTTCGAAAGCGATCTTGATATAAACGTTTGGCTACTTTATGTTTTTTCCGCACTCTCCATAAATTAATATCATGTCCAATTTTTTTTCATTATTGTAAGATGCCATTGTGTAAATCTATTTAGAAGTATAACATAAAACAAAAAAGAATAACACAGTCACAAATAACAGTATTTTAAATTTGACATTACTAACAATGACAAAATTCAATTGTTTCCATGGTTAACTATGTTGAATCAGAAACAAAACCTTTAAATGAAGTTTTTTCGTATTTTATTAATTTTCTCGAAATTTTCCTTATAGAAGTGTATACTTTTTTCACATGGTTGAATGCAGAAAGAGAAGCTCTACAACAATCGGCAAAAAAATGTATAGCATACCATTTGAAAAAAAAAAGTTGACTATCGTTATTTTGGCATATGTGACCAAAGAGATGATTTAAGGACTTCATTCGATAGAGCTTGACAAACGATTTGCAAATATATATGGTTTATTGCAGTTTTCTGTTAAAATAAAAAAGATACAGGGGGGCGAATACCAAACTGAATCACCTGGTATATCATATTAAAAAAAGTTCTATTCATCAGATGCAAGAACAAATTGGTTTTGAAAATAAAAAGGCGATAAATGATGACGTATATAATGAGAGTTCAATTCTAGAGAATTTTCATGTTTTTATTTATCATGTTGGTGGTAATGCTCTGTTGATTTGTTGTTTACGTTTACATTGTGTGTTTAATATTTGTTCGTAAGAACCTAATATGTGAAATATAACTTCAGAGAATTTACCCATAGTGGATTTTTATGTGGTACACGAGTTTTATGTTGACAATTTAAATTATTTAAGTGCCGAATTCCGAAATGGTAAAAATTTGATGTTAGTATTTCTATAAAATACAATGACTCACATCGATACTAACACTAACAGCTACATATAATATTCTTTAATCTATTAGTCCAGTCAACGGAAAGCAAAAATGACCAAAATTTCTAATTTGAGTGCTAATGAATGGATTTTGATAAAAAACCTTATGCAATGTGTTTGTAATGACGTTAATAAAAATGTTGAAAAAGTCATTAGAGTATGAAATGATCGGAAGAGAAAACACCCATTTTATCACGCGTTCCGTAACTTGTCAAAAATGAAAAAGAAACAATAAATTAACCTTTTTAGCCCAAAATAAGATGCTTTTCCTTTTGTGAATTTTTTCGAGAAATGCATATGTTTGGAGATATGGCCACTCGAAAATTCCTAAAAGAGGGGGAGGAGAAATGTAAAAGTTGAAAAAAAATCCGAAAAAATTCTGGTGAATGTATCATCGAAATACAAGACTTTTTTCATTTGCAACTTTTCTGTAAAATGTGTTTTCACCGAGTTATTCCAGAAAAACATGAAAAACTACCCCTTTCTTTGAAATTGTAGCGCTTTAAAAATATGTAATTTAAAAATTTGAAAAAATTCAGACGTATGCATTGAGACCTTCTAAACATTTTTTGTCTCTTGGAATTTTTTTGTAACTTGCTAATTTTCCGAGTTACAGGCAGTTTTTTACGACAACTAATATACTACACTTTTTGCACATTAAAAAATACATGAAAATTTAAAAATTATATTGAACTTTTAAAAATGGTAACCCCTTTATATTTCTATAATAATATACATAAATGACGTTCATTTTTCGAATTTTTCACGAAAAACTGCCTGTAACTCGGAAAATTAGCAAGTTACAAAAAAATTCCAAGGGGCAAAAAATGTTTAGAAGGCTTTAATGCATACGTCCGACTTTATTCAAATTTTTAAATTACACATTTTTAAAGCGTTACATTTTCAAAGAAAGAGGTAGTTTTTCATGTTTTTCACTTGAATTTTTTCAGATTTTTTTTTAACTTTTACATTTCCCCTTTCCCACTTTTAAGAACTTTCGAGTGGTCATAATTCTACAAGTTACGGAACCCGGAACTCTTTTATTAACGTCATTAGAAACATATTGCACAAGTTTTCATCAAAATCCATTCCTTAGCACTCAAATTAAAGGTGAATCCCCCGTTAACTAGACTATATGCTAACAGCAAATAAGCAAAGCAAACGACGCCCGTCTATTATTCCTTTATCTAACTGCGCATGCTCTCACATCTGACGTGGCGATGGGCACGAATTCAAAATTTCTTAATTTAAATAATAATTAATTTCACTATTAAAATGACTTTAGATTGTAAAATAAAAAAATACGGGTCAAATAAAATTTACTAAAGTACTTGAATATAAAATTAAAAAAAAATGGTCAACGACCCTATTGTAGCTTCATTTGTAAAAACTTGTAATAAATCAGTTTTAAGCTTAAAAGTATTTTTTACTATAAAAATTAAAAAAATGTCATTGCAAATGTCATTATTTTTAAGTTTTACATCTTTTTGCCACTAAGTACTGCACTAGACTAAAAATAAATTTAATATTATTTTTAGAATGTGGGAGAAAATACGCTTATTGATATTTGGAAATATTTTAGGGTTGCTAAATACACCTAAAGTACATTTTTTTTAATTCAGTTTGATACTTGATACTGATACCTGATACCAAAAGCAAATGTTACCGCATTTAGAGAAACTTAAATTTTTTTGCCACAATCATGAATTATGAAATATAAACCCTTGATGCCTGTTCAATGAGACTAATAATTCTCGAAATTAAAATTTAATCGAAGTTGAACTTTTTTGTTGGTAATTTTTTAGCCTCTATTTTGTCGACGATTTCGGAAAAGTTGGTACACATGCAAGGGCGGATCTGGACCTTGAGCTGGGGGGGGGGGGGGGTTAACGCAGCCGCGTGCTGAAAATAACAAAAAAATGTTTACTCGAAAATTAAAATTGATGACGGGGGGCAGAAAATTACAAAAAAAATTTCTAGTATAGAAAAAAAAATTATAAACACAACTAAATGGAATATATTATATTCAAAAATATAAAATAAAATAATAAAAATTTTGAAATTTTAAAACGTAAGTTGGAGGTTTACAGAATCTTGGGGGGGGGGTAATTACCCCGTTACCCTCCGCGCTTGTACACATGGCTCAACCTACAATGGTATTTTGGTGCATGCAAATCGGAAATTGCCTGTTATAGCTTTAGAAATATTTTGAACAATTTCAGATATTGAAAACATTAAAAAATAACTTTAGGTCATATTTTACAACTCCCAAAACCTCTGATAACCAATTTTCATCGGATTCAGAAGTTGAATTTCAGTGTTAGCCATTTTAAATTTTGAATTTTTTAGGGCTCGACTGATGGATCGACATCGGCATCAGCCATCTGCAAAATATAAGGCCGATAGTGCCGATGGATTTTCTTACGGGTTGCATACTTAAAGTCTCTGTTGGGAATGAAATGTTTATTGTTTAGATTATTTTAGAAAGCTGTTTTATGTTTTTTTATAATGTATACCTTTGTTTCTGTTCTTGTGCAATAAATATTAGTTTCTATTTTTGAACATGTTGATTAATGTCTATTGTCTAAGTTCAAAATTAAAACATCGGCCATCGGCATCGGCATCGGCCGATGCTCCAGTAAAAACATCGGCATCTGCATCGGCATCGGCCCATCGGCAAAATTCTGCCATCGGTCGAGCCCTAGAATTTTTTAAAAAATGACTATGAAATAGGTAACTATTTAACAATTTCAAAAATTTACGAATACCAACTTTCTTAGAAATCAGAGCCAGTGAAAATATGTGTCTGCGTTCTTGGAGCCAACCTTTTAAACAATATTTCGAAATATTCCTGAAGGTTTAAGCACATGACTTATCAACGTAACAAATTTTAGCTTTCTAGCATGTCTAGAAGTAGGTTACAATTTTTTTTAGAAACGAAACTGTACTTTGGCCGCCATATTATTAAAGTTGCCATTTTGATTTTGCAAATTTTGAAATTATTTAGGAATCTATGCTAAATTTCAAGTCTCTAGCTTGTTTGATCTCGATCATAGCAGGTGCAAGTCTTAGACCAAAATTCTTTTGGCAGTCTGAGACAACGAGGCTTAAAGGTGCTAAGAATTAAATAAATAAAAGTGACCCTAAATTTGATCCTTGCGGTACTTCAGGTATCACGTATTTGGAAAGTAAATTAATTAATTCGTTTTTATATTTTGAAAATAACTTACTACCTATCTACAGATGACTTTCGCTTAATTCCATAATGCTCTAGTTTTATAAAAACAGTTGATGACCAAAATTCTTTTGGTAGTCTGAGACAACGAGGCGTAAAGGTGCTAAGGATTAAATAAATAAAAGTGACCCTAAATTTGATCCTTGCGGTACTTCAGGTGTCACGTATTTGGAAAGTAAATTAATTAATTAGTTTTTATATTTTAATAATAACTTACCACCTACCTACCTCCCAGATGATTTTTGCTTCCATAATTCCATAATGCTCTAGTTTTGTTAAAAACAGTTGATGGACCTCAGTGTACTTAAAAGACTTAAGAGTGAAGAGCTTTTGACATATAATAAGTACAATAAGTTGCTCTATTTTGATTTTCAGGTGTAATAATATCACCTACATTATTAGATAATGGCGTTGCAGAACGGTGTTTTTTTTTCTTTTTCTAAAGATTGATACCATCTTTGGAAGCCGCAGTACTTCATGTCCATGCTCTCTAATTAAATTGTCGACAACATAGTGTTGCTCTGTTCTGTTCGCTCCAGCTATTTGGAGCAATTCAGCTTTAAATGTGGTATCACTGAAATCTATGTTTTTGGTCTTTAAGCAGGTTTGTATTTTTTTTCGTCCAAGATCGAGTTAGTTGTTTTTCTTCAACCCGACAGTGGTACTTAGCATTATCTAAAACAATAATGCTTGGATTTTGTAACCCCGGCAAAAGTCTTTCTGTCAGCCACTTTTCAAAATTTTCAGAGTTCATGGTGTCATGATAATCTGCTGACTTATCCTTGGTGAAGAGAACTAAACTCGCATCTTCAACAAAG
Organism: Rutpela maculata; assembly: GCA_936432065.2. Taxonomy (NCBI): domain Eukaryota; kingdom Metazoa; phylum Arthropoda; class Insecta; order Coleoptera; family Cerambycidae; genus Rutpela; species Rutpela maculata. The sequence goes on along the minus strand of OW386293.2, from coordinate 121,240,629 downwards.
CCATGACTAGATCCTGCATGTACAACTATAAATATTTTCGATTTACTGGAATCATTTTGCCCCCTCTGCTAAATATCCAAGTTTCGTTTAAGAACACTACATCTTTGGGATCATTATTTTTCAAATTTTTTTACGTATTTGCGTTTTAGATAAATTTGTGGTCTTTCACACAGTACTTTTCTATAGTCATATTTTTTTAAAGGAAAAGCCTAATTTTTTAATCACTTTATATAAACTGGTACGGCCAATATCAGCTATTGCTCTTTTAAAAGGATATCCAAGGTAATATGTTTATGATCAGACACCATATCGTACATAATATTCTTTATTTCGTATTCTACAGCATCGTGTAACTTTGTTTTGGACTTTTTACGATTCCGTTTAACCGAAGCTTGAGGTTCCACATTTTCTTTGTCATTTTTAGCTACTTTTCTTACAGTCTTTTCATCGATTTTTGAAGCCTCACCCACTCGCTTTTGAACAGCTTTTATTGACAATAATAGTCCACCATTTCCATTTTCCTTTTGAAAATATTCCAACAAATTCAAAACTAACTGCTGTGATTGCGGATTTAAAAATTCACCAGGGTGCATGTATACTATTCTAACAAAAGAACAAGACTAAAATTGCCTCTGAGATCGCCAGCCGCGTTCGACGTCGACACATGGCGCATGTCGGTCATAACTTGACCACAAAGATTAAAACTTACGTTACAGATTACGAACAATATTTCAATGAAGATAAGGAAGGATAGAGCTCCGGACGATATTCCTTACACTATACACCGGGATTCTATCAACGAACAGACTTTATTCTAAGTATCTTCTATATCATTTTTGTTATACCAGCATTACGTAAAAAAAGTCTAATTGGAGAGAACCCAATAGCGAATATTAAACAAATTCACGCCCCCCTAACAAATCTTCAGCGTTAATTAACACGACACTCTCTCTCCGATAAATATTTCTCAATTTAGTAAAGCTCCTAAAAAATCTTAAAACATCAGACATTCTTAACAAAGCAAATTAAATTTTATAAAGCAAAGAAGAAATTTTGAACGTAAATTAACAAACAGCTTAATTTTTTCCTTATATAACACTGATTTACATGAAAATAAATAATAATCATTTGCATTCCAAGCTTAAGCTTGAATACTGATAATATTTAATGCCCAATTTGATTCAAGATCTCTAAACGTAAATTTGAGAGAAAGAAGGAAACCGAGGTGTGTCTCTAGGCACATTTAAATAAGAATTATTAATACTCCACCAGAATGTAATAAAAAAGTTGAGTATATCTGGTTGGAACCTTAAGATATCATTAATAACAAAGCTCATACGCAATACAAAAACAAAGTTTATGTTTAGCCATATAGAAGGAAACATAGAATTACATTACATATACAAGGAAAACTGTATAGGAAGGCCCTAAGAAAAATTGTAGCTTTCTAATGCGTTCAATTACTGTATAATAAAATATCTGATGGCATACTCTCTACCTATAACTTCATAGTAGTCCGGTGATTTTAGATTTTTCGGAATAGCCAAAAACACAGGTACCTACACAAAATTTTAAAAAAGTCGAAACTCAGAGGATATACCCTTAGCCCTATGAATTATTTTGGGACGCTGAAACCGAATATGACAATAAAAAAAGGTTTTAATTATCCAATTTTCCTCTAGCACCCCCTTACAACCCTCCTGAGGTGCTATTCTCAAATTTATTCGTATACGGAACTAGGTGACTTCCGCATAATTTTAACATATGTGCATTCTTGAATGGTCGGATCGTATTCTTGTACGAATTTTTCCGTGTGAATTACACCCAATGGTCTGGGGGTAGTCGAATTTGATTTCCGTGTGCGGAATGACTTGACAGGTATTTTTGTTGACATTAATTTAACCTCAAGAACCATTCAGAGTTCTTATTAAACAGTATTTTGTGGTAAGAGGTGATTTAGTAAATAGTGATTATGGCTATATGGATGAAATAGTTCATTTGAGTGAGTGAGTGAGCTTGCAACTTTAGAGGCTGAGATAGAATTACATCATGTTTATGATGATTCAAATATTTGTTAATTCCATCCAAAGCGTCTGCGCCTGTGTGTTTTTAAACGTAATTTTGGAGCAAAACTCTACACTTTTCAAACATGGATGTACTTCTATAAATTACTGTTAATGCTCACTTCTGCTGTATAATAGCCTTGAGTGAAAAGTGTTTTTCCACTCAATGTCTAGAGTTACAATGCTTAAACGTTTATTATTCTGCAATATTAATTATTTAAAATTACAATTTGTATAAAGAATTAATGTCAAATGTGATGTATGTTTATATGCTTGGTTATAAACAGGGTTTTTGCTTACATTACTGTTACACACTGTTTAAATGCAACGTTGCCCTATCTTCCATGTGGATATTAACTTCGCACGAAAAGTCCAATTCGAATGGGTTCAAGAATTTACTTTTCTGCTCGCACACGGAAGATATTCTTATGCGATCTATCGTCCACGAATTTATTCGATTAAGTTCGAGAATAGCACCCTTGGGGGATTGAAGTTCCACTTGTTCTAAAAATTTGAAACTGAATATGACGATAAAAACTGATTTGAACTATCCAGCTATCCCCTAGCACCCCCTACAAGCCCCAAAAAGGGTTGAAATTCCACTTGTTCTAAACATTTAAAATCGTCATATTCAGTTTCAGCGCACCAAAGAACCTAAAAATAAACATACTTTTTAAATGTTTAGAACAAGTTGAATTTCAACCCCTTCTGAGGCTTGTAGGGGTTGCTAGGGGGTGACTGGGTGGTTCAAATCAGTTTTTATCGTCATATTTGGTTTCAGCGCATCAAAAAACCTGCTTATCGAATGTTTAGAACAAGTGGAATTTCAATTCCCCAGGAGAGTTGTAACGGGGTGCTAGTAGGGGAAAACTGGATAATTAAAACTTTTTTTATTGTCATATTCGGTTTCAGCGCCCCAAAATACATGGGGGTAGGAGGTTTCGGCTTTTTCTTCTTTTTGTGTGCCTGTGAAATTACAGAATTTTCTCATGAATCAGAAAAAAATAGTGTCAACCATTCAAAATGGCGGCTTTAAATGTTATTTAACTTTATGTAAACCAAATAAATTTTGCAACTTAGTTTTTTGCTTATATCTTCACTTCTAAAGGTCGTTCCAAAGACATTTCTGACTATCAGTGTTAAAAATATTTGATAAATTGACAATTTGCACGAAAGAAAGTTTAGTAAAAAGTGTCATGGCGCACAGTATAATGGTATCACTGTAATTCACTGCACATGTTGGCCAACTCGTCTAATTTCCAAACTTTGCAACAATTAAATACCTATAATATAATAATTATAACATCGTTTTCATTATCTTTAATGTTAAACCTGCTTCCATTGAATATAAATCGTCTTTATTAGGTTGTTTCGTAGTCTACAATATTTAAAAAATGTCGAATTATGCAATTTCTCAAACACTGTTTCCAACTCTCAGTTTATTAGAAGAGTTGGCAGCAGTGATTGACAAATTGCATAATTCGACATTTTTTAAATATTGTAGACTACGAAACAACCTAATAAAGATGGTTTATATTAAATGGAAGTAGGTTTAACATTAAACATAATGAAAACAATGTTATGATTATTATATTATATGTATTTAGTTGTTGCAAAGTTTGGAAATTAGGCGAGTTGGTCAACATGTGCAGTGAATTGCAGTGATACCATTATACTGTGCGCCATGACCCTTTTTACCAAACTTTCTTTCGTGTAAATCGTCAATTGCCTCAAAATTTAAAACATAACAAATGTCTACAGTTTCAAAAACCAAACAAAATGATTTTCCTGAATAATGCGTTTTATTTTGTGCAAGGGTTAAGAGTAATTTTTATTTATTCTGGTTTTATATACGCTAAATCAATAATTCGACATCTACCACGAATAGTATAAATTAGTTTTAATTATATTATTTTAGCTGATAATGAGTAGAGTGTAGGTAGTTAGACAACCATAAAATAATCTTGATCAATACTGCAAATATTTACATGGATTTTTATTTTGGCATATTTCCAAATATTACCATAAAATTAACGCGGAATTAATTTGCATAACATTGCTGAAGTGTCCTGTGTCAATAAGGGCCAAATTTATTTGCAAATAAGAGGACATATGCTGAATTAAATCAAAATAAATAAAGCTGATAGCATAACATGAATTTCGATAAATTTGTTAGATAACGTTTTAAAAGATCGCGTGTTTCAAAACTATTTACTAAATTCATTCACATTACGCTGTACATACGCGTCCAAACGGGGTTGTAGAATGAAGTGCATGTCAGTTTTATGATATTTAAAAGCTTTGTTTTATAAATTAAACCTGATAGCATCACTCTAAAAGCATTTTTTTTTTTTGGTTTCTGTAGAGCAGATGTTGAAATTTGTGAAAAGATCGTTAATTTTGGTAATTTAAATGAACAAAAATTTAAAATATACAGACACTCTATATGCTAACTGTATAATAATGTAACTAAAAAAATTCCGGAGCAGTAGGTTGGTCGTGGTGGACTTATGCAGTGGTCTGCACGCTCACAGTATCTAAATCCTTTTAATTCTTGCTTCTCGGGAACTTCATTCATATGACGTGTATAACTCGATATGGGATAATTTGCTTTCTCATTTTTCTATGGATATTACTCACCCTCAAAGTAGCGTACATCTTTTTTTGTTACAAACTGTGTAACACCAAGGGAATACATTTTTATTGCGGACCAGTTTTACTGTTACAGATATTACATTCTGAATTTTTTAACTTACCCTGCAATGCAGTGTATGTTTGTATTTTTGTTGTTGTGGGATATACATTTTTATAAGCTAGGAGATAAGTAATTCTAAACAGATTAAAGAGTTAATTCATAGAAGTGGCGGTGGTGGTATTAGAAGCTATTAAGAGCAGACATAGAAAATTTTAAAATAAGTGATAATCAAAATAACAGTCGATGTGACATATTGGTGACGTCATTTTTTTCAATTTAGATGAGTTTAGGGATTACCACATAGTTTGTTGCAGAAATTATTCGTAGATGGTGCTACATACAAACCACTGACAATATTCAGTCACTCTTATCTTATATAAGTAAGGGAAATGGCACTGTAGATGCAGTTGCAAACTTAGTGTTCGACGTGCATTTAACATTCTCACAAAATACGTACTTAGCTTGTCTATATGTTGATTTAAAAGGTGCATATGATCACGGCCGACTCTAGTAACTATGATGCGGTTGACTTGGATATATTAAATAATAACTTATATAATTTGGGAATCGGAATGAATGTAGCTGCTAGAATTACCGAATTATATAATAAAAGAATAATCTTCACTAAAGACCATAACAATAATTTGCATGGGCCTAGAGTTGTTCCTAAAGGATTTCCACAAGGTTCTGTTTTGAGTCCCCTTTTATTTAATGTATACACTCAGGATTTGCATGGTATGTTTAGCCCCCCAATAAAAACAATGCAGTATGCAGATGACATATGCATATACACCAACCAAAAAACATATAATGAATGTATAAAAGACCCAAATGGATTTACCATATCCCCTGAAAAGTCTACGATTATGGTTTTTACCAGGCATAGTCTCAAGACACCCAATAGCATTACACTCTGCGGTCTTGATATTTCAATAGTAGACCATTATGAATTCTTAAGTATAGATTTGGACAATAAATTGAAATGGTCTAAACTCATCGAACATATCAAGAATACGTGGGAAAAGGGCATAAATATGCTAAGATGTGTCTCTAAAAGCAGATATGGTGTAGATCCGAAAATTAGTCTAACCTTCTACAGGTCTTACATTCGATCTATCTTAGACTATTGTTGCGTGCTGCATGGATCCCCATCTAATACAAATTTAGAAATATTAGACCGTATTCAGTATAAAGCTATTCGCATATGTATCGGTGCTATGAAGAGCTCTCCATGCCCTGCTATTCTGGTTGTGACCCAAGAATCTCCCTTGAATTTAAGACGACAATTCCTAGCCTGTGAATTTATTATTAAACTAAGATCGTATAAGAGTAATATATTTCTGAATAATATATAGTCTTTCGATGGAAAATCTTACTAATAAATTTTGAAACATGAAAAGTAGCCCTCCACTAGCAGATGCATTCAAAAACACAAGCAAACATGAAAAGTTTACAACACGCAGTGATAAATATCCAATTTTCATGTTAGATTAGGATGCTTTGTTATTCAAGCCAACATTCATATTTCCTAGCTTCACAACTATTCCCAAAGTCAATAATAACTTTCTGAGGTCCTTATTGAGCAGCCACAATAAAAGCATAATTAATTATTTATACTCACGGTTCCAAATGCAGTGAGGGTACAGAAAATAATTTAAGTAAATGTAATTATGCAATTGTATCGAATTCACAATCGGTCCTACAAACGATTAGTAATGTCTGTTAATAATTTTTGAAATTAAAAAGAAGATAGTGGATCTTCATAAAAGAAGTACCAATGTACTTTTCATATGAACAAAGGGACATTCCGGGATTGTAGGAAATGAAACTGCAGACAAACTCGCTAAAGAAGCCACATCTCCTCAGGAAATAAATAACGTAGTTACTAATGAGGTTTTAATCAACATATACAAGCATGATATTCGCGCAAAGTGGGAAATATACTAATCCGATTTTACAAAAACACGGAACTTCCAAAGACAATCCCTCACATATTCAACTCCTCAGTAGGGTGGTCCTTAAATTAGGGTAAAAAAATTTTTTTCGTAATTTTCTTTGGGGCAGCCTGCCATTTTAATCTACTCTATTAAAATGAGTTACTTTAATTTTTTGTGATTTTTTAACTCAGTTTTAGGGGTCGCTACCACCCCGTAAAATTTCAAAATTAAAAAAAAAATAGTTAGGAATTAATAATTAAATTGAGATACAAAAGAAATTATGTTCATTAAACATGTAATTAATGTGTACAACTATACAGCAATTACAATGTTATATATATAAAATAATATAAATGAAACAGTTGTTAATAAAATACAGTTGACTTGAGATGAAAGTGAGGGACAATGTACTGTCCTATTTTATTAATTCAATTGATGATCAATATCATTTTGATGTTCATTTGATTTATTTTGAAAAAAAATTTGCAAAAATTCTCGATTTTCTTGAAAATTCAAGACTTGGTAGCGACTCTAAAACATTATTTAAAAATCTGAAATTTGTATGGAAGTCTTTTTTTATATCATAGAACAAAATAAGAGGGTGCCCCGGGTAAATTTTAAAAGTTAGTTTTTAAGGACCACCCTCAGCCTCAAAGTTCTATTCATCCACGATTACTAGATTAAAGATAAACCATGGCTGTTTTCCCTCCCACTTATACAGAATTGGCGTAGAAAATTCTCGTCTTTGCACTTGTGATGGTGTTTCTATTGGAGACCTAAATCACAACTTTTTTTATTGCGAATATTTTAAACATCCTAGAACAATTCTTTTAAAAAAACTGATACTTAGCAATGTTCAATTACCTGCAAACATCACCCATTTATGAAGCCTGAATTGTAAAAATATTTTCGATATCTTAGTTGAGTTTATTAGAGCAACAAACTTAAAAATATAAACTTAACTTACGTACAAATTTGGTGGATAAAGAACTAACTCCAATGCCTAGGTAGAATAGATCACACGGTAAAATGTTTAAATTTGATGAATATACTGTTTTAACTTTTATACATAAAATTAGCAAAAACATTGTTAGAGACTAATTAAAAAATATTTATACAAAATTACACGATTACAGTACTTGAGGAAAAGAAAATCTTGTAATTAAACAAGCAAATAAATGTATTAATGGACAATGAAGTACCGATTTACGTAGATCTATTATACGTATAGGCTTCAACTAAAAGATTTCTTACTGTGAATTTACATCAACTTTATTAGAAATATGATACCATATATTTTATTAATCATCAGCATACAGAAGACAGGATTTCAACATTTACTGACTAGCTTATTTTTAATTATGAAATTGAACGATACGATATTTCACCTAGTGATAAATAGGCAAATCATTTACAGATGTCAGTGATTGCGACGTAATTTGAAATGATATTAATAAATTATTCATACATAATCAGTCACTTGCAGATATGATATTTGTAATAAATGGCTATGCAAATAAAGAAATAAAACCTTAGAAATTTCATGCGCGTTAGGCATGGAGCTGATTTTATTGCGTTTTGATGTTAATGTTGTTTTTGTCTCTAAGAGGGCTGACCTTAAAATGTAAGTAAATTGCATACTGGAGATTTCCGGTTTAAACGGATACAATGTGTAAAATTTGCCCAGTAAGTAATTTTTTGATAGCATGCATTTTTAATGTGTTATTTCGATTATTCATTTCTGCCCAACATGGAGTTGTTTTGGCGTTGTGGATTATAAGTCGGTAAATTTTCATTCTACAGGGGTAATAAAAACACCAAATTAAAGGTAGTCGAAACTACATAATGACTCGCCAGCGGTCGGCCCTAGCGTGGAGGGAGAAAACATAACATAACACGATCAAACAGTATCTCGCATAACGTGGATTCTTTCGGACGTGGTACTAAAAACGCGCGGTTAAAATGTCACGTCGTACTAAACCGACGGAAGCTACAGTGAATTCTTGGATTCGCGATACTGATGATTTGCAATTTGATGGTAGATAATTATATTGCACTAGATGTGACAAAGAAATTTCGTGGTCATGCTACACAAATATAGACATATTTCTTCAGAAAACCATAAACGGAGCGTAGGTGGCTTTACTTACAATGACATAACGTGATTTTAATGTAGATTTAGTAAAATTTATGATAGGTTGTAACATACCGTGGTCGAATCTAGACAACCCACTTTTTAGACGATTTTTGGAAAAACGTATTAGTGGTAAATATAGCAATGTTAATGTGCCTTCGAAGTCTACCCTTAGAAAATAGTATATTATGTTACTAGGAGTAGAACGCACTCTTTTTTTGTGTTGAGCCCAGGATTTGCGGCTGAGGCGAAGCCGAAGCCGCAAACTCGGCGAAACACAAAAAAAGGCGTTCTACTCCGTGTAATATATACTATTTTTTCTTCAAGAGTATTAAAATGCAAAAATTCATTTATTTATCATAAATGTACAAATATTCAAACTACAGTTTTACATGTTGACACAATGTGACAAGTGGCTAGTGGATAGCGCGCCACCGGTGGCTTTCGGTATTAACATTATGTTACTAGTAAAACAATACCCACTGCGGTGGCGCTTTCGGAACTAACATTATGTTACTAGTAAAACAATGTCCACTACGGTGGCATTCGGTACTAACATTTTGTTACTAGTAAAACAATGTCCTACTTCTACTTCTGTTTTTGGTGACATAATTTAAACATTTTAATACGCTTGAAGAAAAAAATGTTTATTTACGTAGTGCGAAAATATTACAGATAATTTCTTCCGAGCTTAATGAGAAGTGCATCTGGCTTAGCGTGAACGAAACAATCAATGCTTGCGGGTTTGAGGTAACGAATGTTAGTGGATGCATTGAACGAAAATTGTTCAATGAGCGGACACTTCTTCTAAAGTTTTAGAAGTTACAAATTCTCGCACTAAAGCGGAGGTAGTGAATTCAAGTCTACAAGACTTTTGGGGTGACAAATATGCAGAGAATAAGGAAAAGTTCTTATTATCTCTTAACGATGAAGTGAATTATATGAAAGCTGCTGAATTACAAAAGAAACATATCGAAATAAACGTCATGTATCATGTTTAGCACATGGGTTCATAGGATTTCTGAACCTCAATGTTGATAACTTGATATCTATAGTGTAAAGAAAGTTTTTCTTAAAGCACCAAGTCGTGTACGGTTATTTCACGAAATTATACCAAATACTCTATTACCTCCAGAGCCCATTATAACACGATGGGGAACTTGGCTAAAGGCAGCATCATACTATTACTGTCATTTTGAAAATGTGAAATCCGTGATACAGCAGTTAAATCCAAATAACGCAGGTGCCATTTCAAAGGCGCAACAGGCATTTATGAATCCAACTGTTCAAGAAAATTAGAAGACCATACACGGATGTTTTTCACGAATTCCTCTAGCCATACGGGACCTTGTATCAGCCTACATTAGAATTTACTACAGTAGTTGATGAACAGGGAGAAATTGCTGCGAGGGTATAAACAAAATTCTAAACTGTTTAAAAAAAAATCCCGGATTTGTTACGATGACAGGTATAATAGACCTTTTAAACAGCAAAGCAGACTTTGTTACACCGGGCATGAATGTGGTGACTTTGCGAAAGTTTAGATATTTTAAGTATGCCCCAGTTAAATCTGTCGACGTCGAGCGGTCCTTCTCGCAGTATAAATGGATTTTCAGCGAAAGGTGCAGAAGTTTAACTCCAGAACATTTAGAACAGATATTAGTAATATTCTTTTATTCTTGTAACTGTTAATAATACGTTAAATTAACTTGTTTATTGTAAGCTAGTGACACCTATTGTGTTTTGTAGTGGACTTATGTTAATAGAAAATCAAGTTAGTTGATCCTGTAATAGTATTTACTAACAGTAACCACCGGCAGTGATATATACTTGTGTGTTAGTTTAGTGTTAAGTACATCCCCTAGTTTTTAGAAATAAATATCTTGTATTTCTGCTTTTTTTTACATCCCCCTGTACCTAAAGTTATCTTCGAGTGAGTGTTTATTATAAATTGACTATATCAACTTTGGATAATATGTAATTTGCAAAAAAAAATGTCAAGGTTAGATATCTTTCATACATGCGCTGACACATAACCACCTAAAGCCAACCATGGTTTTAGTTCATATCCGATCGGTATTTCCGACTTTTGCAGATCATGGAGATTGCACTATATCGTACAAGAACAAAAAATTAAACAAAAGTCAGTTTTATAAGTTTTGGCATTTTCGCTTATTATTATTATATTTAAAAAAACTGTTGTTAAAGTGCATCTAGTAAATAAATAAATGAAGCTAATGTGTTAAGAAGATGAAATGTTTAACAATTATTTTTTTTTAAACGTGACTTCAAAATAATGGCAATTCACTAATTGACAAAGCGTTTAAATTACTATTACCATTTAGTCTTTTTTCTCCTGCATTAATGAAGATTACAAAAATAATGAAAGATTGGTGGCCATGAACAGTTTAATAAAAATCACCAAGGGATATCAATTTGGGAGAATTGCCTAGTGCGTCGCGTGTGGTTTGTTAATTTAATGTAAAGACCTCATAAAAACCCCAAGCATGCCTAAAACTGGAATTAAATGACGTACTTTTGATTTTCTAAAACATTCTTGGAATATCATGGTTAAGTTTCCGACAGGTCGTAACGTTGTTTTAAACACTTTACAAATAAAATTTACATTTGTATATTCCCGAGATATTCCCTGAGTCAAATGTACAGTCCGCGGTATGTTAACGCACAAAAATGCGCAAATTCAATTCATTGCTGAATGATAAAAGTTTTTGCCTGTTTACAACTTGCTTTTAGATATTTTCTTTTGCATATTTTATTGGGTTAAACATTGTCGTTAAATCGTCAACGTTTCGGTTAATTCATTCTTACCGCGCTCATGTATGTTAAACAAAATCTAGTTTCGCACAGAGAAATACATGAACATGATTCCAGACACAGAGATCAAGTTTGTTTAAACTACACCAGATTGGTTAAAAGCCAGAATGCAATAGATTATTATGGTCCAAAATTTTTACATCAAGCAGTTACCGGAAAAAAAATAATTTTAGAATCAAAGAAATTCTGCTGAATGGAGCATACTACTCATTTGACGAGTTTTGTCTGATGTTTTAATTACTTTTCAGTGTTTTTACTATTAGTCCAATCAATAATATAATAATAATAATATTTATTTATATCAAAGACAGTACATTAATATACAAAAATACATTAGTATAGAACACATAGAGGAATTTCATATTTTCTGTTAAAAATGTTTACAGGTATCTATTTATAGTGCTTTGAATATAAATAATCCAAGAAAAATCACTTACGAGTATATGAATACCATGGTTTTAGTTCATATCCATATCAGTATATGAACGTGATAAAAACATACAAAATTTATATTAACATTGCCGTAACTAACCAAAATCAAAAAATGTACCTAATCACTTATAATAATACTATATACTAATTTACTAACTATATACTAATACAAAAACAAAAATAGATAAGAAATACAGTTTACCACATAATCTACTATAATAATACTATATAATAATACCATATACAACAATACCATATCCCAATATAATATACTAATATACTAACTATACTAAAATAAAGATAAAAAGAGAGAGAAGGAATATAATTTAGATAAATAATTTTGTAGAAAGAATATCCACTTTTTTATTTCTGATTTAGTTTTTCTTAAGTTTGGTATGTTTCTTATGATTTCTGGTAATATATTATATAATTTTGAGGCAAGTTAGCCCAAAAAAATGCCCAAAAGGGGATGGGGAGGGGGAATTTTCCGCTTCAGGAATATGTTGGGGGTAGTTAGGAGGTAAACATACTAAACATCCTCGCCTCTAGCCCTGGCGCTTCAGGGGGCGAGAGGGGTGGAAAGGTTCTTGGCTTATAGCTCGGAAACGGTGCGTCGTGGGGAAAAAGTATTCTGTGCAAAATTAAACATAATTTCCTACAAGAATGCCTATATTCATTTTCTTCCTATGTGTTATAGTTTCCGAGATATTGGCCAGCGAAAATCGATAATTATTAAATAAATCAATTAGGAATCTGACATTTGTCTATCAAAACGGTTTACCGTGGTCTACTAATAAATCACAGTCACAAAATAATCTTTATTTTACAACACTCGATGTATTCACTAACCTAATATTTTGTCGAAATCGGTACATTTCCTTAAATATACAGTATAACTTACTTAAAATGAAGACACTATTATAACTTTTTATTTTGTTTTCAATTTGAATCAAATTTTACTCAAGTATAGAACAAATTACAATTATGACTAGAAAAACATTTGCCTGCTACAAAGGCAAAGCCACTTGCTGTACCAAAATATGCGGAAAAAAAATAAAAATCATATTACTGGGTGTTGACGAATTTCACGTATCCACCACAAATTGCGGAAACTGAGGATCTCCTTTGCCAGATGAGCGTATGAAAAATCCCCAATCGATGACCAAATCAAATTTTGGTGTATGTACGTTTTTGGCGTGGATCCGATGCAATTTTTTAGAATTTCTAATATTCAAAATGTTTTTATTTCAATAAACGTATGCTGAATAGGTAGGGTAAATCAATTTTTTATAAAAGTTATTAACGTTTATTTTACTTCACCCATAATTTCACGAATTTCGGAGAAATTTTTTTTATTTTCGTAAAAAAGAGAGTTAATTTCATTTTTAAGGTAAATTCCCTTGAAGCATCTTAAAGTACACATTTCAAGCTTTAAAAATCGCACCTACAGAGATCTAATAACGCGATTTAAACCAGAGTAATAGGTGGTTAAAGTTAGTTATATATGTCAAATTTTATCACTTTCCCAAAATTTTTCAATTTTGGAAGTGTACAGGGTTATTCATTATATTTAGGCCACCCTTTATTATCGTTATTATTGAATAAAAAGTTTCGTATGAAAGTTGTAGGGCTTAATAAGTTAATGGAAGTACAGTGGCGTGCAGAAATTGAGGAGAAGCAATAACATTTTTTTGTTAAATTTTTGAATTACTCTTTTTTTCTGATTTCAAATATATGATATATGGTAGTCCATCTTTAACCGTTTTCGAGTTATTCAACATTGAAAATCGTATTTAAGCTATTTATTATACGAACGGAAATTACAATTATTAAAGTAGTCTATGAAAATGACAAGTATTCTGTCATTATATGAAACGCTGACAAATTTATTAACAGAATACTTGTCATTTTCAAAGATTACTTTAATGATTGTAATTTCCGTTCGTATAATAAACAGCTTAAATACGATTTTGAATGTTTAATAACTCAAAAACGGTTAAAGATAGGACTATCATATGTCATATTTTTGAAATCAGAAAAAAAAAAGAATAATTCAAAAATTCAAGAAAAAAAATTGTTGCATCTTGTACCCCTCAATTTCTGCACGCCACTGTGCTTCTATTAACTTAAAGGGGTTCAGTTACAGCTCTACAACTTTCGTCCCAAACTTTTTCTTTCTGTCTCCAATAATAATGATAATAAAGAGTGGCCTAAATATAATGAATAACCCTGTACATCTTCAAAAATAAATTTATGAGATTTTTTCACTCATCGGATCTTTTTATACATTACTTCAAGAGTAAAATGTGTTTGTCTTAAACATTTTAGAAATGGTAGAGCTTTTACCGGTTTCATTTATCAAGTTATCAATTAAGGTATGGTCTGTTTTAAGCGAATAGTCAAGGCGTTTAAACGTGGCGTTTAATCGCACACGTCGAATCAATCGCTTAAAAACGCACCCAGTGGTCTGTTTAAGTCGTCAGTTTCGGTAATCGACTAGCCGCCAGTCCTTTTTTATCCTTTCGGCAAAAATGACTGCTATTGGACTTGTGCTTGCAGCACAGTTGCTTATGGAAGAAGCAGAAGATGATGGATGATATTTTGCTATTATCATTAATGAATAAAGAGCGAAGAAAGGTTCATAACATATTTGTTCAAAGAAAAAAGGGAGGGTGTTTTAAAATGCTGATAAAGAGACATTTAATTGATAACGAAACTAAATTCAGATAATACTTTAGGATCACAAGATGTCAGTTTAATATTACCTTTGGAGGTCATTCTGCAACAGTCGCAACCGCAAGCGATTAAGTAAATGCGCGCGATGATTTTTGCCTGACAACCGATTTTGCCCGGAGACGCGTCGTCTTGTGGCGACTTGTGTCGACTGGTCGCTTAAAACAGACCATCTCTATGATATGCGTATTAAACCTATTAACACGATTAAACGCCACGTTTAAACGCCACGTTTAAACGCCACGTTTAAACGCCACGTTTAAACGCCACGTTTAAACGCCACGTTTAAACGCCACGTTTAAACGCCACGTTTAAACGCCTCGACTATTCGGCTAAAACAGACCACACCTTTAGTCCAAGAGTTACAAGAAATTGTGTAGCGTGCCCGAGGCCGCGCGCCGTACTTACGTGTCACCGCGTTCCATTTTCGTGCGTTAAACAAAAAATCTGGAGCCTACATTTTTTATCGTACGAAAAAATTTCATACACATATTTTTGATGTGACATTTCCCGTACTTTTGAATGGCGCAATTAGTTTTTGAAAGAAAAACATATTTTAAGATATATTTTACAAAAACTGATATTTTACTAATTTGTTTAATAACAAATTACGCTCAAGGACTATTGTTGGTAACTTTTGGAATGTTATTTCTGACATGTTCAGATATGTATTCTCAGAAGTTATCGCTTCCCGGAATGTTTCCGAAGCGAAAACCTCTATTGACTCCACTAAAACCTGTAGTGGTTCTGTGTCTACGGAATTAATTTTGCGAGACCCTGTATAATAAATATTTCCTATGTTATGGTATATGGTAAATATGCTTAAAATATGTTGTCCTTTATTGAAAGCTTTAAACATTTCTACAATTTTTCTGTATTTTGAACATTTCAATTCTTAATTTCCTTCATATACAAATAAACTTCGTCCTTGTATCTAAATTTTTAAACCGTGCCTTTCATTTCAGCTGGGCTGTATTAAAATATATAATGAAAAAGCTTGCTTTCAATGTAAATAACCCTCTTCTGAATTCTTAGGAGCCGTACAAAAAATGAGAACTTCTCGCCCCATTGCGCTTCATGAGGTAACTACGAGCGGTAATAAAACTGAAATATGGAGCTTCAGAGTTCGATTGAAATTTACTACAGCTTAAAAGTTAACAATTTACAATTTCTATTTAAGAATTTAACTTGATCAGAGTTAGTGAGCCAAAAAATTGATGTGTGTAATTTTTCCTCCTTGGCGTATTATTACTCTCTGTTCGTATCGATTGCAAGGGGTGTTTAGTTCTATATTCTAATCATCTGGTACTTTTGAAGTGAAATAAGTCAGTACTTGACTGTTTCTCTTACTTTATTTTGATGTTCAAAAAAACTAAAAAAAATCGTTGAAAGTACACACGATTTCCTACGGATTGAGAAAGAGAACTCCCAAACCAAATAGTTTGCGAGCTATAATCTCACAAAGTAGAGCATTTTCGATCGTATTTTAAGCCTGTTTGGTAGGATGACAATTTTCGAAAATAACTCTTGATAAGCGCCGACGCGCGACGTAGTAAAAACAACATAAAAATAAGTTGAATTAAAATTACAAGTCAGGGATAAAATTGTACTTTCCTTATTTACAATACTTTTAGTCTTAGTCTATGTAATGAAGGCAAAAATAGTGTAAATATTTCGTGCAAAGACGAGATTTCCTTTCCCCTCCGTTTTCGAGGGTGCTGAACACGATGAAAGTGGTGGGAGAAATTTTGGACCGCCGCACCCCCTTGAAACGGCCAAAAACTTTTATGTTTTCACATATAAACGGGTCTGGGGAGTGATTTATTGACGGGTTATATATTTGAAATAACATGGAAGGGAGTTATAGAGTAAGGGGAATCCAGACAGCAGGCCTAGGGGGTTGATTAAACCCTCCCGAGGGGTGGAAAATCTTTTTTTTTTCGAATGATTCGGTTCAAACGCTTATCCCAAGTTTTCGGTGTCGCTGACCACGGGAAAAATATTTATTTTTAGCTCCAACCCCTCCTCATCCCTCAAACGGGCAGAAATCACCCCTCACTCACCAGAAAGCATGCTATCCAGGATTTACAGGTTTTTCGGCACATGATCGTTATTTCTGTGCATATGCCTTCCTTTTTCATGGAAAAGAAGGTGGTAGCGACCTCGGGGGTTGTTTCAACACTTCCAGGGGTGTAAAATTCATTAATTATATTTTTGTCGTGATCAGCGCCTGCGAAAACGGGGAAGGGCGTATTGACGATCCCAAACGTAATTAATGGATTTTACACCTCTTGGAAGGGTCGAAGCAACCCCCGAGGTCGCTACCACCTTCCCTTCCGTGAAAAATGAAGGGATATGCACAGGACTGATGATCGTGTGCCGAAAAATCTGTAATGATAAATCACTCCTCAGACCCCTTTATATATGAAAACATGAAGGGATCCCCATAGAAGGGGTGGTTTTTGGCCGTTTCAGGGGGTTGCGACGGTCAAAAACTTCTCCCACCACTTCCATCGTGTTCAGCGCCCTCGAAAACGGGGGGTGGGGAAGTAATCTCGTCTTTGCACGAAATATTTACAAAAAACTCGTCAAATAATGCTTCATTACATAGACTATTTGGCAGACGTTCTGCGATTCATGCATTATTCTAATTAGAAAAACCTTGCTGTATGGCAACTTCAAAATGTGTACAGATAAACGTAGTAAAGAGCCGATCTACTTAATAATGTATTTCATGAGCATCTGCCTACCAAACATGGCAATGGCGGACGCCTCCCTTAAAAGGCTTTATCTCCGCTATATGCAATACAGAACTGACGGTAACAATGTATTCACTCACATTTTGGTTCTCGTGTAGCCAGCTTCTTCTTAGCGAATTTATCATTCACAAGAACTGGGCATTTGATAAGGTTCTTTACAGATATATATGACATATATGGGGCTTTCCCGCTCCCTTACGAAAATGTACTAACAACCTATAACCCAATAAAGGTAGAGTACCAAGAGTTCTCTTTCGAGTTACCTCTGTGTAGATAACAGCATAAGGATTTTTATGGGCTAAGGGACTTTTTCTAGTTTTTTGGCTAATTTTGAAAATTCGCTTCCGACATGAGCATGTATTTCTCTAATGGCCATCCGGTGCTCCTATTCCATGGTCAAGCCGCTCAATGGACTTAACATATGTTTATGTTAAAAAGCGCCTTTGGCAATTTTCGCTTTTTTTTATCGAAAAATTTTAAAGATCCCCTTTTCACGTCTTTCTTGAATAACTCGAAAACTACGACCTCTAGCGAAAAAGTATCCTTATACAAAATTGGATAAAATTTTCTACAAATAAGTTCCTATTCATTTTTTATGTAGGATCAATACTTTACGAGATATAGAAGGTGGAAAAATCGCGAATTAAAAAAAATCGAGTTTTAATGACATAAATGAAATTTTAATACTAAATGAAAACTAACAGAAAAACTATATTATTAATAATAAACGAACGTTATCTTAAATCTAAACATTTTAAAAGTCAGCAAACTCATCATCGTCATCGCCGTCCAAATTTTTGTCTAATGGAACACCATTCGTACACGTACCCTGGCAAGTGCCGCACACCATTGAGCATGGAATGCAGGCTTTTCGGCTACCACAGTGTCCGCTACACCCAGTAGAACTTCGGCAAAAGATGGAGTTCAAGATCGCTTCAGGAGCTACTGGTTCTTTGGTGGTAACCGTGATTAGCGATCCATTTTCCCCTCGGTTCCATCCCACTGATTCGGGGGTAGGGGGTTGTTGAGCTATTGCTGTATCTGTAAGTAAGTAAGCGAACCGCTGTAAATAACAAGAAATTTTGTAAAAAATAGTTAATATACCCGCAAATAAACTCTGAAAGAGTGTTGTTGCGCAGCTGCTTTGGTTGGTGGCAGTGTGGCTAGATCAGATTTTGGCTTGGTGGATGATTTTGGGAACGCAGCATATCGGTGTTTATTTAAGTCTCGCTCATCTGCAGTCTCTTGGTAGATCGCTAAAAACATTTTCTCATTCCATTTTACACGGTGGAGCGGGAAAGAAAGACCTTTAAACTACCCCTATCCCCCTCACACCCCCACCGGTCAGGACTTTTAGTATGTTGTTCAGGACACCCCCCCCCCCCCCGACAACTGTACAAAAATTGGCCACTACACGAATTATTTCCCCTAATCGGCCTTTTTTGAACTTCGTTGACTGGATTATTTGCCAATTTTATATTTATAGGAGTCGGTGTCGTCGGTGTCGTCGGTGTCGTCGGTGTCGTCGGTGTCGTCGGTTTTCACCAAAGCGTTCTCCATATAATTGAAAATATTAAAGACCAGACCTCCAATAATACAGTCCAGCTTTTTAAAAAAGAGAAAGTTCGAAACCTATTTCTGCCTCATATTCCGCAGCATTCAGTGTGGAACAAAACTAAAATGACTATACTTTTCAGTAACACAGGATCATCATTCTGGGCTCTTTATTGTGATGCTTTACAGTGAGTGTAAAATTAATGAGATAAGTTGGTCCGTTTGGCATAACCTATAAAAAGGTTCTGCAGGGTTTATAAGGGTGGAAGAAGTGAGATTAACGACAAAAGGAACACAAATATATTTCAGGTGTCTGAGCGTAAATAATCCACCTAAAATAACAGAAAGAGTGTACAAAGTAACTTCGAGTTGCTTTGTGAAAGAGGGTAATTAAGAACAACCAACAATTGTTGGGTTCTTTTACGTGCTTGCAACTCGAATTTAAATAATTTAATATTTGTACTTTGTTTTCAGGCTAAATGAATTTTTTTAACGTGAATTAAGAAATAGGAAGGATGTTTTTATTTTTAGTAGATGTAATATCTCAGGGATTTCTTGACCTTTGAAGACATACTCACTTTCGTTAGGGTCACAATCTATCGAGTTTTACAAAATATAACCAAGTTTTAATTTTCGATCCAATACAATTTTTAAAAGCCTCTGATTTTTAGTACAGTGAATCTGCTATTTGACCCACGAATAATTCCTACAAGATATTTTCTTTCTTATACTATAGAGCTCATTAATTCAAATTTTCCACAAAAATATCGTATCCGCTACTACCGCCATGTTGGAAAAATGACGGTCAAAATAGGTTTTTCTCAATTATTTCCTTTCCTGTTAGTTCTATCCTAAAATTAAGTATCACCAATATTCCAGAAAATGAAACAAGTTACAACTCTTATTCAAACAATTTTTCTCTTTTGTTGATATTTTACGATTTACAGCCATCACAATGGTAAAAATGTGTTCTTAGCTGCAGATTTTTGCAATTATATCTGCCCCCATTACCCCTACGTAGTAATTAGTTATTACCAATATTGTAGACCATAAAATTTCTCAAATCTTTTGTTTAAATAATTTTCTTCCACGGTCAGTTGTTAAAAAATTACAGCAGCTCGAAGTTTGAAAAAGATTCTTGAATTTCGGAAAAATGTCTACTCCGTTGTTTGCATGTTATTCATACTTATTAGTATACTCTTCGCAAAAACGAAGAGTATATTGTATTTGATCGGCACATTTCTAAATCAATAAATATCGCTCACAGAGAAAAAATTTTCATATCATTATGTTAGTGAAAAAATTATGAACAACTTTCAAAATGTTCGTCTGTCCGTCCGTCCGTCCGTTCGTCCGTCCGTCACGTTTCTTGTAATCACGATAACTTAAGAAAGAAAAGTCCTATTGTATTGAAATTTGGAAAGTAAGTTAGCGGTAGCTAGAAGAAAAACCCTGTTATTTTTGAAAAAAAAAATCAATAGTAAATAAAAAACCTATTAATCATTTAAATAAAAAAAAAGCATTTTCTTAATTTTTTTATTTGTACTTAAATAAAGATTTTGCGAAATTTTATTCTCTATATTTTTTTTTGTTTATACATTTTACTAATACATATATTTCATAATATATCTAATTCGTTGAAATACAATTCTGGAAGGTTATATATCAGACATTCAATCACTGTAGTGATCTGTGATGAAGCAATGGCGAAAGCTTTGTCTGTCAATATTTACATGCATTCGCATAACGCGGAGGCGGCTAATATGCCGCTGGATGCACACATGGCCCCTGCCATGGCGTATTACGACAAGTGGGAGATTCGAATCAACGCCGAGAAGTCAGAGTCAATTCTTTTCACGCGCCGCTTCACCGAAAACCGGACTCTAACGCCACTTTCGATCGGGGGTAGAGAAGTTCCAATTAAGCGGTACGTGAAATATTTGGGGGTGAACCTAGACAAAGACTGACGTTTAATACACACATTAACGAGACGATACGCAAGGTCTACTCCATGTCCAGGAGTCTCTGTCCGCTCCTGGCACGAGGTAGCGGACTCAACAGGGCTAATAAAAAGCTATTGTACTCGATGGTAATCAGGCCGGCCATCACATACGCGGCGCCGGTGTGGTGCAGCATCCCGGCCACAGCAATGCGGAAGTTGAGAGTATTAGAACATTAGACATAACCCCACTAGCGGACTGCGTCCAAGAAACATCGCAAAAATTTTATCAGTTCAAACTGGACAATTCCGGTAACCCGCAATATTATCCGAATCAGACAGGATAATGCCACACTTTTCGATTTCATACACCTCCTACCATAGCAGGCGTTGCCTATTTTCCGGAAACTTCCTTAGTCATACTTCCTTCTACGATAACTTACCTCTATCCTTACTCTTCATCTTCCTTAACTTTATATCTTTCCAATCCCTCTTTCCCCTTTATATTTGTATTATTTGTTCTTTTATTCTTTTTGTTCTTTTTGTCCCCGTTTTTGTTATTTTTTTTACAAATCCCTTTCCCAAGCTTTTTTAACTATTCTATCTTCCTTGTCGGCGATCAGACCGCAAGATCGTCATTTGTTCGAACGGTTTTTTTCGTTTAATTGTGTTTTTCTGAAATAGATCGGCAATGTCTACATTTTTGGCGCGATTTCAGATCGAAAAATGCACAATTCCAGTATTTTAGTCCGTTGCTAAGAAACTATCAGAAAACAGACCGGAAAAGATCCGTTGCCAAGCAACGATCAACAAAACTGTACGGGAATGTTACTTTCCCGGCCTAGGCCGGGAAAGTAACATTCCCGTACGTTTTTTATGTATATTTTAGACAGTAAATAAATACATGCAGACAAACCAACCCACATTAAAAATGCATTTTTTAGTAAACAGTTAGATTGTAATTAAGAAATGTTATGCATTAATACAAATTCCTTAATTTATAATAATATTGATTGTGATTTCAGAAAAAATAGTATGTGTACTTCGGTGTGAAAGCACATTCCCGGACTTCGATGCTTGTTGGCCTCGGCTAGCGCCTCGGCCAACAATTTGCATCGTCGTCCGGGAATGTATTGCTTTCACACCTAAATACACAATATGCTATTCCCGTATCAACAACCAAAATTCATTAAGTGCGTTTCGCCCAGCGAGTTTAGTTATTTAGTGTAATATTCATTAGTTTTAGGTCCATGTGGACACGTATTATTGCTTTTAATTTAGTTTTAAATCTTCCTAAGGCAGGCAGGAGCTCTAACCACAAACCATTTCCACTAAGCCAAACCTCGCCCAAACTTACACTCACCGCGGCGCTGCGCACCGTGGTTGTCTGGCTAGCTCCGGGCCAGGTTCCGACGAGGCACATTATCTGTACACCCAATTGTTAATAAATTCTTTTTGTTGTTGTTGTTTGTCTAGCAATCCAAAGGTCTTGTGTTCGAATCCCAGACAGGGTATTTTTTTCCATATTTTTTTTCACAGCAACGTTGGTATCACAAAATTTGGAATGTCCAATAACTAAGATTATTTAGTGCGAAGAGTATCCCATAGAATATGTAACAATTATATAAAAAGCTCAGTAAATCGACGAAGAGTATAATGCTTCCACTAGTTACTTTTCTGTAATCAATAAAACTGACTCACAATAGTGTTATTTCTTTAAAAGAATGAATTTTATTCGAATGTTTCTAGTTCTCACTGATCAGTCAACAAAAAAAATGTTTCTTATTGCCAATACCCACGCAAAAATGTGAAAATGCATGGTTCACTGTAGATTATTGCAATTATCTCTGTCCGCATTGCTCCTACGTAGTAATTAGCTGTTATCAGTATTGTAGATTACAAAATTCCCAAAATCTTTGTTTCAACTTTCTTGCACTATCAATTGTTTACATCTTATAGCAGCTCGAAAGTTTCATAATATTTTAAATTTCGAGCTGCTGTAATTTTAAAACAGCCACCGAGGAAGAAAATTGTTTAAACAAAAGTTTTGGGAAATTTTGTAATCTATCTAGTCAATTTGGATTTCAGCAAAATAAGTCAACGGATTATCGGGGCGAATCCAATACGTGAAAATTCATGATGCTCTTAGTGAGCCCAAGACAATACAGTACGTAGTACCGCAAGGTACAGTGCTAGGCCCTATCTTATTTACTATATTAATTCGCTTTTAAAAACGAATATGTTGTGAGATTCTGAGCTTTGCTGACGATACGGCCGTATTTTTTAAAGTAGTGGTAAAATTTAAAAAAAAACCTATCGAAAAGGGCTTCACTTTCATTGAAAATGGTTTGATTATAACCTATTGTCAACTTTAATAAAACATTTTATATGCCTTTCACCTCATATAGCAATAACTTACCCTCATGTTGTCCATTCAAAATAGACAGTAATCTATTAATAGCCGAATCAATATCTATTAAATATCTTGGCATAATATTTAATAGACATCTACGTTGGGACCTACAAATTAATGTAGTAACAAAATTAGAGGACTGCTCCCAAAAATTAAATATTTAAAACCTTATCTAACCTTTAAGCAACTAAGAATATTGTACTTAGTACAATCCCAACATAAAGAAACTGAAATATTTTATTTACGACAGCTTCATTGTATTAGTTTTAAGAATAAGAATAATATTGTCAACTGAACACCAATGCGAAACTAGAATTAAAGAAAATAATTGTATAAACCCTAGATGTAAAAAAACCATTGGTCAGAAATGCTATATATACATTACTACCAAAATATTCAATATCCTACCCAATGAATTGAATAATATAAATAATTTATATTTATTTAAGGAAAATATAAAAATATAGGTGAAATTATCAAAAATAAAAATAAATAATATTATTTCAAGTATATGAAAAGACATTACATTACATTACATTACCATTACAAACTTGCTGTGTGTCAGTTACCCGATTATGTCATAATCACCCGAATGTGTCTTCTTTCACTGAATTTAACAAAATGATGAAAACCGCTGCCCAAGGAATAACTATTTCCACATCCAGATTTCTCACAACGAAAAAAATTTGTATGTGGAAATAATTGTTTATGGAACTTTAATAATACAATATTTGAAATCCTCTACCCCAAAAACCCATAAAACGATACCCCACATCGGTAGTGGGGTGAGGACGGTGATAGGAGGTAGAGGGGGGTGGATGAAGTAAAAAAATATTTTGAGGTTTTTGGTTCTTGTTCACAGTACACACACTTAATCATAATCTTTTCTCATCCCCTGTAATAATGGGGTGGGGGTGACTAATGCCAAAAAATTTTTTGAGACATTAGCTTTTCTTGTATATACTAATTACCAATTTTATGGACTCTTACCTGCTTCATCTACCTATTTACCCAAATTTACCCCCCAACTCTTAGACGGAACAAGATGAAAATATAATCTAGTTCCAGATCTCGTTAAAATACATACGTGTACCAAATTTCAAGTCAATATCTTAAACGGTTCCAGAGTAAACGTGCGCCCAAAGAAAAGTTACAGACAGACTGACAGACAGAAATTTTTTTTCACTCAAACTTAAAATCTCGACGTTTCATAACATTCTAAGCCTATTTGAAAAATAAAAATTTTTAAAATTTTTTGTCGTTACTATACTTCCACTGGACGTGGAAGATAATATTACTTCCACATCCTGCCTGTCGGTCTGTCTGTCTGCGTAACTTTTTTTGTGCGCACGTTTACTCTGGAACTGTTTAAGATATTAACTTGAAATTTGGTACACATATCTTTTAACGAGATCTGGAGCTAGATTATATTTTAATCTTGTTCCGTCGAAGAGTTGGGTGGTAAATTAGGGTAAATTTGGGGTAAATAGGTAAATCAAGCAGGTAAGAGTCCACAAAATTGGTATTTAGTATAACAAGAGAAGCTAAGGTCTCAAAAAAATTTTTGGCACTAGCCACCGTCATTACCACCCCCACCCCATTATTAAAGGGGATGAAAAAAAATTGTGATTTAGTGTGTGTACAAGAACCAGAAACCTGAGAACCAGAAATATTTTTTACTTCAACCACCGCCACTACCACCACCCTATCACCACCCCCACCCCACTACTGATGTAGGGTATCGTTTTATGGGTTTTAGGGTAAAGGATTTCAAATATTTTATTATTAAAGTTCCATAAACAATTATTTCCACATACAAAATTTGTTCGTTATGAGTGACTTGGATAGGAAATCTGGATGTGGAAGTAGTGATTCATTGGGCAGCGGATTTTATTGTAATAGAACTAACTTTAGTTTTGAATATGTGTACATCACAAACAAGTAGAATACTCCACTTCTGTGAATATCTATGTTTGTTTACTATTTATTTATTTTTTCTTTGTTTGTAATATTATATCTATGAAATTTCGTAAATAACCATTTTATTATTATTATAAATATGAAGGAAAAGATGTACTGTACACTAGACTTATCACTGAACACCCTCCCACTTCTTTTAACCCGCTTTAGAGGGTGGGGAAATCATTTTCTTCTATACAACTGAACTTACTGATGATGTGGAGCAATAGATATGGATGTACCATATTGTATATTAGGCTTCTTTAACATTTTTAGTGTTTTTTTGGGGGAATTACCATTGTAAAATTTCAAGTGATTCATTTTCAAATATTAGCAATATTGATAAAAATATTCACTTTTCCTTGAAGTTAATAATTCTAGAAGAATGCAAATGAATTGTTGGAATAGTTTTATGTACAGGATTTCCGATAACATTCAGAAATAATGGCTCTTGATAAAACCAATCCAATAAGATTAGATATCAGTTTTATAAATAATTTGAATATTCGATAATCTATCTCTTGCACAATAACGTTACCATTTGCCTTGCAGTGCATTTAATACGATATCTCTGCACTTGACGAATATTATATTACAAAGGGTTCAGTGTTACTTTGAAAACCATAGACTCAACATGAGATTGACCATTTTTATTTTCGCATTATTATTCGCCTATGTGAGTATAATAATTGTGTTGTATAATATTATGAGTAAAATACAAATATATACAGTGTGTCCCACTTTTTATGGAGCCACCCTCATATCTCGCTCATCTGATATCCGAATACTTTGAAATTTTTGTGGTGATTATTTTCCTCATAAATTATAGACCATTGACATTTCGTGAATTTTTAAATTTCAACCAATGACAACAGTTTTACACTGAATAAACGTAAGCTATCTTTTTTTTAAGTATTGCCAGGGAATAAATTACCTCTAGCTTTTAAATGCACATAACCGATTTAATTTAATCTCAATTGGACTGAAAACAAAATAAAACATATTATAAATTCAAGAATTATTATTTTTGTTTATAACTACTATGTACCAATGGTGTATTTATGCAATTTTCCAAAAATATTTTTAATATCAAACTGTCACAAACTGTCAGATTTACAATCACGATCGCGTAACAAAAGTCAAATAAGCACCTAGCGCGTCCGTTTCCATGGCTATGAAATAAAAGTCGTTTAGAGAACGCCGTTAATTAATTAATAAGGAAGTATGTTTTCCAAATCAAAAATAAATCGTTTTGGGAAGATAGAATTTGTTAAAATTAACAAAGAAAAAAGTACGTAAGGAATTTATTCATTTGGGAAATAATCTTGACACATACACCTCGAGCTCTAAATCTTATCACACAAACTGTGGGTGGCTAAATTTTTTGTAAAATTTTGTTTTTAAGCAAACGTTCTCGACATAATAATTTACACAAAAAGCCCTCAACCTTCGATCTCGGGCTTTTAACGTAAATTATTAAGTCTCGAACATTTTCTAAGCAGAATTTTCCAAAAAAGCTATCAGCAATTTATCCGATAAAATTCAGAGCTATCGGGATATAACCTGTGAATATAATACCTGTAAGGTAGATCTTTAGACGTAACCAAATGTGATTTTAGTCAGAGGCGTCCGATTTTAGGATGAGAAAATTGGGTCGATTTTCAAAGAAAAGGTATTAGCAATTTTTTTAGAAAAATACTAGTAAGACATTTTTAATCAGAAACCCCTCTGTAAAAGATTATATCGTAGTAGGTTCAAAGGAGTTTGAGATAGGGGCCGTCAAAAAAAAACATTTTTTCAATAAAAATAATATTTATCTGTAAAAGGGATTTTCAAATGAAGAAAATGTATTCTTCATTTTTTTGTTCAGAATAATGCATGTACTAGTTTGAAATGATTTTACAACAAATGAATTATTTATTTAATAGGGCAAAAATTCTAATTCTAAGTTTTGTTCTAAAAAATTCGCTAATACTTTTTTTGAAAATCGATCCCATTTTTACAACCTAGAATCGGACGCCTCTGACTAAAATTAAATATGGTTACGTCTAAAGACTCACTTTATAGTTGAAGAGCTAAGTGGATAAAGGTGTTATGTGACATTTTTGAAAATTTTGAGATTTCTACACAGACAACTATTTTAACTTATAATCTATCATTTCAATAAGTTTTTGGGATAATAAACCTTTCCTAAATGCGTTTTAATGTTTGATAAAGGTGTTATGTACATATGGTTTTTATATAATTTAATAGATAAAGGTGTCATGATCACATACCACCTTTATCCATTACTGTACGATATTAAATTGTTTTAATCCAAAATACTTTGCTTTTAAAGTTATGTTATATTGACATTAATGTGACAAGTTGTGTTAAGTGTTTCTTACTATTATAGTGAAAATGGCCAGTCGTAGTAAACTGATATTACAAATGGCAATGAATAAACGATTTCATGAATCATGTAAGATGTTTATAAATTGGCTGATATTTGGAAATAGTGCTTATAGTGTTTTAATCCATATATTCATTTCGTGCAATTTCGAAATGGTATGAGATGGTACAAGAGTCGAAATGGTACTTGAGTATCTAATTGCTGTAAACACATTTATACCTTTTGGCAATTCAGCAGAAATCAGTCACATAGTGGCAATTTCTTCCCAGGCAAGTTTTAATAATGTTTTAAAAACAAAACATTATCAATATAAAATGCAAATTAGTCTGTAAATCAGAAATACTGGAAAGTGACGCTTTGCGGTGTTGATTTTTGTACAAACATTTTTATGTTGACAAGTAGAAGAGGGCTGGACCGTAGAAAATTTTTATGACAAGAGCAACACTGATATCTGGTATGGCTTCTGCCCACCCAATATTTTGAAAGGGCATTAAATTGTTTAAGGCAAATCTGGTGAATTCCGAAATTCTTGCGGAAAAAATAATAAGTATGATAATTACGCCAATCAAGTCAAAGGTCATTTGGGTTTGTAAGGTTATCGTTTAAGAATTACAGGGTTCGCTATGCTTACATCTATTGGGTTAAAAAAAATAAAAAATAAAATAAAATAAATAATACTAAAGAATACGGAGAAAATTACAAACTAGCTTTCAAACAACAAAAGCGTGACGGAGCAAAAGTTACAGTAGATAGAACGATTTGCTTTCTTACTTTAGATCTTCAGCAGACCATGCCGCTGCCAAAATTAAGTACATCGAAAGCATTTTACCTTCGTCAAATGTGGTTTTACAACCTTGGCATACATACATTGAGGAATACTGAAAAAAAAAACGTTCTTTTTCACATGGACTGAAGATATGGCCAGCCGTGAAAGCCTAGAAATTGCTAGTTGCTTACATACCTTTTCACAAATTTACAATGAATATTTCCAAGAAAAGATCGATCACATTATAATATGGCCCGACTCCTGTGGTGGACAAAATAAAAACTTCAATATCATTACACTTGACCAGTTGTTGATTTTAAAGAGAGAATTTAAAGTTATCGACCATAAATTTTCGGAGCTGGGACATTCATATTTAGATTCAGACAGAGACTTTGGCAGAGTCGAGAAAATTTTAAGGAAACATCAAAACATCTACGTTCCGGACCAGTATCGAGAAATTTTAAGAACTCCCAAAGACGTTGTCATAGATATGAAGAATCATTTGAAGGATATTGATGGAATTGCCTCAAAACTCAATTTGTACAACAGGAAGAAAAACTTGAACAATGAAAAGGTTTATTTTCACGACTGTATAAAATGGCACCTATGGGTGCTACTATTACATCACTAGATGAAATGACTCCATTTTACAAAGTCGATATTTTAAAGAAATGGAACATGCATTAGATAAATTACGACTGTATTGCTCTAACGGTGTTTAATAAAAACAAGGGCAGCCTAAGTGTAGGAAAACTGGCCAATCTTAAAGAACAATTACCATTCATAAATGAATGGTAAGGCCGTATTATCACAACATACTTGGAAATGACCAAACTGTTGCTCGAAACCGTAGAACTGTCCGACTACCTAAAAATTGTACAATGTTTTAATAATAATAAAATATGTTTAATTTCTTAACACTTTTATTCAATTTCTTATTCATTTCAGAGAAACTTATGAACGGATAAAGGTGTTATGTACATGAATTTTTAAAAATTTTCGAAAATAATGACAACTGACAACTTTAGTTATTTGTCTCTGAAAAGTACATCAAATGTCAGTATCATCGCAAAATGCAAGCTATATAGTCGTTATAACAAAAAAGTTCTCGCCTAAAAACTTTCGAGTTAAATTACTCAATAACGTGTTTTTGTGACATAACACCTTTATCCACTTAGCTCTTCAGTTATTTATTCATCACCAATATTTCAAAACTTTCGGATGAGCGAGATATGAAGGTGGATCCATGAAAGTGGAACATACTGTAATAATTTCTTGTCATTTTAGAGTGAAGCTTCAAATGATGATTCAGACGACGTAGATATTTTCAGAAATGAAACAGAGGCATTAATTGCAAATATACAAAGACAAATTGATGTTTTTGTCGGAGAGGTTGACGCAGTAAAAATTAAAACTTTATATGAAGTTATAGAGCAGATAACGCCTATTTTTAACTATTCAGTAGACAGAATTAACACAGTTAAAGTTATCATTGACAAAATTAATGAATTGGAGTATGCTGCATATGAAAACAAAGTGAATGTACAGTACTGTCTTGAGTTCAAACCGCATATCGAAAGCTTGCCTGACATTATCCACCAGGAGATCGAGGTAAAGTTGTAAAATGGCAGAATTCAACAATAGCCCAGACGACAGAGAATATTTTATAGTGAAACCTATAAAAACTTGCAAAATTAATACATTTTTTTTAACGAGTTCGTGAAAGTATATAGAATAATATCCTGAAAAGATTACATTCATCTCGGATGCAAAACATAAAAAAAATGAAAAAATAATTTTTTTTCATACATTTTTTCAAAATTTTTAAATCAAGTCAAGCTAGGAAAAAATAAAAAATACAGGTGGCTAGACTACGTGTTTCTGAACAAAAAATGTTGTCATAACATTTTTCGCTAAAGCCCCGGTATTTCTGGAAAAAAATAGTGAAATAACTTTGTCACTCTGCGCGGCCAAGCGCACGGTTAAATACGTACTATGGAACCTCTAAAAATTCTTAGCCGTTCTAACTAGTAAAATAAAGCTTTTTTCTCTTTCTGATTACACATTTTTAACATTTTTCTTAGTGAATAGGAAGATAAATAATGAGTACGGAGGGAAAATATATAATTATGACTGCGCACAGACACCATACATAGCCGCTGAATCGCTCGCATGAATTTTTACGTGCCTTTACTGTATTGTATTTATTACAGGTACACCTACCCACATAATATATCCAATGGATTCCTTATGCATTTGTTAATGTATTGGAAAAGTTCCAGAATTTATATTCAAAACAATCGAAAATATTTTCCTGGTTATAAGGATAAAATCGTGAAAATCACAATTTCTTATCATGATCTGATTAATCATATTTTCGAAAAAATGCATACAAGTAAACGAATTTGTGTTTGAACATTCGAAAAATATACATTTTTTCCGAAATAGTGATATTTTATTTTTTCAGCCTCCAATATATATATTTATCAAGAAAATCATCAAGCAAGGAAATTAAAATGATTTGAGATGTACTTTTTTTGAATCCACGTTACTACAACTTAATAAACCATAATAATCATGAAGTGTACATACTTTTTAACAGTTCCCAACGAAGAAAAATTTTTTTTTTACTTTTTTCTATATTTTTTATTGCGACGATTAAGTTCGGGCGTGATAATATATATAAGTATATTTTCCCCATTCATCCTTTGCTTATATTGTTTAAAACAAAAAACCATCAGAAAGCTACAATTTCCATCTTTTAAATGAACCAACACTCATATAGTTTGAACAAATTCTGATTTAGAGTATAACGTTATATTTGATTATTTTTTTTCCGGAAAACCATGGCCTTAGCGATAAATTTTGTTAAGACATTTTTTGTTGACAAATAAGTGATCTATCCATCTCTGTTTTTTATTTTTTCCTAGCTTGATTTATTTTCAGAATTTTGAAAAAAATGGATGAACATTTTTTTCTTCACTTTTTTTTATGTTTTGCATTCGAGCGAAATGTAAACTTTTCAGGATATTATTCTATATACTTTCACAAACTTATTAAAAAAAAAATTATTCATTTTGCAAATTTTTTTAGGTAAATACCTTCATCGACTGGGCTACAAAGGAACTCGCACTAATCTTATGGAAGTTAGGTTTCGGCCTTTGTTCATATTACAGGATTTTGTAGGTCTTGGGATCCTGATAAAAGTCTTCACGGGCAAACTGCTCCAAAAGCCTTACTTCTGGAGTTGCGGATGCTTGAATGTTAATAATCTGTATTTTTCATATACAAGGTGTTGGAATAAGATCAGTTAGATATTTTGGAAGGTGATAATTCTGGCACTAAGGTTACTATGGTATGGTATCCAGTAGGATTTTTCCTTAGAAATCTAATGTTTATATCAGATTTTGGGCTTGATGCTCTATATGGGCCTCATAAAGAATGAAGAGATCTGATATCAGCATTAGATTTCCAAGGAAAAATCCTACTAGATACCATAGTAATCTTAGTGCCAAAGTTATCACGTTAGAAAATATTTAACCGATGTTATGTCAACACCTTGTATATGAAAAATATAGATTATTAACATTCAAGCATCCGTAGCTCTAGAAGTAAGGCATGTACCTACAAAATCCTCCAATATGAACAAATTTGTCCGAAACCCAATTTCTATTAGATTAGTGCGGGGTTCTTTCTAATATTAAGTTTAAAGCTTTAAGGTCATTGATGCATAGAAAAAAAAACCCTTTCTAAAATATTTTATAAAAGTATTTTTGCGCCCTTCCTTGATTTTTTTCGTATTAAATTACTTACAAACGTAGCAAAACTTTTAATATGCACTAAAATATTTATGAATAATTTAGATACGAATTAATTTTGGTTAGGAGGAAATATAATATGAATTAAGCATAGGAAGTTCAACTTAACGTTGAGTTATAACTTTGATGAGCTTGTGTTGTGAATTTAATACCATAGCTAAAGTCCAATGCCAATCTAACATGGGGAAAGAAACATTGACTGCGGATATTTGCAGATGAAAAAATTGCTATGGTTTATATGTGTATCTAGGTCCGATCATCGACTGGCAAGTTTAATAGATTCGGACAACTAGTATCTAAAGATCTAATTATTTGATTTACAGTATCTCTTTCACAATTTACGTTACATAGAGACCGTAACTAGTACAAAAACATTATGTAACTTTTGCTCTAGGGCACTTTAAAGAAAGTGGCAGGTCAAAAATTTAAACATTTACCTATGAAAAATTTGAGAACCTAATAAGCATTCTGTGGGCCAATGGACATATGTACCAATGGCGGCTGGTGAAATTTCAATATTTTTAATAACCCCTAAAAATTTTGAAAAAGCAGTTTGCGAAAAAATTTTTTAAAATTCGGTAGCCTCCCCTGGTCTAGGACTTCTGTTTATTATTTTTTTATTGTTATATACATTTGACTTTTCATAAAAATACAACAATACGTTTTGGAGCTTATGAAAATATTTTCATTATTAACTGAATGAAAGACAATGAATTGAAATTTTGTAATTTACAATTTAACAAATTACAATATTTCACTTCGTTGTATCTCAGTTAGTAATGAAAATATTTTCATAAACTCCAAAACGTATTGTTGTATTTTTATGAAAAGTCAAATGTATATGACAAAAAAAAATATAAACAGGCGTCCCTAGACAGGGGAGGCTACCGAATTTTAAAAAATTTTTTCGCAAACTGCTTTTTCAAAATTTTTTAGGGGTCATTAGAGAAATGCTTCTCTAGATGTTATTTCCCATATTTCTGGGTCCCATGCGTCACAGACGAGAAAAAAAATATTGAAATTTCACCAGCCGCCACTGATGTGGGGTCGTGCAGGGTTTGGGAATTTTGTCTCGGCGCCAGGGACGGCTCTCATATAGAAACACTATGTTGCAAACACATTCAGAACATTCAGAAAAACGACGAAATTATCAATAAGCTGCTGGTAACATAAAACATTTTTTTCATAATAAAATAAGCCATTTTTATATCATATTAAATAATACATAGCGAACAAAGTTAAGGATCAATCGCATAAAACTGCCATGTACCGCGTGCTTCACAAATGTATAAACTGAATTTTATTTCGTTTTAAAATGTTAAACTTATATTATATTATATTACGGAATTCCCTAAAAAAGTACAAAGTAAAATATATTGTCATACTTGCATAAAAATTGTTTCGCGCTGACCTAGAGCCAACCCTGATTTTGACGTCACAGAGATAAAAATTCCGAGCTCTTTTTTTCTTTTTAACAAGCTTAAATAAGTTCTGGTTTGATAAAAAACATTTCAACCCTTATTTATCACCCCTACCACGACCGTCTTTAATGTGAACAGGCCGGAGTGTACGTTGCAATCTTAAACTCTGTCATTCCTACTAATAGTCTATGTAATGAAGGAAAAAATAGCGTAAACATTTCGTGCAAAAACGAGATTACCTTCCCCCCCGTTTTCGAGGGTGCTGAACACGATGGAAATGGTGGGAGAAGACCACCCCAACCTCCTGAAGCGGCCAAAAAACATCCCTTTTAACCACCCCTTTTATGTATTCCTTTATGTTTTCATATATAAACTGGTCTGGGAAGTGATTTATCGACGGGTTATACTTGAAATTATATGGAAGAGGGTTATAGAGTAAGTGGAATCCAGACAGCATGAAAATATTTTTATGACACAATAAATTATTTGCTTACAATTAATTTAAAAAACCTAGGTCGTTAACAAACAGCATAACAATCCTCATATTCTTCAAAATGCACATTGCACGCGATCTCTTCTCCATCATCATCGCCCCAGCTGATAACTGGTGGATGAGGGTAAGTTTCCGTTACCCGGGGCACTGCACCAGACACTAACATAAACTTTTTCATTTCTCTCTCCTTCCACACACCATAAGCATCTTTATATCGTTCAGATTTGAATATTGCACTGTCATAAAAATGTTTTAAGCACACCACTGAATATTTTGTAGGCTGCCAATTTTTCGTAGAAATTCTATTTAGCCACTGTTTCCTCAGTTCTGGTTCTTTGAGAAATCTAAAGGCTCGGACATAACCTTTAGATGAAGAACTGTAATTGGTTATACAGCCAGGTACACAATATTTATCTGGCATGTTGTTATTGTTTTCAGACCCCAGACCTAGAATTAATTAAAATTATTTTATTGGTTTTGGTAGTAAAAGTGAATTGAATTAAAAATATAGCTTGCATAAAAAGTAAGGTTATAACGTAATTTGACGCACAAAAAGTGATTTCAGGTGCGATAGATACCCATATTAATCAATTAAAATAATAACTACTTACTTTATAAAACACAATTTGTGAAATTGCACCAATAGAGAGGCAATTTTTATGTATTATAATGCCAATTTATTCGTGACAGATTACTGCACAACTGTTTTGTTTTCCCAAGAAAGGACTGAACCACATGTTGCCACATTTCCATAGCAGGTCGTGCTCGTACAAGTATGTCACAGCACCAATTGTCTCAATTTTACCCCACAACAACCCTTAAAAACACCTTGAAACTCCCCAATAACCCCCGAATACCGAACCACTCCCCATTGTCGAGGCTATATCAGAAATTAATAAAGTAAATGTATTTGTAATAAAAAATTATTTAGGAGGGGGGGGGGGGGGCGGTTAATGAAAAGAAATAATTTGCTTCACGGAAATTCAGCATTAAAATAATAATTGCTAAGGAGCATGTCTTGAAATATAATAGAATACTATCGGCTTTTATCCCCCCCCCCCCCCCCCTTATTTCGCAATTTTACCCCTGTGAGATCAAGTTAATGAAATAATAAAAATAATCTGCGAATCAACGTTAAAAAAAAACATCTCAAGAAACTTTTTCGAAAATATAGCCACGACGATGTGGAGTGGTTCGGTATTCGAGGGTTGTTAGAGAGTGTAAGAGTTGTTGTAGGGTAAAATTGAGACAATTGGTGCTAAAATTATTCATTTGTTAATTAGACATTTTGTGGTGAATATAGGGATGAATTAAGGGATGGGGTAAAAGCACGGGGCAAAAAATGTCGCCAACCTAAAAAATAAGTTATTAGAGTTGGACGAACATTTGAGAGTAAGAAAACCTTTTTTTGACTTTTGGTTCAAAAGATATGCGGTTTTGAAGAAATCGGTATTTTTTTCTTAAATCACCACTCACATTTTTGCACATAACAATTTAAAGCCTCCAAAAAATGTCGCAAATCACATTTCATGTTTCCAGACAACCACCCATAAAACATTTTCCAGCCTTTTAGAATGAAAAATGAATCCAAGTAAGCACATGTGCAAAAGGCATCTTTTTTTAATATCGAAAAAAAAACGCCTCTACCAAAAATGTCGTCGCCGAATAGCATACGTGAATACACAACGCAACGTTTTCACAAAGTCGAATAAATACAGCAAACGCAAACACGAAAGTTAGGTTAGGAGGTGTTACTCTGTGACAAAACTAAAATGTAAATGGAAGTCTCAAATCCAAAGTGGAAATAGTGTCGCTAGACGAGTTTTCACGGAGTAACGTCACAGCGCTTTCGCGAGGATTTAAACTTTACTTATTTATTGCAAAACAAGTACTGTGATTTAAGAGGTGATAATCGGTGTAGCGTTTTATTTTACATAAACACACACTTTAAGGAAATAAAGAAAAATGAGCAAGTTCGCTATTGACGTGTGCCAACACGGGACAATAATGAAAATGCCCTCTCAATAATGTGAAATATTCAGATATGTCAACATAATTAACAAATAACCTGCTGAATAGAAAATTCACATGGTCGGTACTGTCAAATACCAATTAACGATATTGAATATAGAACCTAACTAGATAGTAGTATAGTTTATTTTTATTGCATTAAAGAAATTTAAATCTATTGTTAATAAGATCAGTAAACTAAAATAATTTTTAGGTTAGCTTCAACAACATCGCCTACAATATAAACGACACATTTGATAACACGATACGAACAATGAAAGCTATAAACGAATCCATGGATAAGTTATCTGTTGTAGTAGAAGAGTGCGGTAGGGATGCAATATGCATCGATAAAGCGGCACAAATCGCTGTCCTATATAGCACACAACTAGCAGTCGAAATGAGAGATGTGTTTGAATCATCTGAAAATGCGAGCAGACAAAGTGTGGAAAAGGCTACGTATGTTGTAACAGCCATACTTGATTCTAGTGAAAATTATGTTTCCATGGCCGCTAATATCATCACGAGATGCATTAACAATAGAATTACTAGTTTTGTTAACACTACTACTTCTGCTGCACCTATTACAGATAACACCGTTTCCACGACTCCCAATCCATGGCCCACTACTAGCACACCTCAGACTACTTATCCATCGACTACTACGACTCGTACTCCATGGCCTACAACCAGCACTCCACGGACTACTACGACTCGTACTCCAGGGCCCACTACTACTACTCCACGGACTACTTATCCGTGGACTACTACGACACATACTCCATGGCCCACTACTACCACTCCACGGACTACTTATCCGTGGACTACTACGACTCACACTCCATGGCCTACAACTAGCACTCCACGGACTACTTATCCATGGACTACTACGACTCGTACTCCATGGCCCACTACTAGCACTCCACGGACTACTTACCCATGGACTACTACGACTCGTACTCCATGGCTCACTAGTAGCACTCTACGGACTATTTATCCATGGCCTACAACCAGCACTCCACGGACTACTTACCCATGGACTACTACGACTCGTACCCCATGGCCTACACCTAGCACTCCACGGACTACTACGACTCGTAACCCACGGACCACTTATCCTTGGACCAGTACTACCACTTCGAGAGCTAACACTACTCCACCAACAAGTTATACAACGGCGACATTACATCCAGCAACTTGTAATTGGTGGCATATCAATTGTTAAAAAAGATTTTGTTATTTATTTTAAAATACTGTTTAAATATTAGTATCTTGATTTGTGTTTTTCTCGATCTCTCTAAAGTTTTAGATTCTATTTGTCATTCTCAATTTATAGATTGTCTAAAAAAATGTTTAATTTTATAGGTAATGAAAAACAAATCTTGTTAAACCTGTACGTTAGTGAGTTGCTCTGCCTAAATTTCACTGGAGAAGTTATGAGTTATTATACCACTCTCTATTGAATAGAAACCTCTGAGAAAGCAATAAACAATATTTTTTTCGAATATATAATTTTTCCTATTTTTTTATTCGTAAAAATTTCCTATATAATAGTCCAATCAATTAATGCCCAAAGGGGGATTGTAGAGAACATTTAAGAGGGGAGAATTTTTCTCTTCAGGGATGTATCAGGGGTAGTTAAGAGGTAAAGATACTAAAAGTACCCGCCCCTAGCTCCGCCGCTTCAGGCGGGAAGGGGGTGGAAAGGTTCCTTTTTTCGATTCTTCGCTGATAACTCGGAAACGATGCGTCGTTCGGAAAAAGGTAATCTATGCAAAATTAAACATAATTAAATTTCTTACAAGAATGTGTATATTCATTTTCTTCCTATGTTTTATAGTTTCCGAGATATTCGCCGGCCAAAATTATTATTATTATTATTATTATTATTATTATTATTATTATTATCTTCATTATTAAAATCACAACTTTTTCAGTTGGTTGCATTCACGTCAGGAAAAGAATTCACTTTATCCTATGGTGAAGAATTTTCGAACCAGATGACAGGTCTGTAAAATAGTTGCTTTTTGCATAGTTTTACTAATATGTTGGGGTAAATGTAGCATTTCCAAGTAATTTGGCAGCCTCGTTGAAACTACTCCTTCCACTGAGACGACTAATGGGATTATACTGATATTTTTTAACTTCCAGTTGCTCTTAAGTTCGATGGCCAGATTTTGATACTTATCAATCTTTTGATATTCCGTTTGTATTAGATTACTAGTGAGAGGTACCGCTATGTCGATGATTATTATTATTATTATTATTATTTCCTTAAATATACAGTGTGACTCACTTAAAATGAACTTAAAATGAAGAACTTTTTTGTTTTATTTCCGATTTGAATCAAATTTCACTAAAGTATATAACAAATTAAGATCTACTTATCACTAGACAAACATTCGCCTGCTACAAATGCAAAGCCACCTGCGGTGCCCATATATGCGGAAAAAAATTAAAAATCATATTAGGCATTTTTTATCGGAAAATTTTGTTAATGAAACTTAAATCAGAATTATCCAAAATTTAATCAAAATAAAAAAATTGACAAATTAAAATTAATTTTTTTTTAAAAAATAATTATTTTTAAAAAAATTGCAAATTGCTTTACAACTATCTGGCAGCTTGGGTTTTAGTCCAATCAATAAATGACCACAAAGGAGATTTTAGAGGGCATGGAAGGGATGAGTATTTTCCTCTTCAGGAATGTGTTTGGGGTATCTAATTTGGAATGATGAAGAATAAAATTACATCTTATAATCTTATAAATTTTGTTGGCCTGGCTCTCTTGGGACGAGAGGGTCAGACTTCTTGCTCCAACTTCAAAACTTCAACATCCCCGTCGTCGTCTTCATCCGTTTCCTGAATATTGGATTCAGGGGATGTGGGGAGGAGTTCCACGTCATCAACCTCGTTCATTAAAACGGACACTCCTTTCAAACAATTCCCCTGGCAGTTCTGGCATAAAGGGAAACAATTCATGGATACTTTCTTGCAGCTACATCTGGCACTGCTGCAATCTTTAGTACACTTGCAAAAATCAAGTCTAAATTTTTTTTGGTGCTGCTGGGTCTTTGGTCAGCATCGAAGCTAGATATTTTGCCTTGTGCTTCCAACCCACAACTTAGCTGGTAGCTGGTTTCCCAACCAGAGCTGCACCTGGGGAAATGTGCGAAATAAATGTTCTTTTGTTGCCCCTTCTCTTGGTGGAAGTGATGAGAGATCTGGTTTGATATTTGCTATGATTTCAAAAATGAATTGTATCGGTAGGTGTTAAGGGCTATTTCCTTTACTGGGGCGCCGTACCATTTTAGTATGCATAATCGCGGACAACTGGACAATTCTGAACAAGTTTCAGAACAAATTTTCCGATAATAGAATGCCTAATATGATTTTCTATTTTTTCCGCATATATTGGTACTGCAGGTGGCTTTGCATTTGTAGCAGGAGAATATTTCTCTGGTTGTAAGTAGATCCTAATTTGTTCTTTACTTTAGTAAAATTTGATTCCAATTGGAAACAAAATAAAAAAGTTATAAGGGTGTCTTCATTTTAAGTGAGTCACACAAAATAAAGATTGTTTTGTGACTGTGATTTATTAGCAGACGATGGTAAACCGTTTTGATAGAAACATTTCAGATACTTAGTTAAATTATTTATTAATTATCGATTTTGGCTGGCGAATATCTCGGAAATTAGAACACATAGGAAGAAAATGAATATAGACATTCTTGTAGGAAATTTGTTTAATCTTACCTTTTTCCGTACGACGCATCGTTTCCGAGTTATAAGCGAAGAATCGAAAAACGAAACTTTACCACCCCCTTTCCGCCCTGAAGCAGCGGGGATAGGGGTGGGAACTTTTAGTATGTTTACCTTCTAACTACCCCCAACACATTTCTGAACAGGAAAATTCTCCCCTCCTCAATGTCCTCTACAACTCTTTCGTTGACTGGGTTACTAACAAATTTTTATAAGCTACAAATTAAAAAAAGTTAAAACACTTTCAAAATTCAAAATTGTGCAATTAAACATTTAGA
The DNA here is from genome assembly GCA_936432065.2 of Rutpela maculata. Lineage (NCBI taxonomy): Eukaryota > Metazoa > Arthropoda > Insecta > Coleoptera > Cerambycidae > Rutpela > Rutpela maculata. The sequence goes on along the minus strand of OW386293.2, from coordinate 121,200,236 downwards.
GTTTATTTGGATACCCATTTATTTGCAAACAACACAAGTTGTGAATACCTACGACAGTTTTATATAAAATTAAATAAATTAAATTTTTTCAATATAAAATACCTAAAAATATATTACGAATTAATAGAATCATAAGATATAGAGTCTGTTGATTGGGGAAAAATTCTTTTGTTTTTTCATATTAGCACATTCCTGTGTATTAAATACATATAATTTACATTTCAAAATTCTGAAATTCACTGAAAATAGAGAAAAGAATTGCTACTAACTCACCAATGAAATTGTGCTCTCAAATTATAGCAAATAGCGACGGATATTATTTACATATTTAAGCACCATATCGCAGACGTTTAATTAAAAATTGCATGTTAACTCTTCGAGTTGAGTTCACGCGGTAATTACCAATTTATAAGCAAGAATAAACACAGACGGTCAAACCGTAACTGAAATTTAATTTTCGCAATACATATAGGTAGAGCTTTTAAATTAACTATCAATATTTATTAAACGCTTATCCCAAATCCCTAGACTAACAACCTTTAGGCTTTGCTGAATATCCTACGTGAAACATTAATCGTAGACAGCAGTCAGGTTAAAATTCAATTCAATTCAATTAAGAAGTATTAAGATTTGTTTATCATGATATTATCCCTTTAGCCCTGAAGGCCCAAGTGGCTTTGTGAGGGTACACATATCATGACAAGAGACACACAACCAGTATCCGGGTATAATATGATTAATATCATTTTGTAAAAACATCTCAATGCCGCACAGTAGTCAGAAATTCAGATGTTTGGTCAAAATTCTGCCTACAAGTCAAAACTCAACCGATTTGAATGATTTTTTTTTTAAATACTCGTTACAAACTATACTTTATCGTAGTACTGCTTCAAATTTGATATCCAATTCCATGATCGCCAAAAAGCATGTTGAAGCCGACTTTTGTAATATTGTTCGAACATGGGAAGGATTCAACACCCACACACAAAAAAAGAAATTCTGTATGCGAGATGAAACATATCATTTCCGACGTTTTAGACACGAATCCGACGTCAGTTTTTCCCCCTTCATGTCAGGATTTTCCGGAAAACTGATGTTGGATTCGTGATCTCAGCGACCCAAAAAACGCCGGAAATGATATGTTTCATCTCGCATACAGAATTTCTTTTGTGTGGCTGTGTAATCCTTGTTCGAGCAAGATACAAAGGTCTGCTTCAACATGCTTATTAGATCATCGTATTAGATATCAAATTTTAAGTAGTACCACGTAACTAGTATTAAAAAAAATTCATTTAAATCGGTTGAGATGTAATTTTTTGCCAAAAATTTGAATTTTTGCCCAGAGTGCACCGCGGTCGGGAATCGAACTTAGGACCTTGGGGTGAGAGTCACGTCACAATCAAATCGATCAAAAACTAGTTTATTTAACATTAAAATAATATAATATTTGACCCTCCTTAGACACTCGCTTTGGAACCAGTCACATATCCACGGCGACAGTCGTGGAAATTAAAGGACTGGACGAAATGAGGCCAGGTAAAGATAAGAAGAACTAAAATAATTGAAATAAAAAGACAAAAGATGCGTGTATAAATAAAAAATATCAGAGATAAATATGATGATCACGTAGGAAAATTACCTATCAAAAAAACCCGCTCCAAGTAATTGCAAGAGCGAGCGGTTATGCCAGACAATTTATGATTTAAATCATTTAAAGTTTAAGAAGATTTTGATATTTACAAAAAATATAATTAGGAAGGGAAAAATTTAGAAAACGAACAAAAGGCAACAAACAGACACGAAGAAGAAGATAAAAAGAGTTATATATCGGAAATTGTGTGTAACAGATTTTATAGTATAGGGAAAAGGGGATGTGGCTAAATAGGTTGCCGAAAGAGGGCAACACCCGATATGGTAATTTGTGTTTTATGTGAAAAGGTACATTATGCTCTCCAATTTGAGTAATGTTGTTTGTAATCGGACCTCAAGTTTAAATTTGTAGAATTTTTGTGATGTAACTTTGATATAGTCCGCCAGTGGCATTATGTCGTGACAACGTGCATACAGGTCTCTTAAGGAGGTGTATCGTGAGGAATTTGAGACGAGGCACATAAACTTATGTTCCAGAACTGTTAGTTTCTTTATTGTCATAACCGACGTGCTGCACCACACCGCTGAGGGACTCACAATAACGGTATAAATTAATTTTTTATTCTGTCTGCTTAGTCTGCTATTCCTTACCAAGAGCGGGTATAGACTCCTGGACATGAAATAGACAGTCCGTATAGTTTCGTTTATATGTCGGTTAAACGTCAGTCGTTTGTCTAAGCGTGCACCCAAGTACTTCACGCACGGGGAATTTGTTTTCCCCTTATCAAAATTGAGAGTCAGGTCGTCTCGACTTTCGTCAACGCATTTATGCTGTGTTAATATCTGTAAAAGAGTGTTCACATCATAGATTGTTATTCTGAGTAATTCAGAGTGAATAATAAGATTTATTAGCTAATTTTACCTGGAGTTGCTCTAGCACTAAAACAAAAAAAAGTTAAATTAAATTTCTGTCCATTTTGTTTTAAATTCGTCACCGATCAAACTGTCAAACTTAAAAATTTTTAATACATGGATAACTACGTATTTATTTATTTCATGGAATTGACGTGTGACTTGTGTAATATTAATATTAATTAGTATTAAAAAAAATAGAAAACTTGCTATTTATACAACGTGAACTCATCTAACGTAACGCGGACAACCATATCACTTTATCAGACTTGGGACTGACACTACTGACAGCAAAGCTGGATAAGATAGAAGTGACTTTTTGGTTTTAATCAAATCACACTACAAAAATAGCGAAATAAATCGAAGACATTGACCTCATGCTGAAACGACAAACAGATATAAGAGATATTTAGTTAAACCGGTCAATGACACGGCGGTGGAACTGCAAAAAACGCGGCTCTCTAGGGGTCTACACACGATCCAGCGGCACGGAGCCAGCCTTGTCGGCATGCTTTAAACTCATTCGTAAAAGTGAATTGGTCCGCTGGAATTCCAATTATCTTCAAAGCGTATCAACAATGTTGGCTGCCTGCCGCTGGATCGTGTGTAGACCTCTTTTTTTGATCTCGCCGGCCGGCTTCACTTTTTATGCCAATTAAGGAAATGTAAACAACTCGAATACGTTCTTTCACAAGTAAGTTCGTCGAGGAGTAGGTCAGGACTTACTCAACATCAGTAGTGTATCTTCGCAAATTGACTAATAATTTAATATACTAAGTTACCTCAGAATCCTCTAAAATTTTGCAGGGGCTCTCCCACATTGAAGACTAGCACACCATTTTATTTTCCGCATTTCTTGGTAGATCACGTTGTATAAATAATGTTGCTGTCAGACGTGCCATACAGCACACAAGTAAACTGGAATAATGCACGGATCACAAAATGTCTGTCAAGACGTTGTGAATAAGAGGATAAATAACGTTGACAAGTAATTGTTCTTTTATATATCTATGAATGAGGTTTGCCATATGAATTTGTTAATTTAAGGACTTTTTCAACCAGTTGCTTCAGAGTCGTTAAAGTTGTTTATTAAATTTCTAAGACGTATGACAATTTTTATTTCGTTTCCTTTAATTACTTTCACATCGAGGTGGTGGAATGGAAGTAGAGTACCGGTAAAAAAAAAATGAATATCTTTTTGTTCAAATAGACCTAGAGTGTCATGACCTGTCGAGATTGGATTTTTGAGAAATTATTTGTGATGCCAAAATAAAGAGAATCCCGTTTGAAAATCTTCCGTTAGATTTTTTCAGTGACTGGGCTATTATGATATTGACCTGAAATTTGGGTCATATACGTTTTAAACGAGATTTGGAACTAGATTATATTTTGAAGTGATTTCATTGAAGAGTACATTTAAGTTGTACTAGTTTTCATGAGTGTACTTAGTTTATATTAGCACTTCTCGTCTTTATTTATTTTTTATTAATTTACTTGTACTGTATCATGTTTACAATATGATCTTGTCTAGATTTATGTGTTTTTAATATATTTTACGCAAATGCAAATTTGACTATATTTCAATACCTGTAACGGGGTCTTATGAAAATAAAGATATTATTATTATTATTGTTATTATTATTAAAACAACAATATTGAATCATTATATTCATTTTTTTTAAGTTAAAAAATAGAAAAGCAGCATTGTTCTTTCGTCTGTACCTTTTAAACGAAGCATTATTGGGAAAATATCAAGAATAAGAAAATGTTCAAAATCAAATTTTTAACGTTTCTATAGTGGTTGAATATTATTCCTTAATCAACATTTCCTATAATTAAATTAAAAATAAGATTTTGATATATGTATATATATATTAAGCTTTTGGGTTAGTTCTTCTTTTTTACATTTTATTTTTCTTAAAATATTTATATTCAAAAATGATATTATATTATCTTCTTCTTTTTGTTTTTCTTGAAAATCCTTGGTTACCGGAAATCTTATTCAAGAGTAAGTAAACTGCCACATTACTCCCCCGCTAATAAAAAGAAAGTCAATCAGTTATTTCGTCGATGGCAAAACGAATTTTCTTAATAGATGGTACAGTGACATCGCATTTGTCTGTCAGTAATTATGCTGGTTTAATTCTATTAACATTTACTGTGACGGTTTTAGTTCCTTTAACAAAAGTAACCAACTTATCTGTACGGGACAAAACTTTAAATGGTCCATCGTACAGAGGTGAGAAAGATTTTTTAAAACGTTCTTTCCGAACGAAAACAAAATTACAAGTTGAAATGTCTGAACTGATAAATGATTTGTAATTAACATGATGAAAAGGTGGAATGAACGTTAAATTATCAAAAGAAGTACGTAATTTAGTAATAAAATAAGGAATATCCGGACAAGTATATGATTTAATAAAAAATTCACCTGGTAGTCTTAAGGTTTGACCAAAAACAAGTTCTGCGGAGGTTACGGATTGTCCTGAGAGCTAATAGTATGATAGGACGTTCATCTACCCAATGTGGTGTAGAAGCTTTAGCTCTCAGAGCAGTTTTAAGACTTCTGTTAAATCTTTCTATCATTCCGTTGCTACTGGGATGATATGATGTGGTTCGTATTCTATGAAATCCCACAAATTTTGAAAATTCATTAAAGAGTTTAGATTCAAATTGAACGCCCTGATCCGTTGTCACTGTGACAGGGACACCGAATCGGCAAACATAATTCTGAAATAACGTACGCGCTACAGTTTCTGCAGTAATATCCTGAAGTGGATAAGCTTCGGGCCATCTAGTAAAACGTTCGATCACAGTAAGAATATAAGAACAACCTTTAGAAGGAGGTAATGGTCCTATTAAATCTATATGTATGTGGTCGAAGCGTCCTTTAGGGATATCAAAGTTAGCTATGGGACTCCTTGTATGTCGTGTCACTTTATTAGTTTGACAGCTAATACAAGCTCCTGGCTCACCACATGGGATCCTCCGACAATTGACAGCATCGACCGGTAAAAATCGGATGAGGTCCCCCATCTGGGAACCAGAGAGCAAGTCCTCTAATCGCTTTTCTTCGCTTGAGGCCAAACGAGAAATTAGAATAATTTTTAAATTATAAAAGGAGGAAGTTTAATAGTATACGAATTCGTAACATAATTACTGTTCGGTATCATTGTATCTGATGTGGCTGGTTGATCGTTTAACAAAATATCATCAATTATAGGAGGTGCCGATAACTGATTTACAAGGGTAAATGAGTAAACAATTTACTTACCATTTGAGAAAATGTAAAGAAAAACTGGGAAAATCTTGGATTGGATCTTGGGATTTTAGTCTCTAAGAATTCTTGCCAAAAGAAGGATTTCTAAGGGACAGGGTCCAATAACTAATGGACAGATATATATTGGGTAACTGCAATTCCAATTTCTGGCTCCATCGTCAAATAATTACGATTTGTATTCTTCTAAAAGTACAAAATATACCAGAAAGCCGGGTGCTGGAGTCGTTGTTGGGGTCACCAAATTTTTTCCTATAATTAAATTAAAAATAAGATTTTGATATATGTATATATATATATTAAGCTTTTGGGTTAGTTCTTCTTTTTTACATTTTATTTTTCTTAAAATATCTATATTCAAAAATGATATTATATTATCTTCTTCTTTTTGTTTTTCTTGAAAATCCTTGGTTACCGGAAATCTTATTCAAGAGTAAGTAAACTGCCACATATGCTTCTTGATGTTTTTCCAAACAATGCTTCATTTACGAGTTATATTGCAAATAAAGCGGAAAATGGTAAAAAATTGACTCTTGATTTCTTTTTAATGCCTTATACATATTAACGTCCTGGCGAAGTGTAGCTAATGCTACTCTACCACTTAGTCAGGACAGCGAGATGAGATACGGTCACCCATTCAAGTGACGGACTCGCCCGGCGTGCCTTAACTTCACCGATCGAGGTCTCGTCACTGGAACCGGTAACGTATCTCACCTCATTTTAAGGTGTGTTTCTCCACCTGTCACGTGTGCAGATAGTTGGCATATGTTTCTGGACATCCCAAACTATACTTAAAAAAATATATAAAATTGCGGATAAACGACATTTCATAAAATGACCCTTTGTCCGTCTATTCCGACTGAACTATATGATGAATACAGGATTACATCAATAGTTTCCTTAATTACTACATTCTAAATGTCGCTTATGTCCAGTTTTTTTGAAAGTTTATGCCAAACTTAATTCTGATAGAGAAATAATGCCTTTAAAGTGTCTCTCCTCTCGGGACTTTTTCATTTTCCTAAAAGTTAGACATTGTATTGTTCCATTTTACCAATAACGGTTTTATAAAGAGTGGCGGTGAGCCGACAAAGGTAAACCTCTGGGACAACGACGAACAGATTGATGGATAATCCGGTCGGGGATGAAGTGGAGACGACGGCTTTTGAATAAGTCGCCTTTACGGGAAATTTCCCGGGAAAGAATGGAAATTGGAAACCGCGATATACATTTCCCAGATTCTATTTGTGCTATTTGAGGTACATGAGGGCGATTTGTTTCCGCAAAAAGTCAATCTAGATGAAATAAAAAGTTTCTAGGAACATATTACAAGGCGTAAATTGACTAAGTGATATTACTAAAATGTCTATAAACGCATAAGGTGGATTACTTAAATCGGATTCATCAGTAACCGTCGTCACACTCGTTTCAGTAAGTAGTAGAGTAAAATCTGGAAGTAAAGTCGCTTAGTTTTCGAGAAAAAAAAAACCGGCGTAGAACCAAACCAGACTTAGTGGGATTCTTTAGTAAGATAATCGTGTACACGAAATCGTTTTTTACGACATTTTTCGGTGGTCGAGAACTTTTTTATTTCGGAAAAACTCAAAAAAATAGATTTTTAATGAAATATGTTTGTCTCCACCGCTATATCTCTGAAAATATTTGTGCTATCAAGCTATTTTTTTTTTTAGATTAAAGTAGACACAATAGCGCTTCGAACAATGTCCCACGTGAACCCGATTTATTTTTTTTTAAGTTGGTAAAATAATAGGAAACTCAAACTTGTTATTTTCAGTAGCGTAATTTTAGGCAATCGAGAAAAAAGTTTATTTATGAAAATTTGTATATACATGCTGCGTACAAATTGAAGCCAATAGTTGAAAAAAGTTTTTAGGATAAAAATTTTTCATGTCCCGTTCATAGTATTGAGTCAGCGATTTTTTTTAACGGACCAAAGTCATATTCTTGCGCGCTCGGCTGTAGCAAGCCTGCCGACTGCAACGATCTGACGATCCCGGTCGGGGTGTATATAGTAGTTTAACTTATATCAATAGGTACAAAACCAGTAGTGATCAAAAGCATCTAGGGGATCAATATTATTGTTCAATATTTCATATATTGTACAGTAGTATTGATCATATGTTGTTAATATTAAGAAATTGTATAATAAATATTAAATAGTCTCCTTTTAATAATAAAAAGTCAGGTGGTAGTAGTACAGTACCTAGAGGTAAAAAATATGCAAAACTTCGAAGTAATGTCATATTGAACGGATTTCGTTCATTTTTGGCAGTATAATAGTAAATGTTTCACAGAAAAGTTTCTATATTGAGCGGGGGCTTGTTAATTTATTTATATTTTTTAAGTGCCACCCCCTTTGAGGGGGTGGCACTTAAAAAATATATGAAGTACAATCATATTTTAAGAAGAAAAGGTTCTATGCAATTTTTCACATAAATTAATAGTTTTTAAGTTATAACGACTTCAAAATTGCGATTTTAGCTTAAAAAAGGTATTTCTAAACGGCTTTCGTCAAGTATCTCAAAAAGTATTACTTTATTGAAAAAATGTTATAGACCAATTAGAGAAAGTACAAACTGGGAATTAATTATATTTTTTGTTTATTGATGTAAGATTAATAATTTCGGAGATATTTAAGTTTACATTTGGCATCCAAGTGTTCGTAAGATAACTATTTAGAGTGAGAGTTAAATATCTCAGAAACTGTGACACCTACGCCAAGGATACTAATAGATACAATAATAGGTACAATTAATTAAGCTCTTAACTATTTTTTTATTTGTTTATGTAGCATAAAAAACAAAGAAGTTATGACTGAAGCAATGTCCGTCTACACATTATTTTAATAACAACGTCGCCATTTTGTTACTGTAATTAGCCAGTAATTTAAAAATATTAATTTCAAACACGGTTTCTCATTAATATACAGCATGACATAGATGCTCAATTTTTTTGGTTCGTATACAGCACTTGCTTTAGAAAAAATAGAGTTTAAACTATAAAGGTATTTTTTTTTGCTATTCCAAATATCTCAATAAATATTAGTTTTGTTCAAAAATGTGTAGAGACCAAAAATAAGCTCATAAACTAATAATGAATTTTGCTTGTTTATTTATTTACATAGATTTAATAGTTTCGGAGATATGAGTTTACAAATGGCATCCGAACGTTTATAAGATGAAATATCTCAGAAATTGTGACGCATGCTAAGAAAGGAAATTAAAGACAATTAATTGCGCTTTCAAATTATTTTTTACTCATTTTGTTACTCTAATTAGCCAATAATTTAAAAAAATTATCTCAAATACAGTTTTTCGTTAAAATGTAGCATTACCTATATGCTCAAATTCTTTTTTGCTCATTTAAAGCACTTGCTTTAGAAAAAAATGCATTTTAAACTTTAAAGGTAATTTCGAAACCCTTGGATACCAAATATAAACAAATATTTCCGAAATTATTAATCCTACATCAATAAACAAAAAAATATAATTAATTCCCAGTTTGTAGGGTGCTTTCTCTAATTGGTCTATAACATTTTTTCGATAAAGTAATACTTTTCGAGATACTTGACGAAAGCCGTTTGAAAATACCTTTTTAAAAGCTTTTATTTTAAGCTAAAATCGCAATTTTGAAGTCGTTATAGCTTAAAAACTATCAATTTATGTGAAAAATTGCATGGAACATTTTCTTCTTAAAATTTGATTCTATTTCAGCTCCAATAAATATATATACTTTTTAAGCGCCACCCCCTCAGAGGGGGTGGCACATTTTTTATGAATGATATCTAATTTTTTAGATGACAGTAAGCAACTCCACCCCAACTTAGAATGCCATATATTAATCTAGATTCAACTAACGCTACGTCTACGCGACTAATCTGACCAACCCTGCATGCGAGGTGTATTAATTGCGTTTAGCGCTGATAAAAAAAATCGCTGTTGCCAAACGGTACAATTTAGGAAAAAACATATTGTTTCAAAAACTTTTGTGATTATTAGGCTTTATTTTCTTCGCTGCATGTATGTAAATATTTTCAAAAATAAAAAAGTTTATCGATTGGTGAAGATTTCAATACACAAAATATGTATTTTTAGTTTATTTGATTTTTAGAGAAATGAAAGTGCGAATTGTGCCCAAACCGTTTATATTGATAAAAGCGCTACAGTGTGTGCTTTAATTTGACACAAAACAAATTTCGGTACCTTTAATAGTTTTAAAGATATGGCGGTGGAAACAAAAAAAAACAATTTTCTTTAAAAATACATTTTTTTCACTTTTTATCGATTTAAAAAGTTCGAGACCACAAAAAAATGTCGTAAAATATGATTTCATATGCCCGGTGACTTACTCAAAGGAACCTAATATGTTTGACCTGGTTCTACGCCAAAAAAAAAAACGACACGATAGACTTGCGAAATCGCTGCTCTAAAGTAAATGACGTTCATTACCGCAGTAAGAACGTTGATGATTTTTTTTTAATGATAGTGCATATCTTATTACTTACCACCGTTGTTGGTAGACTTTGTCAGCTGAATTTCCCACAATTACTTTGTTTCCAAATAACAAGTAGTATAAAGAAGTTAACTGCGATATTCAAATCATCGTTAAAGACCTTAACATTTCCGAAAGTTTGAAAAATATTCAAAAATATTTAAAAAAAGGTGACAAGCAGCTAATTGAACATTATCGCTTAATCAGTATTTTGTATAATTTTGCTAAGTTGTACACTCATATGAAGCATCATATAAATATGAAGCAGCATGGATTTATGCCAAGTAAATCCACTTGCAGTAACTTGGTTTGTTTTTTCATTATGCTGAGGAACACCTTGATGCAGCTGGTCAGGTTGATGTCGTTAATAGGTACTTTTCAAAACTATTTGGCAGACTGGGTCACGCTATGCTATTTCAATACTTAGGTGCTTTGGGCCTAACTAATAGTTTTTTGATGTTCTTTATGCTGGGCCGGATATAGCCGATTCGGCAAATCGGTGACCATTCGGCACTTTCGGCATTTGGCAATTATGTACATAAAATCATAAAAAAAGTCAAAACAATGAAAGCTCAATACCATAAATAATTATTACTTTTCGAGCAACCCCCGTCTTGTATTTGACTTAAATCATCCTGTCTGGCAGCAGCACGGCGAAAGCTGCTTGTTCTAGCCTCTAGCCCCGAGCGCTGTATGTATATGAGTATCGTATATCTACAGTGCCCTGTCATAATTGCTGGAAACGTAAACAAGACACTTCAATTCATCAAAAGTCTTCAATTAGATTTACATTTTTTTTGTATCCCAAAAATTAAATGACTATCTAATCGCGTCAATACAGAAAAGTTAAAAGTTGAGATGTTTTCTGGCAAAGGATCAATCGGAATATTTTTTTTACAAATTATTGTTTATTGGCAAAAAGAAAAAAGCTGCAAACTAGCAATTTCAAGCACTAAACAAATTAAGTAAATTTGTTAATTTGCTATTTCGGAAAGTATTTGAGAAAACCGACTGAAAATGTATACTCGGGTATTTTTGCGCGCTTACGATTTTGAAGTGAAAATTCGAAAATTCAAGATTGGCGGCTATATTTTTTTAATTATTGTTGTTTTAATTTAATATATGAAATTTTTAAAACTGAAAATAATGGTCTTAAAATAGTAAATATTTAGTATACAATTTAAACTTTATTTAACTTTATTTACTTACGTGCATTTTACGTGGGAATTACAGAAGTAAAAAGTATTTTAATAGTGTAAGGAAAGAATTGTTAAAAAATTAAGTACAATTTTTTTTCATTATTTATTTCTTCACAATAAAATAAGTTAACTTAAAAAATATATAAAAATATAAATTTAATTAAACACCATTCTCAAAAATAATTTTTTTCAATTTGATTTGAGGTGTTTATAAATGAAAATATTGCGCCTCTTTTTCTTTATCTTCATTTCTTTCTTCTTCTTGAACATCGTCGATTTCATTATCGTAAAAGAATGTATTCTACATGTTATTGCGATAAATCTCATATCTTCCTATAGAAAAGTTTTGTACTAATAGCTGTTTTCTTTCGTGTTGAACGAACTGAACAGCCAATGGTTGCTTATTGATCGTGTTCACTTTGTTCAGCATGAAAGAAAATAGCTAATATTAAGGAGGCACTAAGGAGGGTGTCTTTACCGCGTGTAAATCTCGGGATCAAGAAAGCGCGCTGTATTTAAAATTTGTTTGCCCTTTGAACTAATTAAGAGTAAAACTAATTGAGCAACGGATAATTAAATTACATCTATTTAAAATATTTTTACTAAAAAAATTTTGAGTGATTTACCGGAATATTTTAAAAAATGGTTACTTTATTTAAATAAACTAAGGTTAACCCCCGATTGGGGTGAGGGAGAGTTACTCATAAATAGTATATTTACGTGTAAAATGGCATTCTAAACACTTTTTATTGTAATTTTTCTCAAAAATGTAAACTTAATTCAGAAAATCTCATTTGTATAATTCATAGCCGTCATTTTGGGTCAGTCATCTTGAATTTTCCAATTTTAAAAATTGTAATCAACGATCTTAAAATCCCCGAGTATACATTTTCAGTCGGTTTTCTCAAATAGTTTCCGATATAGCAAATTAACAAATTTAATTAATTCGTTTATTTAAAATTGTTTGTTTATTAATAACGAAATGGAAAAAGTCCCAGCGGCCTCTTTTCTCTGTTTACGAATGTTCCTTGAACTCCAATAAACAATTTGCAAAAAAAATAGGCCGATTAATCCTTTGCCAGAAAACTTCTCAGACAATATCTATCTTGAAAAGCGACTAATCATATATAAAGAAAATAAAGGAGCAAAGGAGAAGTCATTCGGCATTATAACAATTTTGCACCCCCCCCCCCCCCCCATAAAAACTGCTTAAAATCGGCCCTGTCTTTATGCCCTAGTTGACTAACAGAAGTCAGTATACTGTAGTTTCCAGTCTGTTAATATCACTGGTACAACGGGGGTGCCCCAAGGTTCTACACTGGGGCCTATACTCTCCCTTATTTTCATAAACGACATCACCGTTAGCCTGAAATACTACTTTACGCTGATGATATAAAGTTATACGATACAATTAATACTATTGATGATTGTTGTAGGCTTCAAGATGATCTGAATTTACTAAATATAAACCGATGTAGTACATTAAAGGATCTAGTTGTGCTATTCAACTCCAAGTACTTTTTCGAATCATAAGTGAAATGGTTGCAAATGCTTTTACATATCTGCAATTCATAATAAGAAATGGCAAACAATTCAATAATGTAAATACTATGACGCTACTTTTCAATTGATATCTACGCTCCAGATTAAAATTTGCATCAGCAGTATGGAGTCCTCGGTATGAAATACATGCATTAGATATTAGGTCAGTTTAGAGTCGATTTGTAGTCTTTATGGCACAAGGAACATGCTGTTTGCCTCGAAATGTGGAGACCCCCCGAGTTGTATTACCTGTGATGCTATATATTACACTACTAGTCCACAGTACATCGCCCTTTTTTTAAATAATTAGTAACAGGCTGAATTTTTGTGAGTAGCTTCATTTTGACGAGACGCCCAACTTTTCTCTCTGCGAAAATTCTCGGTAGTGGTAGCTAATAGCAAAAATTATTTTTTCTATTTCACACGAATTAGACAATTCGACAACTTGTCAAATTATGTTGTTGTGGACAGACATGGGGCTTATTATAATTAACTCGCTCAAACGTATCCAAGGCAATCGAAAAAAAAAAAAAACTCTTTAACAAACGTTTAATGAATGAAAAATATATTGCCAAAATAATTTGACAGGTTGTCGAATTGTCTAATTCGTGTGAAATAAAAAAAATAATTTTTGCTATTAGCTACCATTACCGAGAATTTTCGCAGAGAGAAAAGTTGGGCGTCTCGTCAAAACGAAGCTACTCACGAAAATTCAGCCTGCTACTAATCATTAAAAAAAAAGGGCGATGTACTGTGGACTACATACTCTATAATATAATTAGCAGAGCGGATCTGGTTTTGAAATGAAATCGACTTTTTTTACAAAATTTTTTGACAATTCGGTTACCCGCGTTCTCTTTTGTCATGTTATCAAGTTGTTCAGCTTAATCACAAAAGGTGGGGTAGGAATTCGCATTTAAAATTAGCAAAAACACGTTTTTTCACGATAACTTTGTTATTATTAACTTGACGAAAATATACAAAAAAGTAATTCCTTAATTTTTTCACAAAAAAAAGGAGTTAGAGGGCTGAGATTTTTTTGAGGTGGGTGAAGTAGATAAGAATTGATGGAGCTGGAGGATGCGGGTGATGGGCCTATTAGGGGAGGGAATGAGGTAGGGAAAGGAAAATTATTCGACCCTCTTGAACTCTTTTCCCTGTCGTGCGATTTTGAAAAACCAAAATGGAATTTGTTTGCTGTTATCTCTAGTATTTGACTGATTAATTTTAAATTTTTTTTTCAAATATGTAAATTTGTTGGAGGGGTAAAACTATTTGCATTTTTTCAAATGCGTTTTTTTACGTAGGAAAGGGTTCAGAGGAGAAACTTTTTTACAGGAAAGTGAGGATCTTTTTTATCTCTAATTAAAAAAAATATCGCAATCCAAGCAATAGGAAGGAAGGGAGAGGGCATAATGCGTTTGCGGGAATAAAGGAAAATGGATAGGGACTTCGAACCTTGATATTCGGCAATATATATCTTTTTTTTCGTCTTAATATTTTATCAATCTACCCTTTATCAAGTATTAAATTTATTATAAATACTTATTTAACGCCGTCACGAGTTTTCGCGGCCCATTTCTCTAGTTTTAGGTGTCTATATATAAAACAATTATTTTTCTGTTTAACTCGCTCTAACTTAAAAACAGCACAATGGATTACTCTCAATTTTTTATCGTGTTATCACTATATATTTGTAATAAAATGTGTTAATATCTAGGTTAAATTTTAATAAGTGTAGAAATCATTATTTTTTTTTCTAAGGCTATGTCGAAAATTTGGATTCTCAAATATAACATGCGGGAAACTTTTTTATCTTTCAAAATAGATATCAAGTATATCGAGGGCATATGGAGATAAAAGATTGACGCAACTTTTTTATTTGAAACTTTTTCTTCTAGCATTAGCAGTTTTCGAGAAAATTGCAAATCAGTGATTGTTCTTGATTGGTACTGCAATTAATTGCTATTAGACTTCCGCGTTCTTTATGATCTTTTTATCATTAAATATATTCCCTCTTCAATCTCTAAAAGTGTCACTCCTTCACGGTTGGTAAATTAAAAACTTAAAAAACTAGAGTAAAAATCATGCACCTCGCCGATTTGTTTAACTTTTTATATAATTGTTGCACATTCTTTAGAATACTTTTCCCAGTTTTTTGGAAATGTTAATTTTTTTGAACATTTTAAATCTTATATTGACGAATTATTTGATAAAACACTTGTCAGTATGAAAGAAAAAAAGTAAAAAAGAGCAAGTACATCTTTATAATAACCTGCCTGTGTTTCAAACTTGCGATCCTTGTATTTCAAGCTATAATTCTACCTATTACACCACTATACCCTGTTTCCGAAAGCGATAATATTGCTAATATAATGTCACTATTTGAAAATCATGTCTACGTTTTAATATTATATTGTAATGAAATATATATTAGTTAAATATATAAGAAAATGATAGAAAATAGCATTAAAAAAAAAATTCTATTCAATTACAAATCTAAAAAAATCAGAAAACATTTTTTTCTACGATTGTGCTGAAAGTCAAATTTTCTAACTTCAAAATAACTGCAGAAAATATCACTTTGCCGCACGCCGTGCGGCAAAGAATTTACCACACGCCTTGATTACATCTTCACACACCGGAATAAAATAGTGTGTTTACCTTAAAGAATTTTATATTACTTACTGGTAATAAAAATTAAATTCTATAAATGTACATTAATTACACATGAATTGCAATTACAAAGTCAAATCTAACTTCAGAATGACTGCGGAAAATGTCACTTTAAATAAAATCTGACAGGCAGCAAATTTGAAATTTTGGAAAGACTTTAAAAAAGGGAAATAACTTCACAACCGTAGAAAAAATAGTATGTAACACACATGTGGCAAACTTCATTGCAAAACTCGTATGATAGGAACACTCGCTGCGCTCGTATTCCTACTTTCAAACATCGGTTTGCAATGAAGCCCTTGCCACACTTGTATTACAATCTACTATTTTTAATTTTAAATGATTAATAACTTTTTATTTACCGATCTATTTTGTTAAAAAACAAATTATGTTTGTTTTAAGCATTTTTAATGTTATAAAGTCAACTTAGTTGTTAAAGTACAAGTCCGAATCTAAGGTTTGTGCAATGTATACAATATAGTAATAGCGCAACTTATTTATAAACTGCCGTTTTGGCAGTTTAATATTTGATAAAATATTAAGATGGGAAAAAGATATATATTGCCGAAGTCCCTATCCCTTTTCCTTAACCCTTTATTCCCGCAAACGCATTATGCCCCCTCCCTCCCTTCCTGTTGCGTGGATTGCGATAATTTTTTTTTTAAATAAAGATTAAAAAGATCCTCACTTACCTGTAAAAAGTTTCTTCTCTGAATCATTTTCTACGTAAAAAACGCATTTGAAAAAAAAATGCAAATAGCTTTTCCCCTCCCACAAATTTGTTTATATGAAAATTTTCTTAAAAATTAATCAGTCAAATAAAAGAGATAACAGCGAACAAATTCCATTTTGGTTTTTCAAAATCGCACGACAGGGAAAAAAGTTCGAGGGGGTTGAATAATTTTCCTTTCCCTACCTCCTCCCCTTCCCCTAATTGGCCCAGCACCCCCATCCTCCGGCTCCATCAATTCTTATTTATTTCACCTACCTCGAAAAAATCTCAGACTCCTAACTCCTTTTTTCGTGAAAAAATTAAGGAATTACTTTTTTGTATATTAGTGTTACGGCAAAAAAACGCGTATTTAACAAAAAAAAATCCACGAAGTTACCGGCCGATTTGGAAAAAAATTTACCAGATTATGCGCTTCCGCGAGGTCTTCAAGTTTTAATTCAACTTTTCGTCAAGTCAATAATAACAAAGTTATCGTGAAAAAACGTGTTTTTGCGAATTTTAAATGCAAATTCCTGCTCCCCCTCGTGTGATTAAGTTGAACTAACTTGATAACATGATAAAAGAGAACGCGTGTAACCGAATTGTCAAAAAAAAAAATTAAAAAAAGTTGGTTTCAAAACAGTAAATGTTTATATCGATTTTGCTCAAAAACGATGTATCCTATTGATGTTGAAGGATAGTACCTTCTTTGCGTAAAAAAATCTGATATTTCATATTTCACTGAAGAAAACTGGAGAGAATTACATACAGACGACTTGGGGTTGTTTTTGCTAAGCAACCTCCCCGTTTGAAACACCCCTGGCTAAAATTATTTATATTTGAATTGGGTATACGTAAATATAATAATGCTAAAATATTCGATTTTGCTTGTGGCATTGCAAATACACTTATGTGTTGAAATGGAGACTTTAGGGAATTATATGTATGCTTAAAACTCTATTGCGCAACAAAATTTGTTCCTATTCCTTGTTTTTTACTCTAAATTCCAATCACGTTACGGTTTAAAATGGGAGGCAAAATAAGAGGGTAAAGGAGACCCAACTGCAATTCAATTTTCTCGTATAACTCGCTTCGAAAGTTGAATCGTATATAAGCGATTATTTGTAAGAATAAAACATCAATATTTAATGAGCGGGAGAGCATATGAAACAGTTTGAAATAGGGACTCTTGGCAATATGTCCTTCAGTAATAGTTTGGTTTAGATAGGAAGTATCGACTTTTTTTGGTTTTGATTGAAATCGAATGTATTTGAAATGAAAAAACAGCTATGACAAATTTAAAATAAAAAAATTTAAAAAATCGATGTGAAGATACAAAATGTACTTGTGACGTCAGCTACTAGACAGACACTTCGCTAGCTAACGTAAAATATACGTCTACTAGAAATGTTGATTTTTGTTCACGTGGTAAAACTGGATGGTTTAAACATGTAGCAAAATGCAAGAGAGTGGTGTTTTATACCAAAGTGTATTAAAGCATCTACTAAAACCTCTTTAAAATTATTTGTTACTGTTCCAACAGCCCTGAAAGGAGGAGAAAAGTTGTTTGCAGCAGCTCGAAGGAATATTAAAGACATATCACCTACATTGGCCGTGTATTTCTTATTAAACGCATTGCTTATTATATATGCAGAATGAGTGTTAAAGTGTATTTGAGATTTTCAACTTTTAAGTCATGTGACAATCAGCACAGAAATGGTTCATTTAAGAACTTGATAGTACAATGAAAATCACGTGCATTGTAATAAATCTGTAGCAACCAAAATTAATCAGTAAAAGGAAATGTCTATATTCCTTCAATTATTATACAGGTAGATGATAAATAAGAAAATCGTATTTTTTTTTAAGTCGTACGTAGTTAATATTGCTTAACTATATAATTAACGCGTAAGTGTTGCTTGCTAGATAATCAAGCACCATTAGTGCAGTTGAATTAATTTATTTCGGCGAAAACATTCCACCTGAAATTTTATTGTTGATTCTTATGTATTATGACCTTCTGATTACGAAAAAAATATTTGCGCCCAAAAATTCCCGGTGCGTCAAAAGTTACATGCACTTTTTAACACGCTTTCGCGGATTTTCAACTTTCTGCTTAATATATCTCGTACTAGTAATCGGATGGGAATTTTAAAAATACTGGCTTATCTGAAATAAAATTCTTAAAAAATATAGATCTGTCCGATATGTATTGGTAAATCCGCCATCTTGGAAAAAAGTAGAAAACACCAAGGAAATTCTAAAAAACCAAAATTAAATATCTTTTCTATAAAAAGGAGTAATTTCATCAGTTAGCAAAAATAAAACTCATTTATGGTCAAATGTAATGCACCAATCCCGCACACCGTATGTCAAATAGAAAGGTCAAAGATGGTAAACGAAATAAAATTATTAATTCTTCGTCAATTATCAAGGAGGCATTGTACGTTAGTTTTTCTTTTTTTCAATTGTACATTATTTTATGTACTTTTAGGGGACAGAGTTTATTTTTTTATTTTCGAAAAAAGTACTTTTTTTATTTTCAAAAAGTGCATGTTTACAATTTTCAAAAATGAATTTTTTTTTGACCTTCCTTCTTTTCACCCAATTTTCGTCGAAACAAAATGAAATGCACTATATTAGTTTCATTACCGTCATATACCATAATTTCATCGGATTCTTCATCGATCGCCGATTCATCAAAGGTAGCAGAAGCATTGGCACAATTATTTCTTTTACAATAGACACATAAAATAGAACATTATATATACAGCTACACTGATTATTTTTACAGCCTTTCTTACATTTACAAAAAATATCAATTAGTAAATTTTTAGGAAAAACATTATTTTCACTCATAACACCAGGCATTAAGCCATTTTCAGTTTTAAGTCACCCGAATTGTAACGGATCCATCTCAGAACTAACCATTTTTGGACTTGGAAATAAACTCTTAACCAGTGTTTTTCTATTACCTCTTCAGTAGGTGGAACTGCAGACGATTCTATTTTCATCATAATGTTTGTCAATTATTTTATTCATCTTAGGTTTGTTTTTTTTATCTATTTATTAAACGTCGGCCTATTTCCGCTACCAGGGCCTATCACCGACGCCAGGAGACGAGCGACCCCCCAACCTGGAAATTTTACCGAACCCCATTTCGTAAGAAGAGTAGGAATCTTTTACTTGCCTAACATTTAATAGACAAGAGACAACCTGCTTTACATTTCCTCCGAAGGATGGTATATCCACTATGTAATCCTCGTCTGAAATTACATAGCTTCCGCGTATACACTGATATACAAGCCGCTAGAAGGGACGAGATCGCTGTGTTTCCCAAGTACTAACCGCGCTGTACGTTGCTTCACTTGGAGTATCGATGGTACATACACAACAACAACAACAATAATATTTTATTTTAAGTTCAAGCACAATATATGTGCCTCACCGGATCCTAGCCCGGAGCCAGCCATACAACCACGCCGAACATCGCCGAGGTGGGTGTGAGAGGTCCGGTTCGGCTTGGAAATAAATTCGCGTCAAACTTATAACTTTTTTGGGTCGGGGGTTAATAAAGTAACAACCATCAACCAGATAATTGGTATGTTACAATTGCTTAGTTACAGGGTTGCCTTCCGAGCTTTGATGCGGGCAAATCTATCTATCATTTCTTCAAAATCAGTTTCCCGTGCTAACTCAGACTATAGCTAAGGTTCCTAAACTGCGTCGCCTTTAAAGTACCGATACCCGACGTCATAAACATCAAACGTCTCTGTTTCCATTGGCATTGACTAATGACTTATATGACTTTTGGATAAACTTGGTACATACACTCGCTGCTGCTGCTCACATAATCATAAATAGTAAATTAAGAATTCATATTATAATTTGTAATCATTATTATTTTTAGTTTGATATTTTTTGTTATTTAAAAGAGAGATGAGAGAAGAGAGATGAGCTACATGTTACAAAACCCAAGGCAGGGCCCCTACGGGGCCCGGGCCCTGATAATTTGTACCGGCCGCACCCCCCTCTCGGCGGCCCTGCAAAAATCCATTTTGCCTAAAAGTCGTCCGAAGGCGAGTCGCTGCCATTTTTCCTATATGGGGACAAGTATGTCGTAAGACTGGCCCAAAAGTTATTAAACTCATGTATTAGTCGAACTCCGTCCTGTGAATGATAAAATCACGATCTGGGACTTTTAAGGTATTCATAAGCGAACCAAAATTTTTTAAGTAAAATATTTTTATATTATTTTCAGTCAGCCATAATGGGGTAGTTTCCATTTTTTTTTAAATTCAGTTTTGGTGATATATATCGAGTAATGTTATTATTTTAGCAATTACTGCATAATCAATTTAAACCAAAACAATAATTTCTTAAATAAAAATAAGAAATAAGAATACGCCCACCTAGACGCAGATTTCAAACGATTTTATTTGGCGGGAAATAATTTAACCAATAACAGACAACTTTCGCTTAGACTGTAACTATCTTATTTGAATGCCAAATTGTGTGTTTTACATTATTTTGCCTATAACACTTCTATTTTGCTCAATATCTTGAAAATCAATAAATATTATATACATGTATTTAGAAGGAATTTAAAGTTATTTATATTTGTTATTATTTAGAAGTTATCTTGAAAAGGTAAACAAAATTCGCGGCGAGTATTATGTCGCAACATTGTATAAAAACGGCTCTCTTCCAACCTTCAACTTTGCTTGCCTGCTGCCAGTTGTCAATTCTTGTCATAATATAAGTGAAAGAAACATAGTTAGATTTACTTGTTGTTTGTTTATGTAGCGTTATTTTTTTAGGGCTTGAAATTGCAGTAAACTTGCCCGAGATCGTACACAGTTTTGCATTAACATGTCCACTCGTACTTGGTTCACTTTCAGAATATAATTTCCTGCGAACGGACTTCTTTCTAGTACCTTTATTTTCCTTTTCTTTGATGTTGGACTTAACAACTGTGATTCAGATACCGTTGGTTTATGTACAAAGGATAAATTTTTATGTGGTACAACTCCAGGTCTTAAGAATATTCTCTGGCCTATTGTTTTACAATAGTGCCACTTTTCAGCGTCATTTTTTAACTAAAATATATGTTGTTAGAACAAAAATCTGAAGAACTGGTTTAAACTTAGGTCAAAATGATCTCCACAACAAAATATAAACGAACCTGAAGGGATGGAATCAGAATTATTTGAAGCTTGCCACCAAGTTCTTCGAATATCCATATTTCTTGGGCCAGTTACAATAGTATATTGTGTATTTAGGTGTGAAAGCAATACATTTCCGGACGACGATGCAAATTGTTGGCCGAGGCGCTAGCCGAGGCCAACAAGCATCGAAGTTCGGGAATGTGCTTTCACACCGAAGTACACATACTATTTTTTCTGAAATCACAGTCAATATTACTATAAATTAAGGAATTTGTATTAATGCATAACATTACTTTATTACAATCTAACTGCTTACTAATAAATGCAATTTTAATGTGAGTTGGTTTGTCTGCGTGTATTTATTTACTGTCTAAAATATACATAAATAACCGTACGGGAATGTTACTTTCCCGGCCTAGGCCGGGAAAGTAACATTCCCGTACGATTTTGTTGATTGTTGCTTGGCAACGAATCTTTTCCGGTCTGTTTTCTGATAGTTTCTTAGCAACGGACTAAAATACTGGAATTGTGCATTTTTCGATCTGAAATCGCGCCGAAAATGTAGACATTGCCGATCGATTTCAGAAAAAAAATTTTTCCGACGCACTTATACTTGTGTTTCCACAACTTTTTATAAAACATCTTTTCGACGAAATTATCTATTATTTTTAAATAACAGCAAATACCTCGATAAAATAAATTGAAATGTTTTAAATCAACACGATCCTTTAGAACATATCTGTCATTTGACTAGCGTTGACATTATTGCCATATATTGCTAAATATGTTTTTATAAATCTAATCGGTATTAAAAAATATTTAAAATATATAATAGTTCATGCCTATTATTATATTTTACATCACAAAATTAAATTTCGTGGATAAATATATTAAAATTGATTTAATAAATAGTTTTCTTAAACAGTTTTCTTAAATTATCTTTTAGTAGAACAAGAGAAGAAATTTCAACTTGGCAATACCACACTGTTTTGTATAAAACCATTCTATGAACAAATCCATACAGTTCAACTACGTCATCGGCAAGTTTAACGACGTCACCAATTTAAAACACCTGTTGCTCCACTTATTATAACTTCTGTTTTCTCAAAAAATTGATTATTATTTTTGCGGAAATCTCTATTGGAAGGTTTGTTTGTACATATTCTATGATATTATTCAATAAAAAAAATATAGGAAAATATCCCATTACCAAAATACAAAATTTTTAAATTCTTTTTAAAAGGCTTGCATTAAATCCCGATGAAGTTAACTGAGTCTTTTCTACCAAATCGATTGTTAGCGTACGCTCTTATTTGTATGGTTAAAAAGTAATTTGCCTTAGTTGGGGAGGCGTGATTCTTTCACAGTATATCATTTAGCAGAAAATCTCTGTATTATTATTAAATAAATGGTATTCTTTGAACTAATTGCATTTTATTGATGTAAGGACCTGTTGCTAGTCTTAATCCCTGGAGTTTTCTTTTGGAAGACCTAAACAACTGAGTTAATCGGGATCTCATGATTCCCTAACTTTGATACTCAGTGTTCTGGTCGCCTTACGGGAGCTTAATAGGGATTTTTTTAATGCGATTTCTCCGGAAATCTTTAAGTGTAGGGACCATTATTTTTAGTAGGTAAATACATGCAGATCACGTCAAATTCCAATCCTGTCGGAGAGAAATCTGCGATAGGGATTTTTTTGATGCCAAAATAGCAGAAACCAAAAGACGTCAGACCACTTATTACCGTATAAACAGATCAAAATCACGTCAAATTCCAATCCCGTCGGAGAGAAATCTTCGATAGGGATTTTTTTATGCAAAAATCGCAATAATCTAAAGACGTAAAAGCCCTTATTGCCAGTGAATAATTGAAATCACGTCCTGAGAGAGCGTCGTTAAAGATCTGAGATAGTGCAGCCTTGACCTAGTACTCGTCTATAAGTATATCTTATCTTGAACCCGCTTGGGAGTGGAAGAACGCGGCTGGCGCCCTTCTAAATATAAATTGGTGTCGCGTCACCTAGACCTTGGTAGTGTGTCCTTCTACAATAACACGTTTGTTTTGTTTTAAATAATTATTTTACAAATATGTTATATTGATCCTTTACTTTTAATCTCTCAAAGATAATTATTTTTTACTTTGCACATATACATATAACACATATTCGGACAAAAGTATTGAACACTTGCTTTCTTTTCATTTCGTACAGCAAAATATTTAAATTTTAAAGAACAAAATCCTCGGGATACATTTGCATACAAATAATATTAAGAATTCACCACCTTTTAAAGCAGGTCCCAACCGTCCCTTGTTTGAAAATACTAATCCTTATAAATGCGTCCATGCTCTAAAATAATTTCGTTTAGGAGACGTCGAACGAATAAAAATAGCCTAACGCTGAAAAAATTAAGCTCAAATGATTTTTCCACCAAAATATATACTATTCTATTCTATATATAGAGATAACAATTGCAAATTCTAATTCATCAAATTTGGCTCAAAAATAGTATATCCGGTCAATTTTTAACTAAAGTATTTTTCTTGTATAGAAAACTGTAAACTTATTATATATACTGTACTCACATTTTACGCTCAAAAACTTGATTGATGGTATATCCAACGATATATCATATGTCATATTTATCTCTAGAACTTTCGAAAAATGTAATATATTATATAATTTTGCTAAAAATAGGAAAACTAAACTACAATAAATGTCTTCCATTGACATCTATATGCATTCTTGACTTTTTCTCCTTACAGTATTTGTTGCATTTCCAATCATGACAAGAGGTATTGTCCAAAACGCAGCAAATGTTTTACTTTCCAATTCTTCTATGTTATTAGAACGTTCTCTATATATAATATTTTTTAAATAACCCCAAAGCTAAAAGTCGGCAGGGGTTATATCAGGAGATCTAGCTGGCCACAAAATGGGACTATTATTTTCAAAAAATTAAACAATATCTAAACTATTTTGTTGTTTATTAATGTCCAGTTAGCTAAATTAATTGTTAGTTATCAATTTAGTTAACTTAGCTAACTGGACATTGATAAGCTTGTCCTGAGTGATGTATCCTCCCCAAATTGAGCATTTAAATAATTTCGTGTTTCATTTGACGTATGACCTGGGGCGCCATGCCATCGTGTTGGTAAATTAATCTCTGAAATTGTCTTATAGGCATATTGTCTACAAAGGGCTCTATTTCTTGTCGTAGAATGTTAAACAATTTTCTGTATTCAAATTACCGTGAAAAAAATGAGGACCTATTATTTGGTATCCAATAAAACCACACCATACATCAGATCCAAATCATCACTGACGATTAACTGTAGGGGTTACGTGCGGATTTTTATGAGCCCAGGGGTGGCACTGCACTGCTTATATGGGCCCCTCGTCTGTCTATATAATTGTTTCTTCAAATCCAGGCACTTCATTGCACTGACTCAACAAGTAAAATTGAAGATTTTTAAAAACCCCCGATCAATGTATCTAATCGTACCAATTTCATATGACCGAATCAAAATGAGGCCTAAATCATGTTCGGCTACCATAATTGTCTGCACATTTTTTATTTTACTTCAATCGGACAATTTCTAGAGAAGTTCAACATGGCGAATTCAAAATGGTGACTAAACATCAAAATTTAATATGGCCTATTACTACGGGAGCCCACCCTAAGTGCCCGTGCACCCCCCCCCGATCCTTTAGGACAATGTTTTTCATAAAAATTAAAGCCTAAGGAACAATTTAAGACATGTCCTAAAAAAAAAAATTGGCTGCACTTTCAAAATGGCGTCCGCTAAAAAAAAAAATTTGCAAATATCGTTTTTGTCATTTAACACAAAAACTAAAAAAGATGGAGAAAAACTTTCTGTACAAAA
This sequence comes from Rutpela maculata, assembly GCA_936432065.2. Lineage (NCBI taxonomy): Eukaryota > Metazoa > Arthropoda > Insecta > Coleoptera > Cerambycidae > Rutpela > Rutpela maculata. The sequence continues at coordinate 121,174,760 of OW386293.2, read as the reverse complement.
AATAAAGTGCATAAAATTTTCTACAATTTTATTCCTATACAATATTTGCATTGGAGTTACCATTTCCCAGATAAATGATTCAGCTCTTAAGATAAAATATAAGATTCAGTATAAAACGTAACACTACGGAAGCCCACCTTAACTGTCCGTGCACCCCCCCGATCCTTGGGGACAATGTTTTTCATAAAGATTAAAGCCTAAGGAACAATTTAAGACATGTCCTAAAAAAAAATCAGCTGGCTGTACTTTCAAAATGGCGTCCGTTTAAAAAAAAATGCAAATATTGTTTTTGTCATTTAACACAAAAACTAAAAAAGATGGAGAAAAACTTTCTGCACAAAAAACAAAGTGCATGAAATTTTCTACAATTTTGTTCCTATACAATATTTGGATAGAAGTTACCGTTTTCCAGATATCATTGTTACCGTTTTCGAGATAAATGTCTGCAAATTATAATATTATTATTATTATTAATTTTTTTCAGTTTATTTTATTTTATTTTTATGTTAATAATCTAAAGTTATATTATACGCCTTACAATAATTGTCACAGTTATTTCTTTTAAATGATTTACCGATATATGAATTTCCATGTTTTCTTAATTTTGGACTCATTTATCTGGAAAATGGTAACTCCTATCAAAATATTGTATAGGTACAACATTGTAGAAAATTTTATACACGTTGTTTTTTGTGAAGAAAGTTTTTGTCCATCTTGTTTAGTTTTTGTGTTAAATGACAAAAACCACATTGGCAACAGTTTTTTTTTAACATATGGCCGCCATTTTGAAAGTACAGCCAGTTTTTTTTTTTAGAATATGTCTTAAATTGTTCCTTAGGCTTCAATCTTTATGAAAAACATTGTCCCGAAGGATCGGGCGGGGGGTGCACGTACAGCTAGGGAGGGCTCCTCGACTATATAACCTTTTCGACAAAATACTCTTTCAAATAAAAAAACTACATCAAAATCGGATCACCCGTTGAAGAGATATGAAGCCACAGACAGACAGACAGACAGACAAACATACAAACATACGCGTCAAACTTATAACCCCCCTTTTTTTGGGGTCGGGGGTTAAAAACTACTGGAAATGTTTTGATCAGTACAGGGAGTATAGTACTAAAGACTACACAAGATCAGGTAGATCTACAGGAGTAACCAGAGTTCGTGTACTCAGATATACAACACCTCTGCTTTCACGGAGAGATATTTTGAGCTCAAATGAAAACAAGAAGCAATTGATTGAACTGATTTGCAGTAGCATTGTTGGTGACGAATCGTTAAAAAAACAAGACTAGTAAATACAGCCTAATTTTGACAGGTCCACAAGAAGAACCTTACGACATTTATCGTGCAGAAGTGAAACGAAGGCACGACCTACGAAATAGGAAGAAGCAGATACGATTTTTGTACAGCAAGCTATCCTGGCTGCTGATGATGCAGACAAGCAGGTTGTCGTCACATCAGATGACACAGATGTTTTTCTGCTTCCTTTGTACTTCTGCAACTTTAAGAAGATATCTGCAACAATTCTGATGGAATCCCCTGTCCAGGGTCGTACACTAATTAATTGACATTAGAGCATCTGCTATTAAACATGAGAAAATAATACCTGATGTGCTAGCACTTCATGCTATCACTGGATATGATACCACTACCATGTGTTATGGCATTGGGAAGAATAAAGCCATTAATGTTTTGAAAAGAGGACACTCCTTGTCATTGGTTGGAGATCTATATGCTGATCTGTCTGACATGAAGTGGCAAGCATCGAAGTTTATGGCTGCATGTTACGGAGCAAGTAAGTGTAACACAACTTCAGAGGCTCGTGTCAAACTGTGGGCTGACAAAGTTGGAAGTGCGAAATCACAACTACCGAAGCTCTGCTCACTACCACCAACCAACAAATTCAGCATTTGAAGAAAACTTTTGCCAGAGAATATTGAAGTTGCACCGACGGAAATTCTGAAATTGGTTAGTGCTCTTGTGAAAGTGTATTGACATGCAAGAGCAATCGATGTAGTTGCAGGATTGCCAGCCTGCCATGCACCATGTTTTGTTCATGCACAAATACTTTCTGTTCCAATGATTTCACATGGTTTGCTGAAGTAGAAGTGGAACGGGATGAAGACTTAATTGATGGTGATCTTGAAGAGACTACACCTGATTCCATATCTTAAAAAAAGGGCTGATCTCTATCTAGACAACATTTTGTTAGTCTTGATTCATGAATGTTTTCTTTTTATACCAAGAGAAATTAACATATAATTGTCATCAATATTACACAAATTACATTGCTTATTCTTGAGAAATGAATTTTTTTTGTATACTAATCTCCTAATATAATTTCAATGGTGTTTTTGAACTCTGTACCCTAGAAAACATATAGTTTGACATACCAAACTTGCATGACAAGATCATTTTCAAATTAAGGTAATTTATAGCCGCCATATTGGCCGCCATATTGAATATATCGAGTTGCCCAAGGATGACAAAATGTCATCATCTATTTTACTGAAATTTAATATACCTTGTACTTATTCAGCAGTAAAAAAAAAACTTAATACAAAATTTTATGGTATTGATTTTTGCAACCGGACTATGGTACTTTTATGTTATTTCAAAATCCTTAGTAGTTTTAGTCACACATATAATTAACCCTCTTCAAACGGTATTCCTCTGTAGGCGGGCGAATGTAAATATGGCCGCTCCTTACTCCTTTGTATCACCTTATTGTTTACTTTGGCTTCAAACCATTTCTACAGTGTTATTTATCTAAGTCTTTTATTGATCTGTGATTAGAACAACAGCAAGTATCTAAAATAGTTTTAAAGATTATACAATATTTGGTTTTTTAAATATTTGTAATAAATGGAAAATAAACGTATATTTCCCTCTCACTCTGCAAAATTCTATCCTTAGGCACGACTGTCACGCCACTGTAACCATTGTAACCTCCTAGGCACGTAACTATAGCACTAATTCATAACGCTGGAAAACCACTAATAACTTACCCTGCATAGTCTGGAAACCTTCGATGATCCCCTATTGTACATGTATACACGACATAAATCTCAATATTAGGGAATAACTTTCCTAAGTACTAAGTAAGGCAACTAAATTTGTTAAACTTTAGAATCCGAGTGTGTTCTATCGGTCTCGGCTCAAATCGATTGCGATTACTTCTTGAAAACTGAAATTAAAAAACTTCATTCCCAACTTGACCTCCTCTTATATTTTTACTTTAAACTTATCCCCTTATTCCTTGTTCTTACGATAATGTAAAACTTTCTAGCCGAAGAAAGGCGTCTTTAATCAGAAAGAAATAATTAATGAAGGCTTGATTTTATTTTTTGTTAATGATGATTTTATTAACATGCAGTGTTTCACTTTTCGTGGTAGTACCTTCGTAGCTCAGTTATTAGTCATCCAATTTCAAAGGATCGATATTAAAAACACCTTTTGAACTACGGCCCCCTTAAAACTACATTTTTCAAATATTAACTTGGAAACGAATTGTTACTCGTACTTTATTATTTTTCATTCCACAGTAGAATTTTTTAGAAATTACGAGAAGAAATATTTTTGCAATTACAGCGCCATCTGTCTCGAATCGAAAAAAACGTTTCAGACAAACTTGACGTAATTTTTGCCGTAAAATCCGATTCTGCAATAAAAAAATAGATTATAAAATTGCCCCCCGTCCCACTCCAAGGGGGTAAGGGGTCGCGTTTGGAATCATCGGATAGCCCTTTTAAAATTATCAAGGGCGTGTTTTTTCTTTTTTGGATCCAATGTGTATTTCTCGAGATATTTGATCGCTTCCAGACTTTTTGGACACTCGGTATAATAAGAAATAAATAAGTCGGTTCGTATTTTACTTCCACATCCAGTGGAAGTATAGTAACGACAGAAAAATTTAAAAAAATTTTTATTGTCCAAATAGGCTTAAAATGTCATGAAACGTCGAGATTTTAAGTTTGAGCGAAAAAAAAATTTCTGTCTGTCTGTCGGTCTGTCTGTCGGCTATCTGTCTGTCGGTCTGTCTGTCTGTAACTTTTTTTTGTGCGCACGTTTACTCTGCAACCGTTTAAGATATTTACTTGAAATTTGGTACACGTATGTACTTTAACGAGATCTGGAACTAGATTATATTTTCATGTTGTTCCGACGAAGGGTTGGGGGGTAAATTGGTGTAAATTTGGGGTAAATGGGTAAATCAAGCAGGTAAGAGTCGATAAATTGGTATTTAGTATATACAAGAGAAGCTAAGGTCTCAAAAAAAATTTTGGCATTAGCCACCCCCATTACCACCCCCACCCCCTTATTAAAGGGGATTAAAAAAAATTGTGATTTAGTGTATGTACAAGAACCAGAAACCTCAAAATATTTTTTACTTCATCCACCCCCACCCCACTATCGATGTGGGGTATCGTTTTATGGGTTTTTGGGGTAGAGAATTTCAAATATTATATTATTAAAGTTCCATAAACAATTATTTCCACATACAAAGTTTTTTCGTTGTGAGTGACTTGAGAATCTGGATGTGGAAGTAGTGATTCCTTGGGCAGCGGTTTTACTTCCACATCCAGTGGAAGTATAGTAACGACAAAAAAAATTTAAAAAATTTGTATTGTTCAAATAGGCTTAGAATGTCATGAAACGTCGAGATTTTAAGTTTGAGCGAAAAAAAAAATTCTGTCTGTCCGTCTGTCTGTCTGTAACTTTTTTTGTGCGCACGTTTACTCTGGAACCGTTTAAGATATTAACTTGAAATTTGGTACACGTATGTACTTTAACGAGATCTGGAACTAGATTATATTTTCATCTTGTTCCGTCGAAGGGTTGGGGGGTAAATTGGGGTAAATTTGGGGTAAATAGGTAAATTAAGCAGGTAAGAGTATATAAAATTGGCATTTAGTATATACCAGAGAAGCTAAGGTCTCAAAAATTTTTTTGGCGTTAACCACCCCCATTACCACCCCCTATTATTAAAGAGGATGAAAAAAATTGTGATTTACTGTATGTACAAGAACCAGAAACCTCAAAATATTTTTTTATCTTATCCACCCCCACTACCACCCTCTATCACCACCCCCACCCCACTACCGATGTGGGGTATTGTTTTATGGGTTTTTGGGATAGAGGATTTCAAATATTATATTATTAAAGTTCCATGAACAATTATTTCCACATACAAAATTTTTTCGTTGTGAGTGACTTGGATAGAGAATCTGGATGTGGAAGTAGTGATTCCTTGGGCAGCGGTTTTTTGTCTTAAAATGCTAGGAATCCTGTCATGTAATTCAACACTTCGTCAGTATTAGCTAGAAGAGTAGTTGTTTCCATTGGTTCTCCAGTGATGAATATTTTAAAGTGTTTTTCTAAGTAATATATTAGCATGACCAGATTAAGGTACCAATATACAGAAAGCAGATAATTTCATATTAAACAAAAAGGTGTGAAGGTCTGAATTTACATAAATGATTTAAGTATTTTCAAAACATATATTTGTTTTGTATTAAAATGCTAGGAATCCTATCATATAATTCAGTACTTCGTCAGTGCAGTATTAGCTAGGGGAGTAGTTGTTTTGATTGGTTCTCCAATAATGAGTGTTTTAAAGTATTTACATAACTAGTATATTAGCGTGCTCAGATTAGGGTAACAAAGTACAGAAAGTAGGTAATGTCATAATAAATAAAAAAGTGAATAATTTGTGAAATGCTAGCATAATTTTTAACAATAATGTAAGCAGAAATAGAAGATATTTATTTTCTTAAAATAATATTTTATCATATCGAATAGATTTTAGTTTATCAAAAAAATTAAACATTTTCGTTTGAACTAGCCGTTAAAGTTACTCGATTTCACTGATCCCAATTTCTTGATGCCGTTTAAATTCATATTTTATTTGCTCTCATCCCAAACACTGTCTCATATTTGCACAGCATCCTATCTCGTCCGACACTGGCTCTGTAACGCACAAATCCTCCCCAGCCCGCTGGATTTCGAATCTTCGTTGTGGAAATATAATTACGTTGTAGCAAACTAGATCTAGAAGGCGGACGTGGCAGTTTTGTTTTAATAGGCAGCTTCGTTTGGAAAAGGCTGTCTCTACCTGTGTTACATTTAAATTGGATTCGGTGTATGAAATGATATTTCGCTTTTGTAGTCAAAGAAGAATTCAAACAAAACAGTTACGACAAATTCAATACAGCAGTTCGCTTATATTGATTGAACATAGGGATATATGGGTTTAGTTTCTATAGATAGATTTCCGTCAGTTTCGTAGGTAACTATTAGTATAGATAGAAACATTTTCTAAAAAGTCTTCTCTAAATCAACTCTAACAGTAAGTCTGGAGACTTTTCGACAACAGACGACTTTCCTTAAGGATAGGATTTTGCAAAGTAAAAGGGAAATATGCGTTTATTTTCGATTTATTATAAATATTTAAAATACCAAACATACTATAATCTTTAAAACTGTTTTAGTTACTTGCTATTGTTTTAACGAATACAACTAGGTACAGCGTGTTCCAAGATAGAGGTGTAATGGACCAAAAATTTTGGAATTTTTTAATGGAATTTGGGGATTGAGTCCTGCTTGTTGCAAAACTAAAGTATACCAAAAATGACTTGATGTGGTGTTCTACAGGGTGTTTTATAAGCAAAGTTGTAAAAATCACCACTAATAAAGTACCATTATTTTTCAAAGTATGAAAAAATTTCACTAAGAAAAGTTATTTAGAATGCAATTTTATACCTCTATACCAAATTTCAGGAATATGAAATTATTTTTTTGAAACTTCCTATTTTTTGCGAATTAAGAGTTGAATTCATATTTTAAGTCGTGTAGGAGCAAATGTTAATCATCTCAAAAAGTAGGCTATTGGTAAATAAAAAATTGAATATACGAGATGTAAGAAGGTATAATGTTAATCGAAATAATTGTAAAACAAGAAACAATTACTAACAGAAGATAAACATTATAACAAGTAATAAATGTCAAAAACATAACAGATTCACAAACAAATTAATTATTGACCAATACAAAACAATGTTTACAATTTTTTTATTATTCGACGTAGCTACCAGCCACATCCACACACATTTCGGTCCTTCGCCTGAAGTCCTTAAAACTGTTTCGAATATGATCTAACGGTATGGAGTTTACGGCATTTGTAATTTTCTGCTTCAATACTGCTACATCGTTAGGAAGTGGTTCAGCGTAAACCAACTGCTTGAGGCGACCCCATAAAAGGAAATCCAATACATTGATAGGTCTGGGAATCTCGCCGGCCACTTGATCGGTCCATTCCTGGCAATCCAATTTTCTCCAAAATTTAAATTCAACCACCTATTAACCATTTCTGTGGAGTGGCCAGGGCAACCATCATGTTGAAAATGAACTAAAGGTATATCTCTTAAAATATTTAAATGTTCTTCAGAAAATCTTTCAAGAAGCTGTAAATAAGTATGCTGGTTTAACCTTCCCTCAATTAAATAAAGTCCAATAACTCCAACGTGATAAGAAACGGCACACCACACATTCACTTTTTTATAATATTGTCTTCTACAATGAATTCTAAAATTTGGATTTTCAGAAGCCCAAAACCGACAATTCTGAGATGAAACAACACCATTGGTTGTGAATGTGGATTCATCTGAGAAAATTATGAAATGATGAAAAAATCTCTCTTCCATGATTTTTTCTCCAATGGTCAAACAAAAATCCAACCTACGGCCGTCATCTCCCTCTTCAAGCGCATGTTTATAATTTGCTTTATATGCCTTAATTTTTTTTGCCTTGTAAATTCTTTGGAGTTCAGACTTGCTAATATTAATAAGAGCTGATCTCTCACTTAGTGGCATCCTAGGATTTTCTATAACAGAGGCATGAGCTATAATAGCCCCAACATTATCTTCATCATATGCTTTTATTTTTCTTTTCATGTTAAGAACACTACCAGTAGCCAGAAACTTTTTAATTATTCTCATAGCCTGAGTACGTGACAAAGCAGTGTTTAGAAATTTCAAATTAAATTGGCTTACCACTTCTCTTAGCGAGTTTTCACCGCCAATTCCGTAGCATTGCACAATGTAAATTTTTTCACGCACTGTGAGTACCATTTTCACTTAATTTTTTATGCTTGGTTCGTTAATTTGAAACAGAAATTAAGGATAATATTGACTACGTTTGACAGATATGTCAAAAATAAATGATAAATGTGTATCCACTGCTTTTCTCATAGCCTACTTTTAGCTTCTACATAACTTTAAATATTAATTCACAAGAAATAATTTCTATGCAGTTTTAATTGAATGGTTCAAAATAAAATACTAATTTATTGAAAAAAATGGGAAGTTTCAAAAAAATAATTTTATATTCCTGAAATTTGGTACAGAGGTATAAAATTGCATTGTAAATAACTTTTCTTAGTGGAATTTTTTCAAATTTTGAAAAATAAAGTTACTTTATTAGTGGTGATTTTTACAACTTTGCTTATAAAACACCCTGTAGAACACCAAATCAAGTCATTTTTTTGGTATACTTTAGTTTTACAACAAGCAGGACTCAATCCCCAAATACCGTTCCAAAATTCCAAAATTTTTGGTCCATTACACCTCTTGTTACATGTATCCTGGGACACACTGTATATCTCTCTCCTGATGAGTTTTAAAGAGAATGAAAAAATGTGTACAATTTTTAGAGGATTTAATCAGTCGAAAATAGAAGGAAATATTTTATTCATTAAAACATGCGAGTGAAATTTTATACCTATTTTCTTTGTGTTTTTAGTAGTTCTTGGTTTTGAAATGTAACAAATGTTTGAATAAAATGGAGTAATTGGACATATAATCTAACGCCACTAGACGCATTGCTCCTACATAGTATCATGAGCAGGATAAAATATTTTAATTGTCAGTGATCTTAACTTTTATTGATTCTTTTATTGAGTTTTTGATATCTGGATCGATTTGAAGATATTTATATAAAATATAAAATTGGAATGATTTTTAGAAAATTTGGAAATGAAATATTTTCAGTGCAATCCTGATCCCAAGTTTTACATCTTGCTTAAAGGTAAAATTTTATTGTATCCATAAAAAATGAAAACATTACTAATAGTCCACCCGTCAGGTCATATAAAAAGGCCTTACCTGGAATTAAGTCGGGAAGTTTTGGTTGTACATTTAGGTTTCTACAATTAAAATCCACATTTTGCACAAAGCAATATCTGCCGCCGGAGTAGCCATATTGCTAAGGTGGCCGCCAAAAACAGTTTTTTAAAAATATTTCCTTTACCTTGGCTTTTCGAGTTAAAAGACTTATTATAAAAATGAAAGAGGATCAAATTTCCTACAAATTATGTCATATATACGTTCTTTGTAAAGTCAATAGTTTAGACACAACAGTCGATTAGAGGTAAATATATTCATTTTACTTTCCCTAACGGCATTTACTGTAGCCGATATGCTTAAATTTATTGCTATTGATTACTCATGGACCAGAAATCACGGATAGCGTGTTAACAATGTGGACATTGGGAATGGTGTATTTGTATTTTTCAACGTTTCTTTTGCATCTGCAACGTTTCTTTTGCATCTACAGAACAACATGTGGATATGAGAAGTTCACGTATTATTCGAGACAGTGATGATGTGCAAAAGCTATTGGCTTGGCTTACGCAACACCCTCCTTTCCCAGACGTAAACGAAATAATGTCTATTTCCTCTGGAGTTATTGGAGATGAAACAATAAACTGTTTTAAGGCGCAAGAAATTGGTAAAGTTGGGATAAATAATATGATTGAGAAAAACTTTGTCGATGTGATCTTGAGACGCAAAGAGAATGTACTACCTCTAAGTGCAAGGAGACTTTGCGTTACACGACAAACAGACGAGGAGCTTGAACATCATCTGCAGTATGAATTGGTTCAGTATTCTTTGTCCTTGTTTTCTGAAGACGGAATGCGAAAAACTGCTAAGTCTGTATTGTATATAGCTTTTTTGTCAGTTGCAGAATATGACTTTAAGACCAATAAAGTTTATATAATTGACGGTGGATACCTGCTGCTTTGAGTTGTTTGGAACCGAAATGAAACACTCAGTTCGATTTGCACCAATTACATAGAGTATGTAAAAGTACACTATCACTCAAATGCAATAATTGTTTTCGACGGCTATTCCATCAGTGCAGCAGAAAAAACCACGAAAAGTGCAGAACGACTTCGACGATCACGAAAAAATATTACAGCAGATGTTTTGTTTGACGAATTTATGACCCCCACCGTTCCACAGACGCATTTCTTATCAAATGACACAAACAAAGGTGGCTTTATAGCCATCTTGAAAAAAAAAAATTGAAGACTGTTATCCAGGCTACAGAAGATGCAGATACATTAATAGTAAATACAGCCATCGAAATATCATCTTCATATGAATATGTCATTATTGCTGGAGAAGACGTCGACCTTCTTGTTCTTTTGACAGCATTGGACAACTCATATAAAATTATATACCTACTACTACTGAAGCGTGGAAAAGGAAAGACAGTGCAACGTATTTATGCGTCTCATAGTTTACAAGGCGACGAACCAGTTAAGAACAATATATTTTTCCTCCATGCATTTAGTGGCTGCGATACAACTTCAGCCCTACTTAGTCAAGGAAAGATAAGATTTTTAACAGTTCTAGAAAAACATACTGATTTACACAATTCTATTCAAATATTTAAAAAGGAAAATGCGTTTACCGACGAGGTTTCACATAAATAGCTCTCTGCCATTCTAAGACACATATATTTCGAAAAATGGGTCAGAAAAAGACGCCTTTAGATGAAACTAAACGAACATTTTCAACTTCACTCGACTGCTGTACCTAAACCGTTGATTTTAGAGAAAACATACATAAGACATGTTTTATAGAAAATTTCCTATTCTTTAATTTTGGTTATAAGTATTTTGACTGTAGAGCGTACGGTAACTGAGATATTTGAAAAAAAATCGTTTTTGGGTGCCATCTTGCCAACATGGTGGCGCGAGTGGCAGTGCTTGCTTTGTGCAAAATGTGAATCTTAGTACTAGACACCTATCTCTAGAATTATACCAAATATCAAAACTTTCCAAATTAATTCCACCTAAAACTACCTGACGGATGGACTATAACAAGTCAACCATTTTCTAAATTAGCCACGCATAAATGACACCCAAGGAACTCTGTAATTAGTAGGAAACCAATTAAAAATAAAAGAACAGAATTTCATCCTTCGCATAAACTCAATGTCAAATCCAATTAATTTTCTTTATTTTCAAGCCTTATCCTTCGTTGTGTAAACAACTTCAAAATATTTAAATAAAACGTACGTCTCTTACAAACGGCACCACTAATAGCAAGTTTCACTTATTTCTGGTGCCTTCTGTAAACGCCATTGGTTACCCTCGGCGCCCTGCAAAAGTTTCATTAAAAAGATTTAACGCTGCGAGCCGAGAAAGTTCTTTGCGTTTGTCGCCGATTACTTTTCATTAAAGCTAGTTAAATGTGTTACATTTAAGCCATAAATAGAGGACCTGCGGTTTTATCGCCTTTGTGGACCAATAATTTAGTGATTAAGTCTGTTAAAAATTCAGTTTTCAAAATTTATCACTTTTTATGATACGATTTGCAAGATTAGCGTTACGCACATTTCCTGGTTAGAATAATAAATAATTTCACTTCCACATTTGGTGGAAGAATAGTAACGACAAATTTTTTTTTTTTTTTTAATTTTTATCGTTCAAATAGGCTTAGAATGTCATGAAACGTAGAGCTTTTAAGTTTGAGCAAAAAAAATCACTACTTCAACATCCTGACTTCCTATCCAGGTCACAATGAAAATACTATATCTGCACTCCATTATGTGGAAATAATTGTTTATGGAACTTTAATTATATAATATTTGAAATAATTTACCCCAAAAACCCATAAAATGATTTTCCACATCGGTAGTAGTGGTGAATTAAGTGAAAAAATTCTTGATGACTTTAGTTCCTGTACACACTTGATACCTTAGCTCCTCTTATTTGCTTGATTTACCTATTTACCCTCATTTATCCCAATTTACCAACGGAATATAAAATTGAAAATATAATCTAGTTCCAGATCTCGACAAAATACATACGTATGCCAAACTTTAAGTCAATATCTCAAACGGTTCCAGAGTAAACGTGACCACCAGAAACTTATAAGACCAACAGACATTGGATATGAATAATATGGAAGTAATACGAAAAAAATAGCATGACAAAGATATAAAAAATCATTGTGTGCCGTGGAAGTAAAGCTTCCACTTCAAGCATTTTCTTCGAGGACAGTGACTGCGCACTCATACTAGTAACCCATTGCGCATCAGTTTTACTCAAAGAATGCCTCTGCACATCCAAAATACTCGAAGATACATACTGCGCATCAATGGTACTCGAGGAAAGCCACTGCGCATCCATAATATTCAGGGAAACCTACTGCGTATACATTGTATTCGAGGAAACCCACTGCGCGTCTATACTACTTGAGGCGACCTACTGCGCATCCAAAATACTCGAGAAAACTTACTACGGATCAATAGTACTCGATGAAAGCCACTGTGCATCCATAATACTCGGGGAAACCTACTGCGCATCCAAACTACTCGAGGAAACCTACTGCTCATACATTGTACTCGACGAAACCCCCTGCGCATCCATACTACTTAAGGTAACCTATTGTGCATCCGTAACACTCGAGAAAAGCCACTGCGCATCCAGAATACTCGAGGAAACCTACTGCGCATCCACTTATTATAGAATCAAGACAATAATAGAAGATCTATAAACACCGTACAAGTTGCATGATATTCTAATTTGAAATCGTAGAAGATAGACTCACACGCGATGACGCGTCTCTGACGCTATCTTCTCATATGTCCTTGAAACATTGGTGTCAATTTAGCAACCTGCTACAAAATTTTGATACTATATTTGCACTTCACTATGTGGAAATTATTGTTTAATAACATAAAATTTGAAATAAACTACCTCAAAAACCTATAAAACTATATGTCACATCGGTAGTGGGGGTGGGGGTGGTGGTAGAGGGGTGGTAATGGGGGTGGATGAGATAAAAAAATGTTAATTCCTTAGGTTCTTGTATATAAGCTAAATAACAATTTAAATTTTTTCACCCCCTTTAATAATGGGGTAGGAGTAATAATGGAGGTGGTTAATGCCAAGAATTATTTGAGACCTTAACTTCTTTTATATATACTAAATACCAATTTTACGGACTCTTATTGCTTGATTTACCTATTTACCATTTACCCCCATTTACCTCAATTTATCCCCCAATCCTTCAAAACATAATCTAGTTCCAGATCTCGTTAAAATACATACGTTTCAAGTCAATATCTTAAACGGTTCCACAGTAAACGTGCGCACAAAAAAAGTTACACAGACAGACCGACAGACAGAATTTTTTTTTGCTCAAACTTAAAATCTCGACGTTTCATGACATTCTAAGCCTATTTTTGAAAAATAAAAATTTTCAAAAATTTTCTGTTCTGACCTAACTTTTCCGAAGTATTTTGACGCGCTGAAGCCAATCTTGACACAAAAAAATACATTTTGCAATCTGCAATTCCTGAGTGCCACTTTCATTCATTTCGCAATACAGTCTCATTAAGCATAACCATTTAAAGTAAAATTGACGTCTCACCTAAGAATATTACAAATTCGATATTTTGTACAGCTTATGATTTGTATGTGCTTAATCAAAAACCTTAGTAACATTTTGCTCTGAAATTAGAATAAAACATAGTTTGTATAAAACAACACAGTTTGCACACCTCTGAGGAACAATTTTAAAAGGGAGTATTGCACCATGATATTTTACTGATGTTACAAATTTTAAGTCTTACGAAAGTTATAATGTTTAATATGGATTCACAGCCGGCAACACTCGACTTCAACTTTCATTCTGCTCGTAATAGTTTTATAAAAAAAATCGCATAACATTTTATGGTAAAATTAGATACACTGTATATTGAAGTTTAGATATATTGTACTTCTTCGTATTTTAGTGTGCTTAATCAAAGACTGTAGTAACATTTCGCTCTAAAACTACAATAAACATAGTTTATATAAAATATGGTAATTTCTATGCCTCTGGTGATGATCCTATATGACGGATATGGCCCTATTTTAATAGTAGTATCAATATCATTATTCTACCATGCTATTTTGCACACGTGCCAGAATTAAAAATGTTAAGTCTAAGAGAAGTTATCGTGTTTACAAGAAACGGTCTACAGACATAAATACACACACACACACAGATTTTTTTTATCCGATATATGATTTCAATGTGTTATGAACAAATCTGTTTCTAAGATGATTAAAAAACACTTTTGTCCGATTATAATATACCTATTAAATCAAATAGATACAGTAATAAGAGATCAAAATAATATTACTGATATGAGCTCTGAATGTTAACTGGCTATCTTAATCCCTCAATGTCATGTTAGATCACAAACTTACGACAAGACCTTTTTTGTCCTTTTTAGGGGATAAAAGGGTTGGTAAACAAAAATTGACACAATAGAAAAGTTGTTTTTGTCCAAAATTGTCTTCGTCGCGTCAAAATCCTTTTCAAAAGTTAGATGAGAACTTTTTTTGTAGACCTGTGATATTAACTGTAAACCAATGCGAGACGGCTGTAAGGACATTCTGAAGCTTTCTGTAATCAGCTACTGTTATATCTTTGTAGACTTTCATATTATTAGCAAACATTAGTTTTGGACAATTAACTTCATTTGCATTGTTGATGGATATGAGAAACTGAATTGGCCCTAAATTGGAACCTTGCGATACTCCAGAAGTATTCGTATAATGATCAAAGCGGAAACCTTTATACTAAATAAACTATTCGTGTTCAAATAAATATGAAATGAATAAATTGACTAAGCATTCTGAAAAACCAAAGATATCCAATTCTTTTATTAATAAATACAAATTAATTTAATCGAATAATAATAATAATAATAATAATAATAATAATAATAATAATAATAGACTGGAGGCGAGACGAGATAAAAGATATGGACAGAAGAACTCGTAAAATGCTTACAATGCACGGCATGCACCACCCAAAAGCCGATGTCGATAGGCTTTACATCAAACGGAGGAATGGTGGCCGCGGATTAATAGAATTAGAGGCCGCATATGACATCGCCATCGTTGGCCTGAGTAATTACATTGAACAGGGCAGAGACAAATTTATGAAAATGATAAAAAGACACGAAGCCCACAAGGCCAAATACTCCTTGATCAACATTGCGAAGAACATCCGCACACGATATCTACCACAAGGTCAGCTGACGGAGGGCAATGCAACGAGGAACTCACGAGCACTGAAGGACAGCATAGAACAACAAAGACTTGAGCTTGGCAAAAACAAACCACTACATGGACAGTTCCTCAAACACCTGGATAAAACACACATAGATAAAGATACTAGTGTAGCATGGTTGCGCAGCTCAGACCTGAAGGCAGAGACTGAGAGCTTAATTGTCGCCGCTCAGGACCAGGCACTCAGCACAAGGCACCACCAGCGAAAAATAATGGGCATGCAAGTCGACAGTAAGTGTAGAATATGCGGCGCCAAGGAAGAAACCATCAGCCATATACTATCTGGATGCACTACGCTTGCTGCCACAGAATAGATGCAACGTCACAATAAGGTAGCCAGCTGGTCGATCTGCAAGGAACTGGGTACTGAGGTCACAAACAAATGGTATGAGCACGAACCTTAACCAGTCATCAACACCCAAAATAGTACCATCATGTGGGACCACAGTATTAGGACAGATCGCACTATTGGCGCCAACCGACCAGACATCGTGGTTCACAACAGGAGAGAGAGGATATGTCTACTCATCGACGTAGCCATCCCAGATGACCAAAACATCATGGTCAAGGAAGCTGAGAAGATCTCTAAGTACAAGGACTTGCAGATAGAGATACAACGGATGTGGAATGTGAAAGCTAAAACCGTGCCACTGGTAATTGGATCACTGGGAACCATCAAGAAAGGATTTCATAAACATCTGGAGCAGATTCCAGGAAAACCAAGCACTTATGAAATGCAGAAGATCGCGCTGTTAGGGTCTGCCCATATTCTTCGGAGAATAATTACTTAGAGGAAAGCCTTAGGACTCGTGTTGAGTCCCGGCAGCAAACCGACACATAGTCGAGAAAATTATAAGATAATAATAATAATAATAATAATATTAACACCCTCATTTATCGAAGTCGTGTCATGGGTATAGAGGTCCCTGATGTCAGCTGCAGGGCCTGCCGCAGGCCGCCAGAGACCTGAATGCACTTGTTGTCGGCTTGTCCAACATATGCAGTCTCGGCCTATATCCAGAGGCACGACGGAGCATTACGAGTGCTTTATTATCACTTAAGGCACTCGTATGGGATAGACGAGACACCAGTGCTGCTTTATGCTCCGGGGGATATTGAGTCCGTTGTGGGAACTGAGAAGTGTCTAATTTATTGGAACTACTCTTTTCCCACAGTCAGGCAAATACAAGCCAACAAGCCTGACGTAGTCCTCCTCGACCACCAACACAAGACAATGTTTGTCGTGGAGTTCTCGGCTCCCGCGGAGAACAACATTGTCTTGAAGGAGGAGGAAAAACGGACAAAATATCGAGATTTGCTCTTCGAACTCCGCAGACTCTACCCAGACCTTAATGTTAAGATAGTGGTACTGATTATAGGAGCCCTCGGTGGAGCGAGACACGCACTGCTTTCAGAACTGAAGATACCGGCATGCCGAAATTCGGCAGAGGTCTTAGCCGGCAGAATGCAAAAGGCCGTCATCTTCGGTTCAGTACGTCTGCTCAGGGCACACGATTCGCGGACCCAGTAGTTACTCACCCCACGGACGTGGGAGTGGTTACCGGTACTACCAGCTCCCGTCTGTGAGTGTCGGAGCCACAGAGTTGGGTGACTGGCTTTTAGAAAAAAAAAAAATAATAATAATAATATTAATAATGCATTTATTTACTACTACAAATACATAGTAAAAAGTTACAAATTGGGCACTTATATTTATATTTTTCCATTTCCCTCACATATGTGTATATAGAAAAAACAATGATCGAATGCTTTTTGAATCTATAAAGTATTCTATCTACTTGATTTTGCTTGTTACGAGTTTCTGACTTGAACTGTGTTGGGCAGGCTAGAATAGTAATTATGGACTGTTTGCCTAATAGGAATCCCGTGTTGATAAGGAGAAATATACATGTCAATGGGGAACTTGCCCATTTTTTTAAATTCCATTAAAGTGTGTGTTTATGTATGAAAACACGCCACACCAAATATCAGCTCTTAAATCGTAGTACTTTGCAATAAATAATTAAAGTTGAAATCCTCGCGAAAAGCACTGTGACGTCACTTCGTAAAAACTAGTCTCGCGTGGTGTCCCTCAGATGGCGTACTTTAGCCGAACGTCTTCACCCTAATTAATAGACTAGGCGGCGGTCGGCTTTGAGACGTCCGCATGTACATTTGCGTTTTAGTTTTATCACAGAGTAACACCTCGTAACCTAACTTTCGTGTTTACGTTTGCTTATGTGAAAACGTTGTGTTGTCCCTTCACGTGTGCTATTCGGCGTATTTTGAAGATTTTGTTTAGTTTATGATTCTGTCTTGTGTTGAGAAATGAAAAATACTTATTATAAACACTGTACATTGTCACTGTGTAATAATACAACTATTAAATCAGCTAATAGAATTTTTATTCGCGTGCCTAAAGATAAAAATCAATGATTATGCTAATAGCATGTAGAATAAATAATATAGGGGATATTTCTGAAAAGAATAACGCCGTTTATGTATGCGAAGATCGTTTTAATGTAAGTATATTAAGTATAGCCAAAATACCAAAAATTGAATTTTTAGATAAGATATTATATTAAAGGTTACAGGTCAGTGTTAAAGCTTATTTTATTTTACCATTGAATAGAGTGTCATAAACTTTAATTTCTTTAAATACTATCTCTAACTCTCAATGTTTTTAAGTATGATATATCTACACTAGTTAAACTGTCTGATTGTCCTTATGAAAAACTTAATCAGTCATTTTTAACTAAAATGTTTACCACACAAGCTTATGTAAAAATAACAAATATCACTCAAAATCAACCAACATTGAAGATGTTTAGAATACGTATCTGGCTATTGGATTTTACACGGAATAGTATTTAAATTTTAGGTAAGGTTGTGTTCATTGCTAGTTGTTTCTGACAAATGTGCATGCGCATTCGGAATTGTCAAAGCCAAAGCAGAATCGGTGTCGCTTGACGCTGTCGTCCGACTTTCTCTCTGACGTCACGTAAAATCAGGTAGATTTTAATCGCTTATATTTCAGGAAGAGATTTCTTTTTAACTTTTTGTTGTGTATGGGGTTTTTAATGATGCTAGGTTACGATTTTGAGTATTTTAATTCATTTTTATTTTTTGGGCAACTTCCCTATTGTATATGAATGTAATTTTAATATATTTGTTTCTCAATAGATCATTTTCTTCGTGCTGTTAGCTCATATTAGTCCAAAAAAGAATGCTCACATACTTTCTCATTTAGATATAACTTACGGGACAAATATTCACAATTTTGTTCGAGTATATTTTATTCTAATACAAGAAAAAATAATGTCGGAGGAAGATAACAACCTGATACACTGGGAAAATAAAGTAAATCATTAAAAGAAAGCAAAACAATACTAATTAAATTCGTTTACTTTCTTTTGTCACAAACATTTTGTAAAAAGACGGTAACAATCAATTAAGACAGAATCCCCGACATCATATAGACCCTTAAAGGAATCATCTCAAAATCCCGATCTATAAAACACTTTCAGGATGACACAACATGTAGCGCGTTCCTCTAAGGATTCTAAAGGAATGGCTGTGTAAAGGAAACGATCGAGGCATAGTCGTGTAAGGGTTAAGATTATCTCGGGAACTGGGAACACCTGTTGTGCCACATCTCCCTTGCTCTAGGAATGCGACCGCTGAGGACTTGTTCACACGCAGTTACTCCATGGGCGTTGCCAGTAATAGCTAAATGTCGCTTAAATGGTAAAAATGATTAAAATTCCACGTTGACCGTTTTCAGACAATTGTTGTACAGGGTGGACCAAATTAGGTGGGATTTAGGGTTTTCTCTAAAACTATGGCAGATAGACAAAAACCAATATAGGTGTCCTGAGCTCGATTTTAGAGAAACAAACAATGGCGTAAACCGCGATCGTCTCACTTTTTCGACCACCGATCTACAAAATTATACAATTTGTACATATCCGACTTCCGGACTTTCCCGAATACTAAACTTGCCAAGTACGCCGATGACAGCCTTGTACGCGCATACTCATAATGCACAAGCGGCTAACATGCTTCTTAAAGCCCACATAGCTCGTGCCACGGCATACTACGATAAGTGGAAAATTCGGGTAAATACGGAGAAGTTGGAGTCGTTTTCACGCGCAGATTTACAGAATAAGATTCTAACACCAATTTTGATAAGGGAAAACGAAATTCCAGAAAGGGAGTGCGTGAAGTATTTAGGACGACTAGATAAGCGACTGACGTTCGACCGACATGTTAACGAAACTGTACGGACAGTCTATTCTATGTCCAGGAGTCTGTATCCGCTTCGGGTCAGGAACAGCAGACTCAGTAGACAAAACAAGAAATTAATTTACACTGTTATTTTAAGACCGGCCGTAACATATGCGGCGCCGGTATGGTGCAACATACCGAACACAACAATGAATAAACTTTGGGTTCTGGAACATAAATTTATGAGCCTCATTTCAAATTCTTCACGATACATCTCCTTAAGAGACCTCTACGCACGTTGTCATGACATAATGCCACTAGCGGACTACATTAAAGTTACATCGGAAAAATTCTACCAATTCAAACTTGGTGATAGCCCGCTAACAAATAACATTACGCGAATCAGAGAGCATAATGCACCTTTTCGCATAAAACACAAATTACCATACCAGGCGTTGCCCATCTTTCGGCAACATATCTAGTCACACCGCCTTTCTCTATCTAACTATAAAAACTCTCAAACACAATTTCTGATCTTTAACTCTCTTCTACTTTGTTTTTTTGTTTCTCTTTGTTGTTTTTGTTTGTTTTGTCTCTCTAAATTATCTCTTCCTAATCACAATTTATTTTTGAATAACAAAATCTTTAGAAAACCAAATATTTGAAACCATAAATTGCGTGGTCTTGCATAGCCGTTCGCTTTCACTGCATTGCTTAGAACGGGTTTTTTGGTTTGTAAGTTTCTCGTGAAGACCAGCTATATATATTTGATATTTTATTTAAACCAGCCTCTTTTGTATTGTATATATCAATTATTTTAAGTTTATTTTTTACATGTTTTACCTTATACACTTTTTAATTCGCCTATCCTGCGAAAGGAGATTGTTTTTATATTTTCATTTTATTTTTAATCTAAGTCAATCAATTACCATGGCGATTCGCACCATGGATGTATGGCTGGCTCCGGATGAGTGCGCGGGGAGGACAATATGTATTCTTAATTTAAAATAAATTTGCTCTTCCTTGCTTGCTTGAATGTCAGTCGATATTCCATTGAAGCAACGTCGAGCGCGGTTAGTACTTGGATGGGTGACCCATCTTGGGAAATACAGCGTTCTCGTCCCACCTTCTAGCGGCTTGTATATCAGTGTAATTACCAACCCCCCCAAGTTTGTGTAAACCATTAATTTTCGTTTTAAAATTTTGGGATGAAAAAATTTTATTCAGATTTCTCCCCTCGCTTATCGCAAATCGAGAATAAATCGGTTATTTTTCAATTTCCTTCTGGAAACGTAATTTAATGGGGTAAAGTCCATCAGTGTGATCGAGCTTGACAATAATTCGGTTGCCCTCGAGACTCCGGACCAGGCCTATAAATAAATTGATTATGTCAGGCCAGACTGGATCGGACCTTATAAATTTTAAGTTCTCACCTGACAAGGCGAGAGGAAATAGGCCCATGAAGGACTACACTTCATGTCACTTCCCGTCGACCTTCAAGGATATATCTCGTTCTTTCTCCTCCAGCTACAATTCGCACAAACACTGCTGCCTACGAGGCTTCGCGACGCACAGTCAGATCTAAACCTTCGGTTTTAAGAATAAAACATTAAACGTTTGAAAATAGTTCTCAGTTAAAAGCAGACATCTTACTACGAAGGGAGCCCCCCCCCCTCGATCTATGGGGACAATGTTTTTCATAAAGATTAAAGTCTAAGGAACAATTTAAGGCAAGTTCTAAAAAACACTGGCTGTACTTTCAAAATGGCGTCCATTTACAAAGAAAATGCAAATATTGTTTTTGTCATTTAACACAAAAACTAAAAAAGATGGAGAAAAACTGTCTGTACAAAAAACAAAGTGCATAAAATTTTCTACAATTTTGTTCCTATACAATATTTGGATAGGAGTTACCATTTTCCAGATCCATTGTTACCGTTTTCGAGATAAATGTCTGCTAATTATATTATTATTATTATTATTATTTTTTCAGTTTATTTTATTTTTTGTTATGTTAGTAATATAAAGTTATATTATACGCCTTACAATAATAATTGTCACAGTTATTTAGCGATTTACCGATATATGAATTTCCATGTTTTCTTAATTTTGGACTCATTTATCTGGAAAACTCCTCTGGTAACTCCTACCAAAATATTGTATAGAAACAAAATTGTAGAAAATTTTATGCACGTTGTTTTTTTATGAAAATAGTTTTTGTCCATCTTTTTTAGTTTTTGTGTTAAATGACAAAAACAACATTGGCAACTTTTTTTTTTAAAATATGGCCGCCATTTTTAAAGTACAGCCAGTTTTTTTTTTAGGACATGTCTTAAATTGTTCCTTTGGCTTTAATCTTTATGGAAAACATTGTACCCAAGGATCGGGGGAACAATGTTCAGCTAGGGAGGGCTCCCCGACTATACTTCGATATCCAATGGAAGTATAGTAACGCAAAAACAATTTTTGAAAACTTATAGTGTTCAAATAGGCTTAAAATGTCCTGAAACGTCGAGGCTTTAAGTTTGAGCAAAAAAACTTCTGTCTGTCGGTCTGTCGCTTTGTCTATAACTTTTTTGTGCGCACGATTACTCTTGAAGAGTTTAAGATACTGACTTGAAAACTGGTACACGCATATACTCTAACGAGATCTGGAACTAGACTGTATTTTGATCTTATTTCGTTAACGGGTTGGGGGGTAAATTGGGTAAATGAGGGAACACTGTGTTTCACTTGAAATGATAACACCCCAATAACTTTTTTATTTTTTTCCGATTTGAATCAAATTTTACTTAAGTATACAACAAATTAGGATTTACTTATGACCAGAAAAACATTCGCCTCCTACAAATGCAAAGCCACCTGCGGTACTAAAATATGTGGAGAAAATCAAAAAATCATATTAAGCATTTTTTACCGAAAATTTTGTTAAAGAAACTTGTTCAGAATTGTCCAAAAACCTTAAGTCCAAAATTTAATCAAAATAAAAAAATATCGAAATTCTGATTCAAATAATCCAAAATATTTTAATGGGTTTTTTTTGTTTAGAAAACTCTACTATGATAATTTTGTTTGAAATTAAACTCAAGCTGCCACATAGTTATCAAGCAATTTACAGTTTTTATTATAAAAAAAAATTAAATTTTCATTTTTCAATTTTTTAATTTTGATTAAATTTTGGATATAGGGTTTTTGGATAATTCTGAACAAATTTTATTAACAAAATTTTCCGATAAAAAAATGCCTAATATGATTTTCTTATTTTCTCCTCATATTTTGGTACCGCAGGTGGCTTTGCATTTGTAGCAGGTGAATATTTCTCCGGTCATAAGTAGATCCTAATTTGTTCTATACTTAAGTAAAATTTGATTTAAATCGGAAAAAAAATAAAAAAGTTATTGAGGTGTTACCATTTCAAGTGAAACACACTGTAGGTAAATCTAAGGTAAAGTAAGAGTCTATAAAATTATTATTAGTTCTAAAGTCTCAAAAAATTTTTTGGCATTAGCCACCCCCATTACCACCCCCACCCCATAATTAAAGGGGGTGAAAAATAAAATTATGATTTAGTGTGTCTACAAGACTCAAATGCCTCAACATTTCTTTTTACTTCAACCACTTCGACACGTCCACCAAAATCTTGGACGAACTATTTTTTCTGAGCTTCATTATTTTTATATTCAAGCTTGTCATACCTGGATATCCAATCTATAGGACATAAGAAATAAACATTCTAAAAATCGTATCCAGTTGTTTCACATATTTTATTTCTTTGACAGTTGTGTTAACAGCATGCGGAATATTATTGTCCTCCGTCACAATTTTAAAAATTTCTTTTTAGAGTGACCACCCCCATTTCTTTCATATTTTCTTCTTTGATGGTTGTGTTAATTGCATGCGAAAGAACCGCTGCCCAAAGAATCAGATTTGCGATTGCATAAAACGATATCCCACATCGACAGTGGGGTGGGGGTAGTGATAGGGGAGGGGGTGGTAGTGGAGAGATGGATGGAGTAAAAAAACATTTTGAGGCCTTTGGTTCTTGTACACATACTAAATCACATTTTTTTACACCCTTTAATTATATGGTGGGGGTGGTATGGGAGTGGCTAATGCCAAAATTTTTTTTGAGACTTTAGCTTCTCTTATATATACTAAATATCAATTTTATGGACTCTTACTTGCCTGATTTACCTATTTTCCTATATTTACCCCAACGGAATAAGATCAAAATATACCTAATCTAGGCAGAATTTTTTTTTTCTCAAACTTAAAATCTCGACGTTTCATGACATTCTAAGCCCATTTGAACAATAAAAATTAAAAACAAAATTGTTTTTCGTTACTATACTTCCAACGGAAGTGGAAGTGATTATTATCGTTCTACGCCACATTTTTTAATTATTTTAAGGTGACCTCCCTGCATATTTTTTTACATTTTCCTTTCTTGAGAGTTGTGTCAACCACATGCCAAACATTACTGTCTTCTGTCATATTTTTTTCCTTAATTATATTTTTTGTGGGTCTATATTTTTCAATACAATTATATCCCAGTTCTTCGTTGACAGTTGCATCAACTACCTACCAATAATATTCTTCTCCGTCAAGTGGTTTTGTAGATTTAGCTCCAACATACAGACAGACAGACTGACGGGATTAAATGGCATTCTCATTCTCATAATCTACATACTCTGAACCGTGAAAATCAGAAGAAATCTTGGACTTGGAACTAAAATTTTTTACTCTTGACAGCATTTTTATGTAGCTGTTTTACCCCCGCCCCTCTGTTCACCACGTGTTTTAAACAAATTTTTTGGAAATAACCAAATTCATGACCGCAATTTGCTTAAATTAAGTAAATAAAACAAACTACTAAAATCGAACCAATCTAATCATTATAATTATCATCAAAGTAATGTCAAAAAATATCGTCCACTGTAAATGCTGCAAAAATACAATTTCCTTCTATAAACTCGAAACACTGATGAACGATGGCATAGAATGAAATACGATACATAATCAAAACAGGAAATGATCAATAACGGTTTATCAAGGCAGCTGTCGCATTCCATCTGCTGGATCATCTAAAAATCCAAACAAGGGTCGCTATCTGAGAAGGAAAAAATTGAAATAACACTAGCCCTTGTCTGTCGCCAGTTCCAGTTTGTACAACCTCACCCAGATAATCTGACGTCCTTTTCACCTTCTGACGCCGGAATCTATCAAGAGAAATATGGAAATGTATCCCTCACTTCGCTCAACAAAGACATATTTTTTGTCTTAAAAAGCTTTTCAGTGTATGTTATTTTAACTGTGTGAAAATGGAAAGAAAACAGGCGTTCTAATTGTTAGAGAGTATATTATAACAACAATGTGTCTCAACCTATTGATGTAAACCAACTGACGGAAATAATGAGGTATTATTGATAAATGACTAAAAGGTGCGGTGGAATTTCCTAACTGCTATTACTTTTAAGGTGTTTACATTTTTTGATCCTGGAAAACATATCGATGTATTAAGTTCATTACACATCGTTTATAATTTTTTCATGCTCTGCAAGTTGACAGTGGTTTACGGCGAGGATGTCCTAAAGTATTCAGCTTTAAACTCGTTCTGGTGTTCCTCAGGGCTCAATTCTTGGTGCACTGTTGTTTTCATCATAACTGCAAATTTTTCCCGTTAGTTTTCCTTACTTCACTGACCCTTATGTAATTTTAACGGTATCCACAGTGGTACAATATTCCGAAATCGTAGTCGAAAGTACAATTTTATACTCTGTTGGAAAGTCGCGGCAGTCACTGGAATTCAGCTCTTGTGAAAACTTATTTTTCTTAGATATTCGTAGTGACACGTTGTTGTCTATATTAAACTGTGTTTTTGTTATTTTTTAAAATAAATTCAAAAAGTGTGATATGTCTGATATGGAGCAAGGTAAGACCTTTACTTCAGTACAGAATAGCTGTTAGAGCCATTTTTGTATAGGTTTGCAAATACACGATTTTGTTGCAATTAGAGATAACTTTTTAAAAATCGTATTTAAGTCTAAATTCCTTCATCACAAGTTATCTGATATATTGTTATATGTCCTGAAAATTGTAGCTACCATTTTCGCCAAATATTTGAGGTGTGATTTTTTTTATCTCAGTAAGTTCTCTGACTCGGATTTATTTTGTGAAAAGTGTGTACATGTCGTAGTCTTTTAATGAAATACGTCATTTCGTGAAAAGCCTAGGTAGTACATGAACTGTCGGAATATCATGTAAATTCTTGAGGTTGCACAATCTGCCTAGGCATTTCGTGACACGCCGTGGTCGTCTCGGCGCATAATGTTTAAAGTCGTTCTACACGATCTGCAGCAAATTAGATGTTGACCAAAAATTTGTACACCAGATTTCCCCTTTGACGAAGATTACAGATTTCCTCGGATTTCTTCTTTGATAAAAAACTGAGAGTACACCAGATTTCCTTCGCGGTTTGCCCCTCGCATTTTCCCTTTGCTAATCGTAACTTTAACAAGAATCCGTTAGGGTTTAGAATTTTACACAAATATAATTTCTTCCACCTCCTCTAACAGACTCTGACTAACAACATTTGACTGAATAACATATTTTCTGTGCTAACCTTCATAAATTTGACATTAATTTTTTTGCGAGCGTAATTTTTCGTGCAACCTGTAACTTACTCCATTAACCAATTTGACTTTTTTCAATATTTCCTCCTTATGTACCTGCCTATCAGCAGTTCATCCCGTAAGTTTCATAATTTTGGTCATGTTTTTAATCTTTATCCCATATTATTGACCCCGAAAATCGTAATAATGGTATAAACTACCAGCGACATTTGAGATATTTGCAGTTATCCTGCCGTCTCTCGTTTCGGGTCTACCTGTTGGACCACTGCCGCCCGACGCAGACGTATCATTTATAATTTAAAACTAGATAATTCTGTCCTCGGTTTTATATCACGTGACGTTTATCGATGATTTTCTTTTTTTCATTAAACTTTGGAACGACCGAGAAACTTTAGCAGATTCAGCCAAAATAAATATAAATCGCTTCATGGTGTCGACTCAAGTCAAATTAAGGAATTCCTTGCAAAAGGGTTTAAGAGTAATTGAGATTAAGATTGGAAAAAGCTGGGAAAGCCTGATACAAAATTGAACAAAGGCAGTAATAAAAATATTTAAGTAACAATGGAAATAATCTAACGCGATATAAGACCTTGACATTCATGCTTTTGAAATGTATATTGTTTTCATATCATAATATATATTTTTGAATTGATCAAACAGGTATATTATTATTATAATCGGACAAATAATTTTAACAATCGTCGTGGACAAAGACACGAAGTGATCACCAGAGGTGTGTAAACTATCATGTATTATGTTTTGTATTATGTTTTATTATAATGTTGGAGAAGAATGTAACTAATGTTTTTGGTTAAACCCACAAGGGGACGAAGGTGTAGTAGATATCAAAACTGTGGTAAGTTTTTTACGAAAATAATATTATTCTGTTTACGAAACGTGTAACAATGGCCTACTATTTAAAAAAATGGAAATGCATCTCTGGGAAGATGGATAAATAGTTCTAATTAATACTTCATTTAGGGTAGTTTATTTCAGGTCTTTCCATACAAGCCTAATAGGAAATAAAACATTGCAGAAACCTTCATTAGTAGAAATATGTCTCTTGAATTTGATTTCTTTAAGTTTTAAAATCTTTGGGATAAAAATATGAAACTAAATTTGAACTCAACTGTTTAAAGGGTATAGGGAAGGCTTGCCAAAAATAATTAATAAGATAAATCTGTAAAAGATTGTACACAAAATTATCTTCTCTATTTAACAGCCTTAATTTATAAATTTCTTTTTCTATCGGATGACCACACTGTATATTTTTGTTCATTAAAAGTATATCAGGTTTTCATCCTTGGTGGTAGTTTCAACTTTATCTAAATATGAATAATATCATCCATTGTTCCTTAATTAATATTTTTTTTAGGGTGACCACCTTATATTTATACTTCTCATTAAAAGTATAGCTTTGGTAATTATGTTAACTAAATTTCAAATATTATGGTCCCTCGTTTTTTCATGAATTATTTTTTTATGGTGTGTATCCCTTTTGGAAGAGGTCGAAACGTGAGGATCCATATTGAATTGTCTAGGTTTGGGATTATCCTTGCCAGCCTAAAAGGTTTTATAAAATATTTTATCTTTTTCATCGGAAATCACAGAATCTTCAGTAAATTTACCAGGAATATCGAATTATTATACTTTTCGCAAAAAACGAAGGGTATATATTGCATTTGATCGACACATTTTTAAAACAGTAAATATCGCTCGTAGAGAAAACATTTTCATATTATTAGATTAGTGAACGAATTCTGAACAACTTTCAAAATGTCAATCTGTCCGTCCGTCCGTTACGTTTCTTGTAAGAACGATAACTTAAGAAAGAAAAGTCCGATTGTATTGAAATTCGGACAGTAAATTAGCATTAGCTAGAGGAAACCTATTGTTTTTGAAAAAAATCAATCAGTAAATAAAAAAGTTATTAATCGTTTAAATAAATTTTTTTTTCTTAATTTTTGTCACTTGTACTTAAATAGAACTCTTGCGAAATGTTATTCTCTATAATTTTTGTTTGTTTATACATTTTACTAATATATATTTCATAATAATATATCTAATCCGTTGAAATATAACTCTGGAAGGTTATATAGTACAGACATTCTATTTTTACAGCAATGTGTGATGACCCAATGGCTACACCTTTGCCAAAGGTCTTGTGTTCGAATCCCTGACAAGGAGGTTGTTTTTTTTAATTTTTTTTTTTTCATATATTTTTTTTCACAACAAAGTTGGTATAACAAAATTTAAAATGTCCAAAAACTGACATTATTTACAAGAAAAATGCTATATCCTATAGAATGTGAAACAATTAAATAAGAAGCTCAGTAAATCGGCGAAGAGTATAATGCTTCCATTAGTTAAATTTTGTGTCTAGATATATTATAGTTAAAGATTAAATCAGTTATATAATAGAATGTTAAACTGCGGGGTTTCCTTTAAACCAGAAATTATCAAAAAGCTGGATGCAAATGAGATCATGCATACAATGGAGGGCTTTGCATGGCAGGTTGTGACAGGTGTCACAAGCACATACGCGTTATTTGTGTAGAATCAGCTGAAAAATTGCCGATTAATTGCACTTTTTATTGATACGGGACCTTTTGATACTGAATTTGTGGCACATGTCTCACAAAGGGAAAATAATACCTACCCCAGAGATACAATTCAATCGTAATAGAGCTATTTATGCTAATAGTAAGGAAATTAAAGTCACATTTTATTGATAAGGCCTAAATAATATAGATAAAAAATGTTTTAGACTTATCAAAATTGGATATTTATATTAACATTTAACAACTGTATAAAGATAATACGGTGAATTTTAAACTATTTCATTGTTTCGTTTTTGAATATTTTATTAACAACTGTATAGTGATAATGTAGAAGAACCTTACCACACAGCGTCTGAGTGACGCGACACCGATTTATCTATTAAGGGCGCCAGTCGCGTTCTTCCTTATTCGTGTGTGGTCTTCCACTCCCAGTCGGGCTCAATAAGATGCATGAGATAGTTAGTTGCTAAGAAATAGGCCAAGGCTGCACTACCGTAGATTACTAACGACGCTTTCTCTGAAAATTATTTTTTTCACTTGATGCACATGCTTATTTGCCTAATGGCGATGGATTTTATGCTTAAGTATCTCTGAATTGTCTTCATGAAAAAATCCTTCTCGAGCTTCCGTAATGTGACCGTATTGAGACTCAAACTTGTGGAGGTCCTGAGACATGCAATTTACTCAATTTCGGCCTATCAAATGAGAACCCTCAAGGGATAAGACTTACAAGTCAAGTTAATTAATAAAATGGAAACGTGCAAATAATACCGCTTATTAATTAGGTTTAAAACAAGTACCTACAGTAAAAATTATGCACTATCCTATCTAATAAACTACACTCAAAGAAAATGGTAGGTAAATTCAACCAAAAAGAGCATACGAAATCGCGCCTATCTAGTTTCATAGTTAAATCAATCAGAAAAGAATAGTCACACAACTTTATTTGTTTTCGTAAACAAATAGTAGTTTAATAATCATATCTTCTTGTAACAAATTAAATAGTACAATTACATTTTTTTATGTTCACTAACTATTTTCAATTTGGTCTACAATTACAACGACTTTGTTTTTTGTTCATCAACTAATTTTTAGGTTGATCTACACTTTATTGTATGATGAAGTTTTTTTTTTGGTTAGCCAAAATCTCAGTATTGAGACATCAGACCACCCAAACCAAAGATTAGAGATCGTTTATAAGATCCATCCAAATATATCGATGATCCCTGAGAGAATTTTTCTCTAAATTCATAAGAGTATAAGATAATGCATGATTGATTGTTGTCAGTGATTTGTATGTGGCGTCATCTGGGAATAATTTCTGTAATAGACTACGTGGTAAGCAAGCAAATTTTATGGTAATTCTTTTAGAAGTTCTAGAAGACGACAATAATATTGGTTTGTCTACCAAGTACAATAATACAGCGAAGTAATACTGGGTTAGAATTACAATTCGATAATAGTTAAAAATAAAATATACTATTATCTAGTTTAATTTGACAGAATTCAACAAAATAATAGTCAGACGAACAAAATAATAGTCTTATTCATCTATTTTTTAAGTTAATGTTTGTTTTGTTGTACGACAACTTTTTATTAATTAAAATAACAATCACCTCTTGTTTAAAAATACCATCAATATAGTTTGGTTTAACAAAATTAACGATATTGTTAGTTAATTATTTTTTTTTTGTTGAATTTACCCATACTATTTCTTTGAGTGTATATAATTTGAATAAAATCGCCTCCTTCAAGCAGGGCAAGGTCGACCACCTCTTCTTCTAGAAAGCTTTTAATGCTACCATACAATGGAGAGCGTGCGCTAGAAAAGATTCACACAACTTCCCTAGAAATTGATGAAAGCATTCTTGGTTTTTTGTGGCTGACTTGAAATAATATTAAAATTCTATTTTTAGAATTTTTGGAGCTTTAAAGTTCTTTATCGTGATTACATCATACACAAGAACAGAGTTCCATATGAGTTTAACTATACATTGTAGCATGTATAATGCTCCAGGTTTTTTTTTAAGTATATTTAGGAATATGTTGACCCATATTTCTTAGTAAATCTAATTTTTTTTGTTAGAATAAAACACTAAAAATACAAAT
Source organism: Rutpela maculata (assembly GCA_936432065.2). Taxonomy (NCBI): domain Eukaryota; kingdom Metazoa; phylum Arthropoda; class Insecta; order Coleoptera; family Cerambycidae; genus Rutpela; species Rutpela maculata. Next base: position 121,143,804 of record OW386293.2, on the reverse strand, counting down.
GAAATTTTGTTTAAGACTTCCATCATTTTAATTTTATATAAAAATCAGAATATCGTACGCTAACATGTATACTACATAACAGGCTTACTTTTTGATATACACTTTCACTAAAAGACACAAATGATCATAGATAAATAACAATTACACAGGTCAACATTTGATCTAAGCGGGAACACCGCACGCAGCATAGGCTACAAGGGGTTTTTGGGGTCGCTGATTACGATGAGAGGGTCAGTTAACCGCCATCACGTCAGGTTCAAGGTCATTTGAAGGTCAAATGCAGGAAAACACATGGAAAAAATCTGAAAAAAATCATGCATATGTTTTTTAGGTCAGGGAATCCAAATCCGAGGTCGGCTAAGCTCTGTGAGGTCAAGGTCAAGGTCATTTGTAGACATTTGATCTAAGCGGGAACACCGCACGCAGTATAGGCTACAAGAGGTTTTTGGGGTCGCTGATTACAATGAGAGGGTCAGTTAACCACCATCACGTCAGGTCCAAGGTCATTTGAAGGTCAAGTGCAGAAAAACCCATGGAAAAAATCTGAAAAAAATCATGCATATGTTTTTGAGGTCAGGGAATCCGAATCCGGCGACCCCAAAAACCCCTTGTAGCCTATACTGCGTGCGGTGTTCCCGCTTAGATCAAATGTCTATAAATGACCTTGACCTCACAGAGCTTAGCCGACCTCGGACTCGGATTCCCTGACCACAAAAACATATGCATGATTTTTTTCAGATTTTTTCCATGGGTTTTTCTGCACTTGACCTTCAAATGACCTTGAACCTGACGTGATGGCGGTTAACTGACCCTCTCATCGTAATCAGCGACCCCAAAAACCCCTTGTAGCCTATACTGCGTGCGGTGTTCCCGCTTAGATCAAATGTTGACCTGTGTTATCAGAGTAAATAATTTAATAATCTAATAAATTAAAGTATTGGTATATTTAACATTAATAATTCACATTTGCAACAACTTATTGCTTGAATAAATTAAATACACGGATCTCGTCCTATTGACTAGTTTCCGGTTCATCTCAAACTTATAGCAACATGAGACCCAGTGTTTCAATGCAAAGTTAAGCACTTTATCCTACAAATAAATTAGCTAGAAGTTTAAAATATGCTTTTATTAAACACGTTGATATTGCAACTTCATATTCTAAACTTTTAGCTAATTTATTTGTAGGATAAAGTGCTTAACTTTGCTTTGAAACACTGGGCCTCATGTTGCTATAAGTTTGAGATGAACTGTATGAGTATTTTTTGTCCTTCCTTGCGATACATTCATCACTTGTTCACTTGTTCACGTCTAAGCCCAGGTGTATGTTGACCTCAGGTCATTATTCCAGTACCTTTATTTTACCAATAAAGATCGGTCTAATTATTAAATGTGAGAAAACTCCGTTTGTTATTCCTGTTATCTACATATTTATGGTCGAGCCAAAGAAATGTTTCGTTAATTGTTAGCCTCATGGCTATATATTTCAAGATGGCCGGATTTGCTTCCGTAAGTACTTTAAAGAAACCGCTGCCCAAGGAATCACTACTTCCACATCCAGATTTTCTATCGAAGTCACTCACAACGAAAAAATTTTGTATGTGGAAATAATTGTTTATGGAACTTTAATAATATAATATTTGAAATCCTCTACCCTAAAAACCCATAAAACGATACCCCACATCGGTAGCGGGGTGGGGGAGGTGATAGGGGGTGGTAGTGGGGTTGGATGAAGTAAAAAAACATTTTGAGGTTTCTGGTTCTTGTACACACCCTAAATCACATTTTTTTCATCCCTTTTAATAATGTACATGTGTATACCAAATTTCAAGTCAATATCTCAAACGGTTCCAGAGTAAACGTGCGCACAAAAAAAGTTACAGACAGACCGACAGACAGACAGACCGACAGACAGAAATTTTTTTCGCTCAAACTTAAAATCTCGACGTTTCGTGATATTCTAAGCCTATTTGAACAATAAAAATTTTTAAAATTTTTTTTGTCGTGACTACTTCCACTGGATGTGGAAGTAATTATCTTTTTGTTTCAACGTTTCATTAGTAAAATATAGTTTATTATATTGTTTTTTCGACTTGTAGGGTCCTATTTTTGTAGTATAATCTTATTTCTGGAGTATGATTCTATTTTTGGATCATGATTTTAGTTTTTGAATCTCATTAAGCATCTTAACTTTAGCTAAAATTTCAGCTTATTAATGGATTTTGTCGAAGACAAATTTTGCTTAATTATCATATCTACTCAATGATGATTATATAATTTATATAATTCTCATTAAGCATCTTAACCTTAGCTAAAATTTCACCTTATTAATGGATTTTGTCGAAGACAAATTTTGCTTAATTATCATATCCACTCAATGATGATTATATAATTTACACTCAACTTTGGAAGAAATTCTACCTTTTTCTGGAATGGAGATGTTCGTTCGCCATCTTATTTAGCAGCCCATTTTTTTTTTTAACTTGATGCTTCTAGCTGCAATGGTTTCCTGTTTGCAGAAAAGCCAAACCTAATATTTTCGTCATCGATTGTACCTACGTTCTTCAAAGAAGATTTTTTCAAGTTAAGTGTTTAATTTAAGTAATATTTTCACAATTTAATAATCATTTTTTTTACATAAAAAATATTTGAAATTTTACATCTTTTATCTTTATGGATGAAATATTACCACATAATATATCAAAATAAGATTTGTTTTTTTTTTAAATATGAAGGCTTCCGAACTTCATATGTTCGTGTTATAATTAAGTAATTTCTTTCAGAATCTTATAGTGAAATATTAAAATATTGAGGTACAACTGTACAAGGTTTGGTGATCACCAAATTTTACTACCGCTTCGCTTTAATATAAATGTTGTAATATATTTGGGTAAACTATTAAAAATTATTAAAAAGTGTTGCTATAATATATAAGTTTCTTAAAACATACCGTTTAGATGGTATGATGGATAAAATTTAATTTATTATTTTTTCTATTAATATTCGATTGGGTAAAAAAAACTACACCAACTACACCCTAGTTTGAACAGCTTCTAATAAAAGAAGATTTTTTAAAAATATTTTGTGTAAACTAACTGCAATAATTTTATATAATTAAAAAAAAAAACATTCATGTCTAAGGTTGAGTAGTTTATAGATTGTTTGTATATTTGTTTGTAAATGTAAATCGTCGATGTTCCTTTGGCCTGACATCACTCAGTTTGACCAGTTTCTAATAAAACTGATTTTATAATTTTAATAAGACTTTTATTCATAAACTTGTTTCTTTTATTTCAACGAGGTCCATTTTACTCTATAAAGCATTCATATATGTTTATATGTGACCGCATATAAAACGCGTGTTTGACCTTAAAGCAAAAGCACTTCAGTAAACTATTTCTGATACAAAATTGTATACAAAAAACCTAATAAACTGTTCAAGGGTGCATCAACCACAACTAGATCGTGACCTCCCGCCCAGACCATCTCTTATTTTCCATCCCTGCCACGATAATGATGCATATCAGAGAAAGCCACGACAAGTAAAGTGTGGAGGAAGGAACAGGCGTTCTTCTCCTTTTTACCTCTCGGGATCCCGGCGAGTCCCTGCCGGTGCGGCTGGGTCGAATATCGTCGGCGATCCCTCCAGTCTCATCGATCTCCCAGTTGCCAGGCCTGCTAGACTATATTTATAGCTGCATTCAAACACTACACAGCCACCTGTTTGGCTCTTGCTCGTCATTTGTCCCTGGCCACGTTCACAGCGTGTTGGACTCGACTTCGACATGAGACGGCTATTCTGTTATTAATGGATGGGGAGCGTTGGCACTTTAACATGTCTCGATGGAAGGTATATTAATAGAATCATCAAAATTATGTATAAAGTAATGAAAAAATGCCGAAAAATATTTCAAAGGAAACATCCGTTTTGTACATATTCTGTTTATCCAAGTCTGCTAATGTTAATACATCAACAAGAAATCTCTCCTACGAGAGATCTTATCAACTCCTTTCAGACACACACGTATTCAAATTCAAATTCTTTATTCAACTTTATAGACATACAATTATGGATTAGTTTTGTCAGTAAAAGAGAACAGAAACAAACTATACAGCCATATGTATACATTATTTTGTAAAGATTAAGGTTATATTTTATCTTCAGACGCATTTTTAGCTATAAAAGATGGGTTCTAAATAAATAAATTAAATATAAAGGATTAAAATTTTACAATAAAAATATCTACGTTAAAAATAAAAACATTTACAATTTGTATAAAAAGCTTATAATTATGACATACGTACACGAGTACGTACATATAATACATACATACACTAACGAAATTTATCAATTTCTGAAACATTCCTCAAATTCTTTTAAATTATAAAAGCATTTTTCCAATAGTATTATTTTTTTACCTTTTTTGTAAATATTGGCAATGATTTAATATTTTTTAGTTCAGAAGATAGCATATTATAGTACGTAAAACCAACAAAGCATGGAGATTTTTTTATAAAAATTTGATTAAATTTGTCGATATAGATTTTTTGTAGAATATGTATGGACATCTGCATGTTCTGATGAATGAATGTTACTAATTTTATAAATAAATACATGTTAAGAGTTACTAGTTTCTTTTTTGTTATGAATGTATGCTTACAAGATTCAGTTTGTGTCAGACCAAAAATTAGATGTATTATTCTTTTTTGAATAATGAATACACGTGAATGCTCAGTTGCTTGCCCCCAGAATATTATGTTATTTGACATCAATGGTTACACAGAGCCGTAATAAAAATTTATTAGTGAATCTTCAGTATGAGTGTTTTTTAGGATTTTTTAGTGTGAAAAAAGAACTGTTTAGTTTTGCACACACGTGATCAATCTGCTCGTTTCAGTTTAACGAGACATCTAAAAGAGTACCCAGGAATTTTGTTTAATTGTTTGATATTATCCACCAAACTGCCAATTGTTGAGCTACTGTATCGAGTTTGTTAATTATCTTTTGACTTGTTTTTCCCGAGACTAGGACACTAGTATCATCTGCATACATGAAAACTCTACCTTCATGTATGTAGTTTGGTAAATCATTAATATATAACAGGAACAATACCGGCCCCAAAACACTACCTTGAGAGGTGCCAAGATTCACATCAAATTGGTCAGAAAAATTTTCAATGTTCAATTTTCAAAATTTTCACTACAAGCTGTCGTTGCTTTATATAAGATATAATCCACTCTTTTGCGTTTCCTCTTATTCCCATATTATTTATTTTTTCTGCTAGAAATGTTAAATCCAAGGTGTCAAAAGCTCGTGATAAGTCGAAGAAGACACCAACTACATATTATTCAGATACGGCGTATAGTAGATAGCCTTTTAGTTAGTTGCTCTACCATAAAACAAAAATATATCTCGACGAAAGTTATAATAAAAATTACGAAAAGTGATCTAATGTGTTACCCAAGTTCTTGTTTAGTGTATTATCTAACATAGTGTCACGAATTATAATGGCAACAAGAGGTAAATTGGATATACAAAATGTAATTAAGGAAACAATAAACGAATTATTTCTAAACGATGAATTTATGAATCAAATCTTAAAAACAATTGGATTAGTGATAAGATCGAACAAAAACTAAAGAACCTTCAAATAGATGTAGTCAAGCAAAATGCTATAATAAATACATCGGAACAAAAAATGAATGGTATAAAACACAAAAGAAAAAATGAATAACATTTATATTTATGGATTACCAGAAAAAATAATGAAAATATAAGTATGGAAGCTGATAACTGATAACTAGAAACTGATAAACAAGCATACAGGGTTATACTTTAAAATGGATCATATAATCACGTGTACAAAATAGGAAATCAGTCTCGTTCAGAAAACAAATTTAGACCTACTATTGTAAAACTAAGAAATCATGACTATAAAATACAACTTCTAAAAAATGCGAAAAAATTCAAAGAAAAAAAGGTATTTAGGTACTTCACTAAACCCACTCACTAAACTACTGCAAAATCTACGTTTGGAGATAAAATCACTTGGTCATTTAATGGTCAAATTTATGCCAAATTGGATGGTCACATGGTCAAGATACGTAATGTAAATGAAGTTCTGCAATATGAAAAGCAACTGTATTAATGAATATATAAAATATAATGTTTTAGGGGCAATATTTCTATGGTGATTTTTGTTATATTATTAGATATAGGAATTTTAATTAATTTCCTATAGATAGTACAGGTCTACAAAAAACAATTATGCTCCATGCTTTAAGTATTTTTGTATGCTGAATCCGAATTTTCAATTTAAAAAATTTTCTACCGCGTAGATTTCGAGTAAATCCCGGTTTCTATTGTCAATAAACCGTATTTTGACGATAAAAACCAGGATTTACTCGAAATCTACAAGGTAAATTGAAAATTCGAATTCAGCACACAAAAATACTTAAGGCGGAATAGGTTTAGTCCTTGGAGCAGAATTATTATTATTTTTTTTTGTAGACCTGTGTATTGTAATATTTAGTTAAGTTTAATGATAGAGTTTTTAGAGGAAATAGAGGATTGTGAGCAGGGAGAGACAACTGTGTGCGAAAATATAACTGATTACAGGAGCATAAATAAAAACTATGAATAATTTCTTTTATACATTGAATCCTTCAATATAAGAAATATAGATATTTTTGCTCTACCTGAATCATGGCAAGTAGATGACGTAAAAAATTATATAATACCTGGTTTTTAAATGTTTTATAGCGAATATATTCATAATCAAAATGACGTTTATGTTGAATGCGCCTTATATCAAACACTTTTCGAAAACAAAGTAAAGTTCTCTTGCTTATTAAAATATTCATTCGTTCCGACAGCTTCTTATAGACCTCCATCAACAATTTTAGATAACTACATCACAGAACTACAAAGTTATTTTTCTACTCAAAAAGAATCTAACGTAAAATTTTTTATGGGCGATGCAAATATAAACATTTTAAATGTTGATGATGTATGTAGCGTACTTACCTACATATTTTTATTTCTATTGCTATAGATATAAAATATTAAAAAAAAACAATTACATAAAATACAATAACACATTTTGAATCTATAAAATGTTATTTTTAAAAGTTAATATATCTTTTAACAAGCAACAAAGTTAATATATCTTTTAACAGGCAAAAAAAGCATTTTTCTCTCGCAAATTAAATGATTCTCAAAAAAAGTACTCAACTTTCGACAAGGAATTGCTATCTTTGTATACATCAATCAAACATTTTAAATATATTTTAGAAGATCGTACTTTTATCTGTTTCACTGACCATAAACCATTAACAAAAGCTCTCTTTACTAGTGCAGAAAAGACTCCTCGCCAAATACGACACTTGGAATATATTTCACAATTCACAAATGACATACGTCATGTTCACGATAAAGAAAACATTATTGCAAATACCTTATCGCGTATAAATGATCTTTCCTTACCCGAACATCTTTTGTCACCTAGTTCAATTTCTCAAATAAACTCAACCAAATTCAATCTACAACTATTGAAAGTCGCTTAATCCACCGATGGTGAACTTTCCTTTTTATTAACCAATCAATCAAATACCAATTCTAAAGTCAAATACTATTTGCAAAAAATTAATATTGCTAATCCAAATCATGAAATTTGGTGCGATGTTTCTTCTTCTAAATGTCAATCATTTGTACCAAAATCATTACGACGCGAAGTTTTTGATATTTCTCATAACTTAACACATGCTGGTATCCTTGCTACCAAAAAACTTATCAATTCTAAGTATTTCTGGCCAAGAATGAACACCGATTGCACCTTGTAGATCAAAATTTGCTTAAATTATCAAACTTCTAAAATAAATAAACATACGAAAACTCAAATTGGTAATTTTGAAGTACCCAAAGGTCCATTTGAGCATATCCATATTGATCTCGTTAAACCATTGCCACTTTCACATGGTTTTTCTTACATACTAACAGTTATTGAACTTTTCACTCGTTGGCCGGAAGCTTATCCTTTATCAGACATTAGTGCAGAAACTGTTGCTTATTTCAAAATTATATCTGTCGCTTCGGCATTCCAGTTCGTGTCACAACTGATCAAGGAATTCAGTTCGAATCAAATCTTTTTCGTGAATTTTCAAAATGTTTAGGTTTTCATCGAATTCACACAACTTCATATCACTCAAAAAGCAATGGCATAATAGAAAGATTTTACAGAACCTTTAACTGCATTAATCGCCAGAGCTAACTCAATTCATTAGTTTGATGGACTGCCAATTGTTTTATTAGGTTTGCGAGCAATGCCTAAAAATGATTTACTTTGTTCATCTGCAGAACTTGTTTATGGCCAAACTTTACATCTTCCTGGTGAATATTTTATTAAATCACATTCTGGTATTAAAGTACCTTTATTTATTAACAAATTAAAAAACTATTTTAATAACTTACAATTCACAAATCCCAAACGAAGCCATTTTCAAAATACTTTTGTCAGTCCTGACATTAAAAATTGTAAATTTGTTTTCATTCGAAAAGATAGACTTAAACCAACTTTATCCCCTTGGTATGAAGGACCTTTATTTCTAGAACTAACAAAATTATAACAGTCCTTAAACGTGGAAAAGATTTTACTGTATCTTTGAACAGAGTTAAGCCTGCATACTTATTGAAAGATGTTGTTAATCTACCCATCAAATCTGACTGTAAAAAAGTCCATTTTAATATTGATACTTTGGTAAGTTGATTTTTACACTGCAGAGGGGGGGGAGTAATATGTAGCGTACTTACCTACATATTTTTTATTTCTGTTACTATAGATATAAAACATTTTAAAAAAACAATTACATAAAATACAATAACACATTTTGAATCTAGAAAATGTTATTTTTAAAAGTTAATATATCTTCTTACAAGCTACAATTTTACTATTTATTTATGGATATGATTCCATAATATACTTGTAATGAAATATATTTGTTTATTAGTTGAACAAGCACTGTTCTCCGATATAAATAAACCTATTAGGGAAACAAAAATTACGTCTATCTTGACAGATCATATTTAAGTTATATATAAGTTATGGCAATAGACCACTGTATGGTAAACATTGATGAGAGACTTTTCATTTAAATTTGTTCTCAGAGAGTAATAAGCCGGATTCAAAGGAAAACTTACCTAATGATGGGGAAATATAAAAAATCGAACAGAGATCTATTGTATCCTTAACAATTCGAGAAATTCTTAACAGTTATAAGGAGCTGCGACATGGAATTGAATTGTGTTGAAATTGAATTGTGTTTATGGCATAGTTTGAAATATTCTTGAATTAGGTACTTTATTTATTATTTCCCTCTATTTTCCGATTTTAAGAACACTTTGTGTTAATGCTGAAGTTTCAATTAAACATTTGTCCATTTTAAATCAAGCTAAAATTTTTATTCCTTTGTCACTTTTTTGTAAAAGTAAAAAAAAATGTTCTCTATGGTAAACTCAGTCCAGGGACATACTGTATATTTTAAAGATTTTCGAATGAAGATGAGTAATTTTCAGAAAAAACTAAAACATAATAACAGAGAAAACTTAAAATTGTATTACGGAAAACTTCCAATGACTTTCTTAAGAAACATCCTTCCCTACCTACCACTCTGCAGAATGAGAATTGGTGATAAAAATTCGCAACATCGCCCCTTTGTCCGTGACCATGAACAAGGCTACGTGAAACGGAATGTTTCTTCTATTAAATTAATATAATACACTTGTCCCAAAGTTAGAAACGTGTCTGGACAGAAAGATCATCTAGACACTTTCTGTTTCAATGTTTGTGTGTTTCAAGACACCCAAGTTGTATTCACGTTGAATTTGATTATATCTGGTCCTCGAATGGCGCTATATGAAAACAATAAGGGCACAAGGAATGTCAGAAAATGTTTAGACGTACAACGTTTACACAAATGTCTCTTGACGTCGAAGACATGGAAGGAAGTGGGATAACACAGGGCTGTGAATAATATTGATGATTTCCCTTATTGATAAATTTGCAAGTTTGGTATAAACTGCTTCGAGAGATTTCTATGAAGTAATAATTGCAGGAATTTATATATTTAAAACACAAGACGTTTTTTTTTCCTTTAATTCACCAGCAGCTCTGAGATTTTTTTTACTTCCACATCCAGTGGAAGTATAGTAAAGATAATTTTTTTTTCAATAATTTTATCGTTCAAATAGGCTTAGAATGTCATGAAACGTCGAGATTTTAAATTTGAGCAAAAAAATTCTTTCTGTTTTTCTGTCGGTCGGTCGGTCGGTCGGTCTGTCTGTAACTTTTGTTTTACACACGATTACTCTGGAACCGTTTAAGATATGGACTTGAAATTTGGTATACATATGAATTTAAACGAGATCTGGAACTAGATTATATTTTGATGTCATTCCGTTGAAGGGTTGGGGGTACATTGGTAAATGAGGATAAATAGGTAAATCGAGCAAGTAAGAGTCCATAAAATTGGTATATATAAGAGAAGCTAAGGTCTCAAGAACTTTTTGGCATTAGCCACCTCCATCACCACTCTCACCCATTATTGATGCCTCAAAAATTTTTTTACTTCATTCGCCCCCACTACCAATCCCTACCCCCATCCCTATTCCCACTACTGATGTGGAATATCGTTTTATGAGTTTTTAAGGAAGACGGTTTCAAATATTATATTATTAAAGTTCCATAAACAAATTTTTCTCATTGAGAGACTTGGATGGAAAATCTGGATGGGGAAGTAGTGATTCATTAGGCAGCATAAATTAAAGCTGTCTATCCATCAATTTGTTATCACTGATTTTTTTTTTAATTAATATTTGCATATGTAACAACAAAATACAAATTCAAATAAATAAATAAATAAATAACTGTAATCGCGCTTTACGTTTTCTGTTTAAAATGCCACTTGCTTCAAGCTACGTACCTTTGCTTTTGCTAATTTTTGTGTGCATAGTCTAATTAATACTCGACGGAAACTCGAGCATATACAGGGTGTCAGAACATGTCAATTCCTTTGAAGTTTAAATTTTAGGTAAAAATAACACTATGTGTTAGTACAACTTTTTTCGATAGGATGCACCCTTACTGAGATATAGGGTGGAAAAAGGCAACTATTCATTAATCACACAGGCACACAAAAAAAAGTGAAAAGTGATGTTTCTAGGAGTCCCTTTGGTGAAGTTAATAAAAATGGTGCATATGTTATTGAAGATTGCTTAATAAAGTATGTAGTGTTTTTCAAGTCATTATTTTATTTTCATCCAGAATTCATGGAAAATATGGACCATTTAGGAGCCCATTGATTTCCAAACTAAAATATATAATAAAGAAATATCATTTAAAAATAAATATATATTTTTTTTTTTCAATAAAAGAAATATAAGCTGTATATAATTGCCAATATGTGTATTCATTTAAAATATCGCCTTTTAAATTAATATGCAACAGTAGAAGTATGTACATCGTTTGAAAGGTGCTACAACTGTTTTGTGATATTATCCCAAATAAAAATGTGGTCCCTTAAAAACCACAAAAATTCAAATACAAACTTTGCATATTTTTACGAATTCTTGTGAACGTATTATGTTTACAGAAAAATGTTATAACTTAGCTTTTTAAAGAGTAGATGTTACGGAATAACACGGTATTTAAATTTATGAATATAGAATAAATAATGACGGAAATATGAACGATAACTAAAAGGCTTTCAAAATGGATGTTTAGGGGGAGGGAGGTAAGCACAAGGGGGAGGGGCAAAGACTTTGGAGGAAATATTCCTCTAATTAGGTCCTAACAACTGGCAAAAATTCAGGTTGTCTCTTATTTCTTCCAACAAAAAACCTTCATAGCCTGCGCTATGCTGCTTGACATAATTTGATCAAATTGAGGTCATCTTTATTCTAGATAGAATGATAACATTTATTGTTTTAATAACAGATCAGGGAGGCCTAGGGGTGATCTATCCTCAGATATTTCACCCCCAATTTTAAAGCCTGTAATATTTCTTCTTTAAAATAGGTGTTATTTGATTGCTTACAGCATAAAAGAAAAAAGTACTCTTTACTGAAATCATCGCAATGAAACCTAATTCGTTCTAGCAGTTCTCTCTGGTCTTTACTGGAGTTGAATAAACTTCAGCGCGTCAAAATACTTCAGAAACGTTACATGAGAATCTTCGGACAAGACCATTTTTTTTGCCCTTTTTAGGGGAAGAAAGAGCTGGTAGAGGAAAACTGACACGACAGAATTTTTTTTGTCCAAAACTGGCTTCAGCGCATCAAGATACTTCGGAAAAGTTAGATGGGAACCTTAGGACAAGACCTTTTTTTTGTAGACGTGTGTAATTAACTATGCTCAACCTGACAACATTCGACTGAAGCTGCATATTTGAAAATGTAAATAAGGGATGCTATAGTAGGTCCCGTATATAATTCAGCGATATGAAAAAGCGTAAAAAGACACCGACCGCTTTTGGTTAGTGTACCGCCGGCATTAGGTTAGGTTGAGCAGTATACAGGACCGGACTTTAAATGTATTTTCAGTTTCAAACAATGAATTAAACGATTTGAATTCTCGTTCAATTGTAAAGTTGACTACACAATTCTTAGGCGTGTAAAAAATGCCAGCGCCTTTGATCTTTATCGCACCGCCAAGGACGCCGACATTTTTTACACGCATAAGAATTGTGTAGTCAACTATACTAATAACATATAGAGAGTAATTACATAAAATACAATTAAATACAAGTTTGTATGCTCATCTTAGCCAAAAACAAAAACTGGTGTTCTTTTAAGGACATAATTTTTTTAACAGTGAATAATACGATATCTAAGAACAGAACTGTAATATAAGTATGTTTACAAAAATGTACACAAACTTGAACGATAGTTTTACTTCCACATCCAGTGGAAGTGTAGTAACGATAAAAAAAATGTTTAAAATTTTTATTGTTCAAATAGGCTTAAAATGTCATGAATCGTCGAGATTTTAAGTTTGAGCGAAAAAAATTTTCTGTCTGGCGGTCTGTCTGTAACTTTTTTTGTGCGCACGTTTACTCTGGAACCGTTTAAGATATTGACTTGAAATTTGGTACACATATGTACTTTAACGAGATCTGGAACTAGATTATATTTTCATCTTGTTCCGTCGAAGGGTTGGGGGGTAAATTGGGGTAAATTAGAGGTAAATTGGTAAATCAAGCAGGTAAGAGTCCATAAAATTGGTATTAAGTATACAAAAGAGAAGCTAAGGTCTCAAAAAAATTTTTGGCATTAGCCACCCCCGTTACCACCCCCACCCCCTTATTAAAGGGGATGAAAAAAAATTGTGATTTAGTGTGTGTGCAAGAACCAAAAGCTTTTTTTTACCTCATCCACCCCCACTACCAACCCTCTAACACCACCCCCACCCCCACTACCGATGTAGCTTATCGTTTTATAGGTTTTTGGGGTAGACGACTTCAAATATTATGTTATTAAAATTACCTTGAGTAGTATGGATGCGCAGTGGCTTTCCTCGAATATTCTGGATGCGCAGTGACTTTTTTCGAGTATTATAGATCGCAGTAGGTTAGTATGGATGCGCAGTGGGTTACTTTAAGTAGTATGGATGCGCAGTGGCTTTCCTCGAGTACAATGGATGCGCAGTAGGTTACCACGAGTAGTATGGATGAGCAGCGGCTTTTCTCGAGTGCTATAAATGCGCAGTAAGTTACCCCAAGTGATATGGATGCGCAGTGGGTTTCCTCGAGTAAAATGGATGCGAGTGGGTTACTTCAAGAAGTATGAATGCGCAGTGGCTTTACTCGAGAAAATTGGATGCACAGTGGGTTACCTTGAGTAGTATGGATGCGTAGTAGGTTTCCTCGAAGAAAATGCTTGTGTTAGAAGCTTTACTTCTATCGTGTAGTTTACGGCACACAACGATTTTTTATATCTTGGTCTTGCCATTTTATGCGTATTAGTTCGACATTCAGTTGAAGTATATTAACGCAAAAAAAAAATTTGGAAATTTTTATTGTTTAAATGGGCTTAGAATATCAGGAAACGTCAATATTTTAAGTCTGGGCAAAATAAATTTGTCTGTTGCGTCGGTCTGTCTGTTAATCTTGAATCGTTTTGGTGCTCACGATTACTCTGGAACCGTTTAAGATATTCACTTAAAATATGTATGTTTTTAACGAGATCTGGAACTAGATTATATTTTGATCTTATTCCGTTGCAGAGTTGAAGGGTAAATTGGGGTAAATGGGGGTAAATAGGTAAATCAAGCAAGTAAGAGTCCATGAAATTGGTATTTAGTAAATATAAGAGGAGCTAAGGCCTCAAAAAAAGCCGTCCCTATTACCACCCCACCCCATTATTAAAGGTGGTGAAAAAATAGTGTGATTTAGTGTGTGTACAAGAGACAAAGTCATCAAGAATTTTTTTCACTTCATTCACCCCCACCTCTATTACAGATGTGGCATATAATTTTATGGGATTTTGGGGTACATGATTTCAAATATTATACCATTAACGTTCTATAAACAATTATTTCCACATAGTGGAGTGCAAATATAGTATTTTGTTGTAAGAGACTTGGATGTGGAAGTAGTGTTTTCTTGGGCAGCGGTTTTTCTTATCGCCCAGCAAAAACAACTAACTATTCTACAAAATAACAATGTAATAAACTTTCTTATTAAAATAATATAATAAAGTTTCAAAGTAAAAGCTGAATAAAAATAAATAAATAGCTAAACTCAACAACAACACAATATAAAAAAAACATCAAATTAATAACATTTTCGTACAGTAAAATAAATAGAATAAAAACATTCCTTAAAATGTTGCAAATATAACATGTTTTAAACTTACCAGAAATAATATTACTTTTCCAAAATAAAAATAATGAACCTTATCATAATTACTAACACCATCACAGAATACCACTCACTCACTATCACTTCCACTATCACTGTCATAAATTTACTCACGGAACGTTAAATATAAACAGTAAAATAAACCAAATATAAAAAAAATCTTTACCGTTATTCGAAATCTTTGCCATTGTCTGTCACGTCGATGATGAATTTATTTCCGCTATTTGTAAAGATTTGGCCGAGTTTTCTGTAATCATGTTCATCCTTGGTTACGTTGTGAATTGATTTTCTCCAGTCGTCTTCTCGCATGTTAGAAATTTTACCGTGAATAATTCGACGACTTTTTTGTCAAATTTAGGAAATGTGTTTTCCGACGAATCCGCCTTTCTAATTGGCCCCAAACCAGCTCTATCGGATTGAAAATACAAAAATAGGGAAGTAGTCTTAAAACAGAGTGTCCATATTGCCTCGCTTCTCGATAACATATTTTTTTTCAAATGTTTTGGTACGCAACACTTCCAATAATTGCTTCTTCGTATAACATTCTTCAAAGTGATTCATCAGATTGTATTTCTTCCTTATTTGATGAAGTATTTGGAATTTTCTCAATTTGTCTTGAATGATAAGATGCATTATCCATAACAATCACGTTCGTTCGAATTCGGAATTAGCGTATGCTCAAACCATTCCTCAAATTTATCAGATTCCATATTTTTGTGGCAATCGGCATTGCATTCTTCCACTTTGTTTTTCATAATTTCAGTCCATTTTCAACTCATCACGTGATTCTACTTCCACAGTATCGAGCGTTCTTTCACGGATTAATTAAAAACCGTTTCATTACTCTTCATTCTCATTTTATCATTATCATCTTTTTAACAATTATTCATTTTTGTGAACTTTAGTATTGCTGTTAAACAGGATAAATTATTTATTTCATCAGAACGGTTTAATAAAATTTTTCATTAAACTTTCGTTTATGACGAAGAAACAGTTACTCCACCCCTGATAGTCCACGTTGACTACATAGTTTATTCCAGCCTATCATCAATCGGCTACAGCAAATTTCAACCAATTATATTCAGTGGTATTGGCCTACATTCTTGTTAGGAAATATGTACGATCATTTTTTGTGATGATAATAAAAGAAGCCGAACACCTTCATGGCCTTTTTGTAAATAAACTGAAAGTGGAATGCGGTCGGTACCCTTTACGGTTTTTTGTGAGCTTTTTTATATCGCTGAATTATATACGGGACCTACTATACTTATTATACTCTTCGCGAATACGATAACGAAGAGTATTTTGTATTTGATCGGCACATTTCTAAAACCGTAAATATCGCTCGCAGACAAAAAATTTTCATATCATTGTGTTAGTGAACGAATTTTGAACAACTTTCAAAATGTCCGTCCGTCCGTCCATCCGTCACGTTTCTTGTAAGCACGATAACTCAAGAAAGAAAAATCCGATTGTATTTAAATTTGGACAGTAAGTTTAGTGTTAGCTGGAGGACGAACCCTATTGTTTTTGAACAAAATCGATAGGTAAATAAAAATGTTAATAATAATTTAAATTTGAAAAAAAAAAAATTTGATTTTTATGTTTTTGTAATTGAATAGAAATTTGGTGGAATGATATTTCATTTTAATATCTAAATATTTATATATTTTACAAATATACATTTCATAATGTAATATACAACCGTGAAAATATGATTTTATCTCGTGTCTTATAATGTAAAAATTTACATTTTTTACGTGTAAGGTGGTGGTGTAGTTCTTACGCTCTTAATTGAAATTGACTCGGAATCCAAGGGCCCCGGGTTCGAAACCCAAATGGGGTTTGCTATGTTTTTTTTATTTTTACTTTATTTTACACTGAGTCCTTTACCAACTAAGTTCGTACTATAAAATTAAAAATGTCTAAAACTAACATTATTTACAAAAAACTGCGAAGAGTATTCTATAGAATGTATAACAGTTATATAAAAAGTTCAGTGAACAGGCGAAGACTACGTTTTTAGCTTGTTTTTATTATTTATAAACTTCCGAGTGAACTTATCTAAAAAAATGTGATACCATTCCATTCAATAACACCACGAATTTTTTGCAAACAAGTTTACTGGGGTAGCAAGTTCAATAGTGTACCTACCGGCGCGTTTTTCCAAATGTGTAACCCCCTTCCGCACAGCCTTGGCTATGGATTTGAGGGTTGTCTACTATCTGTGGTGTGTTTATATGTGTTTATAAAGAATAATTTTTGGGACACATTTTTAAACATCCCCACTCCTTCCAATCTCGACGCGGTTAAACTGGTTATAAATTAAGGCAAAATAATATGTTGCTGTAATATAAGCTTTACTTCAAAACGCAATTGTATAGTTGCGTTGAGGTTATAAACTTCCGGAAAATTGGCAAACATGCCCGTCAAGGACTTAATTGGGTTGAAATTGCATTGTTAAAATTTCCAGTTTGCCATCGGTCTTTTATGCCAAACTAAGCATGTTAACACGGCTTGTTCGAAAATGTTTCGATAAAGAAAACTTGTTTAACTACAGAACAGTGCTATGTTTGGGAAACGGAGAGCGACGGAAGGGGTCAGCGGGATGTAGGGTTTCGAGGAAATATATGTACAGGCTATGCGTTAGAGGATTTCTTACTGGAAGTTAAAATTTAATAAATAATTGAGGACCCATTCTGTAGGAGTTTCATGCTGATGATGAACATATTAACTAGAAGTCAAAAATATGTATCTAAAGTTGATATTTCAGTTCAGATTATTCTGAAACAGTTTTTTCTACAACTCTTTTCTGCGATGAGTATGACCTATTAGGTAACTTCTGTAAGACTTAAAATTCTTATTTCTAATTCAAAACACATGCAAAATAGCACGGTAGAAACTGTTAAAATTGGGTCATATCCGCCATACAAGGTGACCGCCAGAGAGAAGTAAATGGTCATGTTTTATTACAATTTTAAAGGCCTTTTATTAAGCAGGATAGATCTACTGCGAACACCTATTTTAGAAAGATATTTGTCGTTCCCGGTGTTAATAGCATAATTATTCGCGATCAGCCACACCCAGCTGCAACTTCTACTCGTTTCTTTGTTGTATCCATTACGAATTTTTTTGTCGAAGGAATCGGAAATATTATTTATAAATGTTTTCATGTGCCATACGGCCCTTTTCTATCCCACAGTTAAATCTTACATATTTTAAACTGACGGATAGAATGTAAATCTTAAATAATTATTGATCAAAATACAACTATAAAAGAAAATTTCCAAGTTTACCCTTGTCTATATCATAAAAGCAAGCGATTTTCATCTATTAACAAGTTATCGGTATGTAGTGTAAGAGAGAATTTCAAATAAACATGTAAAATTATACTGAATAGAATCATTATTCCAATTAAAAGAAGTGAATGCATTTTCCTATTATCAGAAAATTTGCACTCGGTGGTTGAATAACTTGAATGAAAGTACTCCTTTGTGGAGACTTCACCAATAATTACTAGAAATGTGTTGATTTTATAGGAATGCTCACCACCCCTAGAATGTACTCGGTACACCAGATAAATTATTTCAAGAATGTTTAGTATTTCTGTCGCATTATACAGTGTGCCTCACTTTTCACCACTACACCCCAATATCTCGGCCGCTTGTTGATCGATTTAGATTGGTATACTTCTTTTGTTTCAGATTGTGATTAAAAAGTTATTCAAAAATGTTTTTTTCGAAATTAAATACGCCTACTATGTTCAAAAGAAATTGGCAAAAATTAGGAATTGATATTAGCGATTGAGATAGGGTTTTTGGTTTTACAGAATCTTGTTCAGCATGACCTACACCAAGTTTTGTTAAAAAATATTCCTTCCATTATAAAAAAAATAATATCTAAGATTTCAATAATAATCACCCTACTATTCGAGTTATTTATTGTCGGATATTTACATAAATTGGTAATCGTGCAATAATGACGCTAATTAAGCATTAGGACACATTTTTTATCCAAAACACTTACGAAATGAATATTTGAAAATTGATAGCTATTTTTTAAAATACTTAGAACTCGGCATACCAATATCTTTGTTAACATGGAGGGTTTTGGAATGGATTTGATAATTGCATCAAATCAGGGGCATAGCGAGCCAACTTTTTTGGGTTATTTTCAAATTTGCTAACTTCATAAGACTTAAAAAACCAACTCTGTAAATAATTAAATAATAATTCCTCCAAAAAAAATTGATGAGCGAGGAGGAGAAATTCTAAGAAAATTTTTTTCAATAAAAATTGGCATCTTATATCTCGAATTTCCAAGTTTTACCCAACTTTTGCCAAGTTCCACCGAAATAAAAATTGATGAGCGGGCGGGGGGAGAAAATCTAAAAAAAAATGTTTCAATAAAAATTTCCAACTTTTACACAACTTTTGCCAAGTTCCAAAATTTTCAATAAAAGCGTCTCAAATTTCCAACTTTTGTCCAACTTTTGCCAAGTTTAACAAAGTTGGGGTGACGGTACGGTGACGTACACCCCCATACCCTCCTTCGCTACGCCCCTGCATCGAATGTCAAATTAAACTTAAACAAGGCTGCACAACAATTAAGTATTGCTGATAAAATTGAAATAATAAGAATTGTTGATGACGAAGTGCACTCTTATCGAGATGCAGCCATTATCTTCAATTTGAGACATCCAAAACGCCCACAGATTCACTACACCACGGTTGGTTCAATTAATAGAACATTTAGTAAAACTGGAGATGTAACCAAACTTAGAGCAAAAAATACAACGTTGCCTTACGTCCATTGGATCAAGTAATATTAGATGCTGCTAATGCTGAACCACGTGTTAGTGTTAGAGATTTATCTCTAAACTTGAATGTAGACGGAAATACAATTTGGAAGTGCCTTAAACGTCATAATTTAAAACCATATAAGCCCAAGTTTTTACACACTATGGAAGAGGGAGAACGGAATATTGCTTCTGGGTACAGGGTATGTTTTTAATGACACAAATTTTTTGAAAAAAAATATTTTCAGTGATGAGGCTACTTTCACTACAAATGGCGTGGTCTCATCGCAAAACTCAAGATATTGGTCAACGGTAAACCCACACTGGGTTATAAATTGTAAACGGCAATACTCCGAAAAGGTAAATGATGTGGAATTTTAAATGAGACCTTGATTGGACCATTTTTCTTTGATTACACTTTAAGTAGTGTGAGTAGGTGTTTTTGGAGAGTTCTGGCGCCACATTCCCACATTCCACATTCCGCAATGCGCATGACCGCCGCGCGCGATGTGTGACGTATGAGCTGGTGTATTTTTAGGGAATGTAATTGTTTTACTGCCATTATTGCAATATGGCGAGCAGTCTAACCTAACCAAAAAAACATGGCGGCATATAAAAAAAAAAATATGGCGGTATATAGAAAAAAACATGGTGGCATTTAGAAAAAAAAAACATGGTGGTATATGGAAAAAAACGTGATGGTATAAGCTAGATCTAACCTAACCTAACGTATTTAAAAAATTGATTCTCCTCTACCATATGTTACGTCTAACAGCAACACGATACTCCAGACCTGACCTAATGTATTAAAAAAAATGTTGCCCCTCTGCTGAATGATACGACTCACAGCATCATGTCACTATTCTTAGCACATAGCAGTATATAGAAAAAAATGGATTCTCCTCTACCATATGTTACGTCTAACAGTAACATGACACTCCAGAACCTAATGTATTTAAAAAAATTGATTCTCCTCTACCATATGTTACGTCTAACAGCAACATGACACTCCAGACTTGACCTAATGTATTTAAAAAAAAAATGATGCCCCTCTGCTGAATGATACGTCTCACAGCATCATGTCACTATTCTTTTCACACAGCAGTATATAGAAAAAATGGATTCTCCTCTACCATATGTTACGTCTAACAGTAACATGACACTCCAGAACCTAATGTATTTAAAAAAAAATTATTCTCCTCTACCATATGTTACGTCTAACAGTACAGACGTCTAACACTTCAGACCAGACATAATGTATTTAAACAAAAAAAATTATGCTTCTCTGCTGAATGGTGCTTTTTTGTGTCTTGTTACCATTGCAAAATATCTATTGAATATAGAAATATTTAGAATATGAGAATTATTTCATATTTTTGAATTTATTTACGTAGCATAAGATCTGAAAATAGAGGATAAATAATTTCAAAAACGACAAAAGAGCTTATCATGTCTAGATACCCAAGGTAAAGTACTAATTAAATAATGATTAGAAAGTTACTGTGAAAATATGAGTAGCCTGCATTTCCATACTTCTTCAGCGGCGTCGAGCGATATTTTTAGAACGGGTTAACATGAAAATATTTTAAATTGTAGCAATATGTGATAGATGTATTTTTGATGTGATTATGAGTTCAAAATGTGATGGGTATATTTAAAAAATAAATACAGTATTAGTTAAGTCAGTCTAGTTTTGTATAGCGAAGTGAATTGACGTTATGAACGCTCAAAATAATACAGAAAATTTAAACTTTAACATAGAAATTTTGTCAAATGAATTAAAGAATCTACATTATGCTGCGGAATATATTTCCAAGTTAGTTTGTTTTAACGTGGAAGAAATTGAACTATTGGAAGAACTTTCGGTCGCATATAACCAAGGAATAATTATTTGTCATAAATATTTTTATAATATTTTAAACCTGGAGGAGTTTTGTGAGGAGATGATAAATGCTGACTTGAAGCGATTTTTAGAAGATCATTTATTTGGACATCTACCGGATGAAATTATAGAAAAATATGAACTACAACATGTGGAGAACAACGGAAATGATGACGAATAATTTAGAATTATATAAATGTATACATTTTCACTGTATTCAAATTATTAATATGGTTTTATTTTAAATAAAAAAAAAAAAATAACTATATATGTGTTTTTTTCTAAGTTGATGAATGATAGAACTAATCGTATTGTTTTAAAAAAAAAAGGACTAATCGTATTGTTTTAAAAAAAAAAAAGGTACAGTTTTATTTGTATTTATGTAAAACTAAAATTTAAATAACATTTGATTTTATTTATAAAAAAAATATACATAACTCTATTATCTCAAAAAAGAATTTCTCTAGTGCATTTCTAATAGGTTCAGACAAAAGGAAGACGATAATTAAATAACTATTACACTCTTGAAAAATTTGGAAATTTTACTGACTCGACTAACAAAATGTTGTCTAATCATTAAGAAATGAGCATTTAATGTTTCCCATTAAGGTAGAGAATATAAAAGCAAACTTTAACAGAATGTTTATTACATTTTAGATCTTACTAAAAGTGCGTGTTTCAAGTCTAAAAATTAAGTGGAAATTGAATTTAAAAATAATTCATTTGTGTAGTTATTTTGGTTTTAATTGTGTGTTTAGCAGGTACTGTTTTTTCTTTTCATATATTTATTTTTAAAATTATTTATTGCAAAATGTCTAGAAATCTCGACATAGGTAAGATTAATGCGATTTCAAATAATGCAAGTAACATTTTTGAGCAAAAACGCATTTCAGATTTAACTGTTGATAGAGCTTATTATATTAAAGTTTTGTGGCCAATGAAAACAAAATTCGGACGCGCCATAAAAGTTACACTGGAAGACAATCAAGATGTTTTTCAATGTTTTTTACCTAAAAGATTAGCTGAAAGTTTTACGGATGAAATTATTTCTAATATTATGTCGTCTGAAAAGAAGTACACGTTAACATACAAGGGTCAAAGTAAAAAAACCAACGCGAATTTATCCACTACTTCATTAATAGAATTTAACTGTACTCAATAATTATTTTAAAATTATTATTTTTATAATTTACTTATTTGCTAAGAATATGTTTAGTTTAATTAATACAATTTATCCTAGTTAAAAAAAAATTATTAAAATATCGACTTGACGAGACATTATTTTAATTTAAATTGCTTACATTTTGCAATAAAACGTAGGTAATTCGGTTATTATAATCACCTATTATGTGAAGACAAAAAACAGTACAATAGCTTGATTTCTTTATTTGAAGAAAATGGCTGCATTCAAATGTGACGCATGTGATAAATCATTTAGCCGCCCAGATGCTTTAAAAAGACATATGAATATTATTCATTCTGAAAAGAAAAAAATGCATACTTGTGCAGTGTGTGGCATCAAGAGTGCGTATAAGGCTAATATAAACACTCACATGAAAAAAATGCATGATATAAACGCTATTAGAGCGAGTCCAAGTGTGGCGGCGGTAAATTCCGCGGGGTCCTCGATAAGTAGTGCAGAGCAATCAACCAGCAGCGTTGATAATATGGTAACCTGCGAAGAATGCGATATAAGTGTACTAAAAGGAAAAATGGCTGCACATCGTAGAAGTGTTGGTCACAGAGAAAAATGCGTTACTATACAAATTAGAGAGGGTGTAGAGCTGGTACAAACGGCATTTAAAAACAGAATTGCGTCATATAGAGTGAAACATGGGGATGTAACTGACATTAATTCTGCTTCAGTTGAAAATTTTTTCACTGTGATTAAGGATAAAGTGTTGAATCTTATGCAGTATATTGTAGCTGAACACAAAAGTGTTAAAATTTATTTTGAGCTGTTTGGGTGGTATGTAATACCTACCAAAGAAGAAGGAGGCGATATACGGCAGGAGATCAAATCGTTCAATAGTGAATATAGAATATTAACGATATCAACTGATTTAGATGAACTCTATACGCAATTCTGTGACATATTAAAGAAAAAAAGCGAGGAATTCGAGGTGAGTTTATTTTTTTTTATATATATATAGAACTTAAACATTGGAAAATGTGTGATGTCTTATTATATTTATGATACATAAATTTCACTAATATTTTTCTCATCATTTTAGGAAAAGGATTCAGGTTGGAGTCTCATATGTTTGCTATATCTTGAGATTAATATAGCTAAATATAATCCGCTGCGGGCGTCTACATATGTGCCTCTTCCTAAGGAAATTTCCGATAGAAAAGCGATTGTGAATGTGCAAAATTCAGGTATTTATTTCATATTTTTTTATATTATTTATAAAAAAACTAATATGCTCTTATCTTATTTTTAGATGATAAATGTTTCGCCTGGACCGTGCTCAGCGCCTTGCATCCAGTTGACCGTGATGCTCATCGTGTCGCCCAGTACAGAAATTTTTTACATGAACTCAATCTGCATAACATTACCTTTCCTGTTAGTGTGAAGGATATCAAAAAATTTGAAAAACAAAACCCGAGAATTAGTTTAAATGTTTTCGGTTTGGAGGAAGTGGAAAAAAAATACTCTGTCGTGGGACCATTGTACCATACGCAACAAAGGAAAGCTACTCATGTATGCATATTTTCTTAAACTGAAATATTTATTCATGTCTAAATTCAATGTTTCTGTTATTTCAGATAAATATGCTGTACTTGGATGGTGAAGGTGAACACGGTCATTATTGTTGGATAAAAAATATGTCTAGGCTAGTTGCAAGTCAAAGAACTAAACGCAATGGAGCCATACATATTTGCGATGGGTGTTTGGTGTTTTTTAGAGAGAAATCAGGATTGGACGCACATTTGAATCGAGGTGATTGCCAGAAAGTCTGCACTATATTACCAGAGCCAGGAAAAAATTTCCTAGAGTTTAAGGAATTCCATCTTTCCTTCAAAATACCATTTGTTATATACAGCGATTTTGAGGCTGTTCTGAAACCTATTCAGAACTGCATGCCAAACCCAGAGGAAAAGTATACCATGAACACGCACATTCATGAGGCGTATAGTTTTGCTTACTTTATAAAGTGCTCCTATGACGACTCGTTGTCTGTTTTAAAGTCATATAGGGGCCAAGATTGTGCTGCTGTATATATCAAATGGCTGATAGCAGATGTTCGACGCATCTATAAAGATTGTTTTAGTAAACCTAACCCCATGAAACCTCTTACGCCAGAAGAAAAACAGAGACATGTCGCCGCTACTGATTGTTTTATTTGCGGGGAGAGGTTTCAGTATATTTTTAAAGATGGAAAACCTATGCTCTCACTTGTGAAAGTGAAAGATCATGATCATTTTACAGGTAAAAAAAATATTTTTATTAATATGTTTACGAGATATACAATTGTATTTCTGATATATATATACATTTTTTTTTTCAGGAAACTATCGTGGTCCAGCTCATGGACAGTGTAATCTGAGATACCGCACACCCCAATTCGTTCCAATATTCTTGCATAACATGAGCAATTATGATGTGCATTTGTTTATTCAGGAGGCGGCAGCTCAAACGAAAACTATAAATGTTATTCCAAACAATAAGGAGAAGTATATTGGGTTTTTCGCCAAAATTCGTGTGGATGATAAAGCCGATGATGACGACGACGACGATGATGACATTGATGATGATGATGAAAACCATACGGACAATAAAACGAAACGCTATTTGACGTTAAGGTTTTTGGACTCGTTTAGATTTATGGCCTGTAGTCTCGATAGTCTGGCTAAAAACTTGGAGAATCAGCAATTTGTTGAGACCAGAAGGACATTTTCCAATGATGAGGAGTTCAAGCTGGTGATGAGAAAAGGTGTTTTCCCATATGAGTATATAGATTCATACGAGAAATTGGAATCGACCGTGGAGCTGCCGTCGCAAGATAAATTCTTTAGCACGCTAACCGAAACTTCTATCAGTGAGGAGGATTACGAACACGCTAAGAAGGTGTGGAGGACCTTCCAATGTAGAAATTTAGCGGAATATTCCGACTTATACCTAAAAACGGACGTACTTCTTCTCACTGATGTTTTTGAAGCATTCAGAGCTGTCTGCATGAACATATATGGTTTGGAGACTTGTAACTTTATGACTCTCCCAGGGTTATCGTGGCAGGCCATGATGAAATACACAAAGGTAAAATATTCTTTATATTTCCGTTATATATTTTTATAATAAATTTCATGTTATTGTTCTAGGTAAGACTTGAACTACTGACAGATGTCGATATGCTGCATTTTATAAGAAAATCGATCAGAGGCGGAGTTTCCCAGTGTTCCCATCGCCATGCAGTAGCTAATAATAAGTATATGTCCGAACAAACAGCTGATAATGAATTTAGCCATTTGGTGTATAATGCTAATGAAGATCCACGATTCTTAATTTACTTAGACGCCAATAATTTATATGGGCTTTCTTTATCTCAATACTTGCCTCATTCTGAGTTTAAGTGGCTATCAGAGGAAGAGATAGCCGACTTTGACATTTTAACTCAGTGTAGTGATTTTGATAGTGAAATCGGGTATATTCTCGAGGTAGATATTAGTTATCCAAATGAGCTACATGATAAGCACGATGAATTGCCTTTCTGTCCGCAAAACATGGTTCCACCGAATGGTGTAAGCACGCAATCAAAATTAATTCCAAACCTATTTGATAAACAAAAATATGTTCTACATTATCGCAACGTTTTCCAGGCGATCAAACATGGTATTCAAGTCACAAAAATTCATCGAATTCTATCCTTTAAGCAGTCAGACTGGTTGAAAAGGTATATTGACTTGAACACCAAAAAACGGCAAGAGGCAAAAAACGACTTTGAGAAAAACTCATACAAATTAGCAAATAATGCAATTTTTGGGAAATGTATGGAGGCCGTGGAAAAGCGCGTTGATGTTAAACTCATCAACCGCTGGGAGAATGTGAAGCAGAAGAAAGGAGCTCAAGATCTAATCGCTAAACCCAACTTTCATAGCTTATCTATTTTCAATGAGAACTTCGTCGCCATTCAGATGAATAAGACGAAATGTAAATATGATAAACCTATCTATGTTGGGTTTAGCGTATTAGATATATCAAAAACAACAATGTACTCGTTTCACTATGAATTTATTAAAGAAAAATACGGAGATAAGGCAAAACTTTTATATTCAGACACTGACTCCTTGGTTTATGATATACAGTGTGAGGATATCTACAGCGATATCAAGGCAAATATTGAGAAATTCGATACATCCAATTACGCTCGAGACAATCCATACAACATCCCACTGGTAAATAAGGCGGTATTGGGTGTATTCAAGGATGAGAATGCTGGTGTTCCCATGCTTGAATTTGTCGGATTACGTTCAAAGTTGTATGATTTCGTTATAGGTCCCCGCACTGTAATTAAAAAAGCCAAAGGGGTGAAAAAATGTGTAGTTAAAAGACTTCAACATGAGACATACAAAGATTGTCTGCTGAAAAAAAAAATTATTTTATGTCGTCAAAGTGTATTTAAATCTATAAAACATATAATTCATACTTTGGCTATTAATAAAGTAGCTTTATCCCCCCATGATGATAAAAGATATATTTTACCTGATGGTATCAGTACACTAGCATGGGGTAGTTGTCACATTCCATAACTTTTTTTTTGTATACATATATAAATATAGTTTTCATTTATAATAGTTTGTAGGAACTTATACTTTTTTTAAAATTAACTGTTTATAAGATTCAGATATATATTTTATTTATAACTTATTAATGTAAACGCTTGTTCTTTTTTTTATTTTTTATATAACTTGGATATTTGTTTATATATTAATAGTTTGTAGGACCTTATACTTTTTTATTATAATTTTTCTCTCTGTAATTGTTTATATACATGTAAATTATTTTTTTTAATTAAAATTAACTGTTTGTAGGATTCAGATATATATTTTATTTATAACTTATTAATGTAATTTTTTATACGCTTGTTCTTTTTTTTATTTTTTATATAACTTGAATATTTGTTTATATATTATATTTTTTTTTTATATATTATTAAATATTTTAATCATATATTTTGTATTTAATTGTTTCTTCCCTCATCTTCATGTTTACATGAAAAAATTGAAAAAAAAAAAATAAATAAATAAAAAAAAAAGATGTACTCATATTAATTTATTTTAATACTATGAAACAGAAAAAAATATATTATAAAATTTAAACAAAATCAGCAGTATCGATCCATGAATTAAATTCACTAGAGAGTCCAAGCCATTTAACATATAATTTGTTTTTTCGACGACGTAAAATTTTCTCCACTAAATATACATCTGGGTTTTTAGCCTTTTGTAATTCTATTTCATAAAAACTACCTTTAATTGGCTGCTTATTCATATCTTCAAGTAAGTAAGTATGTGGGTTAGTTGTATTTACTTTGACAATCTTGAAGAGTTCCGTGGACCAATTAGCGGTATATCCTTTATCGAATATGCCTTTATATCTACTGATTCTAACAGCATCACCTACATGAAATTTAAATTTCAAAGGTACAACCTTTGGCTGATTATATGCCCTTATTTGTGTTTGTCTTGTAACATCTGCTGGCTTCATTCCTATTGTACGATGTTTAGTGTTGTTATATAATTTCGTAATTTCAGGTAAAATGTCAAGCCACTTGTATTTACCTCTGAGTGAGAATTTTTTATACAGCCAATTTTTTAGTGTCCGTATAACTCGTTCTACTATTGCTGCCTTCTTCGTGCTATAAGTAGAATAATGATTGATACCGTATTTTTCCATTAGTTTAGTAAAGTATTTATTGTAAAATTCAGTTCCTTGATCTGACTGTATATGTTTTGGTGCATAATCGGCATCTTTGAGAACCTCCTTCATTGCTTTTAATATTTCTCGAGCAGTTTTATTTTTAAGAGGGCGTGTCCACATATATTTAGAATAACAATCGATTACTACGAAAATATATCGATAACCTCTATTTTCACGAGCGTACGGTTGCATTTCAGCTAAATCGATTTGCCATAAATCGCCATAACCTTTGATTATAGTCTTCCTTCTTGTAAAATTTCGCCGGGCGGGTTTATGAAGTTCATCAACAACTTGTAGTTTTACATCACTAGCACTCATAGTTTTTTCTTCCCTTGAACACGCTGTTCGGGTACGTCCACCTTCACCACTGTAAGAGTTTCTGCAACTGAATGTTCTAATTTGCTTATTCTAGCTAATAAATTATTTTCAGAAACCTTAATTTCATTAATTTGTGCGTTAAGGTATCTCCTCATATCGCTAAGCATTTCAACAATTTTTCCATGTGTGAATTCACTATACGCGTTTAACTGTTTCCCCACAAATGTAGTGTATGATTGTTCAATTGTTTTATTGTGTTCAGCTGTGAATTTTTCCAATCCATCATTAATTTTATTAACTGTTTCTTGCATATGCTGATCAATATGCTCGTCTACATATAAGCATGTTGCTGCATCTCTAGGATCTTTCGGTTCACCAATTTTAGTTAAGCGTTTATATTGAATATCGAAATGATTGTCATTGGTAAGCTTAAAACCTATGCCTCGCTGACACACTACTACACTCGATGAAGGCCGTTTACTCCTACGTCCGAATTTATCGATGGTGTTGTTTATGCTAGCCATCTTGAATAACTGTTAGCATTTCAATAATATGTATATAATATATATTTGTAAATATACTATGCATACCTCAACAATGCATGCATGTATATGCATAAAATGAATTCCTCTCTGGATGTCTGTCCGTCTGTCCGTCTGTCCACCTGTGCCGGTCCATCTGTCCGCCTATGCCTGTCCGTCTGTGCGTGTGGGGCCGCGGTGGCTCGCAGGTTAGGTTAGGTCAGGTCAGGTTAGGTTAGGTTAGGTTAGGTCAGGTTAGGTTAGGTCAGGTTAGGTCAGGTTAGGTTAGGTTCCCCCTCTCAAAAAAAAAAAAAAAAAAAAAAGTCAGGTTGGGTTAGGTTAGGGTTTGCTAATATACTATGCCTTCCTCTTGTAATTCTGATATTAAACTTAATATTTCATTGTCATGTCCAGTATGTCCAGCCTGTTTTGAACTCCACAGTAAACGTAGGCGATCTACTAGCTCTTTAGGTTTATTCCAATATACGTAATCCACTGGTTTCTCGCTATATTGTTTTTTAGTAGGTAGCCCCAATCCCTTTCTGCTGGATCGCGTTCTGTATTGCATCAATGGTTTGATAATTTCGCGATATTTTCTCGAATTACTTGCATTATACCCTCGCCTACCATCATAATTCTTGTATGCTGCTTTCGTCAATTTCAACATCTCTCTATAAGTCTGTTTATTTTCATCACTAACACCTTCCATTCTAGTCATGCATGATGGCAAATTTAGAAATAATAACTCATACAATTCACGATTACCACGAAAAGTTCCAAGTCTTGTTTTAGCACGCCAAAACGAAATATTTTTAGATGGGAACCGTACTTCAGCATAGCCCATACGTAGATCTCCTGTTTCAGGATCCACTCGTACTCCATATACAGTGTCATATGAGGGGTCGCCGCTCCTTAAACTTTCAATATGTTTCATAACCATATTACTTATTTTCTCACTACTTTTTGTTAAAGGAGTTGATGTACCTGGTGTAGATATTGATGAAGATGAAGGTGGCGGTGTATCCATTAGGGACATCTGCAGAGGTACCCCATCGTCATCAGCTTTATCGGATTCAGATATAATCGAACTTTTACTAACGCTTCTCACTGGTGATATCCTCCCCATTGTCTGCGAACGTTGAATTTGTGAATTACTATCTGCTGCCTCAGATAATACTTTTAAAGGTGCTGTTATAGGTTCATAGATTTTTTCAAGTGCTTTCTTATCCTCAATGTTTCTATTTTTAATAGATTTGAACTTTTTTCTAACGGCATCTGTTGCCTCGATCAACTTACGTTTTAAGTTTATTTTTTCATTGTTCATATTGAACACATTATCATCCTCATTCTTAACTACAGCGCTCATTCTTGCGATACAGCTTCAACGTTATTCACTAAACAAATAAACTCTGCGAGCTATGTACTTTACACATATATGAAACTATCTAACCCCTTTCTATATCGTCCATCTTGCAATTCTCTATCCTTGTCAATTGTCAAGAACCCATATCGATCCTTCCAACATTCGGCACACATATTTTGAAATTCTTTGAATGTAACATCTGGTGCTACATGATCATGAAATATATGTAGGAGATTTTTCTCATCCAGTTTGAACATTATAATAAAGTTCGCATTGTCTCTTACCAATTGTTTACCAGCGCGCGAATATGTTTGGGCTAGATAAAAACAGTCGACATTTCTATGACGGCCCATACTAAAATATGATCTTATGATATTTTGTTTCTCACAAATAACATCATCGAAAATAAAAATGGAATCTGGTTTGGCTTCACATGGTTCCACTATCTCTGCATTATTGCTGAACGTGTAATATCCCAGTCCTTTAATCGGTGCTAACACATTGCGCAAATATTCATACTTGGGCTGATTTAATGACTTGGAATATATGTACACATTTGCAAATCGTAATCCGTGAGGATGGGTGAGTAACGTAATCATAACGTTCGTTTTTCCACAGTTCGACGAGCCAGTTATGATACAGCGAATGGTCGAGGGAAGTAGCGACCCATGACGCTGATTATCAGCAGCACTTATCCCACATCCAATCCGCTTATCTAAATTATCCACTATAAACTCTTCCTTCTGCTTCACTATCCGCATTGTGCAACGGTCTGAGACTATATATATAAATAAGCATTATACTTGCCTTATTTAAATGTCGACTATCGTGCGATACAGACATCATCCGTGCCAGCAGTCCAAAACTGGTGGAGGTTTTGTTAACTCACTGATAAATAAACTTCCATTCGAGCTACATTTACCTACATATCAGTATTGCGGTCCAGGAACCAAGTTACAGAAAAGATTAGCAAGAGGTGATACTGGCATAAACGCCCTTGATGTCGCTTGTAAAGTACATGACATAGCATACGAAAAGGATAAGGATTTGAGTGCAAGACATAAGGCAGATTATGAACTTGAACAGCGTGCCTGGGAGCGTGTTAAATCTAAAGACTCTAGTTTAAAAGAAAAGGCCGATGCTTGGTTAGTTACCAATATAATGAAGGCGAAACGTCACTTTGGTATGGGTTGTAAATCTGCATCAACAAGATCTAAAATTTTAAAACGCGATAAAAAAAAGAAAAGAATCAAGAAAGACAAGAATAATAAAATGGTTTCATTTAGAACTGGAATAGTTCGTCAAGCACGTGATGCTTTACAAAAAGCCGGTGGCGAACGATTCATCACCAAAGATATGCAGAAAGCAGCTGATATCGCACTACATGCTGCTAAAATATCGTTAAAAAATGTAGGAGGAAAACAGAAAATTCAAACACCGCGTGTAATTCCCATTCCAAAAGTGGGTGGAATTTTACCACTTTTACCCATTTTTGCGGGACTATCTGCTTTGGGAACGTTAGCAGGTGGAGCAGCAGGAGTAGCAAATGTTATCCATGATGTAAGAAGTGGAAGGGAGCAATTAACGGAGGCTCAGCGTCATAATAGAAATATGGAAGCTATTGCAATAGGCAAGACTGGGAAAGGAATACATTTGAAACCATATCGGAGTGGATTAGGCCTCTACCTCAAACCGTATCATAATTCAAAAAACTAATAAACGCCCTACCCCGCAGAGCTCTGTCAGATGCAGATCTTAATCATTACGCGTTTAAGGTAATGAAGATACCTTATTTTCGAGGTGTATTCATGCGTGATACCCTGCCTGCCTCAGGACCGCATCATAATGAATCAGCCATTATCAATTTGGATAGTGTACATGGTATGGGAACGCACTGGGTAGCATATAAAAAACATAGTTCTTTGGTTAATTATTATGATAGCTTTGGGGATTTACCACCACCTAAAGAACTAATATATTACCTTAACAGGGGACCGAGGGGCGACGTGGAAATATTATATAACTATGACCGCCAGCAGAATTTCAACACAGTTTGGTGTGGACATTTGTGTTTAAAGTTTCTATCAAGGAATGAGTCTGAATATAATACCTGAAATGGATCGTGAAAGCGTTAAAAGAATGGGACATTCTCTCATCGCATATTCTCGATTGCGTAGTCTCAAGAAAATGAGCCGACAGCAGCTAGCGGATATGCCAAAAGAAGTTATGATTGGATGCGCTCCAAATGAAATTGCCTTAGTGTGGGATAAACTACCAGAACATTTGCAGAATGATATTGATGTGTTAAAGTATCAATATTGCACAGAACATTTTGAGAATATTGATAATAAATCAAATGTGGATATTAATGATGGACCACCTTCTAAAAAAATATTTTGCTGCTATTGTAAGGTGAATGATGTGAAAATAATGTCTAGTAATGAGGCAGACATTTCATTACCTAGTCCACCGAAAAAGAGAAGGATAAACCCCCTTCACTGCTGCAGTCGCTAATAAAACCATAAAACCCTTGCAAATAATGTCAGTCATGTCGCATACGTTTACTATATCGAGTTTTTCGAGTGTGTTGAGCGCTGATTTCTATCCTCCAATTGAGCTGGACAGCACCGCTAAATATGGTTTGGGTTTATTAGGATTCTACTCCTATAATTCCATATTCAATGTAGATGAGAAGAATAACCAGTTTTCCTATAGAATTAACAGTAGAGCAGATCCCATACGTCATTGTTTACCACCAGGCGCATACGAAATTGATGAAATCCATAAAGTGATGCTGCAAGCATTAAAATCTAGCAAGAGTAAAGTTGGTATGCAAGAGGACGATGAAGAATTATTTTCATTGCGAGCAAATAATAACACATTAAAGTGTGAAATTCGATCAAAGTATGAAATTAACTTTGACCAGGAAAATTCTATAGGTAGACTTTTGGGATTTGAAGCGATACGTTTACAGGCGAATAAAATCCATGAGTCCACGCAGCCCGTTGATATCACGAAAGTTAGAATTATACGTGTGGATTGTAATATTGTACACGGAGCCTATTTGAATGGTGAGAAAGCGCATACTTTATTTGAGTTTGACATTGATGTCGAACCTGGCTATAAGTTATCGAAGGAGCCTCAAAACATTATTTATATGCCTGTCATACTAGCAGCCCACCAGTTTATCGAGAACATTACTCTCCGAATCCTGGACGATCACGGAGATTTGATAAATTTTCAAGGCGAGAAGATCATTGTGAAGCTAGAATTGAAAAAATTACTCTAATATTTTACTGCTTTGTCAATGGGTTTCCGTTATAATCATCAGTTGCGCCAGTCGCGACCTATACGTCATTTAAATGATATTGTTATAAATGATAAAACAAAAGATACTCGGTTCATTCCTGCTGCAAACGTTGTAGAGTATAGACTACCCCTTCAAGACTATATATTTCTCCAATCAATTGGTTTAAAAATTCGCAATTATTAAGAAAAGATCATGGCTGTCAGTACCACAAGTGAAAAAATAGAAGTATTTGATGAACCAGTATTTGACCATTCACTCGTTAGCCTACATGAGCATACTTATAAGCCATATGGATCACCGTTATATAGAAATTCAGATGAAGTACGTATTCCAGTAAATTTTCAAGATCTTATATTAGACATTTCCGACAGTTATATATATATCGAAGGAAAATTTACACCTGCTGATGTTACAAAATCCTGCAACCTTGCCAATAATGCTTTAGCATTTCTCTTTGATGAAATCCGTTATGAGATGGGAGGTGAACAGGTGGCTGTAGTGCGAAAGCCTGGTATAACTACTACATTGAAAACAATGACATCATTTGGTAAAGTACATTCACATCACCTTCTTACATCAGGTTGGGGTCTTACCGATACTAACCAGGACATTTTGGATTCCGACAGTCATGTTTTTAGTGGAAAGCTACCGCTTAAATATCTTATGGGTTTCGCTGAAGATTATACTAAAGGTATTTTGAATGTGAAACAAGAATTGATATTAATTATCGCTCGTTCTTATCAAGACTGTTATATCGGTGAAGTAGATGCTCAGATTGAAATTGACAAGATTGAGTGGAAGATCCGCCACATTGTACCTGAAGAGAAACAAAAATTGAAATTAATGACTCGTTTAAATAGAGGTGCTGCTAATTCTCATATTAAGATAGCCTATCGCATGTGGGACCTTTATGAATTGCCCGCTCTACGTGAGACATCTTCAGATATTTGGGCTATAAAAACCAGTTCTAGCTTAGAAAGACCTCGTTATGTTATAATTGGTTTTCAAAGTACCGTTAACTCTAATAATAGAGTGGAGGATTCAACAAAGTTCATTCATGCAGAAATTAGTAGTATTCGACTCTACCTCAATTCAGCAGTATTCCCATATGAACGATGGAATCTCGATTTCTCCAAGAAACTTCACGCTGCAGCTTACTATGCATATGAGAATTTTCAAAACAGTTACTATGGTAAGGAAATCAACGATCCGATGATGAGTATAGGAGAATTCTTAAAGAATCCATTATTTGTGATTGATTGCTGCCATCAATCTGATGCGGTGAAATCATCCACTGTGGACATTAAACTGGAATTTGAAACGCGCAAGAATAAATTTCCTAAAAATACTAAAGTTTATGCGCTCATTCTACATGATTCATGTATAACTTATAATGCATTAGATGGTTCTGTTTACAACGGATTATATTAATGCATCGGAACTCATTGTTTAGAGTAAGTTTTCGTATAGTAATTGTTACTATATGTAAGTGTTTATTATATTCTTAAATGTACACCTAATAAATAAATATAAAAATGTATTAGAAATGTATATATTAGTAAATAAAAATAAGTATTGAATAGTTTTGACTTTTTTTTCCACCTTAAACATGCTTTAAAGCGAATATATGTATAACTACCATATTGCAGTGGTAACAAAAAAATATTTTAAAATTATATTCCCTAAAAAATTGCACTGGCTCATATGTCATACACAGGTTTTTTTGTTTTATTTCAACCACCACATTGCAATGGTAGCAGAAAAATATGTTAAAATTATATTCCCTAAAAAATACACAAGTTCATGTTCACTAGACATGCGCAAGTTCTTATTTTACCTAAAAATACACCAGCTTATACGTCACACATCGAGCATGGCGGGCATGCGCAATGCAGAATGTGGAATGTGGAGCCAGAACTCTCCAAAAACACCTACTAGTGTGAGATTCCAACATTTTTTAACATATGAATTTCGAGATGCCGTTCAAAATTTACCTTTAGCCGTACAACAAGACCTCTATTTCCAACTAGATCACCAGACGTCACCTCTATGGATTTTCATTTTTGGGGTACCATTAAAAATAAAGTCAATAAAAATAGGCCACTAAATAGAGCGGAACTATGTTACAAAATTAGAGAAGCATGTAATGAAGTAACAGTTGAAGAATTAAGAAAAGTTGTTAAAAATAATAAGAGAATTGAAAAATGTATCAGAATTGATGGAGGACTAGTGGAGAAAGATTATATTTAATATTTACTTTTAAATTATATTTTTGTTTAAGTAATAATTTTAAGTGTTGTTTAAGTTACAATGACTTTACAAAAATAAAAGTTTAGTTATTCGATATTTTCTTTAACGAAAAAATGTGTCCTAATGCTTAATTAGCGTCATTATTACGCGACTACCAAGTTATGTAAATATCCGACAATAAATAACTCGAATAGTAGGGTTATTATTATTGAAATCTTAGATAGGATTTTTTTGTAAAGGAATTAATATTTTTAACAAAATTTGGTATACAGGGGATTTAAATCATGCCGAGCAAGATTCTGTAAAAACAAAAACCTCGTCTCAATCGCTAATATAAATTCCTAATTTTTGCCAATTTCTTTTGATCATAGTAGGTGAATTTAATTTGGAAAAATTTTTTTTTTTTAAATAACTTTTTAATCACAATCTGAAACAAAAGAAGTATACCAAATTTGATTTAAATCGATCAACAAATGACCGAGATATTGGGGTGTAGTAGTAAAAAGTGAGACACACTCTATTTTTTCTTTATTTGATTCAGCCTGAAATTTTGAGATCACTGATATTCACACTTACCAACTCCAATGTAATTCGACAAGTACTAAACAAAAAATAAGTAATTTTAAAGTATAATTCTAAAACAATGAAGTATTGTTTAGAAATGTTTATGTTATTTGCAAACAAAGAAGAAAATATCAGTGATGACAAAACTTCTTTAAATATGACCAAAAAATTTTTCAAGCAGGATTTAGTATTTGGTGTAACATTCTGAAGGTACCACTTACAGAAGTTCACACGCTGTAGGAAGTAATGCCTGCACTTTTAGAATATGGAAAAGATACAACAAAAAATCAACTAAAAGTCGTCAAACAATTTGATGACAATAATCAAAGCCCTAGCAATCTTCCTCGTACTCGTCTCAGGATGTTCGTCGATTTTCTGCAGACCCGCTTCCTCAATTTCGGCTGTTCTGACAGTTCGGGGTCTACCTTCCGAAGTACCTTTTTTTGGAAACTGCTAGTTTCACAAAGACGGCGATGAATAGTCGAAACGAATCGGCTATCTGGCAAGGCACGATTAGGATATCTTTTCTGATACATACTTCTGGCTTTTGTTTCATTACCATCTGCGAGACCATATACGTAATGCATTGTCGCCATTTTCGCATTCGTATAATTCACCATCCTGAGAGATATTCGAACAAAAACAGCGAAAAAATAAAATAAATTCAATGAAACACTAAAAATCGAAGAAATAATACGATAAGATAGTTTTTAACACCAACAACTTACTTTTTCTAATTTTGAATCATAAAGTGACACTTTTCAAAACTGACTTAAGTGTCAAAACGTCCTACTTTATATAACCAGTTATGAAAAGTAAAATTTTACGTAACTGGTGACGAAGAGTTCGTTATGTCATCAATTAGGAAAGATAAACAACTCTCAAAAAGAAAAATAAACAATGTTTATTCAACACCAAATGGAATACTGAGTCCATAAAGTGGAAGCTTTCGCTTCGCTCGTCCCGCAAATTTCACTCGTTACACAAAATAATGTCTTACGTAACTGGTTACATACATAGCTATTATGTCAACAAATATTGCTGTGAAAATAATGTTTGAAAAAACGTCATTTATTCCAGGATAACTAGATTTATGTGTTCAAAAATTATGTGCGGTCACATTGAAATTTACAGGTTAGTTTTACAAATTGATTTATTTTCTGCGAAACTTAATAATGTAACTTAAGGTGGTTCCGCTCCAATACATATGTCATATTTATTTGAATAGAATGGTTCAAAAAATTTAAAATTTCTACCTTTATAGGGTATCAGAGCTGTTGAAAGTACCCAATGAAAGTACTTGAAGTACCAAATACCAAGTACCTGACAAAGTACTTGCTGCTCCAATTCCCAAGTACTATGACCTGAAGCAAAGTAATTCAAATACCAAATACTTGTCGAAAGTACTTCAAGTAAATCGCAAGTACCGTATTTCAAATATTTCAGATTATTTGAAGTACTTCACTAGGTACTTCAAATCTAAAAGTAGTTCAATTACTCTAAAGTATTTCAAATACTCAAGTATTTCAAGTACTTCAACATATTTCAAATGCTCCACAGTTCTTCCAATACCCATAATAAATTTTATTTTTTAAGTTTTTCTCTTCATAATTTGTTATTATTATTATTATTTATTAACAGCTTTCTTTAACTCAGCATCATTCAAAAACAATAGAAAAATTAATTTATTATTATATAAATTTAAAAACCAATAAAAATAAATATTGCTCCGGTCGATTTCCCTTCAAATGTCAGGAAAGTAATAAAGAAAATCAACTTATACACTATCGGAAAATGTTCGCTTTGGTATGGGCAATAAGAGCAAGCGAGAGTAAAGCAACTATTCTATTCTTTTTTATCATATAACACATCCTACAATCGTGCCACCTGCTTTCCCCACCACATGTGCGTGGGCAGCCTGTCTGTGGAATTTCAATTTGTTTCCGCCTTGATGCTTGATGAATCGTGTCACTATTTGCTCCTATGCTAGAGCTCTGATAGACGCCTTTATTGTGGGCGGTCGGTTAAGTCGTTGGAACTATGCAACACCTAAGCCAGGACTTTCCGATACAGTATATAAAACATAGTAATAATTTTAGGTAAGTACAAGTACAAATAATAAAATTGAGATCTATCTATTTCCATTAGCTTTCAACAGCACCCAATTTTCGAAATTTCCATTAGTTAATGCATTTCTTCTAGGAGCATTTATAATTTCAGTAAATAAAAAGAGTCTTTCTACAGCTGATGATGCAAGGCATGTATTAAACCGATAAAAAACTGTTTTTACTGAGAAGCAAGTTGGGTGTCAGAGTCATTTAAGTATTGAAAAATTTTTAATTCAATTCTTTTTTTATCACTGGCTTTTATACTGTGTGTTTCACTTGAAATGGTAACAGCCCAATAACTTTTTATTTTTTTCCGATTTGAATCAAATTTTACTTAAGTATGGAACCAATTAGGATCTACTTATGACCAGAAAAGCATTCGCCTTCTACAAATGCAAAGCCACCTGCAGTACCAATATATGCGGGGAAAATAAAAAAATCATATTAGGCATATTTTTATCGGAAAATTTTGTTAATTAAACTTGTTCAGAATTGTCCAAAAACCGTAAGTCCAAAATGTAATCAAAATAAAAAAATGTATACATTTTGATTAATATAATGTCCAATATATATTTACACCATTTGAGAAGCCATAAAAAAAGCTTTTTAATTATATACATGGTATTTATCGTAAAAAAAAATTGTCTAATTTACTATAAATTTACAATTTATCAAATTATCCATGGAAAACAAAAGTATGTAAATTAAAATTACAATATGTTAGTTCTGTCAAGATACATGTTAGTATCAAATTTTACTTTATTTTAAACAAAATGGAGAATTTCAATAATTGATATATATTTTTTCTACTCCCTTATGTAAATTTACTGTTTTCTGTACAGTCTGTAGAATGGATAAGTAGGCAATTCCAGGTAACTGAACGGATATATTTCATATCAGTTCTAAGATGGATATGAAATGAAACGGACCAATCACAGTTCGTGTATTAAGTACATATGCAACTATTCATTTTAAAATCAAATTAGTGCGTAAGCTGTCAAAGTAACTGTCAGTGTGTATTTGTGTAATATATTAATGTTTAATAAATATTGTAGTTTTTTAAGCTGGTCGTAGAAAAAGTATGCTGTACATACAACTCGAGTGGATTATCCATATCACACTCAAAAGATTTGAGCACTCCGCCTACGGCGTCGTGCTCAAACTTCTTTATCGTGCGATATGGATATCAAATCCACTCTTGTTGCACAAACTACTATTTCGGACTACCATGACTTAATGTAAGAAAATATAAAACTTATAATATCTACTATAGTTTTTAAGAAAAATTCCATACGTCATATATCATTGAAAAAGGTTTTTCTATGGCCTTTCTAATGGTGTAAAAATATTTGGGGTATTCCGTTTAAAAAAAACCAAAGTAAAGCTCGTATCTCAGAAATTTGACTTTTAATTGTTTTTCTGAAATGATTTTTGGAAAATAAACGTGATTTCTCATAACTTTTATTTTTAAACGTTTTTACGTAACTCCAAAAATAACGAAGTTAAATGAGGTTCTAACGTTCGCGTGACCACCCTGTACAGTTGACTATAATAAGGAACTTTAGTCTAGTTAAAATAAAAAACACATTCTTAAATAAATTAATGTTCTGATACTTAGTACATACTAATAATAATATTTTTTTGTTTTTATGTGCCTTTGCTATTTTTCAAAAAGTTTACCGTCCCTGGATTTTGCCGCCCTGGGCTATAGCCTCTATAGCCAACCCCCTAAATCTCCCACTGCCCACATAATGTTAACACTGATTACTGAATAAAAACAGCTATGCCGTAACAATTCTTTAGTGAAATTTGTTTTTTAAAATATCTAAAACATGGAACTACAAGGACTTCAAATACTTTTAACTAATTTAAATATCAAAAAACATATTTCAAATACTATAAATTGTTAAGTCTAGTACTTCAAATACCGGGACAGTACTTGAAATACCGGAGAGTATTTGAAATACCAAGCAAAGTAATTCAAATACCAGTATTTCTGAAAACCAAATCCCAAATCCAAATACTCGAAGCAAAGTATTTCAAATACCAAGTACCAAATACTAAGAATCGAAAGGATTTCAAGCAAAGTACTTCAAATACTGAAAGTATTTGAAATACTTTTTTCAATTACTTTTATTTGAAGTACTCCAGCTCTGTAGGGTATTCACATTTTTTACAGGATTTTGACAGCTGTCATGTGTCAAAAATAAGCTGGATTGCAATATTCGCAGTTCTTCATTAAGGTGCTCAGTATTACGAAAATTTTGAGCCCAAATAGATTAATTTTGGTGGAATTACAAAGCAGGAGTCGAATTTTGACCTAAAAAACTCGTAACTGCCACACTGTGCGGCTTATATGCTAATATATTAATTTTGCGAAAAAGAAATTAAAGACGTACGTAAACAACATTCAAGTTAGAAATTGAATAATCAAAAAGTAAACTCCAGAACGTTGGCAATGATTTTTCGTTATTTTTGGAAATCGTCGGGGAGCGGTACGAATTATATTAATTAATCTATTTATGAAAAAAAAAGGACACAATTTTAGTAAATTTAAGTTAATTTATGAACTTCACAGCCAACTTAATTCTGATGAAATATGTAGCACTCTTCTTCCGCTTTGAACTGTTTGTGCTATCCAGGTGTCTCTTTTATCCAATGTCAAAATCAAAGTCAGATATTGTTACCAGATATCTAGTCCTTTCTATAGTTAACCCTTGTTTACATCTTCATTGCCTTAATCGACCAACTCACTTCCATTGTTCAAGAATATCAAGTAAATTCACCTCATTAGTGAGCTTAGTGATATTATGTACCCAGAAACAAGCTATTCAAACGAGACATATTTTGTTGAAAGGGAGCGTAACTAAAGCAAAGGTGTAAATTCATATTCGTCATATTTTTATCTTTGTCACGAGTTTCCGACAATGAACATTTATACAGAGAGATCAACAAAAAGTCAAGGCAGCCATGAATTTTTATAAAAATTATTAATGAAATCATGTACAGAAAGTTGAGCTGAGAAGATTCTACATAAATAAAAACAGTACATAGTAACTAACGAGCGTTTCACCAACCAAGCTGGCATAATTAAAATTGAAAACACATCGGAATATTGAATATTATTATGTAAAGGGGACGACATTTCTGCGGAGGCAGATCATAACACCTAACACTAAGATTGACCTGATATTCTGACGGTAAGCGAGATCGGTTCCAGGATATGAGGAAACACTGAAGACAGGGGGCCACTATTCCGGAAGGGTTTTAGCTCGGTTAGAGTCCAGCACTACTCAGCGTGATAGATCCAAGGCGCTGGGTGTCCTCCCCCCCCACCCCGCACAAAAAAGGCATTTCTATTTAATTTTAGTTGCCACAGTGATAATTATTTTGTTTAGCCATTGAAAGGTGTGTTTAACTTGTTCCTAGCCTATATATTCCAGACAGCATTGGCTTAGGAATTGGGAGTTGTCTACTATATGTGGTGTGTTTATGTTATGTTTATATTATTATATTTCTACATATACAGGGTGCGCCACTTAAAACTCCCCAGACTTGTAACTTTTTTATTTTTGAAGCGATGTACCATTAAAAAAATTTTTTTTTTTAAAATTGTTAATAAAGGAAACTTAATTTCTTTGAATATTTTTTTACCTCACCTTGTACATGAAATGTGTTAATGTTTTCTTATAAAGGATTAATCAGCTTCAATTTATGTTATTAAAATAAAAAATTTTAAAAAATAAAAATTTTGCAATGTCCAATTATTTAGGACATTTTAATAAAGTTTGTTTTTAAAAATATTTATTTCTTTTGCTTCTTGTTGCTGCTTAGTTACGTTGAGTCTTGTTTGTGATGTCTTTTACAAATAAAGCATAAAATTATTATTTACATTTTTTCAGTTATTTAAGAAAAAATCAGTTTGGAATCGGAAGGAGTGTTTTTAATTTCTTTCTCTAAAACCAAAAAGAATTTCGACTATAATGTAATAACATAAATTGAACCTAATTAAACCCTTTATAAGAAAAGGATGAGGTAACAAAATATTCAAGGAAATTAAGTTTTCTTTCTTAACAATGTTTTCAAAGTTTTTTTTTTAAATCACTCTGTACACATGGTTAAATGCTTAAAAAATATCTACAATTTGATGTGCCCAACATGGTCGTCGCTTAAAAAAATAAGAAAGTTACAAGCCTGGAGAGTTTTAAGTGGCGCACCCTGTATAATACAACATTACATTCTACAAATTTCGTTAATAATAAGCAATAAGCTAGAGAAAAAAATTATAGATAAAATTTAAAAGCACGTAAGGTTCTATTTGCGGAAAATATTTCACGAAACAAAACATGACATATGTCAAAATATTACCGTGGTAAATATGTCGATGCGTCGATAATTTACCAGTAATAATGACATTTGATTAGTGCAATGTTGTCAAAAAACGAGCTTTCATCGTCTGTTACGATAATGAATGAAATAATCCCATTTATTCCTTTTATCGTGAACTTACTGTAGGATATAAAATGACTTATTTTTTCTGTTATTGCCCCATGATTTAAAAGAATCGGTCTAGTCCTTGAGCCTTTTCACTCATTTGGGAAAGTTCTAATATAAATTTGTATTAAAAGCAATTTTAGAATGTTAGCAGGACATATATTGTTCCTAATTTAATTAGATTTTGTTTACTCTGTATTCAATATTGTTATCGAT
Organism: Rutpela maculata; assembly: GCA_936432065.2. Lineage (NCBI taxonomy): Eukaryota > Metazoa > Arthropoda > Insecta > Coleoptera > Cerambycidae > Rutpela > Rutpela maculata. The sequence goes on along the minus strand of OW386293.2, from coordinate 121,100,145 downwards.
TCATTCTACCTAGTGTATTTACTCTTCTTCCACATGTCCTTAATATACGCTGGAAATAAATATTTGTGTGATGTTCATTACTAAATTAGTTTTAACCGAGGCGCTTTTACCACGTGATTTTGTGCTTTCATGACAAAAAAAATGACAAGAGCACTCAACAAGCCCGCAGTTTCATTAAACGATCAAATACCTTGCATAAAAACGTGTGTATGATACAGGGTGGACCATTAATAATAGGCCATAGTTCAAGCCCAAGTAACAATTTAAGTTTTATCACAATCTTCAAGAGCTATATAACAAAACTGATCGTAAAACTGTTTATACTAGATAACCTCTTACAAGCTACAATAATCCCGGCATAAAACCAAATAAAATTATATAAAAAAATAATATAAAAAGCTTTTTTTTTGAAAAAATTGTGCCAAAAAGTAAAAATATTTTTTTTTAATTCATACACCTGGAAACCAAAATCTTTGGGGACGGTCATATACCGAGATTGCATAGTTACTTTGCTCAATTGACCGCCCCTAAAGCTTTTGGTTTCCAGGTGTATGAATTTTAAAAAAATTATTTTTATTTTTTAGTAGTTTTTTGCAAATAAAAGCTTTTTCTTAAAAAATTTTTTTTATATAATTTTATTTGTTACTTTTTAGTCTACTTATTTTACAGACAAACAGACAAACAAAACCCTTTCATTTGATACCCATGGCAAGAGAGTCGTGAAGAAAAAGATAATTTGCCATCCTAGGGCGTCCGCCATATTGGATTTAGAATGACGTCACATAGTTTATCGTATTTTACTCGTCAAACACTCTTTCATTTCATACACATATCAAGGGGGTTGTGAAGAAAAAGGCGATCCGCCATCTTGGAACGTCCGCAATATTGGATTTAGAATGACGTCACATAATTTATCGTATTTTACTCATTTACCCTTTTATCTGATATCCATATCAAAGAGGTTGTGAAGAGAAAGGCGATCCGCCATCTTGGGACGTCCGCCATATTGGATTTAGACCAATAATGGCTATACTATGTTGCATTGTCACCGGACTTATACACGTGTGCCAAATTTCAAAGCTCTAGCTTAATTAGAACTAGTCGAAATTCAGCTTGTAAGATTTAACCTAAACAAACAAACTAACATAAAAACATTGCAAGTTAAATAAAAGCTTTTAAAAGACCTTTTATAAAGGTTAAAAATATCTTCCTTAAAACTATCCATAAAACCAACAGTACTTTAGAACCCTAAGCCTGCTTTGAGAACATCATAAATAATTGTCTTTAATAATTCTTTGTCGAAAACTTGTTGCACTTAAAATGTCTAAATCAGAAAATGTCGCCAGGTAATAAAATATGTCTGCCTTGATTGAAATATCTGCATATGCTAACGTTTTAAAATTTGATATTAATAAACAACCCAGTATTAAAAAATTGTCAACGCAGACCACTTTATTGACAAAGTATATCAAAAAACTTTAAAAAAAATCAGCTTATTAATTACTATTTACAATGAATAAAAAAAAATAGTAACCCTGGTTTTAGCTTACTCAGTATGATTTTGGGCTTTTTAGGGGTTTATATGACATATTAACACATTTTAGATAGTTGCAGGCTAAGGGCCAGTTTTACAATATCGGATTAAACCGCGGAGTGCGGATTAAACTACGGCCTTGAAAAAACGTCTGTTTTAGAATGTCGTTAATTTTGTTTTTATATGTAATAGGATGGATATAATCGAAATATTTGATTAGTTATTATTTATTTATTATTATTTACTGTCTAATGACGACGAAGAAATTATATTAATGTAATAGAAGGTGTTCGAAGTTCTAAGTTTAAACTGCACAGTTTAATCTAACATTATAATACTGGCCCTAAATGTAAACAGTAAGAATAAGAAAAATATAACTAAACACTGGTGCCCCAACTTTGTTCAACATGTCTGCCATAGTTAACAGAAAAAAACATAGCTGAAAAATTAATAAAACCGTTTATTTTAATAGAATACCCTATTAAGTGTTTGTGGCTTTAGGAAATATTTTTATAAAATAAAAGGTTTTGTTAAATTTCAATTGCTCCACTTTATTACTATTTTAAAGCCTGTAAGACTTTACCCAGCCTTACTACTCTTCTTTAAAACTCTCAAGATTTGTCTCCGACAATTTCTAATCCAAATGTACTTAGCTTAGCATAAGCATAACATAACATAACATAACATAACCTAAAAAACATTATTTATTTCGTGTGTTTTTGAGTGTGCGATCATAATTTTCCAAAGGATTTATAAGTACTTTATAAAAACCAAAAAGTTTTAACGTAGCTTAAGGGTTATTAATTTTATTGCTTGATCATAAGGAGTACTTAAAGACTATATTTTAAAACTCCCATAAAACCTAAAGATTTATAGATGTCTACCACAAAACTTAAAATATTTAAAATCCACCATAAAACTTAATGAGTTTATTGTGGTTTTGAATAATGCAGCAATTAAGTGGCTATAAAACCAATAGGTCTTAAAGAGCAGAGGTTTAACAAATTGCTTTAAAGATAACTTGAAGCCTGCTTTGAGAACATAAGTACATATTATCTGCAGATAAATTGGTATGCACAAAAGAAATAATAAAACCCAGTTTGATTTATTTACCTTCTTAAATCTGTGATAAAACCCGATAAATGCTTGTTGGCATTTAAATTGTTACTTGGGAGGGTAGATTCTTTGGATCAAAATATGATAGTATAACCAAAAATGCTTTAGTAAATTGTTGGGGAAAAAGATACAGGATGTTAAAACGCTGTACCATGGCCAGTCTTCTTCACGTTATTTCCACTGCCATCGAACTTACCCATACCGGGGCCGCGTACAGGAGAATGGAGTGCGCCACGCTGCACAGCATCCTCCTCTTGCTAGCCTTCGATCCGCTGGTGTTATGCATCAGCCTGCCTATGGCCGTTCCCACTCGCCCAGCTTTTTCGACCATCTTTGTCACATGCACCCTGTATCTCAATTTCGAATCAAGCCATATGCCCAGCTTGCTCAAAATCTATGCAAGTGTAAACAATTATAACGACTGTGCTAATTTACAAACTGCAATTAATAACGTTTCTGTGAGGTGTTCCAACAATTTCCTTAAGCTAAATATTGCTAAATGCAAGATAATGACATTCACTCGTGGGCGAAACTCCATAAAATGTGATTATCATATTAAAAATTTTCCCTCGAACGTTGTTCCGAATTTAAGGATCTTGGACATCTTGGTGTTACATTTGACTGTCAGCTAAGTTTCTCTAATCATATTAATCAAATGACCAAATCAGCTTCTAAGTTACTCGGGTTCTTTGTTAGAAACTGGAGCTGTTTTTCAAATATTGAGAGCTTAAAATTATATTTTACATATATTCTATCGAAGCTAGAGTATGCGGCACTCATATGGTTTCCTATATACCAGAACTCCATTTTATTAATTGAATCTATGGAAAGGAAATTTCTTAAGTTTGAGTTTTTTTAAATTAAATGGTTTTTTCCTCCGCAAGGCACTGACAATGCACTTTATTTGACGTTTCATATAATCTCACCAAGCAAAAGAGTGAACTGCATTGCCCTTTCTTTTGTGTACAATATTGCAAATAATATTATTGACTGTCCGCCCCTTGTTAATAAGCCTTGTTTTCTGGTTCCTTGCATGAACTCACGTGAAAATTACTGTTTTTATTGTCCTTTTGGTCGAACTAACCTGATGCGCAAATTACCAATTTTTAATGCCTGTAATATATTTAATTCTATATTTGGCATCTGTCATTATACATCTGACATATATGTCAGCTTAGATAGGATAATACACTTATATCTTACAAGAAATCCGTAAAAGTCATACTCCATCATACCATGTTTTTTTCTTTTTTTTTTTCTTTACACTTTTGTATTTCTTTTATTATTATTATTATATTTGTATTGTAGTTTTATAATTTCTTATTATTGTTTCTATTTCAATTCATGTACACTGTACACCATGTTTCCTGTAAGTGGTTATTTATACCTGTTGAAAATAAATGTGAATTTATTTATTTATAAAACTAAAACGAATTCGCAAATAAGATAAAATAATACATCTGAGTTGTAAATCTAATGTGTCATGTTTTCTTTGGGTTGTATCGTAAAAAATATAGAAAGAGGCCTGGTTACTTCACTGAATTCTTTGTTGGAAGGTAGTCGTGACATCCGGCTGCTTTCCGGCTTTAATAAAAATGTCACTTTTACTTGTAAACCCGTTCGCTTTCAAAGAAAAGGCAGACAAGCATGCAAAAGGAGTTCTAATGAAACTAACATATACAGAAAAATGATCTAGGAAAGTCAATTTTTACTTTGTCTATAATATGCAAAATATTTCACCTTCACATAAACAATGTCATTTTGTTTATTTCAAGTGTCTGATTTACACCAGAATTGTCTTTAATATTATTTAAAACTTATTATTTACAGAGGAATTTATTCTAAACATTTTTTTTCATGCCGTATTCGGGAATAAAAATGTGTCTGTAACATCAAGTAATACGTATTGACTAGGTAAATATGCAGCACATAAAGCTAATTTAATACTCCAATTATCAAAATGGAAGAAGCTCTCATAGCAAGAAATCTAAAAACAAATTAACTACTGGTCCTGATGGAATTCTATCTTTTCTACTAAGAGACTGCGCCGTTATCTTCGCTTTACCGCTGACTTCCATCTTCAATCTAGCTCTTCAAACAGAAACATTTTCTCAAATTTGGTGTAGGTCAAAAATTTGGTGACAAGAATGCAATTGAGAACTATAGACCTATAGTTATCCTCTGTAACTTTGGCAAGCTCTTTGAGGTTATCTTATATGATATCTTTTCTTTTCATACGAAATCTCAAATATCAGTTCATCAGCATGGTTTCTTAGCTGGTAGATCAACACTAATCTTGCAAGTATTACCAATTATCTTGCTACATCACTTGATCAAGGTGGTCAGGTTGATGTAGCTCTGACGTCTCCAAAGCTTTTGAAATGCTAGATCATGGTATCTTATTGAAAAAATTATCAACCTTTGGACTAACCACGCACTTTATCATTTATTTCTGTTCATACCTGTCAAATAGGTTTCACATCTTTTCAAGTGTCGGAAACATCGGGAGTACCACAGGGCTCAGTTCTTGGACCCATACTCTTCATATTATTCATTAATGATATTTGTCAGGACATTGAAACATCTAATGCTCGTCTATATGCCGATGACTTCAAGTTATTTACCTCGATTAGGTCAATAAACGATTGTAATAAATTACGGCAAGATTTCACAAAAATTAATAATTGGTGTAATACTAATAAGTTACCGTTGAATATATCGAAATGTAATACCATGTCCTTCACAAGGAAAACTAATTCAATAACTTTTTCTTATAATATAGGAGGTGAAGCCATTACCAAATGCTCCGAATTCAAGGACTTGGGTGTTGCCTTTGATTCTACACTAACTTTTATTCGTCATATCAATTACATTATAGCTAATTTCAATAAGAATCTGGGTTTTATTATGAGAAACTCAAGGCACTGTTTCAACAATTACTTTTCTGTTTAATGCATTTGTCAGGTCTAAACTAGAATGTTGTTGTCTGAAGCCCCAACTAGGAAACTCATTTCTAACTTAGAAAAAGTTCAGAGGAAGCATGCGAAATACCTTTCTTGTAGGTCTGATGGTGTTTATCCAGCTGTTGGTACACTGCAGTTTGAATTTTTAGCTAGATTTAACTTAAATGAACTAGCTTTATGACTAGCATACTTTGCTCTACTCTTTTTACATAAACTTTTAACCAACAGTCCTGAGCTTTTAAACCAAATTTACTTCAATATACCCTCTTTTCAAACTCGATCATATTCTTTATTTTATTTACCGACTCCATGTACTAATTTAATAAAGTTCTCACCTGTTTACTCTACGTGCTCACAGTTTATCCAATATCAGGCGAACTTAGATCTTTTTAAGTATAATATTTGTAATAATAGGAAATGCATTTTAGGTAATTAAGTTATATAATAGGATTGTATTTGAGATTGTCTTTATATAGAGATAAATTTTTGTTTTTATCATTTGTATCTTCCTGCCCTTTAATTGAATTTTTTCTGTCTGGGCAGTTGTACTTTTAAATAAATAAATAAATAAGTTCATTTACCCTCGAGTCTACATGTGTCTGGAAATACATCCTTTCCGGAGAACAATTTAGACACATTCTGAATCATGCGATATTATTGGCTTTTCACCTCTCATACATAAAGGCGTTTGACAGGATTTTTATAACATTTTCACATTTTGAGATTATCCGAACGACATCTTCTACCCGAAGTAAGTAAACGCTGGGTAAATATTTAACGTTATTATTAAAAAATCTGAAGTACCTCCTCTGAAAGTAAACATCAGTCTTATTAGATGAGGTTCAATCTGTCCACATAACTTTCTGAATCGATGGAGGATGTGCCACTGTTCAAGTTACTTTACGGAGTCTATACACATGAGATTTTCTATAAAGAAATTCCGCTTCAGAGCCCTTGAAATACCAAATGCCGATATTAGGGAGTGTTCTGGTAAGTTAGTTTAATATTGGACGATCTAACGCTCACAAACGATCTATTCGGAGAAGCAAATGAAGGAAAATATGATTATTATCGTTTTCCAATGTCTGTTATAATCTCCGATTAAAGAACTTATATCTAGATACATAACAGGCTATCTTTTCACTATATACCTTGTTTGCTCCTAACATAGTAACATTATATGTCCATTAAAATGGATAGATGAACATCACATCCCATAGGCAACAGTGGCGTTGTGTGTGTAGAAAATGTGTAGAATGGTAAATATTTTCATTAAAATGAATTATTGCAATTCCTGCATTACCGGCTCTTTATATAACGTGATGTAGGCATACGATATTACAGTAAGATAAAACAGTAAGATAAATATGTATTGAAAGGATATTAAAATTTAATTGCTATTTACTTTATAACTGTAAACTGAACTTCATCATGTTACGACTATGGAACGATCGATTTTCTTCTTTTCTAAACTGCTTTCTGCAAACGGCACAGCACTACACTATTTATTTGCACAAAATATATTGTCACTAAACTGTGTAAATATGAATAGAGAATATTATTTAGGTATTAAGCAAATCACAACTTAAAATAAAATTACTTTTTCACCAGTTTTTGGTCGGAGAACACGAAAAACATTTATTGACATTAATGGCCGAACTGTCAACTGTGATTATGATAATCGAACTGAAGCCGATCGTGCACGAGCGGCCGCGAATACGCCGATGGGCCAATCAGCAACTTATGGGAAGAAGTGCCTTAGATTGTGAGTCTTTCAGCGACAAATAAATCAATGCCATTATGTATCTAGATATAAGTTCTTTAATCGGAGGTTATAATGGATAAATACTATGAGGATTTCTAGAAATTTCAGTAATGTCGAGGAAACATTTTCAGTCAAACCACATCAAAATGAACAAATGCGGTTTATCGAGTGTACTATCAAGTTCAAGTGGCTCGGAAAATATAACGATCCAGAAGAATGGGGCTGGAAAAAATCTTCACGCATATTTATGCCTGTGCAGAATGCAAAAGCTCCAGCACCTCCTGAGCTACTGAAGATAATCTTTTGTCGTTTCAAAGGCAACTGTAATGCAGCTTTTAGGTGTCGCAAGGCTGGATTGAAATGTTCCACAGTATTCGAAAATTGTTTTGGGGAGACCTATAGCAATGTAATGGAAATTTCAAAATTAATAGATGAAGACGAGATGGAAGACGAATTTCCAACTTTGACGCCATTGCATTCTGCATTCATTCCTCAGCAGTTCGAAATACACTCAGCAATTGATCATGAGCTACAGCCAGGCCCTTCAAAAGGACAAAAAATGGAGTAAACAAACAACAACACTTCGTGGATTAGGCCTATTGGAGGTACCACGTAAAAAAAAGGCGCCGCCAAACTCTACCTCAATGGTGGTGTGGATATGATTTGTAAAGTAATTATGTAAAACAATAAAATAATATTAAATTTGTTACTCACAAATGATCTGTTACCTTGATTCCTTCCCAGCGTTGTAAAACCCTTCAGAACTAAGGAAATTGAAGAAAGGATAAATGAATATTATTGGTTATGAAATTCTCTACGAAAAACGTGATGTATTTTTTTGTTAAAATTGTAGAAAAAAAAGTTTTAGCGCTTAAAAGAAAATTTGTTGACAAATTTCTATTATTTCTAAGGGTTATAACTTTTTAATTATTCAATTTAGTTTAGTTTCTCTAGTAAAATTTAGTCCAGACGACAGAGAACATTTTATAGTGAAATCCACAAAAACTTGCAAACTGAATAATTTTTTTTTTTAATGAATTCGTGAAAGTGACTGGAATAATATCCTGAAAAGTTTATATTCCGCTTGGATGCAGAACATAAAAAAAAAGTGAAAAAAAATTTTTTTTCATCCATTTTTTCAAAATTTTTAAATTAAGTCAGCGTAGAAAAAAACAAAAAACACAGGTAGATAGACCACGTATTTCTGAACAAAAAATGTTCTAATAAAATTTATCGCTAAAGCCACGGTATTCCTGGAAAAAAATAGTAAAGTAACGGTACAAGAAACGGTATACACACACACACATACATATACACGCACACACACAATTACAGACACCAAGACATTTTTATTCGATATTTGAGTTCAGTCTGCTATGAAACGTATATTTGTACAAGAAATTTTTTTCCACGATGATTATTATTTTTTTTTTTCAATAATAAAGTAGGAATACAGTTAAAATATATTCAATCCATTACTGAACCATAACAGATACGACAAAAAATTAATAGAAACATTATTGTAGAAAATTTAGTCAGCTTTAATTTTGCATATAGCCACTTTTTGATTATGGCTAACCTTTTCGAGATATGAGCGAAAAACCAAAAACCGACACTTTCTTCGCGCCCCCTTGTAACCCCCGCACCTCCTATGTTCGGGGACTTTTATTATGTTTACCCCCTAAATAGTCCAACCTCAAGTCAAAAATTGTGATCTAGGCATTTTCCTCTAGACCCCCTTATTGGAGCTATACAGTGAAACACTGCTCAAACGATATTTTTATTAACGCTGTTTGTTAATTTTATTGCATTTTTTATAATATATTTCATATTTATATCTCATAGAAAGGTACGTTGTAAGGTAATTCAACTGAGAACATAAAATTTACAGTTAATACGTTAAAATATAAATAATATTATTTTTACGATTAGGACGAATTCGTAACTTGAATTCGTAATAAAATCAAGCATAAAACGGACAGTAAAAAAGTTACGATTAATAAAATTCAGATTTGCAGAACTAATAAAGTAAGGCAACTATTTTATATTTTATTGACGTAGGTTTTACGCTGTCACACATTTAATAAGAGGATGGATGATATGGTGAGTATATTATAAAAATTATAAGAAATTCACCTGGTGGTGGTGTGAGAGCGAATCCTTGCATTTGGGAAAATTTATTCAACCGGATTCAAATCTGGTCAAGAAGAAGGCGTAGTGAATGAGTCATTTTTATAGAGTGCAAAAAAAGTACTAATTTCAAAAATACGTTTTGCACCGACTTTCGATAGGAAGTTATAATAATATCCTGTTGTTTGTGAAAAATTATCAATCATTATTATAAATCGAGAACTAAATCTTTAATTGATATCACCTGCGATTCCGCCAAATCTTCGAATATTCTCCCAATATAAAAAATTGTTCACCTTATAGTATATGTAGCTTAATAAATTTAGTGTGGGACCACCGCCGGACCATAGCCTTCAGTTTGCAGCAGGTGTGACAGAAATCGCTTAAGCTACGACAGAGTCGGTTAAAAGTTAAAAGAATATGCACGTAAAAAGGATGACGAAAAGCAAATGACATTTAAAGACATATTTCAAGAAGTAACACCAAATTTTAAATATAAGCTAAGTACTCGGGAACTGAGAAAAACATTATCTGAGATGAAAAAACAGAGTTATATAGAGTCATGCGGTAGTTTGGACCGCAAGTAATATTTTTGTTTTAACTTTTCTTTAGTAATTTTTCAAAATCAATGTTTATCTTTCACTAAAGCACATATTGGATTTTAAAAATTCGTTATGTATGTTTTGGTGCATATTATAATTATTCTTTTGTAACGCCATATCCTAAAATGACATTTATTTGACAGTTGCAATGAATTAAAACAATGTCATTATTGAAAAGTGTAAAATAAAGAAAAAAAAGTGAAATAATAGTATATTATCCAACAAGCGGTAATGTAGGTAATAACTCACGCAGATGAAGTTTCCACTACGAGCCGCAGGCGAGTGCTGTAATTCATCGAGTGAGTTATTACCATTACCGCAAGTTGAAAACTATACTTTATCTACGATTATAACAATAGATATTAAATTGAGAAAATTTTGTTTAAATTACTTTGTTTATTAACAAAATTAACTGTAAAATTTAATTTTTGTACACACTTTCATATTTGTTCCGCGATTTTTCGGGTAATAAATTATATATTGTACCATTAGCTACTTGTCCTATTCAAACATGATAAATCACCTTCCTCCCCACAATAATAATGGACCGTTCTATTTCACCGTATCGGGAAAGAATTTCTTTCGGACAGAGCCACCTTCGTGTGTCGCGCATTACGTCGATTGAACAAGCTAGGCATGAAGATAAAGGTGATTGGCTCTGTACCTAGTGATTTATAATAACTCACTCATTATAACTCACGCTATTTGTTTATGGATGCTATTAATTGTTCAAAAGCAGTTCATTAATTAGTATATAACCTAATAAGAGTAGATAAAGAAATTTTATTAATAAAACCTATTGGTTTCTATGGAAACAGCAGTAGAATTTAGTCTATTTTTACAAAATTATATTGTTTTCTAAGTTCGAATGGCGATACAAAAAATATTGTATGTTACTCGAGACTAAAATGTGTTTTTTTTACTCGTGTGGTTTATAGCACTCGCCTTCGGCTCGTACTATAAACGCCCCACTTGTGAAAAAAAACACTAGCCACTTGTTATATAAAATACTATTACGGATTATAATTTTTTATTTATGAAACAAAATTGGGATACTTAATTTCATTTCAGTTTTGTTTTCTAACTAACTCCTGAACACCACTACCAATAAATTGCTGATTTTATTTTTTAAATCAATAGAACTTTTGTACAGAAGAAGTTTAAACATATATGATATATCTAAAGCATGTTATTCATATTCTCATAAACACCATGCATAATTAAAATTATAACCTTTGACACTTTTAATAATCTTATATTAAAATAAGCGAAATCGCAAAATGTGAAATTTTTTTATGAATTTCGTTTCAGCAATTTTGTTCGCAAAGAAATGCGTATTCGTTCTTATAATTTACTAGCCTTTAAATTTTACTGCGTTTATGTACAACCACTTAACTTATTTAAATAAAATATTTGAATTTATTATTTATGATTTCTATTCCATAATTAATGATTAAATTTAAACAAAACTAGAAAGGGTACCATAGAGATGAGCATTATACTATTCGCAGGCAGCAGTTTATTTCACCTTTTATATAATTGTTGCACATTCTATCAGATACTCTTCGCAATTTTTTAAAAATAATCCCGTTTTTTTTTTTGTAAATACCTATAATACCCTCCTATTGACTTTAAATCGATAACTTCTGCAATTAAAGATGATATATGCAGTCGTGAAGCAGGCGTTGTAGACTGTCATATTTGATTTCTAGAAATCTAATTATTTTTAACAGAAACTAGTAGTCTTATAACAATATTTTTCTCTATTCTCTGGATATTACTGAATTATTCAAATATTATTTACTATATATTCAGAAATTACATTAAAAAAATAATAAAGGAAGTCAACATTAAACTTGCCTGGGCCTTGAACCCACGACCGTTGGATTGTGAGGCAAAACTTTTTCCACTACACCACCATTTTTTAATATTGAAATTCTTAATGAGTGTAATATGAGTGTAATTGGTAAATTTATTGTGATTATTAGAAACACATTAGCAAAATGTATAAAATAATGATATGAAATACGTTTCTATTTATTACAAGCCATAAAAAATGAATAAAAATTTTTTTTTTATTTTAAATTACTAATAACTATTTTATTTACCGATCTATTTTGTTAAAAAACAATAAGGTTCTTCCTCTAACTAACACTAACTTATTGTCCACAGTACAATCGAATTTTTCTTTCTTGAGTTATCGTTCTTACAAGAAATGTGACGGGCAGACGAACGGACATTTTGAAAATTGTTTAGAATTCGTTCACCAACACAATGATATGAAATTTTTTTCTCTGCAGGCATATTTACGGTTTTAGAAATGTGTCGATCAAATAATCGTTTTCGTATTTGCGAAGAGTATAATAATATGTATCCTTTTTTAATACAAACATACTAAAACATACTAATTTCAGGTGTGTGAGCTACGTTGTTAAGTTTTCATTTATATTTCTAAAAGCCCAAATAAATAAAAATCTAAATCAATATTTGTTCAAGATTATAAAAACCAATCATCATCGCCGGCTTTGAAGAATTTGTGAATGACGGGAAGAATAATCAAATATTTCATTTAGTCGATTACAAGCTGGTGCGAAGAAATTTAATTATGTCATATTAGAGATACTTCACGTTTCAAAACATTTTCTTTGCATTCACCTCGCTACAGCATGAAAAGCAATCAATAGATATATTTAGACATTTTTTAAAAGGTTAAGTATTCGCTTCGTTCTATGTTTTCTTTTATAAAAGTGAATAGTGTGACATTAAGAAAAACAATAGTAAAGTCACATAATAGTCCTGTCAATGAAGGGGTTCTAGACGGAAATATTGGGATCCTAATTTTTGACTTCACAGCTGTGTTTGGACTAGTTAGGAGGTAAACGTACCAAAAGTTCCCGAACATAGGAGGTGCGTGGGGTGCAGGGGGGCACGAAGAAGGTCCCGGTTTTTGTTTTTTCGCTCATATCTCGAAAACGGTTACCTCCTAACCAAAAAGTGGCTTTATGCCAAATTAAAACTGACTAAACTTTCTACAAAAATGTTTCTATTAATTTTTTTTGTATCTGTTATAGTTTTCGAGGTACACGCTCGTCAAATTCGCAAACTTTCGCAAATGAAAAATTTTGGCACCGTAAAACCTGGGAAGGAAAAATCATATAATAAACACAACCATTCATTGAAATTGTCAACCAATGATGCAATAGCCAATTCAACGAAAAAAAAAACTATAATTGTTTAGACTCAGCCAAACCGTGTGCAGGAATTTTCATTGACTTAGCAAAAGTTTTCGACACGGTAAGTCATGAATTACTTCTACGCAAGATCCAAAATGTCGGAATACGAGAACAGAGCTTCAAGTTACTTAGCAGCTACTTGGAAAACAGATATCAATAGGTAAAAATAGGCACCAACATCAGCGCTAAACAAAAAATAGCATTTGGCATTCCACGAGGAACTGTTTTGGGACCTATTTTATCCATAATATATATATAAATGATCTTCTTAACCTAGACTGTTACGGAGACATAGTGTCATATGCTGATGACACTGTACTATTCTTAGAAGGAGAAACTTGGGCAGAAATAAATACAAAAATAAAAGAAGATTTAAACAAAATAACAAAATGGTTTGATAACATCTTGCTAACGATTAAGCTAAATAAAACAACCATTTTCGAGTTACAAAAGGGGCTTACCATCCTATACAACTATCGATGTTGAACTCAAACATAGGAATACTATATGGAATTTGGAAATTCAGAATATGTTAAATATTTTGGAATAATTGTAGATAATATCATTTGAGATGGAACCACCACGTTGAAAACTTAGTCAGGAAGCTGAGATCGCTATCCTACGTGTTTAAAAAATGAAAGTATATTTTGAGTATCCACGAACTTAAATCCGTCTACTATGCGTTTAGTACAATCACTGCTTACTTATGGTATTATTGGCTGTGGCGGAGCATACTCAAATGTACTAAAATCTCTAAAAATCATACAAAAAAGAATACTCAAAATAATTTTTAATTTTCCGCAAGGTTCTCAACTGAGGAACTTTTTAAACATACCAAAATATGTGACGTAAGAAATCGTTTTTGTTTAACTGCGGTAACAAATATGTGAAAACACAAATTAATAACGGATTCTATCTTACATATACATAATACAAACACGAAACACAAAAAAATCTATTATTACCCAAAAAAAGTACGACCATTAGACAGAGAGTATACCATTACATTGGCATAAAAGTGTACAATCTTCTACCACCTCAATTTAAGCAAATAATATACAGAAAATCCTCAAAAATAAAACATCGTCAGTGGTTAATTGAAAATAAACCTACGCTTTTATGAAAGCTCATTATTAGATCCGCTTTTCTTCTTTATATTTTTCTTCTGTGGTAAATATACATTTGATAGAATCGTTGTTATTCCTTTACGCATATTTGCATTCTTTATGTATATGTTTATATATTTTGTTTTTTCCCTTTTCATACATGTTTACGTATTGTATAATATTTAAGTATTACTTTAGTTACCTATTATTATTTGATTTTAATATTGTTGTTTTAGCATTTTATTATATTTAATATAATAATAGTGTTGAAAAAATATATTACTATATAGTACAGTAAGCAAAGCAGCAAAATTGATAAAATTCCCGGCCCGAAAACGATGAAAGGAATTTCCTTAATTTTTTTTGAAATATGCTTTATAAAATACGCACATCAAAATCTATGTTGTCGCATTACCTACTTTTTATTTTTAAGGGTGGAAACCACCCCTAAAAACTGAAAAATTAATAACTTCTAATTTTACGAATACATTAACGAAAATCCATATACTCATGCTTTTGAGGTCACTGAATATGACTGTGAGGTCAACACTTATGAGACGAAAATATTGAGTGTTGAAATCACCCTTAAATACTGAAAAATTAATGTCTTCTAATTTTACGAATACAATCACGAAAATTCATATGCTTATGTTTTTGATGCCGCAGAATGTGATTATGAAGTCAAAACATAGGAAAGACGAAAATATTAAGGGTTGAAACCACCCTTAAATGCTGAAAAATTAATCTCTTCTAATGCTACAAATAAATTCACGAAAATATCCATATACTTATGATTTTTAGGTCTAAATTTATTTTAAAAAATGGTGGAGTAAAAATGGTCACAGAAGAGTGTAGTAATATGTCTAATTTTATTAAAAATACACATTGTTATAAATAAATCAAATTAATACAATTAAATAAACTAATTAAATAAAATTTTTAATATGTACTCTAAAGATACTAAAGTGCAATACAACCCGCTTTTCCTGCTTATTTTTCGAAAAATAGACGGCTATTGCTCGTTTCTCTAACTATATAGACATTTAAAATGCGCGTACAAACTGAACCGTTTTAACAATACTTCAAACTATCATATCTCCGGAACAGTTTGCCGTAGGAAAAAAAATATAACCCAAACTCTTCGTTTTTTGATAAGCTTCATTTCATTTTTATATCATGTTTTTAATGATCTTTTAGTTTTTGAGATATTTCAATTTTAAAAACATAATTTTCTTGCGTATGCGCTCAAGCGCCATTTTGAAACATTTATATCTCTAGAACAGTTTGTCACAGGAAAATAAAAAAAAAACAAACAAACTATTCGTTTTTTTATAAGCTTCATTTTTGAGCTCTACAATTTTTTATAAAAACATATTTTCTGAGCAATTTCCAAAAACCTGAATTTTTTCAAAAAATTATGAACATTTTCATTATGGAAAATGGGTACAGAATGAAAAATAGTTATTTTAAAAATTCTAAAAAATTTGAGCATGTTAGTAATAATATGCGTTAACAATATCTAGAAGGATTTTTAATAAGAAATTAGAGCAATAAGACTAGAAGAAATGGCGCCTAGTTTTTTAAATGCAGTACTTTTTTGTTTGTAACTTTTTCAGTTTTCACTATAAAAGGTCGTAATATGTCTCAATCGAAAGAAAATTTTAATAGCTTTAACTTTTACAAGAATAAAATTTTTTCTCATTGTTGTAGATTTTGAGTAATTTTAGATTTTAACGTCGCATATTTTTTCTGAACATTTCGGCGCCATTTTGAAAACGCCATATTTCCAAAACTAAACATCGGAGGAAAAAAAAAAAAGAAAAACCATTCGATTTGTTTTTGTAAAAGCTTTAACTTTGTACACTTGCATTTTTTTATGAAAGTCCACATTTTTCGAGTAATTAAAAAAACGTATAGGAATACCGATTTTAGGGGGTGAAAAGTGCAATTTTCAGTTCGCAATATCTCGAAAAATATGAATTTTAGCAAAAAAGTGTATAAGATCTTTCTTCTTATAATTTGATCCTCTACCAGATTATGTGTACTTTGTTTTTTTGCCCTAAGAAGGGGAGGGAACCACTCCTAACCAAAAAGCCGGAAAAATTACAATATAAATTCTTATATACATACTTTACGAAGCATGTTGAAGAAAAAAATTTGGAAATTCATTACATCGTTTTCGGGCTGGGATTTAAAAGCTTCACTTACTGTACTAATATAAGAATTCGAGACCTACAGTCAAGTTTTTTCGAAACCTGAAGGAAATCTCGGACATCTACTTTTAGTAAATGTATATGTACTATGTAAATTAATGTAAATAAACCTAGTATTATTATTATTATTATATATTTCCATCAAATGCGGAGTAATTCTCTTAAAAATAGGCACTAATTTACCTATTTTTAAATTTTCTGAAAACATTCCTACTGGAAATTTACCATTAAATAAGTGGGTTCAACAATCATCTTAAAACTAATTATTTAAATTATTTTAAACTGTTTTTAAATCACGTGCCAACATATTTTATTACAGCTGTTTCATAAGTTTCTACTTCCCTATATTTCTCTATCGCATATTAGGCACTAGTATTTCAAAATATACTTTTTATTTATTGTCTACTTACTACGAACAACCATTCGGTTTTCATGGACTCCGGAGATGTACATGCACAGCTCACAGAGTACACTGCAATAAAACTGATCTAGACACCGCGAATTACAGTTTCATGAACCCAACTTGTTGAACTGAAACACTGGACCTGTTGCTGACTTTCATCTTTTCAGGACACCAGCCGCGGAAAAGCCAGTTATATGATAATAGTAATGGTTATCTTTCTTTTCTCTTGTGTATACAAATTGGGCGGCATTTATTCATTCGGGTTAATGCGACTTTATTCTTGTAGGAGAGTTGTTTCTGTTTAAATCTGTATTTTGTATACTTAAGATATAGCTGTATATAAGAAAGCTGTTACAATGAAACAGGACTCATGGATTCATGGATCGCTATTTTTAATAAATTTTGGTTTAATATGCTTGGCACACTCTCTATACTTCAATTAATTGATTAAATATTGTTCATTTTAATGAGGTCATCACATAGGCCAGTTTTGGAAGGATTTAAATAGGGAATAATATTTGTTTACTGAGCTTTGTCTGCATTTACGGGAATATTTTGACGTATTTTGTACCTAGATTTGCAGGAAACAATTAAAAAGACAAAGTTTTTTTCACTTCTTATGTTATAGCTAGAAAAGTGTTATATTTTGTAAGAACTGTAGAATATGTTCTTTTCTCTCTACTTTAAAAGGTAAAAAATGAGTATCTGCTGAACTTTAACAACTTATGCAATCTGAGATTTTGCAGTTCAAAGTTAGGGTAAAAAAGAGCAAAGAATGGCAAAAAAACTGATTTAAAAAAAGTAGTACGTCTCTTAGATAAAATAATTGCCTTTTTTTAGTTGACTAAGTTGTTCTTCTCACAGTAAGTTATTGAAATTAACTTAATAATGGAAATATAGTCAGTCTGTTATAATTTGGTAAGTTGACAAAAAATGTTAAAAAATACCTTTACTCCGGATGGGCCAAAAAAGCCCTGTTTTTAACATTGTTTTCTAAAACACAAATAAACAAATGACAGCGTAAATAATAACAATTAATATTTAGTCATTGGTCCATCCCCATTTATAATTGCTTGTAGTCTCTTCGGCATTGATAAAACAAAATTTTCTGCAATTTCCCATCCATCTTCAATCATGGCACGAACTTGTTCCGCATTTTGAGGACGATAATTTAATTTCTTTATATGCTTCACCATAATTCCCCAGACATTGTCAACAATTCCCCAAACAATTCCCCCCACAATTCCCCCAACAATTCCCCAAACATTGTCAATGGGATTAATGTCGGGACTTTTAGAAGGCCACGGTAGCTTTTCCACATTATTATCTCGGAGCCATTGCTTTAATTTACACGCGGTATGTATAGAGCAATTATCTTGTAGGTAAAATTATCATCTGGATATAGTTCCCTTAACATTTTCAGGTATCTCAATGTATTTAGTGAAATTAAGATGACCATCAATAAACCATTCCTCTTTGACTAATCGACGCCCAGGTATTAAGAGAGGAACGTCCCGATTTAATTGGATCGAATGTAAAATTTAGAGTGTATAAATAAAGTGTACTACTTTTTTTTAAATCAAGTGTACAGTCAATGTGTCCTTTGACCTGTGAATAATTCCCACAAGGATTCTTATAATGTACGAGGGATTGCCACAATCATTAACTAATGTTTTCCATAAAAATATCGACGCTCCGACACAACCGCCATATTGAAAAAATGACGGTCAAAATGAACAAAAACTGGCCAAAAATGCAAAAAACACTAACATTTACTTAAGGATTAATTATTGCACCAGTTTTCAACTTGGTTATCCCCCACAGCGATATATAAATACTTCTGCCCTCATCATTAAGGAGTCTCGTAACCGTGGGAAAACTTCAGAGGTCTTCCTTATTGTTTGGTAGGAGGCCAACTGGTATTCATTTTCAATGGGATTAGTATGTACCAATAATTTGAGTTACCCCTCCTCCCTCCCAAAGAAAAAATCCAAACGATTCAGGTCAGGTATTCTAGGTGGCCAGTGTTGTAGTCCAGTTCTACCTATCCACCGAGGGGAATATGTTGTGCCCAAAAAAATTCTAGCAACAACCAAAAGTATCATAGAAGACCAGACAGAAACTCTGGCTATACTCGAGTGTGTACGCGAGAATGTTAAACGACGATACGTGAACCAGCAGACTTCAATCGCAACAGACAGTCAGGCGGCACTTGGGCACTAGCCTCTAACAAAGTGTCTTCCAGACTGGTTTCAGACTGCCACGAAGAGCTCAAAATCCTGGGTGAGCGGAACAGAGTAAGACTACTCTGGGTGCCGGGACATACCAGTATAGAGGACAACGAGAAAGCTGACGAACTTGCTAGACAAGGAGCAGCGAATATATTCTATCGCTCAGAACCTGCGCTGGGTATCACAAAAGGATCAGCCAGAAAGGTAATTAAAGACTGGGTTAAGAGTAAACACAACCACTACTGGAGAAACATTCCAGGAAATCGACATGGGAAAACACTTATCAATGGACCATGTTCAAAACAAACTGAAGAACTGCTCACAAGGAACAGGACTCAGCTGAGAATCATAACAGGTCTTCTGAAGGGACACTTTCCCGTCAAGAAATACCTGCATTTAATTGGAAAGTTTGCTGGCGACCTTAACTGCAGACTGTGCGGTAAGGTACCAGAAACTGTAGAACATATTATACATGACTGCGAGGCACTGGTCCGCAGAAGGTATAATATCTACGGGCAAACACAAACAGACCCGGAAACCATCAAGACTCGTCCATTTTCAGACCTGTATCACCTTGTCAGTGACACAGGAATATTAAAATGGACAAGTGTAAACTAAAAACTAAAAAAAAAACCAGGGTAAGCACAATAAGCCCAGGAGGCTGCAGTGCATTCGGAGTATTCCATACAGACGAGCCCTAAGAGGAGGGGTTTTAGTCGCCAAAAAAAAAAAAAACATAGGAGACCAACTGGTACGTCATCCAACAACAATGATGTTTAGTCAATTAAAACTTGCAGCTTTAATTATAGAGAGTGCACTAATTTACGACATCTTTCGATTTTGCGCGAAAAAATAATAGTAAAATTAAAAAAAGGTGTAAATAAATCGGCTTCGAGATATTCTCTTGACATTCAGAGTGTGGTGATTGTCTTCTGAAAATCCTTTCTACTGGTGCAAACTGGATACATGGCACAAGCTACTGGGTACACTTATAATAGTTCTCCACTCACAAGTCACCGTGTATAGAATAAAATGTGAACAAAATTTTTTTAAATTGCGGATGCGAAGATTATATGCATTCACACAGCAGAACCAAACATCAAGTGCCTTTTTTCGCGGACTTTTTTGCTCGCCCAGTCGATAATACCTCGATAATTAGTTGCGCGAAAACATTCATTGAAACAAGAGTAATTTAAAAGTAAATGTGGTGTAAAGATTAGGGCATAAATGTAACTTGAAAAAATATTAGTCATATATATTTAAATAAATTAAGTAAAACTAGAAAATAAAATAATTTAAATTAAAAATAAAAATGGTAAGAACTAATAAATAATTAAATGAACGAAAACTAAACAAATGGCAAATCCTGCATTAATTTTGTTTTATAAATATTCCCATCTAGTCGCAGAGGATGAAAGTATGATGCTATTAAATAGGGGACTGTTTAATAGCATGGGGTCTACCTTCAAGTTACAGGAAAATTGATATTGAAAACGCCATTGCATGCGGATTATCCTCAGCTCACACATGGTTGCTGTGGAAATTCATGAAGGCATTTTTTGAAAAATTTGCCTCGCCTGTAAACAGAATGTGAGTTGAAAATTGAGGATTTCGTACAACCACCACCGCCGAAATCATAGCACAAACTCTACATATTATAAGAGCCAATACACGTTGATATAGATATAACAGCTGATCTTTCAAAATTTTACAAACATACGACTCGTATTTAATAGTAGATTAATCTTTATTGTGCTCGTTTCTCAGTGTTCGTCAATTTCTTGTTCGCGGTCATCCTATTATAGTAATATCTCTTACAAAACTTCCTGTGGTGGAAAGTCGGAACAAGGTATTAGAAAATTTCTTTTACGAACAATGCCCCACGATGGATTAATCAGCTAATTAGAAAATAAACAATTTTCAAACTGATTATAGATGCATTTGCCCATCGTATGGTTTTTGATAAAGCTGAAAAACACCCAGCTACAATCTCGTTTAGTACCTTATCAAATTTAAAACAACTTGTATAATATTCTCGTTACTAAAACTTTACACTTAGCCTCGGAGAATATTTTTTCATCGTATAATACATACAAATTTCTAAAACTTTCCTTGGAACTTCATTCGCCGTTTAAAATTGTTAAGCACCACCTCACGGCTCCATAAATTATCATATTAGCGTTTTCTTGTAACAATTTAACTTAATTACTGTATTTATTAGCATATTACTCGCCTTTTTAACCACCAAAGTGTCTGGCAAACTTAATTAGCCGTAATCAATGTGATACGAGAAAGAGACTTGAAAGAAGAAAAGTGTACTTTTTTGTTCGTGTTTAATACATTCATTTGTTTTCGTCAGATAAATACAATCAACAGGATGCTGCGACGCGCGACGTTGAAAATGTCTGAATAGTAATATACTATTGTAATTTGTATTAAGTTTATTTAATTGCAGTTAAGAAAATCATTTCTAGGCAATGCTACAGTTCAAACAAATTTATACCTATCTGTTTATATAAAGTAGAGAGTATCTTTGTCCAGAAACCAAAATCAAGTTCCAGATAATCTGGAAAGCTGGAACTTCTCACACTATTAACTATTCTACCACGTATATCTTTACTAATATAATGAGAATACTTGTATTAAGTAGATACTTATATAAATAAGTAGACAGTTATATAAAGCTAACAGAAGATACTGAAATTAGAGATGAGCGATTCGACTCTTTTTAATGATTCGTACCAAACGAATCCGTAACAAGAAAATGTATGTCGTATGTTTCGTACCGTTACCGCTGTGCACTGACTGCCCAGCATCGGGTCAGATCGTAGTATCAACTCCATGCAATCCGGTATCTGGCTACTTAGTTCACCACAGTATCGCCAGGGCCATGGAGAGAAAATAAAGGCCCAAAAAAAATTTTTGGTCCGAAAAATATTTTAAACAGCGACAACTGGGCCCCCAAAACAAGCCCGGGCCCGAGGGACAACACCCGAAACGATCCCTGCGTGAAGCGAGTGACAAAATGGCGTGTTTGTTATGTCGTGGAAGCGATGGACTCCTTTATGAATTTCGAACATTAAAAGCTGATACGAGCATACGAAAAATGGCAACAGAACTGCAAGAAACCCAGTTGTTGGGAGCATTAGACATAACAAACACGTCATTTTGTCACTCGCTTCACGCACGTTTCTCCACAGTTGTGCTACCTCCTGAAGTATTTCCCCGCTTTTTAGCTCTATCCAACTTCAAATTGCATGGCACAAGATTTGTGCCATGCACCATGGTTTGGGACCAGTTCATCCGCACTCATGTCGCTTCCAAAATTTAGTTTCACTGGCAATGACTCCAAGCTTCTAAACTCATTGATATTGTTCAAGAAAGACCGGTATGGTGTTGTCTTATCTTCGATTGCATGTGCATTGAGTGGACATTTTCGATTTTCTGAAGTTGTTTTCTGACAGATCATGCACTTGTTCCAATCCATTTTGTATTACAATTCAGTCTGGAACAAAATAAAAAAACAATAGAAAATGTGGACACACACCGGACAAAACAGTTCATCGGTGAATAGTTCGTAATTGGTACATATATTGGTGAATAAATATCTAGTGTGATACATTTAAAAATTGTGTAGTTGTATTTCCTGACCGCAAATATGTACACTTAGACATCAAGTTTGTGGTCCGTGATTTAGAAGCCGAGATATTGATAATATACCTATATTTGAAAATGGCCGCTATAAAATCCAAGATGACCGACGGAGGTTCCTATCAAAAATTGAAAGCTACGTATCTAACTAGTAGCTGGAAAAAATTTGGTGGTTTTGTCCGGTGTGTCCACATTAACGCGAAATTCGGCGTTAACCTGCCCCACTATCAGTCGTATCGGCGGTTACATTCAAATTTCGTTTCAAGAATCTGAACTGACTCGATTGTGCAAACGAATACGGTTATAACGACAACACGAAATGTACGAATCTTTTTTTTGTGGGATTCATACCATTCGTACCAGTGCAAGGATTCGTACCAATCATACGAGTACTACCCACCTCTAACTGAAATAAGAGTAACAATAACAACAATAATAATATTTTTTTATTACACAGTTGACACACCCCTGCCACCCCGCTACTCGCGCGGTAGACTCACCATTCACTTGTTAAGAGGATACATATATTACAAAAAACTTCTTTACAAAGTTAATGAATTGAGTCAACCAAAACCGTGGCTAGCTCCCGACATGTTACTCTCTGTCTTTACCAAATAGAGTATAATTCTAATCTTGTCTATATGTGCTACCCTGTGGCACTAAAAATGCTTTATTATCAACTAAATAGCTGCAAAACACGTATCTGAAGTGCCCAGTGATACATGTAAATGCCATTTTACTTCCACACCCAGTGGAAGTATAGTAACGACAGAAAAACTTTTATTGTTCAAATAGGCTTAAAATGTCATGAAACGTCGAGATTTTAAGTTTGAGCGAAAAAAAAAATTCTGTCTATCGGTCTGTCGGTCTGTAACTTTTTTTGTGCGCACGTTTACTCTGGAACCGTTTGAGATATTGACTTGAAATTTGGTACACATATGTACTTTAGTGAGCTCTAGAACTAGATTATATTTTCATCTTATTCCGTCGAAAAGTTGGGGATAAATTGGGGTAAATTTGGGTTAAATAGGTAAATCAAGCAGGTAAGAGTCCATAAAATTGGTATTTAGTATATACAAGAGAAGCTAAGGTCTTAAACAAAAAATTGGCACTAGCCACCCCCATTACTACCCCCACCTCATTATTAAAGGGGATGAAAAAAAAATTGTGATTTAGTGTGTGTACAAGAACCAGAAACCTCAAAATATTTTTTTACTTCAGCCACCCCCACTACCACATCCTATCACCACCCCCACCCAACTACCGATGTGGGGTATCGTTTTATGGGTTTTTGGGGTAGACGATTTCAAAAATTATATTATTAAAGTTCCATAAACAATTATTTCCACAATCAAAATTTTTTCGTTGTGAGTGACTTGGATAGAAAATCTGTATGTGGTGTTACAAGGCCTGGGCCCACTTATGAAAGGGGGCCCCAAAGGCTGCTAAACCTCGAACGCAGGGTAGGGTAGTCACCCTGTGCCCTGAACAAAATTTTAATATTTTACGTGCTGTACCCCCTTTGCAATATACTAGTGAGGAGGGAGTCTCACACGGCCGACTAGTCAGGTCCTTGGGGGTGGCTTCGATAATTGGAGTGGTGTAGGTGGTCAGGTATAAAAGACAACGTCGTTCTAATTAAACATTTAATAAATTATAAGGGTACGTAGTACAAAATATTTCACAATTAGGTATCACCGATAACTCGGTACGCAGTACAATATATCTCAATATATCCTAAAAAGTGCACAAGTAAGTGGGGCACACACGCTTAACCTAATATACACAAAATATCTTACAAAATAATAAATCTTTGATAAACGTACAAAAGGTCATATGCCAGAAGCGTGACAAAAAAAACTACAAGTGACCCAAGGTACGGTAAAACATAAAATTACTTAAAATTATTGACATCTATTTGTAAAATAAGGCAAAACTATTCAGTTAGTGAAGTAACGATACACAAAATATCCCAAATATTACTGAAATCTAAAATGTTACTGAGATTTACGTTACGAGCAAAATATTACCAATATTCCTTGAAAATTTATTTTACTGTCCCGTGGACGTTGAGTTGATGTACCGGATCCCTCCGTTAAGAGAATATGATTCCGCTTACCTTTGGTTAGTGTCTGAATACCTTTTCCCGTCCTACCAGGGTAGCGTAATTCAGGTGATAACAGCCGCAAGTGGTAGACCATCTACGTGGAGTCTAAGGTAACGTGCCAAGATCCCTAGTACCATACATACACAAGATGTCAGTCAATAATCCACCATCTAGACACCAAAATCTGGACTAGAAGTTGAAACCAGAGTCAGGCTGGAAGTCCCTCGTAAAGTGTAGAATGTGACATAAAAGCTCAAGTAGAATACGAGTAACAGATCAATCCAAATAGCCATAAACTAACAAATAGATCCCAATACTTGTAACATAACTCAACAATGAAACAATTAACGAACAAACAAACAAACAAACAAACAGCCCTGCAATAAAATAACCTAAATTACAAATCTATTTCAACTTTAAGTGGGTTTTCAGAGATGTACCCGAGATGTGATGTGGGCTGAAAGAGGTCCTTTGCATTCAGACGACGCCACGTGCTTTGAAAATTGACTTTATCCGGAAATCCGTAGCTGCATTTCCCCAAAACGATAATCAAAACCAAATGAAAATACAACTAATCTTGTCGTGATGAATACTAAATCCCATAAATGGAGCAAAACTTACAATATTGCTAAAACTCGTATTCAGACGACTCAATCTTCTAACAGCAAAAGGAAAAATGACCAAGAAAATGTCCTCTATCAAAATGTCAAGTTCTTGTCTTCCGTCTCGGTACGTTCAGAATTTCCACTCAACGGCGTACCCCACAACTATAATAGATTTTCCTAACTTCGTTTATATCCACAAATATTATCATAATATACTCTGAAAGCCGTACCCTCATAAATCTACCCACCAAAAGAAGGTTTAAGCAACAATACTAGCCATTGTAGAAGCTTTAAAAGGGCGTTTTTGCAATGCACTCTCTTAATGAATATCTGAACGCACTCACCCGTACTTCCTGTAACAAAACGCATTCAATGGCCAACATGAACCAGGTAGTGCTGTTATGCAACCAGTTATACTCTATTAATATCTAATGGCGAGAGACGGTATCAATAGGCTCAAATGCACAATAAAATTTGGGAAAATAACGAAAATTAGTACATAAATTTCTGGCCATTAATAAATGTGAAAATCGACCGTAATAGTGGAAGTAGTGATTCCTTGGCAGCGGTTTTTTGATGAACTTCACCGAATTAATGGACAAACAATAGGCAATAAATTTGGCAGTAATTTACAGTTCATAATTTTGCTAAAACTCACAATAACGAACATTACAAACATTATTTGCGAGAATGAAAGAAAAATTTATAAACACTGCGAAAACCATGAGTATGCACCAGAATACCTTGCTATTTAATATTGAACATTTTAAATTTTAATTTTAAAATTCACGGCGCTATTATTAGAAATTCTGTTGTGTCGCACCGCAGTGTGGTGGTAAATACATTAAAAGTGTAATCCACTTTCCAAGCCACACAACTCAATTAATTCCAATGATAACCCCAATGTCAAAACCAATTAGAGTTATTGGGATCATGCGGACCTGGAGAATGTAATAATATTGTGACAAATTTGTTTACATGTACATATCATTGACACGTTTAATTCGGTATGTACATTGTAGAATGTTCATCTACAGCTGTATTATTAATTTCAAGTCAGGACGTTTATACTGGTCCGTGCAGAGTCTAACTCGACAATAATTCATAATCATTTTTTAAGTAAAACATTAGATATGAAATGAGAGTGTGTAAGTCATCAAACAAAACTATAGGTGAGATAAAGAAAATCCTTGCGTCAATAGGTGCTATATGTTTATATTTTCTATATAATTAAAAAGTTATAGGTGTTAAGTCTAAAATGTGTATAATCAATTTCTTCAGCATACAATTAAGTGTAATTAAAAAACATTATATGAATAATTTATTTACCACCGAGGGTTTTCAAAATATCGCTCGGAAATTGTCAAAATGTCGCTGAAATCATGCAAAATTCCATTTTTTCACGTTTTTCTTTAGGACTTTATATAAAGATATACAAGAAGTAATCTACTATAATCAATTTAAATATATGCATTCGAAAATTAAAAAAAAACATTGAAATTGCACACATAAGATACACTGAAAATACAATAATGCATATTAAAACTAACCCGAGCCATTTTTTGGCCTTTTCTTATTGATATTAAAAATACAACTAGTATATCAAATTTAATGGGTTACGACAATCTTTCTTTCAAGGATCCTCAGGGTATCGTCAATACATTTGTCCAATACTTTCAATTGCCTTTTATTACATAATCTACATATAAAATAACCGCGGAGGAGGCTACATGTAATGTTCCTCGTCCAATCATTCTAACCATTACGGAAGAAGACGTTCTAAAAGCACACAACAAAACCTAATGGTTTTCTTATTAAGAGACCATATCTGTATCTTTACCTTACCTTTCAAACCACTACATTTTTCCAAAGTTAGACACAATCAAAGATTTGTCTTATTTTCAATTAATTTAGCCTTTTAAGCCACTACATTTTCCCAAACTTAGACACAATCAAAGATTTGTCTTATTTTCAAAAAAAGGTAATCTGTTAGACCAATAGTTATTCTGTGTAATTTGGGCAAACTTTTGATCTTATGTACGACATATTTTTTTGCATGTTTTACCTCCAATTTCCTATTGTCAATACGGGTTTACAGTGAGTAGATCCACAGCATCTAATGGTTAGTGTTGCTTAGTGTTGCCCATTTATTGTGATACACTGGATCGAGTTGGTTATATATACCCGTCAAAAGCATCATGGACTTCTACTACAAAATGATCAAAATTAGGATTTACTTTAGACTTTCTAAACTCCTTTCAATTTTATCTTGGCAAGAGAAAATTAAATATGCAGTAATGCGGCTTTTCACCTATTGATGTGTTGGCAGCATCAGGAATCCCACAGCGTTCCATTCTGGGGCCATTTTTATTTATTCTATTTACCAACGATATTTGCAGAGACATTCAAAGCAATGTTCTTCTATATGATTTTTACGAAGAGAAATAATCCGATACAATTTCTATGTAATATAGACAAAAAAACGTTATTAGATGCAGAGAATTTAAAAATCCCGCAGTCACTTTTCATACATTTTGTGAGACAAAAATTAGAACATGTTAACATTGCTTGGGGTCCATAATGTGATATTCATATTTTTAATTTGGGAAGAATTAAGAAAAGGTATACTGAATATCTTTCCTGATGGTATTCTTCCACCCATGGTGTTTGGTAATGAGTATTAAATTAAAATATGAATGATTTGGTACCATATTTCCTACTTTATGGCTGGATGTTGGTTGCCGCATAGGGATGATTCTGGATTCGGCAGGAACTGCAGCTGTTGGAGTGAACTGTTTGGCTGTCTCTTTTCTGGATGTCTAAGAATATTGTTTAGGCGGCACTTTTGGCAAAGTTTTGCTGTCTATGACTTACGTATTAAAATAAAGCTCGGAAACTAAATTTGAATCTTCTCCGCATTCTATAGAACAGTTAATCATATTATCTTTTTCACCATTACTAAATTGAACCATTTTTAACAATGCTGACTCACAATTAACTCACAAATTAGTTTTTGATATTTACGATTATTTCGATTTTCTTTTTTTTACCATGGCCTTCTCAATAAATATTAGAATTGCGATAAATATGCATAGATGTCAATGGAAGACAATTCGAACATTTATTGTAGTTTAGTTTTTCCTATTTTTGGCAAAAATTTTTTATATTATAATAAGTGTTGTTAATAGTTTTCCATGGCCTTCTCAAAAATATATTAAATTGTTCGAAAATTAACCAATTTTTCTAGAGATAAATATGATATATCGTTGGATAGCTAATTTAAGTTGTGATCGAATCATGAAATAATTTAGAGGGTGTTCCATTTAAAAAAATACGAGTTATTTTTATATCTCGAAAACTGAGGCATGCATAATTTTCTTCTTATTAGCAACGGATTCTACTTAGTGCCTTCAGAATGTGTTACTCGGTTTTCAATTAGACACTTGGTAATTGAGATATAGAGGTCATCCAAAAATGCCAATTTTCCAAAAATTCTCTGTAGCTCGGTAGTCGAAAAAGATAGAAGATCGCGGTTTACGTCATTGTTTGTTTCTCGAAAATCGAACTCAGGACACCTATATTGGTTTTTGTCTATCTGCCATAGTTTTAGAGAAAACCTCAAATCCCATCTAATTTGTTCCACACTGTACTTCCATTGGATGTGGAAGTAATTTTACTAATGGTAACTTTTTGGGTTTAGATTTTGTTAATCTATATTTATCGATATTTTTCGATAACTTACTAAAAAAAATGTTCGACTAAATCGCTTTTTATGCTCTGATCTAGTTATTGGTAGTGATATACCCGTTTTAAATTATTTATATATAACTGGCTTAGATGAAATTAAATACTTGAAATAAGAGAAAACTCACTTTCTTTGTTCTTTTTCAGAATGCTGGGTGGAGTGGGAGGTCGCCATATGTCCAATAGGCGGAGGGGCTCTTCGCCCGCCATCAGGATGGGAGAAGAAGGATTTTCCCCTGCTAGATACGCCCGCAGGAGGAGAGCAGTCACCACTTCCGACCATAAATCATGTGCCCTTATACAGACTAGGCTTAAGCTGGGTGATATTATGTAAGTTTGGCTTTAGACACTTTTTTTAAATATTCGATAGGGAAACGATGAAAGTGCCAAGAAGGTACAGGTACTTTTGCAGGAAAGTAGCTCACCACTGGAGTTTTTCTCGCTTAAAAGTTTATGATGTCAAAAAAATTGTAATTGTAATTTTTTGAAAAAGGCGCAAAAAATTACGAAAACATGGTGGTAGGTTCCAGTTCATTCTTAGCTAAAAGCAGTTCTATGAGATTAATTCACTCATTAACGTGATAGTGATAAATCAAATGTCATTAGTAGTAAAGCAACTAGATCGGTTGTTGACAGCACGAGTATGCAGTTTTATCACAGGTTATATACTGAGAGCTCTGAATTTTATCGGATAAACTGCGGATAGCTTTTTTTGTAACGACTTTTGTTTCCTTGCTATGGAAACGGACGCGCTAGATGCTTATTTGACTTTTGTCACGCGATCGTGATTGTAAATTTGACAGTTTGTGACAGTTTGATATTAAAAATATTTTTGTAAATACATCGTTGGTATAGTTGAAACAATCGGAATAGTGATCAACGTACCGCCTATGTACCGCCTATGTGTGCCTATGTAGGCAGTATCGTCGAGACACATTGGCTGCAGAACGCAGAGTCTACGCCTTCCTACATGCTACGTCATAAAAAATATGCAAAACTTCGGAATAATGTCATATTGAACGGGTGTCGTTCATTTTGGGCAGTATAATAGTAAATGCTTCACAGAAAAGTTTCTATATTGTGCGGGGCTTGCTAATTTATAAAAAAATATGCAGGTTCTATGCAATTTTTCACATAAATTGATAGGTAGTTTTTAAGTTATAACGACTTCAAAATTGCGATTTTAGCTTAAAAAAAAGGTATTTCCAAACGGCTTTCCTCAAGTATCTCGAAAAGTATTACTTTATCGAAAAAATGTTACAGACCAATTACAGAAAGTACAAACTGGGAAATAATTATATTTTTTGTTCATTGATGTAGGATTAATAATTTCGGAGATATTTTAGTTTACATTTGGCATCCAAGTGTTCATAAGATAATTATTTAAATATCTCAGAAACTGTGACACCTACGTCAAGGATGCCAATAGGTAAAATAATAGGTTATTAATTAAGCTTTCAACAAATTTTTATTTGTTTCTGTAGCATAAAAAACAAAGAAGTTATGACCAAAGCAATGTGCGTCTACACATTTTTTTAATAACAACGTCGCCGTTTTGTTACTCTATTTAACCAGTAATTAAAAAAAGTAATTTCAAATACTATTTCTGATTAACATATAGCATGACGTAGTTGCTCAAATTTTTTGATTTGTATACAACACATGCTTTAGAACAAAATACAGTTTATACTATAAAGGTATTTTCGATAAAACGTATGTTTTTTCCTTTTCCAAATATCTCAATAAATATTGGTTTTATTGCAAAATGGGTAGAGGCCAAAAATTAAGCTCATAAACTGATAATGAATTTCGTTTGTTTATTTATTTACATAGATTTAATAGTTTCGGAGATATGAAAGTTTATAAGACAAAAAATGTAGTTTAAATGTTGAATATCTCAGAAATTGTGACACCTACGTCACGCATGCTAAGAAATGAAATTAAAGACAATTAATTGCGCTTTAACATTATTTTTTACTCGTTCCTGTAGCATAAGAAATAAAGAAGTCATGTCGGAAAAATGTGCGTATTTATATTTTTTTATATAAAAAAGTCGCCATTTTGTTACTCTAAATAGCCAGTAATTTAAAAAAAATTATCTCAAATACAGTTTTTCGTTAAGATGTAGCATTATCTAGATGCTCAAAATTTTTTTCTCATTTAAAGCACTTGTTTTAGAAAAGAATGCATTTTAAACTTTAAAGGTAATTTCGAAACACTTGGATACCAAATATAAACTTAAATATTTCCGAAATTATTAATCCTACATCAATAAACAAAAAATATAATTAATTCCCAGTTTGTACTTTCTGTAATTGATCTGTAACATTTTTTCGATAAAGTAATACGTTTCGAGATACTTGACGAAAGACGTTTGGAAATATCTTTTTTTTAAGCAATTTTCAAGTCGTTATAAGTTAAAAACTATCAATTTATGTGAAAAATTGCATTTCTTCTTAAAATTTCATTCTATTTCAGCTCCAATAAACATATATATTTTTTAAGTTCCACCCCTGAGAGGGGGTGGCATCCACCCCCTATAAATTAGCAAGCCTCCACAATATAGAAACTTTTCTGTGAAGTATTTACTATTATACTGCCAAAAATGAACGAAATCCGTTCAATATGACATTATTCCGAAGTTAAAACCTCTAGTTACTGTACTAATAGTACATTATAAACAAAAATGATAATTCTTGAATTTGAAATATGTTTTATTTTGTTTTTAGCCCAATTGAGAGTAAATTAAATGAATTATGCGCATATAAAAGCTAGAGGTAATTTATTCGCTGGTGATTTTGAAAAAAAGCTAGCTTGCGTCTATTCGGTGTAAAGCTGTTGTAATTGGTTGAAATTTAAAAATTCACGAAATATCATTGGTCTATAATTTATGAGGTAAATAATCATATATAATCACTAGTGCTTAGAATTTTATCGGTGATGTTTTTTCGAAAGCGTTATTGCCTGATAATATAAAGAATGTAAACTGACAGTTTATTATCTGATTAAATCCCAAGCGCTTTAGGGATTTAATTTTTGATAATTTGACAATTTACACGAATTATATTACCTTTTGGCAACTTAGGCTAAGAAAAAATTTATAGATAAAATTTAGAAAAATATGTGGTTTAATATCCTATTAACACATACCAAAATAGAATAGAAAATAAAAAAGTAATTAAATTCAAGTTGAAATTATTACACAGCCACACAAAAAAGAAAATTTTTTTTGGCCTAGGTACTACACTAGTACATTCCCATCTATTTGCGCGCGCTGAATTCGAATCAAAGGTCAGAATTGGCCGATTGGCTCACACGTTCAAGATAACCTCAAAAAATACCTAAAAATGAATAAAAACAGGCACTAATGCGCATTTCAAGGAATGTCTTCCAAAAAAATCAAAGGAAAATATTTGATAATGTTTTTCATCAACTGAATTCACAATGGACTACAGAATTGATTAGGTATATTTTAACTCATGCATAACCTCAAAAAAATGCTCGATATCACCCAAAAATGAAATTTTCTGTACCCTAAATTTGCAAATTTTCAAAGCGATACGACAATTAGAAGTGGGTGAAAAGTGAGTTGTAAGGTTTACTTACAATGTTAAAAACCAAGCTATTAGAAGCGATAAGTAAATTTTTTAGGTGTAATTGTTATATTTTAATCGTCCTCTGATAATACCAGCTTGCCTGGCGAAACGCTTGTCAGTACACTATGTATTATGTTTTGTAGATCCTCATAGAGATTTAAATTTGCTTTGAAATTTGGGTCACTTTGAAATATTTCGATGCCTTTTATGTTTGAATCGATACATTTGCTTAAACGACGGCGTGTTATACTTCAGTTCTTAAGAAAAGGCTTTATTTTTTACGCATTAATCAAAACGTATGTGAAGAAAACTACATTTAGATCTCGTAACACTGAAAACGAGAAGCCTTGTTTCTTATTTGATGGGCTGACTCCTACCTTTAAAACATTATGACCAACCCGTGTCTGAATACGTCGTTAATAACTGTTATTAATACGAAGTTAATAACTGTCGATGGATATAAACTGGAGAAACTTCAATAGAGCAAGGCACTAGCACATCAAAATCGTGGAAGGTATTGAAAATGGGTCCAAGGGCTCATTGAATACTAGACGTTGCTATTGTCTATAGAACAGCTCACAATCTGCCCTATTATAAACCTGCTGAAACCGAACTGATGCTCTGTTTATTAGCTTAAACAATAGATTTGACAATATAGTCAGAATTTAACAAAAGTCCAGTGAAAAATTTATGGAAGCCTATTAAAACACGAGCTCAAGAACAAAAGAATAAACTCAATGTTCGCAGTGCTTCTTACAGTACAAATTAAAATATTCATTTATTAGCAGTTCATGTGAATTTTAAATATTCATGAAAATATAACATCTCTGCAGTGAAGACAATGCAGTGGAATCAAATTAGGACTAAAAAATTCGCAATGTGAATTGTCTGGCCAGGGCAGTTTTTTATTTTAACGTGTTCAGGGGATTAACTTAAGTTCACAGTTCGTTTTGCAGTTTCTGCGAAGTCGGCGTATTGTTTATTTAAACAATTTAATTTTTTAGACCGTGTTCTCCATCGGTTTTCTTTGAATATCTCGAAATCTATAGGACCTATGGAAAACAACAAAAAGATGGAAATACTCGTTATGAGCTGTACAATAAAAATACATAAAATATAATTCATTCCAATTATTATTATTGTTAAAAAAAAAATTGAATATTGCAAAATTATGTATTTCTAAACAAATCACCGTTCTTTCAAAAATAATGGATAATATTCAATGAAATTTTGGAGAAATATAGCTCTTATAAAGTACAATCACCACCTAAAGTTTCAAATCAAAATGATTATTAAAACGGCTCAAATATACAATTGTTGCTAAAACTTCGCACCCTTGTGAATTCCTGCCATCAAAACCAAGAAATGTGTACGATGGCTTAAATTGTAGCTTTTTATAAGTACTTGAAGATCACGGAGAGAGATTTTTTTTCAAAATTTAACACTTTATTGCAGTTGTTTATAATTTTCGAAATTGTAGTTATAAACAATTTCAAGTAACCAATCTCTGTTTTTTTATGAAATCAAAAACGGTAAAGAAGTAATAAAAGTAAATTAAAAAAGGAAACTTAAAAAAAAAAAATTAATGCTCTACTTGCATTTGCAGCTGAGATATGTTAGTTTTTACGTTTAGGTCACTTACAAATAAACAAGTCGATATTTCCCATTAAAATTTGGACTGATCATTCTCCAATGTCTATTATTTTGTCTGCTACTTGAAAATAATCCAAAGCTACAATTGTTAAAAGATTGTTAAATAGAGGCTTTAGCGATTTTGTTAGAGATTCGAAAATCACCAAATATGTCTGAATATTATATTATGTTTGTATGAATCTAACTTTAGTCGCTAGATAGCCAGCCCAGTGGTTAAGGAGACTAGCACTTTTTATTCAGGATGCGGACGTCTCAGGTTCAAATCCTGCTCGCGAAATATATATATTACTTCCACATCCAGTGGAAGTATATATATATATATTTCGACAAAAAAATTTTAAAAACTTTTATTGTTCAAATAGGCTTAGAATGTCATGAAACGTCGAGATTTTAAGTTTGAGCGAAAAAAAATTCTGTCTGTCTGTCGGTCAGTCTGTCTGTAACTTTTTTTTGTGCGCACGTTTACTCTGGAACCGTTTGAGATATTGACTTGAAATTTGGTACACATATGTACTTTAACGAGATCTAGAACTAGATTATATTTTCATCTTGATCCGTCGAAGGGTTGGGGGGTAAATTGTGGTAAATTTGAGGTGAATAGGTAAATCAAGCAGGTAAGAGTCCATAACATTGGTATTTAGTATATACAAGAGAAGCTAAGGTCTCAAAAAAAATTTTGGCATTAGCCACCCCCATTACCACCCCCACCCCATTATTAAAGGGGATAAAAAAAAATGTGATTTAGCGTATGTACAAAAACCAGAAACCTCAAAATATTTTTTACTTATTCATCCACCCCCTACCACCCCCACCCCACTATCGTTGTGGGGTATCGTTTTATGGTTTTTTGAGGTAGAGGATTTCAAATATTATATTATTAAAGTTCCATAAACAATTATTTCCACATACAAAATTTTTTCGTTGTGAGTGACTTGGGTAGAAAATCTGGATGTGGAAGTAGTGATTTCTTGGGCAGCGGTTTTCTTTATTGTATCAGTAATATTAAAAGTTTTACAAAGCTGTATACATGAACATGGAGGTGGTAGTTGTTCAAGTTAGGCTGGTTTACCATTTTCGTGACAAAAATTTAAAAAGTTATAAAAAAAATAGAAAATGTGCATTATGTTCTCAAAGTCGCTTTATTCGATGTTATTTTAACAATAATTGTAGCTTTGGATTATCTTCAAATAGCAGAAACAAAATAATGCAATGGAGAATAGCCAGCCCAAATTTCAAGAAGAAATATCCATCAGCAAATATCAGCTCCAAATGCAAGTAATGCATTTTTTTTTTCAAAAATTGGATTTTTTAACCTACTTTCATTACTCGTTTACCATTTTTGATTTTATAAAAAAAAACCAGGAAGTTATTTGAATTTGTTTATAACTAAAGTTTCGAAAACTATAAACTACAATAAAACGGAAAAAAAATTTTTTTCTGTGATCTCAAAGTACTTATATAATACTACATTTCTTGGTCTTGATGGCAGGATTTCTCAAGGGTGCAAATTTTTAGCAACAATTGTACATTAGTAATCATTTTAATTTGAAATTTTAAGTGGTGATTGTACTTTATAAGAGCTATATTTTTTCAAAATTTCATAGAATATTATCCATTATTTTTTAAAGAACACTTTTGTTTAAAAACGCATAATTTTTTAAATAATAATAACAATTGGAATGAATTATAATTTATGTAGTTTTACTGTACAGCTCAAAACGAACATTTGAATTCTTTTTATAGTTTTTCATAGGACTTATAAATTTCGAGATATAAAATAGTATAACACACCATAAATGGGGAATGGCAGATAACTGTGACAACTAAAGGTTGCTACAATTAATATCACACTCCAATAAACTACCCAGCTAGCAAACTGCCGTCATATTGACGTATTTTTTAGATGATTGTTAGTCGAAGGCGTCATGCGGCAAATAAATTATGTCTCTGTTATATTTTTTAGAAAATCTTGACCTTTTTATTATTTTGTTTCGGCGGCCCATCATCAGTCCATCAAACATCTCTTACGTCGTTGAGGGTCACACCTCAATTTACACTAGATTGCAATATTATATTTCTTAAATATAAAATAATAATAGTTAATAAAAAATCCCTACATGTGGTGAGACAAACGTCGCTAAATATAGCCATCTAACAAACATCACAAAGGGTCGCGCCGGTTAAGTATATGGAATTGGGCCCAGCGGCTTATTGGGCTATTCATTCACATGAATGTTGCTTATGACTAGGAATGCTCAATAAAATATATAAAACCGCTGCCCAAGGAATCACTACTTCCACATCCAGATTCTCTATCCAAGTCACTCACAACGAAAAAACTTTGTATGTGAAAATAATTGTTTATGGAACTTTAATAATATAATATTTGAAATCCTCTACCCCAAAAACCCATAAAACGATACCCCACATCGGTAGTGGGGTGGGGGGGGTGGTAGTGGGGGGGTGGATGAAGTAAAAAAATATTTTGAGGTTTCTGGTTCCTGTACATACACTAAATAACAATTTTTTTTCATCCCCTTTAATAAGGAGGTGAGGGTGGTAATGGGGGTGGCTAATGCCAAAAATTTTTTTGAGACCTTAGCTTCTCTTGTATATACTAAATACCAATTTTATGGACTCTTACTTGCTTGATTGACCTATTTACCCCAAATTTACCCGAATTTACCCCCCAACCCTTCGGCGGAACAAGATGAAAATATAATCTAGTTCTAGATCTCGTTAAAGTACATATGTGTGCCAAATTTCAAGTCAATATCTTAAACGGTTCCAGAGTAAACGTGCGCACAAAAAAAGTTACAGACAGACAGACAGACCGACAGACAGACCGACAGACAGACCTACAGACAGACCGACAGACAGACCGACAGACAGATAGATTTTTTTTTCGCTCAAACTTAAAATCTCGACGTTTCATGACATTTTAAGCCTATTTGGACAATAAAACTTTTTAAAAAATTTTTTGTCGTTACTATACTTCCACTGGACGTGGAAGTAATAAACCTTTATTAGTCCAGTCAACAAATAACCTAAAGGGTGGTGTAGAGTGCGTGAGTAGGGACCTAAGTGATTATTTAAAAAGTTGTTCAGGGTGATTAGGGAGTGAACATACTGAAAGTCCTGACGTCTAGGAGGTGAGCCGGAGCGGGGGGGCACAAAGAAAGTCCCACTTTTGGTTTTTTCGCTTATATCTCTAAAATGTTGCGTCGTAGGGAAAAATTTTCTTATACAAAATGAAAGCTCATGATATTCTCTACAACTTTTATTTTTATATACTTTTTTCGAAATCGCAACCATTTTCGAGCTACATGCCCCGGAAAATTGAAAATTTTCAAAAACAGATTTCCTCCCTCAACCACTACCGCTTCCAGTTGTTCATAAGGTCACTGGCAATATTAAGCCTG
This sequence comes from Rutpela maculata, assembly GCA_936432065.2. NCBI lineage: Eukaryota > Metazoa > Arthropoda > Insecta > Coleoptera > Cerambycidae > Rutpela > Rutpela maculata. The sequence goes on along the minus strand of OW386293.2, from coordinate 121,062,071 downwards.
ACATCAGCTCCCTCCCCCCAACTGAGAGCGCAACTAGACAGCATTGCTGGCGCACCTACCACCAAGTGCAGCAGTGACTCGGGAGTGAGCTGCCCTCTCAAAAGTGGAGGTGGAAACATGTAGGAGACACCCTGGTGCCAATTACAAGAACCTACTTTTTTTATCATCTTTAAAATACAATTTTCTATTTTTTAGGTAAAAATCTGTTTTTCGAAAATTTTCACTTTTCCGGAGCGTGTAGCTCGAAAACGGTTACGAATTCGACAAAAATATATAAAACAAAAGTTGTAGAGAATATCATGAGCTTTCATTTGGTATTTTTCTCTGCGATGCACCGTTTTCGAGATATTAAGCGAAAAAAACAAAAGTGGGACTTTCTTTGTGGCTTAACCATATTGTTTAATAATATCAATACTTCTGAAGCAAAAAAAAATAATTGAGAGCCAAGCTAAAAGTAGTAGCATATTTTTTTGATTATTAGCTTTCAAATGAGTAGGAATTAAGTGGTCTAGGTCTTCGCACTTAAATTTTTTTTGTATGTCTGTGTTCATTATCTAGATTTATATTTTCAAGCATCTTCTCCCAATTTGACCTTGAAGTAATTTTTACACACCAAAATTATGTTAGTGTTAAATAATATAGATTTTTTGGCAGGCGTCACTCAAGGGGTTCATATAAAAACAGCACCCTCAAAAATTAAATTATTTTTTTATATATACTAAATGACGTAATAGGAACGTAAAAAAAATGTAAAATATAAAGCTATTTTATATCAACGTCTTCTATTATTTTCAATTATCTTCAATAGTTTTGAAAAAATTTAATTTTAAAGTTAAGGGTTGTTACCCCCATAACTCTGCTAATATAGGGGATATAGGTTTATTATATATTTTATTGAGTATTCCTAATCATAAGCAACATTCATGTGAATGAATAACCCAATAAGCCGCTGGGCCCAATTCCATATACTTAAGCGGCCAGACCCTCATGTCTTTGAAATGTGACATTAGGCCGTCATATTTCACGTAACTTTCACATCATATATCATTACCTACGACATGATAATGATGTGGTGATGAAAACTGAGATAAAATGACGTATTCGTATTGCTTAGGTAATGCCTCAATTCAGAAATATGCAGCATTTATCTTACCCAAGTAGTTGAGAAGAAATATATAGTCCACTGTTCCTTTGAGGATTAAGCAAGATAGACTGAACCACGATATCCTCTTAGAAAAATTTTAATTTTTTGGCTTTTCGGATAACCTCATTGCACTTTTTAAATCCTACCTAACTTATAGAAGACAATATGTTGTATATCATGGTGTTAGATCTATCGAAGGCTTAGCTACGTCAGGAGTCCCCCAAGGTTCAAATTTAGGGCCACTTTTTTTTCAATTTGTTTGCTCTTTTGCAATGTTGCGTGCGAATATGATTGCCTCGAATTGCAACATAATATTGATCGTATTAATACATGGTGTATAATAAACAAATTACCTTTAAATGAATCAAAATGTAACAGTGTGACATTTACAAATAAACATAATGTTGTTCTATTTGATTACGAATTGAACAATCACACACTTTCCCGCCCTGACACTTTTTGTGACTTGGGTGTGATTTGATAGAAAATTAACATTTGTAAACCACGTCGAACCTACTGTCAGTAAAAGTTTTAGAACACTGGGTTTTGTCAATTAGAAACTCCGCACATTTGAATAACGTAAATACATTAAAGCAACTATACACTACTCTTGTTAGACCACATCTTGAGTATGCTTCAATAATATGGTGTCCAGTTTACAATATACACATACAAAATTTGGAAATGACAATTTCTAAAATATGCGTCTTTTAAGACTGATGGGATCTATCCCGCTATTGGTTACCCACATCAAGAACTACTCTTTAAGTTTTCCCTAGACAGTCTAGAAAACCGTAGACACCGATCACATTCAATTTTCTTATATAAAATTTTACATGGTAACATCGACTGTGGAGAAATTTTAAGTATGCTTAATTTCCAAATTCCTAGGGCACAACCATTTATTTTACTTGCCATTTTCACGAACAAATGTAAAGAAATTTTCTTGTATCGTCTCTAGCTTTTTATTTTTGTTCTTTCTTATTGACTTGCGAACTATTAGATTCAATTTAAAGTGTATTTCTTACATTCACTTTGTTTTGTATATAACAAATGCATTGTATTAGTTTACTTTAGTTTAGTTTTTTAGTTTAATTCAGATATATGAATAATATTTATATATCTTTTTGCTCATAATCAAGATAAGTATTGCATTATTTTGTATTTTCCTATTCTGTAATTGGGTTTCACCTGTTGAATGGCATATCAAATAAATAAATATATATATAAATAAAAATGAAATTCGAACTGGTCACAGTTCTTGATCCTATTTTCGATACCCGAGCTGACACTGCTCATCTTCTTTCTCTTACTTGTTTAAATATTGAGATAAATTGTGCATCAGCGCTTTGTAATTGCAAGCGAGATCAACGTTTATTGACACTGACGTTGTTTACATTTGAAAATGTGTGTTTATAAGTATTAAAATATATTCAAATAGTATTGATTCAAAATAAAAATTTATAATGATACAATATCGAAAATATTAGTATAAAATATAGTTATGACTCACTTCCATTATGATAATATATTGAGGAAGTAAGTAAATAAGACCGTAGATTTGATATTATTTTATTTTTATCAATATAAGCATTTTTTGGGCTAATATTAATTTTTATCATTTCTATTCTAACTGTACAATGTCTGTCGAGTAAGAGATATTTCAACAAAGCAGAATACTTTGAGCAAAATAAAACCCGGTGAGACTATCGTTTATTTTTAGTAATGTGAAACAAGGGAATAAATCTCTAGGAGCGCTAGTTCATAGACGTGCGGTTATAAATATTAAAACAAGTCTTTGACAAAGCAAGAAAATCCTGCCAGAGAAATGAAACTACTTGTTGATTGCAGTATATCATACTAGCATGAATGCTGCTTCTTCCCTATTTGTTCCGTCTAAAACCTACTTTGTAAATTTGTAAAGTTTGTTGGTAAGGATACATAATAATAATTCTTAGTTTATATTTTTATTAAAATATAATATACCGTCTCCTGATGATGGTTGACGAAACTCGCTTCGGCTTCAAGTGTAAAGTTTAGTGTTTTGGTGGTTTTGTTAGTGTCGTTACAGCAAAGCACGTGATCCGAAAATAAAAAAAGCGGTAAAAAATCTGATTCTTGTTTGAAAGTATTTAAAACATCCATCACAATATAAAAAGTCACATCCATTGGAACTATAGAAACGACAAAAAATTTTAAAAAATCTGTATTGTTCAGATAGGCTTAGAACGTCATGAAACGTCGAGATTTTAAGTTTGAGGAAAAAAAATGTCTGTCTCTCTGTCAAAAAAGTTACAGACAGACCTGTAACTTTTTTGTGCGCACGATTACTCTGAAACCGTTTAAGATATCGACTGGAAATTTGGTACACGTATGTATTTTAACATTTTTAACGAGATCTGGAATTAGATTATATTTTCATCTCATTCCATTGAAGGGTTGGGGTGGTAATTTGGGGTAAATAGGTAAATCAATCAGGTAAGAGTCCATAACATTAGTATTTTGTATACAAGAGAAGCTTATGTCTCAAAAAAAATTTTGGCATTAGCCACCCCCATTACTACCCCCACCTCATTATAAAAGGGAATGAAAAAAAATGTGATTTAGTATGTGTACAAAAACCAAAGGCCTCAATTTTTTTTACTTCATCCACTCCCACTACCCCCCCTTCCACAACCCCGACCCCCACTACCGATGTGGCATATCGTTTTATGGGTTTTTGGGGTAGACGATTTCAAATATCATATTATTAAAGTTCCATAAACAATAAGTTTAAGGTGGTGAAAATTCCAGATTCAAGTGAAATAAAGTTTAAGTGATCAAATGTTGTTCTTCAGAGTTTTTTGATCCTGACCTCATCTTTAATCTTACTCGCATCCTATCGATCCTATGAAGTAAAAAAATTGAGACCTTTGGTGCTTGTACACATACTAAATCATATTTTTTTTCACCCCTTTTTATAATGGGGTGGGGATAGTAATGAGAGTGGCTAATCCCAATATTTTTTTTGAGACATTAGCTTCTCTTGTATATTCTAAATACCAATGTTATAGACTCTTACCTGCTTGATTTACTTATTTGACCCCATTTACCCTAATTTACCCCCCCCCAACTCTTCAACGGAATAAGTTGAAAATATAATCTAGTCCCAGATCTCGTTTAAATACATACGTGTACCAAATTTCAATATCTTAAACGGTTCCAGAGTAATCGTGCGTACAAAAAAGTTACAGACAGACATTTTTTTTCTCAAACTTAAAATTTCGACGGTTCATGACATTCTAAGCCTATTTGAACACTGAACTTTTTTTTAAATTTTTTGTCGTTTCTATACTTCCACTGGATGTGGAAGTAATCTCTATATCTATCTCTTTTAGGATAGGTTAACCCAAAGCCAATTTGTCGCAGCACTACTCTAAAGTACAATGTCTTAATAGGGTATTTTTCATTTTTTTTTTAATTTAATTTGATTGAAATCTCTACTGTCGGCAGATTTTTGTCCAAAAAAGGGCACATTTTTAGCACTGTGTGCGGGGGTAAAATTTAGGTACCCAAAGGATGCGATTTTAGATATTTCTTTGTACTGAGTGGCTTTAGAACAGACTAATCAATAGCTAGGAAGTAATTTTAGAAGATAAAATTTGTGGCACAATTTTTTAAGGTTTTCTCAACCGCGAAACGTAAATCATATAAATGGATTTAAATAATAATTATTATATAAAATAAAACTGATGATGGTAATTTTAGGAGTGATTATTATCATTATCCATATAAAACAAGTTTTTTAAAACTGAAATTATGAGTTTAGTTAAACAATTTACTGTAATTCTTCAATTTGTTGGTAGCCATGAATATAGCTATGAAATATATTCCAGTTTCTATCATCTGAAGTGTCGCCCCTTGACATCTGAATAGTCATCGTTTTCATCTTCAGTATTATAAGTGGGCATGCCGTCTGAAACTCGAGCGTTAAAACTAAAATCGTTAAAACATGTGAAGAAATATTTGACAGTTTTTTCTTGGGAAGTTTACTTAAATATGTAACAAACGGATCTGAAAAATTCAAGAACTTGTAGTAGATCTTGATTGATAGAAACTCTGCTTTCCAAACTGAAATCCTTTGCAACCCAATTTCCATACTTTTAAAGGAATCTTTGCATCTGTCGGATCTTGAAAAAAACTTGCTGCAGAACCAACAAGAGAACCACCTTGCAAGTTTTCTGGTTCAAATCGTTTCATGTTTGTCTTCTGCCTTCCCATAAAAATTAACAAGGTAATCCGTCAAATGATGTATCTTTTCAGAACAGAGTATGCCCGGTTCGTCTGACAACATTTCAAAAAGCTCTTTTCTAGCAGGCATTCTTAAAAAAGAAACTTTCTAAAATCGCGCTTTTGGTAAAAATATTATTAAACATTATAAATTTTTGTTTATTTGGAGTTTTCTAATCATCACTACATTTCCCCCTTTCCTCCTATCTGTACACAACATAAATTTTTAATAAACAAAATCATAAACTAAACATTAATATTTATCATCTAAATTTTTTTATCTTCCACCATCTTGTACATGTAAAAATTGACACTATATTCTTATTCGGCAAACCAAAATACGCTCAAATATCGATTTTGATCAAAATTGAAGCATATAGTAAAAAAATTATTTTGTATCCGCTGTCTTGAATTTTTTTAAAATAATTACAAATTCTTAGTTAGAGACCACACTTTTTATGCCATTAATATCAAAAGCTTCAATACTGATATTTCTCAGTTGATTCCCATACACAACACCCCCAGGTGCTGATTTTAATTTTTTTTTCAGATTTCTCGATTATTCATCATTTTTTAAAAAAATTTACAATGCCAAAAAACTATAAAGAACATATTTTTATTTACATACAGTGTGTCCCACTTTTCATGGAGCCACCCTCATATCTCGCTCATCTGATATCCGAATATTTTGAAATTTTCGTAGTGAATATATACTTATAAAGTCAGCCTTTAGACGTAACCATATTTTATTTTAGTCAGAGGCGTCCGATTCTAGGATGGAAAAAGGGGGTCGATTTTCAAAAAAAAAAAGTATTAGTGATTTTTTTGAAAAAAAACTAGTAAGGTATTCTTAATTAGCACCTTGAGAAACCCCTTTGTACAAAATTACATCGTAGTAGGTTTAAAGTTGTTTGAGATAGGGGCCGTCAAAAACAAAATTTGTTCACTTAAGATATTTTTTATCGTACAACGGATTCTCAAATGAAAAAAATGTATTCTTTTTTACCTACCATTTGTGTAACGAATAATCTTCAATAAAGACCTAAGTAAACCACCTACTCATCTGCCTGGAAAATTGTCTTCTAGTCAACCTCTTGCAGCGTTATAAGTCGGGGCACCATCAAATTGATAATACAAGTCTCTTCTTACATCTTGTGGCAGATTATTGAGAAAGGGTTGAATTTCATTTTGCTACAAATTTGAATACGCTTCCCCATTCAATCTCAGAATAAAAAAAGGCCCAATAATCTGGTCATTCCATAAACCACACCAAACGTTAACTTTTTACACATATTGCCTTTTAGTACTGATAAACCAGTGGGGATTTTCGTCACCCCAAAAACGGCAATTCTGGGAGGATACTATCCCATTGATGGTAAATGTTGCCTCATCAGTTAATATAACGTTTTTCAGTAAATTTATATTGTTAAAAAATTCACCCTGTTCCCAAAACCAGAAATTTAATCTTTTGTCTGTATTAGCATCTTCTAGGGTATGTAAATATTTTCGCTTGAATGCTCTTTTTCTATGTTTCTTCAAGCAACGTCAAAGCATGTTCTTACTAATATTTAGATTTAATGCTCCTTCCTTAATAATGATTCTTGGATTTTCTCTAAAATATTGTAAAATGCGTTCTCCGTTTTCATTTTGCCGATTTTGTAAATTATAATTCTTTGGTCTTAACTTACATACATTTCCTATATTGTTAAAACTGTGGTGATGGTTGCTACCAATTTATGGCGAATGCGAGGCTGGCGGTAAGGATGCCGCAAATTAAATTCAATAGCAGCTTGTCTAAATGATCTCTCATTATCTCCGACTAAACGAATCAACTCCACTTTTTCTCGTATTGTTAAAGGCCGAACCATATTTATTACACAAAAATTTACACTTCACTTATTATCTAACATTAAACCAGCATTCACATACATTTTTAACTGATTAACTTATTTACGTTTAATATAAATTGACACTTACAATAACTTTTGGCTTACTTAGGTCCATCAAACCCTTGAAAAGTCGACAGCTGTCGACAAATTTATGAGAGGGCAATAAATTATTAAAATATGGCCATAACATTCCTGTGTAAACCTTCAACTAAATTATTTCTCAATTATTATAGTTTAATTAAGTTATGCCCGAAATAATCAATAACGTATTGTTCCTAAAGTACGGTCATATAAATTTCTTTTGTAAACCTTCGGTATAAATTAAACCCGTAATAATCAGTAATGAATGCATACTTCTAAAAGTATGGTCATAATATAAATTCCTTAGTTAAATTTTCAAGTGAGGTTTTTCATAATTATTAAAAATATCCAAACGAATTTATAAACAATTCTCTTCCAGCAAAAATACATATGACTCAGCCAGGGGAGTACCATTAGGGTAACAGTACACCGCGCCAAATTAAATCAATGTAAAAATAAGAAAAATTCGTTACAAAGTGTAAAAGATATAATTTTAAGGTGTCAAGTGAATGATAGGTTTGAGGAATAATACACATCTTAGGACGTGCGATTAGCGATTCTCTGAGTAGTGATTAATTCTGTACTTAATTTTTATTTGTATTAAAAACAGTGTGTTCTTGTGGTGTTGCATATTTTTTGCGTTATAAATGCTGTAATAAACTGCTGATAGGCTGATTCAAACGACTTTGAAAAACCCTTGAAAATGTCGACCGCTGTCACCATCAATTTATGGCAAGGATTGTTGAAGTGTGGCCATGTTATTCCTTAAGATAAACGGGATTCATTAGATAAACAAGCGGTGACTTGGGTAATAAATAAACAACCGATCAGTGGCGTATTATTGGTATAATACGCCGGGGGCTGAATCTCGTGCAGTTCAATGGAAATACACAGATCTTCCCAGGAAATGGTTGGTTGGCACAGAAATGGGGGAATGAGTCGGGGGTGTTAAAGCGGGGGGGGGGGATACAGAAGAAATAATAATACATATACGAGAAGAGGCATACCACGGCAACAGTGGAGATAAACTGGAGGAAAAAGAGAAAGCAAAAAATGAACGAATCAAATTAATACAAGAAGGCCCTTCAATAAGCCGCCATCCAAGGAATTCCAAGGAATAACTGCTACAAATCACGGTAGAGCAAGAAGAAATGCTGCACATGGAACAGGCAAAATAAACAATGAATTAATGCACTATGGAGCCAAAATGACAAAGGAGCAACTCCAAGAACTCATCACCGGAGCAAGGCAGGAAACGTTTATATGGTTTTTTCCAAGGAAATGGTATCTACACACAAGAAAAATGGACCGAATACTGAATCGAGGAACGTAAGATCAGATCACATCCTAGTAGGCAGGGAAGCGGGGAAGCGGGCTAGGGGGGAGGCAGAGGTAACTGGGAAAAAAAAGCAAGGGGAAAATGAATTCCACAAAGAAATCGCATCGATATATGCTCTATCAAAATCAGAGATGGAGGAATCAGAAAAGAAGATTTGTAGAAGCAGAAATACATAAAGAGGAACATGAACACTCCAAATCACGACACAATACATATTTCACAAGAAGACTCAGAACACCTCCCATCCCACATTCCTTTACCATGCGCCATGTGGCTCTCGCTGCTGGCAATAAGCATGACCTTAGTCCAACCCAGAGTATACGTAGCAGGCCCAGCTGTATAACCTGGGAGTGGCAGCAATGCCTACCGTACGCTGATAAATCAATCATTCAATCAATACAATACATTATTCTGAACAAAAAATGAAAAATACTTTTTTTCATTTGAGAATCCGTTTTTCAAATAAAAATTTTCAGTTGAAAAAATTGTTTTTTGACGGTCCCTGTCCCAAACACTCTTCTCAAACCCAGTACGGTGTAATCTTGTACAAAAAGGTTTCTAAAGGCTGATTATGAATATCTTTCTCGTTTTTTCTAAAAAATAATGCTTTTTTTTAAATCGGCCACCTTTTTCCATCGTAGAACCGGACACCTCTGACTAAAATCAAATGCAGTTACGTCTAAAGACTCACTTTGTAGGTATACATTCCAAAATTTCAAAATATTCGGATATCAGATGAGCGAGATATGAGAGTGGTTCCATGAAAAGTGGGACACACTGTAGGTACCAAATTATACACACCTATTAAAACATAAAGTTATAAATTTTTAAAACGCGAAAATCCTGTTTCCCCACAGTACGGCGCGCTGTGGTGTTAAAGTCGGTACGCTTATGTTCATTTCCGACCCCAGTAATAATAATTATCATTTCTTGCGTTGTAGTATCGATCCTTCCCGCTGGATTGCAAGGAAAACGTGAAATAATATCTTCCGGGAGAGCACGGCAGGAACTTAATTTGAGTACATCAAATTATATCCATCTATGCACACAATAATCTCTAGAAACAGTACATTTACTGAAGATTAATTTATAAATCCGAATGACGAAACTGTCTAAGTCTATTGTGATCGACTTAATGCCCTCCTTAAGTTGGATTTCCCATCAGAGGCTTAACTTATACAGACGGCTAAGTTTCGGCGGAGGGCTGAGGTCTCCCCCGGAAATTTGAGAAAATATAATTACGGCGCTCACTACGGATTAGAGCAGCTCGAAGAATAATTTGGATAAGCCTATTTCTGGACAACAATTTACTACTTCACTTGATCGGGGTGGGATGAATTGGTTCAGGGATTTTAATCGTGATAGAATGAAGCTAAACTCCATTCGACTATGAATCTTTTCTATACAGGGGTTGAAGTAAATAAGACATCTACGTAAGCCCGGGTCAAAATGTAACGATCTAATCTCATTGATAGTACAGTCACTTGGTGTCAAAAGTAGCCAAACTTCGGACTAATTCTATAGCGTCTTGGATTTTTTTTTTCAAATTCTTAAACGTTAAGGGTATCAACTTCAAATGTTAAGGTAGACTTTCGCAACAGACGACAGCGACCGGATATCGCGACAGGCGACAGAAACAGGAGACAGCGACACCACCGGTTCAATATAATTCAATGCAGCTCCGTTCGAAGCATGCGACAGCCCAGTGTCGCACGCTGCGAACGAGGTTGCATTGAATTATATTGAACCGGTGGTGTCGCTGTCACCTGTCTCTGTCGCCTGTCGCGGTCTCCGGTCGCTATCGTCTTTAAAGAGAAATAGATGTAATTTTGCCCCTAAGAGGGTGAAAACCACCTCTAAATTCGAAAAATCAATAATTAACGAAGTACTGAGAATAAATTAATGAAACTTAAATTATTTATGTTTTTGGGATCGCTAATCACGAATGCGAAGTCACAAACTAAAAATTTTATGTTTTTATGTCAATATGGCCGATATAAAAGGGGTAAAATGGATGAATTAATTATTTTCTGTTTCTTTTAAGAAATTAGGACTTTCTTAGCAGATTGCTACATTTTGAGACATAAAACTCATCATCTAATAAGAAAAATAATTACTTTTACCCTTGAGAGGGTGAAAACCACCCCCAAAGTGAAAAAATAAGTATAAAGAAAGTACTGAAAATTTATTAATGGAATTAATATTATTTGCTGATAATACGAATTTGGATCGGGTTTTTGTGTTAAGGTCTAGCAAATTAATAAAACAATAATTCATATTCTTCAAGTTTATTAACTATATAGAGATTTTACCTGAATTTAATTCATCTTCATCAATGTTTGAGTCATTTTCATCTTTATACATATTTACACAAATACATACATGCATGCGATGTCCGACGACTTAAGAAATGTGCGTCATTTTCAGAAAAGTATACAAATTATGATTATTCCTTTGTAATTGAGAATATTGTGAGATTTCACCACCAAATGAGCAATATCGTAATTTGCTAAAACGAGTTCATATCTCCTTTGCAATTAACGCTAAAAATCATCCAAAAAAAGTATTTTGAAGGCCTCCTAATCCTCTTTAAAATCAGGTAGGTCAAGACAGGGCAGAGGTTGTCAGTTATCCTATATTCATCTTAAATGCGTCAATAAAAAAAAAACGTTAAGACTTAACTTCAAACACTTCTATCTCCTAAGCTATTATCTTTATCAAAAAAATAAAAAAGCAGCGTTTTGCTTAGTTTATTACAATATTTTTTTTGTTTCAAGTAACATTCAGCAAAGATGCTTCCTTGTTAAGTTATTTAAACTTAAAGCCAAGAAAATTCGTTTTATCAAAAATTCTCAAAATACATTAAATGTAAAATTTTTTAGATAATGCATCCATCACGGTCAAAAAAAATTGAACGTATACATAATAGTTAGGATTAACAAAAAACACGAACTGGAACTTTTTTTTTTTTAATTTGGAATATACTGTAACCAAAATTTTGCCTTTATTTTTCTTGTACCATTTTTGATTTTGCCGATATCAAAATTTGCTAAAAGAAAATTTTAAGCTACTGTAATAAGCTTTATGTTGGTTCTTTGAGTAATTTGCTTAAAATATTTGAAAAATCTGTATTTTTGCTTAAAAATCAACGTTTTCAACCCCCTGTAACTCGGCAGGAATTAAAGTAAAAATAACATTATAGGGGTTTTTCTGGGGTAGAATTTGACGATCTGCACATTCCAGGTGAAACTCATCCCCCAACGAAAAGGCACCCTTATTGCTTTTTAATATTCCATACTTGACCCGTTTTGAATCAAACTATCCAAAGAATTTGAATTTAAAACTGCTATAGAATTTGTCCTAAGTTACTGTACTATGACGATAATATAGCAAAATCTCCATTAGAATTTTGGAGAAAAAAACCGCTGCCCAAGGAATCACTACTTCCACATCCAGATTCTCTATCCAAGTCACTCACAACGAAAAAACTTTGTATGTGAAAATAATTGTTTATGGAACTTTAATAATATAATATTTGAAATCCTCTACCCCAAAAGCCCATAAAACGATACCCCACATCGGTAGTGGGGTGGGGGTGGTGACAGGGTGGTGGTGGTGGTGGGGGGTGGATGAAGTAAAAAAATATGTTGAGGTTTCTGGTTCCTGTACATGCACTAAATCACTTTTTTTTTTTCATCCCCTTTAATAAGGAGGTGGGGGTGGTAATGCCAAAAATTTTTTTGAGACCTCAGCTTCTCTTGTATATACTAAATACCAGTTTCATGGACTTACCTGCTTGATTTACCCATTTACCGCAAATTTACCCCAATTTACCCCCCAACCTTTCGACGAAACAAGATGAAAATATAATCTAGTTCTAGATCTCGTTAAAGTACATATGTGTACCAAATTGCAAGTCAATATCTTAAACGATTTCAGAGTAAACGTGCGCACAAAAAAAAGTTACAGACAGACCGATAGACAGACAGAAATTTTTTTTTCGCTCAAACTTAAAATCTCGACGTTTCATGACATTTTAAGCCTATTTGGACAATAAAAAATTTTTTGTCGTTACTATACTTCCACTGGACGTGGAAGTAATTATATCTTGATGATTGTTTGACACAAAAAGTTCCATTTTGATACACGATTTAAGTACATCACAAACCCTAATTATTAAAATTGAAATCAATGAAAGCATTATATCGGAGGTTGGGGATCCATTATGCAAAGTCGGCAAAAGCGTCAAAGAGGGCTGTGTTCTGTCACCAATTTTCTTTAAGATCTATAGCGAACACGTGATGCGACGTCTGTTTATAATTTTAATTCATTAGCAATTAGGCTATTGACTATGTATAAAAAAAAAGGAAGTGAGAACCAATTGTGTTAAAGGGTTTTTATTGTTTCATCCATTTGTCGGTCAGCTAAATATGATAAAATAATAAAATGCTATTAAATTTAGCGATGTATTTTTGATAACGGAATGAAAGATGGTTTTTTTCAGTATAGCTCAAAAACTAAGCGGAACTCAAAAAAATTACCGCGGAGGGCTACCATTTTTGAGATTTAAGTAAAAAGGTCCACTTTTCACATTTTTGAGTTTTGCTCGAAAACTATGCATTTTTCCTATAAACACGCCAATAGAAAAGTTGTACAGAATTAAGTTTCCAATTGAAATGCCACCTTCAGAAGTCAAAAAAATATTTTTTTTACAAAAATACGTCCAAAAACAAAACAAACAAAAAACAAAAAATGAAATTTTTTATTTTTTTTTTATTTTAGCCTGTAACTTTTTTTCGGGTACATTTAGGCATAGACATTGCTACATAGAAAAAAGCTGGTGTTTTACCCGTTAAAATGATATTTTATAAAAAAATGTACGATTAATACTGATCGAGATATAGCGTTTCAAAGTTCGCAACTTTTAACTTTTTTTGCTAATTTTTACTATTTCATTTTCAAATTTCGTCCTGTAACTTTTTTAGGTATAGACATTATTATATTAAAGTGAAATCTGACTTTACGCCCGTTGAAATGGTGGCTGGTAAAAGTCTCTACGACAAATAGAAACCTAGATAACAGCGTTTCGAAGATTGTTACTTTTATTTATTTATTTTGCTTCTGGAAAAGTATTTAAATGAAGTTTTGTGTGAAAATGCAAGTCCAGCAGCCAGCAGCCATCGGTTCTGATTCTGAATGTATTGCAACATTACTATACGGTATGAAAATTGATGACCAAAGCACCTGTCGCTATAAGCTATTTCAGAAGTACTCAACAGGTACGAAATTCACATTGTCCCGTCCCGATTGCCTCCAATAACTGATGCTGCTAAACATCATGGTTTAAGAACTTACTTGCAAATGCAACATTGGAAATTAAATACTGTAAGTCCTCTCATCTGGGGTTGGGAAAGTTCAAAAAATGGACTAGTACCAATTTTGACAAATAAACCTCCGACACCACAAGCATTGCTGAAAAAAATAAGCCTGTAAATGCACCAAAGGATACAGAGGAAACTGCGGTTGCAGGAAATTGGGAATGATTGCTCCATTTTTTGCAAAGAATATATGGGAATAAACTGTGAAAACGCTAATGTACCTGAAAAAATCCATTATGTTCGATGTTCACGTAGATGCCGATGAAGAAATCGACTTTGATTTTGAAAATATGTTAAATCCAGCATTTGAATAATTTCATAAATAATGTACAATTAGAAACATAAATAATGTATAACAGGTATACAATTATGAATAAATTAATTTAATCTATCTTTTCTAAGTTGTTATTAGAACAAAATAAAAAATCACGTGTTATAAAGTTCAAAAGTAGAAAAATGTAAAAGGTATTTTTTAAGTACAATGATCTACTATATCTAGACTGTATCTTGGTTACTATTGATCACATAAACTTCTATTGCAAACCATTTAAACAAGAATGCTGCGAGTACATTCAATGTAGCAATATCTGTACTTAAACTATTTGACAAATAAGTTATAGGCCGAAATTTAAAAAAGAACGTAAAAATTAGAAAAAAAGTTAATAAAAGCAACAATATTCGAAACGCTGTATCTAGGTTTCTATTTGTCGTAGAGACTTTTACCGGCCACCATTTCAACGGGCGTAAAGTCAGCTTTCACTTTAATATAATAATGTCTGTACCTAAACTCACTCAAAAAAAGTTACAGGATGAAATTTGAAAAAAAAAGTAAAAATTAGCAAAAAAAAGTTAAAAGTTGCAAACTGAAACGCTATATCTCGGTCACTATTAATCGTAAATTTTTTTACAAAATCTAATTTTAACGGGTAAAGCGCCAGCTTTCTTTTATGCAGCAATGTCTATGTCTAAATGTACCCGAAAAAAGTTACAGGCTAAAATAAAAAGAATTAAAAAATTGCATTTTTTCGTTTTTTTTTGTTTTGTTTTTTGGGCGTATTTTTGTAAAACAAAAAATGTTCTGACTTCTGAAGGTGCCATTTCGACTTGAAATTTAATTATCTACAACTTTTATATTCACGTGTTTATAGGAAAAATGCATAGTTTTCGAGCAAAACTCAAAAATGTAAAAAGTGGACCTTTTTTACTTCGATCTCAAAAACGCACCCTTTTAAATGGTGGCTCTCCGCGGTTTTCTCTTATTTTGGGGTCAATTGAACATAAGAAACAATAAAAACCCTTTAACGTTTTATTTCCTTTCTACAGTACATAGACAATAGACTAT
Organism: Rutpela maculata; assembly: GCA_936432065.2. Classification (NCBI taxonomy): domain Eukaryota; kingdom Metazoa; phylum Arthropoda; class Insecta; order Coleoptera; family Cerambycidae; genus Rutpela; species Rutpela maculata. Next base: position 121,046,629 of record OW386293.2, on the reverse strand, counting down.
TAGTTTTTCTCAAAAAATGCACCCCTTAATTTAATAGCATTTTGTGATTTTATAATATTTAGGTGACCAATAAACGGATGAAATAATACAACTCCTTTAACGCAATTGTTCCTTACAAAATCAATAGTCTAAATGAAGTTCGTATGAAGAAAATTTTTAAAGTTCCCTGCGGTTATAATATTCACAGAAAGGACAACATTTCATAAAATCTAAATTTTTAATTATTCAACTTTAATTTCTCTTTGAACATTACTTTTAATTAGCAGCTGCTAATTAACTTCATAGCGGCATACTGACAGCACTGTTTTTTCAGGAAGTAATTACCTATATTTTCAAATAATTAAATCGCGGGAACTCAGGAAATCTCGTGTCTGTCGAACTGAAATGTACTCATTTTACTTTTTAATTTCCAGTTACTAATTTAGGAGTCAAAAAGTTGATCCAAACTTAGTGGATAAATAATTTTCCTTATTCTTAAATTCCCTATACACACCTCAGTCTCGTTAATTGACTGCTCGTACCAAAAGGAAATTAAATTGCCTTGTTTTTCCTTTTCCTTATTGTTATTTTTTTATGAGTAAGCCAATTAGCAAGACAATATTAGGTTTGTTAAATGAAGTTTGAAACAATTGAATAGCACATCAGCGAAGTTGGTCAACTTCTTTCGGTTGCTGAATTATCAATTCCTTTGTTATCGGTGATGACAAAACGACCCTGAAAGCTCAATAAAGTTCAAGGCGAGGCTCTTGTTGCTGGAACAGAACACAATAATTGCCATGAAAGGCATAACGCAAAAAGAAAAACGTCATGTGTCTAATATTAGGTCTCTTATGGTATATTAAAAAAAAATTAAGTCTTGCAAGTTATTTTCTTAAAATGAATTATCTTTATTAAAGTCTCCAAAAAAGAGACAAAAAGTCTAGCCTGGCTATTTTTATAAAAAATTATATTTTAAAGGTAAAAATGAACAAAAATGGATGTATTAATTTAAATCAATAACCTAGCATATTACTTCGAAGAAAGAGGATAAATCCAAGTCCTGGATATAATAAGATAAACTTCGTAAATAAACTAAGGGACTTTTGAAATAAAAAATAACTAATTAACAATAACAAAATTTATTGTAAATATAAAAGGTGTGGTAGAGCAATTGACAAATTAAGGGGGGGGGGGGGGGGGACAAAATATGTGCTTGGATTACGGTTACAAAGATCAAACAAAATGAAAGATGTACATAGAGACAGACAGATTTATCATATACTAAAAATATAAATAATATACGGTAGCTTACAAAGATAAATCTATAGTTATTGGCAGAAGGCCACAATACATAAAAACTACTGTAAATACTTAAAAAAGATAGATAACTAAATTGTTAGTTGGCCAGCGTAGTATTCAGAATGATAAGATTAAATGACATTTTAATAATAAACAAATTTTGATATTTCATATCATAAACAAATCTCTACACGTAAATAAAGGTAATAACATAAAAAATGAAACACATAGTAGCATTTTAAGCTGCAAGGTACATATCAAAAAACATGATGTGCTCTTCACAGACAATTATTTACAGATATTAAACAAGAAATCTTATTAATAGTCTTTAAGAGACGATACAAGTGTACGACTCGTGAAAATAATGTAGTTTGTTAAAACAAACAATGATATGTCCGCACAAAACACAAAAATTCTCACCGTATATGTGTCTTTAGTCACGATGTAAAAGGAAAGTTACAAAGACTTCACCAGGGACTGTTACCAGTTGCCGGTAAACATAAGATAGAATGTAAATGTTTTTGTACTTACAAAACTGCAGCAACATGGACGAAGGTACTGTTATGGGTTACAATCTTAAATTCATAGGTCGGTTCCAGTTGCAACCTCGACAAACTGCCCATTATAAGTATATTAACACTGACATTAAATTGTAATTTCTAATTAAACTGCACGTAAAGCAGCTAACATTACACTTATTAAGTGCTACTTTAATTAGGGATTGACACCTTGGCATAACGTAACCAATGAAATGAACCAATCGTTGGCTTAGTTTAAAAATGCTACCTTATAAGGAAAGATGCGATAATACTAACGCTATTTTTTATGACGTCATCTTCACATAGCGGTAAAGCATCGGGCATTTTAAGGTTTCAGAAATACTAAAAATGTTAACAATAAAATAAAGATCAGTACAATTTAGCAATTGTGAATTATATTTAAAAGGCCTTATACAATGGACCGTTACAGAGTGCATAAAACGGTCTACATATTTGCATACATACAGATATTCTCATACATTTGTTTCGATATTTGATTCCGTGCTGCTCTGAAACGAATTTCTTTATAAACTTTTGTTTCATCCAACAGTTATTATTAAAACTGATTTGTTTTAATCAAATTGGCATATTATAACCGTACAAAAATTTCATAATAATCATTGTGAATTTTTTTTTACAGAAATCCGTTTTATAACAGGATGAACTCAAATATCGAATAAAAAATGTATGTGTGTTTGTATGTATGTACTTATGTGTATCCCTAGGCCGTTTCTTATAAGCACAAGAACTTTTTAATATTTAAAATTTTTGTCTAAAATTTGGCACGTATGTAAAATAGTATGTTATAATACTTTATCAACCGTTGTATAATTTCCTCTTATCAGTTGATGTGGCCAAAAAGTGAGAGAATTAGGGAGAATATGATGAAGATGCGCTTTGGGGAATCGAAATAGCTGCTGGTGTGATGGGAACATCTCCAGACCAACATTTCGAAAGCATCAATACGTCATCTGTCTACCTCCCTAACGTTCTAGGCCTCAGAAATGTAAAGAAATATGAAGAAAACAAGAGCATTAACAAGTCTGATCTTTGTGCGTTTCGTGGTAATTTTGCCACGCCAAATTTTTCTCAACTGGAAAGTTGCCAATCTTACTCCGTGTATTCTACGCCAAATCTCATATTTGAAGTAATCGATATTGTACTCCAAGGTATACCATCTTGTTTGCTACCTCATAATCACCTATCCTTAATGTGTCTGGGAAATTATTGTTAAACTGTTTCTCGCTACAATTATATAATATGAATGTTACTATTACTATTACTATAATAATGCTTTGTATTATTTCATAGTTCATATTCAAACATCGGTAGATGTTTCACATAATTAATAACTTAAAAAAAAATAAACATGCTTTAGTTTTTTTATGCTTGTTTTAATATTTAAATAACCTAAATAATTTAAATTCTGATCAATAATTTAATTTTTTCCGTTCACGCAACGTCTTAGAGAAAACATAAATTTACCACTTTTTCGCAATTTTCACTGTGCAACTTTTCGCTCGTGTTGCTAGAACAAAACGATCCATAACTCACCACGTGGAGGTGGTTGCACGGCGAGTTCCACCCACACCCTACCCAACCAACCATCCAATTTTTGAGTGTGGTATGTATATTATATTTACAACTATTTACCAAACATTTACCATAGGTAACACAGTAAGCCAAAGATATGAGTACTATGAGTAGGATTCTTTGGCTTACTGTGTTTTTGTACTTTTTCTTTTTTATATGTACTACATATTTAAAGTCTGATTTCTTGGAGAAATGAGGCATAACCGATCTAGACAGTGTTGTTTGGATATAGCCATCTCTAGCTTCATGTCCACATACTTTATTCCAAACCTCTGTCACAAGTTTGACGCACCTCTCCACAGCCTGGGTGTGACAGGGAAACTTTTGTATTTCTCTGATGGGCTTAGCGCCAGAATTGATGGGCGATTTAATATCATCTTCACTTAGGTCCCGCAGCATTGGGGGCGGATACAACACACAAGAATTCCAATTAATAATTTCAATGTAATCGGAAGCTTGAAACTTTATCTTCGGTGGTACGAAATTTCTAACAGTCTTTTTCTTTAGGATGGTTTGTCTTGCTTTTAAGATCCTTCTGTAACCAAGCTCCCGAATATGTTCTCTTTCATCGACAAGCATTGCCAACAGAACATTCTCTGGGTGCGCAAAGAATTTATTTCTATTACTGGATCAACAACTTTAAGTAATTCGTCGATAAATACCGTGATGTTCGGATTGCTTTTTAAAGACATATTTTGGTCCGTCAAACTACACAGGCATGTATGTCACACATGTCAAAACATTTATTGCAAGCAATCCAGACATCACGGTATTTACCCGACGAATTAGACAAACCATTCTAAAGAAGAAGACTGTATCACCGAAGATAAACTTTTAAGCTTCCGATTACGCTGAAATTATTTATTGGAATTCTTGTGTGTTGTATCCTCCCCCAATACTGCGGGGCCTACGTGAAGATGATATTAAATCACTCATCAATTCTGACCTTAGCCCCATCAGAGAAATAAAGTTTCCCTGTTACACACAGGCTGTGGAGAGGTGCGTCAAACTTGTGACAGAGGCCTCGAATAAAGTATGTGGACATGAAGCTAGAGATGGCTATATCCGAACAACACTGAAGTCTGGATTGGTTACGCCTCATTTCTCCAAAAAATCAGACTTTAAATGTGTAGTAGATATAAAACAGTAAAAGTAAAAAACACAGTAAGCCAAAGAATCCTGCTCATAGTACTCATATCTTTGGCTTACTGTGTTACCTGTGGAAAATCTTTGTAAATAGTTGTAAATACCACACCCAACAATTGGATGGTTAGTTGCGTAGGGTGTGGGTGGAACTCGATGTGCAACCACCTCCACGTGGGTCGTTTTGTTCTAGCAACACGAGAGAAGAGTTGCACAGTGAAAATTGCGAAAAATTGGTAAATTTCTGTTTTGTCTAAGACGTTGCGCGAACGGAAAAATATAGATTATTGATCAACATTTTATTTATTTAGGTTATTTAAACCATAAAACAAGAATAAAAAAACTAAAGCGTGTTTATTTTAAAAGTTTTAACTAACAGAAAAAAAATTACAAACATATCGTGATTTAGTACGATGCGCGAACGGAAAATGTTAACCGATTTTTATTTTTTTTTATGTCGTTTTTCTTTTTATTACAATAGGCAACTTTTCCGCTCTAAAGCGTTCCGAAAAAAAATATATTTATTTTTTTCGACCCACCCTACTCTATCTACTTCAATATATGATCCTATAAGAATAACATTTTTCAGCCACCGCTGATGTACTTCAGTTATGAAAGCATCAGTGAGGACATTATTTCACTTTCCACATGATTAAAACCAATATTTACTGAGCAAACATAATTTATTTAAATCCCCGGGTACGTGTTTTTATGAATCCTCTGCGTATAGTGATTATTTACATATAAAATCCATCGTTATAATTGAATTATCCTTGTTAATGTTTTGATCACAATGTATCATGACATTATCGTTTACGAGAAGGATTGAAGGCGATTTCGAAACAAATTAAAAATAAACAATTTAAACGTTTCGCCGAAAAATTAACGGATGGTGGCAGAAATTAAACTGAAAAAAATTGTAGGGAATTCCATATCGATCGCATTTATCGACAGGTTTTCCAAAGTTTTATTATAGTTCGGTGAAGGAATGGGAAATTTAAGAATTTAAGAAGTAACAGACTATTAATTATTTTTTATTTATTTGCTTTCATCATGGTTAGAGAATATTATTTAGGTTTTAAGCAAATCACAACTTACACACCTTTTTATTTGTTATGACGTCACCTACTTTCTGTATATTATTGCCCTAATCTGAGCACGCTAATATACTAGTTACGTAAATACTTTTAAACACTTATTATTGGAGAACCAATCAAAACAACTACTCTTCTAGCTAATACTGACGAAGGGACACAATGTGTTAGTATAAAATATAACAATAAGGATGGTTTTGACAGGGTTACAGGGTTACTTCTGAATGGTCTTATTTGACCTTAGGAGTTCCACAAGGTTCTGTGTTAGGTCCTGCACTATTTTTACTATACGTAAATGAATTAGATTCCTTATCATTTAATACTCACTTTACGATGTATGCTAATTGTTTCAAATAAAATAGATGAATGCTTAGAACTCAATTGTAATAGTTTATTTAATATGCTAAGTGGATGGTTTTCTCAAAATTTATTATATTTTAACATAGAAAAAACTCGGGTGTTAAGATTTCATAACAATCAAAAACAGTGTAAACTGTTAAATTTTAATATAAATGATACTCCTTTATGTAGTGAATTTGAAACTGTCAAATTATTAGGTTTACACTTAGATAAAAATCTGAACTGGAAAGTTCAATGTGAAGCTGTTGTTTCAAAGCTTGCCTCCATTACACATTTATTTAGGAATATAAGAACGTTATGTACAGAACAACTTATTTGTTTATATTACGCACAAGTAGAATCTCGCTTACGATATGGTGTCTGTTTCTGGGGGAATTCCACTTTTGCGTCTCATGCTTTTATTGCCCAAAAACTTGTTTTAAGGTGTATTGCTGGGGTTTCAAATACTCATACTTGTAAGGAAATTTTTAAAATTTATAAAATTTTAACTCTACCAAGTATATACATATTTGAAATGTGCACGTCTTTAAAAATCAAGAAAATTTTATATTAAATAGCCAATATCACAGTGCAAATACGAGACAAAAAAACAATTTTCATGTTCCCTTTGCTAAACAAAAAATGAAGTATAAATCTCCTTATTGTTTAGGGCCAAAATTTTTTAACTTGTTACCGGACGAATTAAAACTTATTAGGAATGAGTGGTTGTTTAAAATTAAATTAAAAGAATTTTTGTTAAATAAATGTTTTCATTCTATAACTGATTTCCTGTGTTCGTCTTAGTTTGTAAGTTGTGTAACTACCCCTATTTATTAAAAGGGACTAATATATGTATTACATTATTATTTATACTTTAGGTACTTAAGGAAAATGTTGACTATTCCTATACAAATGTATTTTGTCTTAAAGGAAAATAAATGTTATTATTATTATTGTTTTTTTTTTTTTTTTTTTTTTTTTTTTTTTTTTGTAAAAGCCAGTCACCCTTTAAACTCTGTGGCTCCGACACTCACAGAGGGGAGCTGGTAGTACCGGTAGCCACTCCCCACGCCCGTGGGGTGAGTGACTACTGGGTCCGCGAATCGTGTGCCCTGAGCAGACGTAATGAACCGAGGATGACGGCCTTCTGCATTCTGCCGGCTAAGACCTCTGCCGAATTTCGGCATGCCGGTATGATCTTAAGTTCTGAAAGCAGCGTGTGTCTCGTTCCACCGAGGGCTCCTATAATCAGTACCACTATCTTAACAGTATGGTCTGGATAGAGTCTGCGGAGTTCGAAGAGCAAATCTCGATATTTTGTCCGTTTTTCCTCCTCCTTCAAGACAATGTTGTTCTCCGCGGGAGCCGAGAACTCCACGACAAACATTGTCTTGAGTTGGTGGTCGAGGAGGACTATGTCAGGCTTGTTGGCTTGTATTTGCCTGACTGTGGGAAAAGAGTAGTTCCAATAAATTAGACACTTCTCATTTCCCACAACGGACTCAATATCCCCCGGAGCATAAGGCAGCACTGGTGTCTCGTCTATCCCATACGAGTGCCTTAAGTGATAATAAAGCACTCGTAATGCTCCGTCGTGCCTCTGGATACAGGCCGAGACTGCATATGTCGGACAGGCCGACAACAAGTGCATTAGAGTCTCTGGCGCCCTGCGGCAGGCCCTGCAGCTGACATCAGGGACCTCTATACCCATGACACGACTTCGATAAACGAGAGTGTTAAATACACCATCCTGGCAAGCCATTATGAATCCCTCGGTCTCAGACTTCAGCCCGGCTGACCTTAAGAAGGCAAAGGTCAGCCTTTCGGATAAGCCAAGATCTTCTATATTTTTATAGAAGACTCCATGCATTGGCTTATCCGTATGAAGCTGCAGAAAGATGTTGTGTTCTGCAGCTTTAATTTGGGCTTTTCGCCGAGCAGGTTCCAACTCGGTGACAGAGTCGCGATTTACCCGCTCGACGTCGAAGGAGAGACCAAGTTCATCGGCTGCTCTCTGTGCTGCCTTAAACAAAAACGCTCCTACCCCTGCATTTTCATGGTCTCGGACCATGCAGAGGAGGGGATCCGAACTCCTGATAATCTTACAGGCTCCATCCAGGACCATCCTGTTATGGAGACTCTCCAAACTCAAGAGTCCACGGCCTCCCCGATGTCGTGGGAGGTATAACCGTGGAACGGACGATTTAGGATGCAAACTCCATTGAGATGCATCTTCTTGCGGGTTCCTACGTCGAGTTGACGCATCTCCTCTCGGTTCCATTTCACCACTCCAAAGGAGTGGAGAAGGATCGGAACGGCAAGCATGTTGGTAGCAGACACCTTGTTCTTCCCCGACAGTTCTGAAGACCAAATCTGTCGGAGTCGGTGCTGATACTTGCCGCGGAGAGCGTTTTTCACTACACTCACTTCTTGGGTGGAGCGTTGCTCGACACCCAAGTAAGTGTACGACTCTCCGGCATCTAGATGATGTAAGATGCTTCCGTCTACGAGCTGCGCGTCCTCTCCGTAGTCCCCGCATCGTCCTCTCTTGAGATGGACCAGTGCACATTTGTCCAACCCGAACTCCATACCGACAGCCTGCGTGTACTCCTGTACCACCCTAAGGGACTGGTATAGGTCCCTTTCTCCGGAGGCATAAAGTTTAAGGTCATCCATATAAAACAAATGGGTGACCTTATGCCTCCTATCGCCGGGGGTACCGCAGTTGTATCCACGGGTTTTCCGGAGCGAAACGGATAATGGCAGTAGTGAGATGCAAAACAGAAGGGGGCTGAGGGAGTCTCCCTGAAATACTCCCCTTCTGAACGATACCGGCTCCGTCTGGACTCTATCGTTACCGGATGTTATAGTAAAGCGAGTCCTCCAGAGCGGCATCAGTTCTTCAATACATCTCACTACGGGACCGGGTACCGCAAGACATTGAAGCAAGTGTAAAATAAGCTCATGAGATGTCATGTCAAATGCCTTGCGGTAGTCGATCCAGGCCATGGAGAGGTTCCGCTTATACTGCACGGAGTCCTGCGTGACACATCTGTCAATCAGCAGGTTCTCCTTGCAGCCAGCGACACCTCTCTTCGACCCTCGTTGCTCATGTATCCGTTCGTAAACCGGTTCAACTGCGTGGAGCACCCGCATGTACAAAATGCGTGTAAACACCTTGTAACATGCGTTTAAACAGGTTATCGGGCGGTAGTTCTTTGGGTTAGACAAATCTCCGTTCTTGGGGATCAGCACTGTCCGCCCCTCAACAACCCAAGAAGGAATTTGCTGCTCCCCATTTAGCCAGGCATTAAAAATTCTGGCCAAATGGTGGTGGGTACTCGATAACTTTTTCCACCAAAAGTTATTTATCCCGTCGGGACCTGGAGCAGCAAAGTTCTTAGAGCCCTCAAGAGCTCTTCGAACCTCTTCTGGGGTTATTGGTTGGCACACCTCGTGTGGTTGGCGAAACCTTTGGCTAAAGGTTTCAAAGTGTGCCAGGGCTGGAGAGTCTCTGTTGAGTGGAAGCTTCTGTTCGTACAACGTTTTCCAGAAGTTTTCCACCTGATCTGCAGTCGGCGGATTTTCAGCAACACGCTGAGGCGGTTCGAAAAAGCGCGAGGGCTTTTTGCGGAAAAGTTGATTTTCCGCTAGCCCCCTCGCCCGCCTCACTAGTGACTTCTTACAAGACACTAGCATCCGTATATTATTATTATTATTATTATTATTATTATTATTATTATTATTATTATTATTATTATATTATTATAAGTATTGAATTACATGATAGGATTCCTAGTATTTTAAGACAAAAAATAGGAGCGAGCGTAGATGCGTCTTGACTGTGCTGTATTTCGATACTACAGTGAAGCAACTTGCAGCGCGGTTAGTACTTGGATGGGTGACCCATCTTGGGAAACACAGCGATCTCGTCCCACCTTCTAGCGACTTGTATATCAGCTTATACGCGGAAGCTATGTAATTTCAAGACGAGGATTAGGTACGTAGTGGATATACCGTCCTTCGGAGGGGATGTAAAGCAGGCGGTCTCTTCTTGTCCATGAAATGTTAGGCAAGTAAAAGATCCATACTCTTCTCAAGGGAAGAGGTTCGGCAAAATTTCCAGGTTGGGGGTAGCTCGTCTCCTGGCGTCAGCGATAGGCCTTGGTAGTGGAAATAGGCCAACGTTAAATAAATAGTTAAAAAAAAGGCAAAGAATATATTGAAAATACTTGAATCATTTATTGAAAAAGTGTGTAAGTTGTGATTTGCTTAATACTTAAATAATACTCTCTAAGTAACAGACAATTTAGTCACAAAAACCTAGAAAAATGTTTTTTCGTGGCTCCTGTCATATTTACAATTTATTATTGAAGACGGTAATAAACTAGATGCAAAAACGATTCTCACAGTGTAATAATATAGAACTTACTATTAAATAAAACAAGACTAATTAAAACAATACAAAGTTCAATTTTAGAATAAAATAGTAAAGTGTTGATTTACTAATTCTAGGAGTTAGAGTATTCAATAAGGTAGACAGACTATCATATGCTACATAAATATAAAGTCGAGATTTGTATTTGAATTCGAATGTTTGATCCACAGTTTTTACAGTATAAAGTGGCCATTCCATTACATAGTCTATGCTCATTCGGAGACATATTGTAAATTTTAGATAGATAATACAGAAAACGTGTCGTTTTTGAAGGGCTTTCTGCATAATATTATGAAATTGTTAATTTACGTTGTAAATTTAATCAACAATGATATGGTGTTTTTGTGATTCAGTATATGTATGTTCCATTGCTTAATTTTTGGTTTTTAGTATACCGGGTGTAACATGATAATGGTACACTCCTACTTTTCTCCTTTAGTTTTGAAGATGATTGATTGAAATTTGGGATATCCTACGTATAAAATATTTACGTCGAGAAATTGATATAATTACGTTTGTTTGTTTTTTTAATGGGGTCCAAATATTGTTCTTCGGTGGAATTTCGTCCTTATATATTCTATAGTCAAGTATATCGTGTTTTCATGAACTAGAAAAGTGTAGGAATTTTTCGAGGTTTAAGATTGGTGACACTGAGAATTTCTCGAAAACCTTTCTCCTTGCTGGAGCCATAGCAGAGGAAGCACGTTTGTCTTTGTGTGGCGGAATTAATGTCTCAATTGGTACCCATGTACTTGTTTGTGGCTGGCAGATAATGGCCTGGGACTCCACCTCTTCGATTCCTTGTGCCTGGATTTGTTGGCTGGGTAGCTGGCTGTTTGCTTGTCTGAGCTAAAACTCCACGTGTTTTTTTGTTGGGTGTACTCTCCATGAGAGGTAAGCATTGTTATTTTGGTGTTCCAATTGATTCTTATTTAAGTTACGTGTTAAAGAGTGCATTGACACGACGATTGCTCGTGACAAAACTTTAGGAAAATATATGAGGTTTGGTTGTCGTTCATGAAAGTTTTACCGAAGAATGTTTGTGCTGTTCTATGGTTTAATTTTGGGGGCGTTGTCCTGCCGCTGTTCCTGGGGTTTCTTTCGTTCCTGTTAGGTCAGGGAGAATTATGCTGGTCCAACTGCTCATCCGGGATGTCGTGGACAAATGTCTGGGGACCGTGTACAACCCTGGAGGTGTGAGAAATGAATAAGCGCTGCTGCAGGTCCTAGGACTGTCAAGAAGTCAGATAAGGTTTTATTTTTATTTTATTTTTCGGCAAGTTTTTTTATAAAATTTAATTTAATTTTGCAATCGGAGTGTTAAGGCAAGTTCTTTGAAGAGTGCGTGATGCCTGTTTAGTTCTAAGTTTTAAAGTTTCCATTTACACATTTATATATACATATTGAAATTTTTTAGTGCTTACTGTTAAGTTGGCACGTGGTATCATGGACCGTCTCTAGGCCCTACGCAATGTTGTGTATGAAATATTTAGTCTCACTAATTAGGAACTTTTGATAACACGTGCATCAAACTGTAGAGAGGTATTTTTTTTGTGCTTGTATCTTAACTTTTCATTTTTCATATTAAATTAGATAAACTCACTTTATAAACTGCAAAATTGAAATTTTTTTGATTTATTTTTTTTGAAAGGACAAGTATTGATCCACAAGCACTAGATGTTATGGTTGTTAATGTTTTCTATTCTTTTGAATAAATGTTTTTAATAAACATTGTTGTTGTTTAAGTGTCCAGCACATTCTCGTTTCTTAACACCTACCCAAGATTATGTAATCTCTTATTACTGACAGTTTATTATTAAAGTAAATTTTGATAGAGTATTAAATATTAAAAGTTTTTCCATCGCATATTACAAATAGTTTTAATTTTGTTTTTTGACTGGCAAAATTAACCACTAAATTCCTTAAATGTCAAGTGGCGCCCTCTCTGGTTAGTCTGTGTTCAGGATTTTCACTCACGCCCCTTCTGCTCTTCGAAAACATGTACTAGCTGCCGTAGGCGAGTGAACTTTTTTTATACTTCGGCATAAAAAACGTCTCACTATATACATAACAAGCCGCACTTTTTGAACACAAGTGATTTTTTTTTCACTTCCGGTTTCGCTGGAAATTTGGGATTATTTAAGCGACAAAATACAAAATATTGGTCACAAGAAAATCAACATTTATTACGGGAGGGTAACTTTCAAGTGCGGTTCGGTTTCAATGTTTGGCTTGGAATAATCGGTAGTAGAATCATTGGTCCAATAATATTTGATCTGACTGGTGCCAGATGCTTGAGATTCCTGCAAAATGAGATTGAGGGACATTTAAGATGAGTTACCTTTGGATTTTGGACAGGGAATGTATTTCCAACAAGATGGCACCCCTACCCATAATTCAAGGATAGTAACTCATTACCTTCAACGGAGATAAGCAATAAATTGTAAAATCAACGAAATTCAATTTTTCTTTGTATTTTCTTTTAGCTGTAATTTTGTTTGTATTTATCGCACGTTTTAATACGACATATGAATAAATTGCTGGTCCCACGGTACCAATATGATTCCATTTAAAAAAATTGAGTTTTGCCCCAGAAACCATTTTGATGAACTTTATTTGCTCATAAATCACGTAGTTTAGTATTTTTGACGGGATTTCGATTTATTTTTCTAGCATTACACGGATCATTTAGAATAAATGGGAACCGTCATGGCACACTTAAATGAAAAACTAAAAATTATATTATAAAAAATACTGACATTTGAAATGTCACTTATTTGGTATCGTTGGATTCAGAAAATCATGCATAATTAAAAAATGTAATAATATACAGGGTGTTCCATTTAAAAATCGAAAGTTAGTATCACTTCCGGCGAAACCGGAAGAGAAAAAAAATCACTTGTTTGTGAAAAATGTGCCGCTTATTATGTATATAGGATATCCCAAATTTCAATCAATTATTATCAAAACTAATGGAGAAAAAGTTACACCCGGTAGATCATGAAAACTACTTTTTTTTTCTTATAAATTTTCGACTTTTCGGTAAATATATCTTTTTCAAGACACTACAATATTTAAAACTTAAAACGTAAACATGAGACATCATATATAAATAATAAAATTATAAATTAAAAACTTGAAAAAATGGTGTGAAATAAATTTAAGTGGAATGATCCTTTATCTATATTTATTATTATGAAGCGATTAAAAACAACTGTATCATAATTCATGGGCCGCAAAATAGATTTAATAACGAGCCAACGCGTGGGCGCGCGCAACTGCCTGAACAATAAATAAATATAATTGAATTGGAGAGTCTGGGGCGGAAGTCGCGGAAGGTACTTTAAAACTGAACCCCTTTTCCAGTAAATTTCTGTCCGTAACAAAATCAAAGCACTCTTGAATATTATAACACGGCGAATTGGCAATTAGCTAGTCTCCCCTTTTAATCTTGGCATAAATTCATGCCTTAATTTTGATTTATTTGAAATAAAATCAATAGTTCGGTTTCTTAACACACCTTAATGTTTGTGTGAGTTGAATTTGAGGCGGCTGTGCTAATTCTATTACAACAACAATATTTCGAGACCGTTTCACAGAGAATTGTTCAAAGTAATTTTATTAATGCTAGCGGTGCATGACAATATCGTTAATTAGTTCCCCCTCGGCACGTAGAAACGTGGAATGTTTATTATAAAGTTACAATCTCCTTTGCTCTTTGTATTTATTCAGTTGCCAACTTGATTCGCTGCGTACAAAGAAGCCCTTGCAAAGTTTTGGAAAATGCGATAACAGGCAAGATAGTTAGATTATTCATATAGTTTAGGTTTCGATATGGATACAGACCCACGATTAAAATAATCTAAGGCATAGATAGATACTTGACAATTTGTTGACAATTAATACTTTTATATTCATGCTCTAAGACACTAGTAAACAAAAATGAACCTATTTTTTGTGACATGGATGAAATATGGTACATTTAAAATTTGACTAGAGATAGGGAAGGAGATCTCAATTTTTTGCGATAAAATATTATTCATAGCAAACATTTTCCTTAGTATTAGCTTTATCTCAATTTGGTAACAGACAAATTGATAATTATAACTTAAAATTGACTGGATAAAGAACAATGTTGAAAAAAGGGCTGGTAAAGTGTGGCAACCATCTATTTTCACTAATTTTGGGGTGCTGAAAATGAATCCGTCACCCGTTTTGGCGAAAAATCTCCGGAACACATTAAAAAACCACCCTTATTTCGGGGTGACATTGCAGGAAATTTTCCTAAAATACTAAGTTTCGATAACTAAGTGGATAAACAAGTAAAAAAATCAAATACACCCCCAACCCTTCTCGCCATTTTTTCACCACCCCCGAGAAGGTTATAAGCTACTATAACTACTACATAGTTATTCACATATAAAAAAAAAACAAAAAATTGAGTGGTTGCTATCAGAATATAATAATCTGATTATTTCTGAGTACACTCATACGCCGCCTCACCCTTAAAAGAGGTGGGTCTCACCTTCTCAGGAATATTGATCGGTTTTAATTATAAAAAAAATCGTAATACACAGTTGGATGTTTTTTTATCATATTAAGAATATTTCTTACCCCTCTAAGGAGGGGGTGTAGGGTGTCAACATCCCCTTTAAAAAATGTTGGTTGATTTTTGTAGTAAAAAATTATTTAGTTATTTAAATAATTTTTGTTTGTTAGAATGGGAATCTTCTTTCATTTTATGGCCCCCTCAAATTCCAAATCTACCCACGAAAGGGGTGATAGTAACTATTTTGGGACTTTCGATTAGTTTTTATTACAAATGAAATCCTTCATTACCTCTTACATGGATTTCTATCGTAATAGAGTAACGTAACGACTTCAAAAAATTATCCCCAAATACTTATTGAAAATATACAGGGTGTTTTGAAAAGATTGGGACAACGCTTAGCCGTAGATTCTTGACATCAAAACAAGTCGATTTAACTGAAAAAGTAGTGGTCTAACTCTTTTCGTTTTCAAGATATAGGGTGGCGAAGTATAAAAAATGTATTCGTAATTTGTTTCTATCTTAGAGACTATTATACGCATCTACTTCAAAGTTGGTAACGTCATGTTTTTCAGGTCGCTAATTACAATGGTGCTATTACCGATGCCATATTTTATAGATGGCGCTAGTTACAGGACTTTTACGTGACACTTTAAGCCATAACTTTTTTGAGGTTAAGTTTTGGACATCGTCTTCTACTATAATCGAAACGCAATTTGGTTTCCTAAAGAAAAGGTGTATTTGTTTAAACGCGATAAAATGCACCCTTTGAGAGAAATACGCGATTTACAACTTTATCACACACCAGTTCGAGGAAATTCAATTATACCTAAAAGCGGTTTTCTTATCTAGTAGGTCAAGTATGATGTCTTGAAGTCGTCAATAGTGCTTATTGTAGATACGTATAATATTCTCCAAGATAGAAACAAAATATGAAAACAATTTTTTTACTATACCACTCTGTAACTTGAAAACGAAAAGAGTTAGACTGCCACTTTTTGGGTTAAATCAGCTTGTTTTGATGTCAAGAGTCTACGCTAAGCGTTGTCTCAATCTTTTCAAAACACCCGGGGTGAATTTCTTCGAACTGGTGTGTGACAAAGTTGTAAATCGCTTTTTTCTCTGAAAGGGTTTATTTTATCGCGTTTAAACAAGTACACCTTTTCTTTAGGAAACTATATTGCGTTTTGATTATAGTAGACGACGATGTCCAAAACCTAATCTCAAAAAAGTTATGGCTTAAAGTGTCACGTAAAAGTCCTGTAACTAGCGCCATCTATAAAATATGGTATCGGCAATATCACCATTGTAATTAGCGACCTGAAAAACATTTCGTTACCAACTTTGAAGTAGATATGTATAATAGTCTCCAAGATAGAGACAAATTACGAATACAATTTTTTCACTTTGCCACCCTGTATCTTGAAAACGAAAAGAGTTAGACCACTACTTTTTGAGTTAAATCGACTTGTTTTGATGTCAAGTATCTACGGCTAAACGTTGTCCCAATCTTTTCGAAACACCCTGTATATATTATAGTATCATTTACCCGTTTTGCGGGAGGTGGAGATGTGGCAAAGAGATTACTATCTCAGAAATATCTCTGGGGATTTCTTTTGCAATTAAAACCAATAAAAACTCCACCACCTTAATTGGTGGGGAAAGGCGCGCAGCCAGGGTGGTTTTTGAGAAATATATACATTTATATGAATTTTAGCGTTTTTTTGTCTTTTTCTCTATTTTGAGGAAAAATTATGCATTTTGGTGAAAAATACCAAGAGAGCAAAGTAGTAGAGCATAAAATTTCCTTTGTCTCCTCTTTTTTTTCGAATTCTGCTTAGAGGGCGTGAAAGAAATAACTATACATACAGACCTTTGCGCCTTTTTTTAGATTTTGAGCCAAAATTATGCATTTTTATGAAAAATTACATGAGATCAAAGTTGTGGAACATAAAATTCACTATCTTTAGGTGTTTTCTAGTTTTTTTTTTTTTTTTCATAAAAATATATAGATTTTTCACGTTCTACAGCTTTGATCTCACGTAATTTTTCATAAAAATGCATAATTTTGGCTCAAAATCTAAAAAAGGCGCAAAAGTCCATATGTATATTTATTTCTTTCGTGCCCTCTAGCGGCGAAACTAAGCGGAATTCGAAAAAAGAAAATGGTAGAGACAAAACTTATAGGAAATTTTATGCTCTACAACTTTGCTCTTCTGATATTTTTCACCAAAATGCATAGTTTTTCCTCAAAATAGAGAAAAAGACGAAAATAAAACGCGTAAAATTCATATATATGTATATATTTCTCAAAAACCGCCCTTTTTTAGAACTGCGGGGGGTGGAAATCATGATTAGACAACCCAAATACTTCACTTCTTACAGGTCTCATAACTGTGGGATGATTTTTCATAAAACAGCAATTTTTTGACTAATTTGAAGGGAATAAAAGCAGTATCCAAATTATCTATTGAAATTAATATTTTGTAATTAATGCCAATATTATCTAGTAGAGGAATCTATACACATCCGTTTTCAACCATCCCCCCCCCCCCCAGATGAATTTTCTGGCTGCGCCACTGGGTGGGGATGAGTGTAAGAGTATTGAAAAGTAAGCACATTATAACCTGACAATAACCATTTAACGAGGAGTTTTGTTTTTTTTAATAAATAAATAATCGTATAGTAGATAATGTAACTTACACCGTTTTTATGGGTGGTGAGAGGTGAGGGAAAGAAGGGGGGGGGGGGGGGGGGGGGGGGTGAATTTTGAAATTTTGCCTCTTTTTCTACTTAACCTTAAGAACCTGAGTATTTTGAAAGAATTTCCTGCACTAAAGAATAACTTTTTGTTGCAAGTTCTAATATCTATTTCAATGCCACTCTCCAAATAAGGGCTGTTTTTTACTATCTTCTTGATGCTTTTAGCCAATTCAGAGGACAGATTCGTATTCAGCACACCAAAATTAGTAAAAAGTATGGTTTACCACGTATGGGCCAAAAGAGCCCTATATCCCCTCCTTAGAAGGGTAAAAAATATTCAGAAGTGATCTGAATTGGCTAAGTGACCTTAATACAATGAAAAAACGTCCAACTGAGTATCAGGATTCTTTTTGTAATTAAAACTGATCAATATCCCTGAGGAGGTGAGACCCACCCCTTTTAGGGGTGGGTGAGGAGGCTTATGAGTGTACTCAGAAGTAATCAGATTATTATAATTTGATAACAACCACTCAATGAGGTGTTCTGTTTTTTTTTTTAATATGTAAATAACTATATAGTAGTTATAGTAGCTTACAAACTTCTTAAAGGTGGTGAAAGAATGGCGAGGAGGGTTGAAGGGGTGAATTTGATTTTTTTACTTCTTTTTATACTTAGTTATCGAAACTTATTATTTTAAGAGAATTTCCTGCAAAATTGTCACCCCCCAATAAGGGTGGTTTATTAATGTGTTCCGGAGATTTTTCGCCAAAAAGGGTGACGGATTCGTTTTCAGCACCTCAATTAAAAAAGATGGCTTGCACACTGTACCCCGAATGGGCCAAAAAACATTGCTCTTTACTTTTGATTTACTTCTAATATAAATCTACTACAATGTTCTGCACAATACAGACCTATTTACTAATCTGTTTCGCTTGTGGCCCTTGATTTCTGCAAGAATAAAATCACCTTCCCTTATTTCTTCAATTGTTTTAACTTTATATCTTCATAGCTAGGGAGCTAGTGGCAGAAATTTGTATATGATCTTATTGTGTGGCTGAAGCTGAAAGGTGTAAAGACGTCATAATAAAAAGCCGGAAACACCATTTCCAATTTTTCTATCGCGTCAGTTACCCTCTACAACGCCTTTGTATCTCCTAGGGGTTGCAGCGGGAAACTGACACGATAGAATTTTTTTTTGTCCCAAATTATCTTTAGCACATCAAAATATTTCAGAAAAGTGAGACCACAACCTTAGGACAGGACCTTTCTTTTGTCCCTTTTAGAGGATGAAAGGAGTGGCAGACAAAAACTGATGCGGTAGATTTTTTTTTTAATATCAGAATCGATTTTAGCATGTCAAAAAACATCGGATAAGGCGGTTCTGATCAAAATAACAGCCCTATTTTTTGTTGGCCAGTGTTATTTTTACAAAGCTTTTACCGCTATCTAGATAGTCCCAAGAATTCTTTTTTTTTCCTTTGCTTGTATGTGTATACAGGGTGTCCCGTATATGTTGGGTTGTAAAAGTACATTATTTAATAAAAAAAATTGTTTCTTCTTAAATCCATGTTTCGGACGCTGTATCTCTTTAAACATTAGATCTACAATAAAAATGTGTATACAAAAAATGTAGTAATTTTTGTGCTCTTCAATTTTGTCTTGAATATTTTTCTCGTAGGATCGAGCGTTGCCAGATTATTTTGAAAAATCAATTTTTTGCATCTGTCCTTCAAAATGGCGCCCCCCCCCCCCCTCCCAAAGTCCAAAACTTATAGTTTTTATCAAGGCCTTGATTTAAACAACATATATCAAAATTATTACTACTCCACCTTTTGCAGGGCAAAATCCCCCACTGATTGGACTGTTTTCATACTTTGACATTTTTTGGAGTAAATTGGGAATATTTCTGAAAATCAGCAACGTACACATCAGCCAATGTTTTTCTCTACTTAAAGGTATAAAAACTAACTAATTAAAACTAGTGCAAGGTACAACGAAATGGCTTAATAGCGCTTTTTTTTGCAAATTAACAATTAGTTTTATAAAAGAATCAGAATCATGGATTTCAGCCAACCATTTTTTTATGTATATTGTTGATAAATGAACAATTTTATAGCAATGGCTGAAACAATAAAATCATATAGGGGCGTTTTTCTTTTTAAGTTGTTACTTATTGCAAAAAATTAAATTTCATGTCCCCTCAGTACCAACTCGATCCATGTCATTGCTATGTTTAAAAAACCTGGAAAAAATGTTTTAACATTTTTACCTATATATGAAATGTATAGAAAAGATATAGCCGGAAAAGTTAGGGAAATGTGCCCCCGCACTTACTTAGTTAAAATGGCTTCCAGATGATGCAGTTTATAGAGTATATTATACGGCAAAAATTTTAACCCGCTACTACTCCTACGAAGGTGAAAAAAAAATAATATGTCTTTAATTTTTATATATTTTTTTTTCGGTTTCTATGCAACCGATCGATTTGAAATTTGGCACGAGTATTGCTTGCGTGGAGATAACTTACTCCAAAAAATAAGGTCATTTTATGACCATTTTAGACATCGGAAAAAATATAAATTTTTTTTAGAGGACAAAAGGGTGGCTTCGTGGTACAATCACCATTCTATGATATATTATGTCTTGACACTTCGTGATTATCATACTAAATTGTCAGATTTTTTTGCTGTGGTGGAACAAAATTGGAAAAAATAAAATTGGGTAAAATAAAATATTTACATATGCCAGTACAAGAACTTCTGTTCTTAATTGTAGCATTTAATACTTATAGCCTTACAAAATATTGTTGCATATCTACATCCGACCGCGGGTGCCAGTGCGATGTTACCAAGTCTACTTTTTCCCCAGACGTACGGAAATTCGGCACAATCTGGCAATACCAGTTCTGGAGGTCCCAGGGGCGAAGTATTAACTCTCCAGGACCTTGGGGAAAAGTTTAGCAACGAATGATATTCATTGTAATTACTGTCGCATTACGACATCATGAAACGATCGAAGAAGACCAGCCTTTTGTGCCTTCGACATCTTCTAGCACTATGACTAGTGACGAAATAATGGAACTACCATTGCAAAGACTCGTTGCTACACATAAATGCTGTTGCATATGTGGTGATGATAAGGACCTGACCGTAATACCCACTAATGTGAGACTACAGTGCTATTGAAACAAACAAATATACATCCCCGAGGCAATCGTTGCTGTAAAATACTTTTGATTAAACATCGCTTTTATGAAGACGATATTACACATCTGGAACCATGTGCCAATTGTAGCTCGATTCCTAGATCGGATTTATGCATTCTATTGAATTCCTTAACCCCAATAACAAATCTAAAAGGCTGTACAGAAAACTGCGGTTTATCAAAGAAGCCATTTATAGCGTTATCGCTATAAATAAAATTAAAATCGAAGTTAATATATGTATATTTGTTTTTAATACATGTTCATATTTATGTGATTTTGGTATTTTAAAGTATATTGATATTATATTTTTTTTATCGAATGTTTTTATTTTTTCTAGCGACTCCATGGAAACTTCTCCATTATGGATCGAGTTTTCCTTTTTGTTTCTTAGCGACTCCATGGAAACTTCTCGCTTTTGGAACTTCTCGATTTCCAGTGAGTGAGTCGCTATAGTCGCTATATACACCCCCTCGTTAAAAAAGAAAATAGTCAATCAATCAACGTGTCGATTGCAAAACGTACTTTTTTAATCGGGGTAGGCAAAGTGTCACATCTGTCAACTAATACAAAAGCCGGTTTAACCCTATCAATATTGACAGTTATGACTTTGGCTCCTTTCTTAAAGGTAAATAACTTTTCTGAACGAGATAAAACTTTAAACGGTCCTTCATATAAAGGAGTAAATGAACGTTTTAAACGTTCAATGCGAACGAAAATAAAATCGCAAGAGGCAAGATCTGAACTAACAAAAGTTTTGTAATTGCCATGCGAAGTTGGAGGAACAAATTTTAAATTATTAAAATAAATGCGTAATTTGTCAATGAAATAAGGAATATCTGGGGAATTATACGATTCAACGAAAAATTCGCCAGGTAAACGAAGGGTTTGACCATATATGAGTTCAGCAGGTGAACATTGCAGATCTTCCTTGGAAGTTGTCCTAAATGCTAATAAAATTATGGGTAATTCATCTGTCCAATGTGATGTATTGGCTCTAGCTAACAAGGAAGTTTTAAGTGAGCGATGAAATCTTTCAATTAAAGAGTTGCCCTGGGGGTGATATGCAGTTGTACGTATTCTATGAAAACCTAAAAACTTTGCAAATTCATTAAATAATCTTGACTCGAATTGTACTCCTTGATCAGTCGTTACTGACAAGGGAACACCGAATCGACAAACAAAGTTTTGAAATAAAGTACGAGCAACTGTTTCTGCTGTGATGTCGCGAAGAGGGTATGCTTCCGGCCACCTAGTGAATCGTTCAATCACTGTAAGAATGTAAGAGTTACCTTTGGATGGAGGTAATGGTCCTACCAAATCTATGTGGATGTGGTCGAATCTGATTTTCGGGATGGTGAAGTTCCCGAGAGCACTTCGCGTATGTCGACCGACTTTGACAGCTTGACTGTTAATGCACGATTTTGACCATCAATTGCAATCTGTGTTCATTTTCGGCCAAAAATAGTTATTTGAAATCAACAGTCTAGTGGCTTTAATACCAGGATGAGATAAGTTGTGAAAAATATCGAATATCGTTCGTCTGTAAACAAGTGGGACAAAAGGTCTGACTTTTGCACGAGAAACATCACACCAAATAAAATCATTTGAATCTGGAATTTGTATCTTTTTTAAAATGAAATTGGTTTTAGTTAGTGATGATTTATCTGACAATAAATAGTTGAGATTTGAATCTTTCTCCTGAGCTTCACTAAGCAACTTTAGGTCAAAGTTAACATTAAGGAAGGGAGAATTTTTTAGTTGAAGTGGTAAAATATCTTGTTTTAAGGAAGAAGCGTCGTAAATACGTGACAAGCTGTCAGCTATTACATTATGTTTTCCTTTAACATGTTGTATTTTACAAGAAAATTGAGCTATGTATTCTAAATGACGTATTTGACGAGGAGATCTTTCTGCTTTTGTGAATAAAGCGTTGATTAAAGGTTTGTGATCTGTAAAACAATTAAACTTTCGACCTTCAAGTATAAACTTAAAATGTTTAATTGCAGTATATAATGCTAAAAGTTCTTTGTCAAAAACCGAATAATTGGTTTGTGCTGTGGTTAATTTACGGGAAAAGAATGCTAAAGGAGCAAGAAATCCCTTATTATCTTTTTGCTCTAAAACTGCACCCATGGCAAGATTAGAACAATCTACTGAGAGAGATAATATAGTATCGTCATTATTGCAAGGATGAGCTAAAACTACTGCATTACTTATTGCGTCTTTGGCTTTCGAAAATCCGTCTAAACATTGATCAGGCCAACTATTTATCTTTGTAATTTTATCATGAGATAAACTGTTACAAAGAGAATATAGGGGAAGTAATATTTCAGCAAAATGAGGTATGAAACGATGATAAAAATTCACCATACCTATGAAACGTTGTAGTTGTTTGAGAGTTGTCGGTAAAGGGAAATTATTAATGACTTCGACTCTCTCAGTTGATGGTAAAATACCTGATGAAGAGATGTGATGACCTAAAAAGGTTAAATTGTCAACTCCTAAGATACATTTAGATGGTTTAATGTTAATTCCGTATGTGTCTAATCTCTTGAAAACCTTTTCCAAATGTTCCAAATGTTGTACATCTGATTGACTTGCGATTAATATATCATCCAAATAGACGAAAACGAAAGGTAAATTGACAAGTACTTCATTCATAAAACGTTGGAAAGTTTGACCGGCATTGCGTAGACCAAAAGGCATGTGGGAAAATTCAAACAGTCCGAATATCGAATATCGTTCGTCTGTAAACAAGTGGGACAAAAGGTCTGACTTTTGCACGAGAAACATCACACCAAATAAAATCATTTGAATCTGGAATTTGTATCTTTTTTAAAATGAAATTGGTTTTAGTTAGTGATGATTTATCTGACAATAAATAGTTGAGATTTGAATCTTTCTCCTGAGCTTCACTAAGCAACTTTAGGTCAAAGTTAACATTAAGGAAGGGAGAATTTTTTAGTTGAAGTGGTAAAATATCTTGTTTTAAGGAAGAAGCGTCGTAAATACGTGACAAGCTGTCAGCTATTACATTATGTTTTCCTTTAACATGTTGTATTTTACAAGAAAATTGAGCTATGTATTCTAAATGACGTATTTGACGAGGAGATCTTTCTGCTTTTGTGAATAAAGCGTTGATTAAAGGTTTGTGATCTGTAAAACAATTAAACTTTCGACCTTCAAGTATAAACTTAAAATGTTTAATTGCAGTATATAATGCTAAAAGTTCTTTGTCAAAAACCGAATAATTGGTTTGTGCTGTGGTTAATTTACGGGAAAAGAATGCTAAAGGAGCAAGAAATCCCTTATTATCTTTTTGCTCTAAAACTGCACCCATGGCAAGATTAGAACAATCTACTGAGAGAGATAATATAGTATCGTCATTATTGCAAGGATGAGCTAAAACTACTGCATTACTTATTGCGTCTTTGGCTTTCGAAAATCCGTCTAAACATTGATCAGGCCAACTATTTATCTTTGTAATTTTATCATGAGATAAACTGTTACAAAGAGAATATAGGGGAAGTAATATTTCAGCAAAATGAGGTATGAAACGATGATAAAAATTCACCATACCTATGAAACGTTGTAGTTGTTTGAGAGTTGTCGGTAAAGGGAAATTATTAATGACTTCGACTCTCTCAGTTGATGGTAAAATACCTGATGAAGAGATGTGATGACCTAAAAAGGTTAAATTGTCAACTCCTAAGATACATTTAGATGGTTTAATGTTAATTCCGTATGTGTCTAATCTCTTGAAAACCTTTTCCAAATGTTCCAAATGTTGTACATCTGATTGACTTGCGATTAATATATCATCCAAATAGACGAAAACGAAAGGTAAATTGACAAGTACTTCATTCATAAAACGTTGGAAAGTTTGACCGGCATTGCGTAGACCAAAAGGCATGTGGGAAAATTCAAACAGTCCGAATGGAGTTGTTATAGCTGTCTTATAAACGTCATTTTCAGCGACAGGTATCTGATGGTACGCTTGCACTAAATCAACCTTGGAGAAAATAGTGCAGCCGTGCAACTGAGAGCTAATGTCGTGGATATGAGGTAATGGATATCTGTCTGGAATGGTAATCGTATTTAGTTGTCGATAATCTCCACAAGGTCTCCAGTCATTCTTCTCTTTTTTCGCCACTAGATGGAGTGGAGAGGAAACTTGAGAAGATGATGGTTTGCAGATACCTAATTCTACCATGTTATTAAATTCTGTTTGAGCTATTTTAAATTTAAGATTATCTAATCTACGAGGTCGTGAAAAGGGTAAATGACCTTCAGTAACTATATGATGTACAATAGAATGTTTAATAGGTAAATTGTAATCTGGTGAACTAATTAAATTAGGAAATTGTAAAAGTAATTTGTTATATTTATCTGTCGAAGGAAATAATTTAAGTGTATCTAATCTATGATTGTCTAAAGGACTATTTTTAATAAAACAATTAACTGACAAATTAGTCTTGTTATCAATTATTCGAGCTCCTTTAAGATCAGCAACTAAACCAAAATGAGACAAGAAATCTGCTCCGACTATCGGTATGTCAATGTCTGCTATATTGAAAACGAAAGGAAATAATCTACGTAAGTTTAGATTGACTTTTAACAATTTCTTACCGTATGTAAAAATGGTTGAACCGTTAGCCGCGGTTAATATCGTATCAAAATTCTTTTTTAAATCTGTGAAAGCATTGCATGGCACCACAGATAAATCGGCACCAGTGTCGATTAGGAAGTTCAGGTTGTTAGATCTATCGTAAATAAAAAGTCGACGACGTTTGCTGTTAGAAATGTCAAAATCAGACGTCATAAAATTATCAAACTTCAGTCATCTTTGAGAATTATCAGATTTTTTACAATTCTTACTGAATTTGCATCATTCACCTCCACAATGATAGGCATTGGCACCATAAAGTTGATGGTAGTAACAAATAGTATTGTCTGTACGATCAAATTTATTGGAAACATTATTACGGCTGGGTGAACGATTGCAATTAGTGGTACGAGTTTGTGAATTGCTTCTACTTTTGCAATTGTTGCAGCATGAAGTAGAAGGTTGAGGCTCGAAGGATCGATTGGAAAGTCTGGATTCTAAAGAGTTTAATCGAGAATTAAAAATTTCTTGTTTTTGTAATACTTGATTAATTGAATCATGGAAAGTGATTGAAAAATTTTTGATAGTGGTAGTTAAATCTGATAACGGGGTTGACTCAGAGTCAAGAGGATTTTTGGAGTACGATGCAACCATTGAATTTTGACAGGACTCCCAGATCTGATCCGCAATATCTAGAATCTCTTTTGTGTCTGTTTTCCCTGAAGCTATAATGGCAATATATACTGTTTGAGGCAAACGTCTTTTCCATAGCTTTATCAATAAATCTTGACTAATCATGCTGAATCCTCCAACCATATTCAGCATGGATCTATAGAAATCTGAAGGTTTCAGATCGCCCATTTGGGAACCTGATAACAGATCATTCAGACGTTTTTCCTCACTCTATGATAAACGTGAAATTAAAACTTTCTTTAAATTTATATAGAGATCCGTTTCCGGGGGATTCGATATTATATAGTAAATATTATCTATCACATCTAATGGCAAATTAGCTATAACCTGATCATACTTTTTCTTGTCATTGACAATTTTTGCAACAGAAAACTGTGATTCGATCTGGGTAAACCAAATTTCTGGTTTTGATTTCCAGAATGGAGGTAGTTTGACAGACGTGACATAATGGGTTTGAGGAAAATCCTCGTCTGAAGGTTGTCTTGGCATAACTAATCGATTGTGATTGATTGATTGATTGACTACTCTCTTAGATAAAAAGGGAATGTACTTTAACTCACTCACCGACAAATGACAGTACTTGTAATGTACAACTTCAGTTGATTGAATTAGGAAATTACCATAAATTATAGGAACATCTATTCAAATTTGGAACCTCTATTCAAAATTCATCGGGAAAATTCTTCTCTTCATAAAATGGTCAATTTATAACGGTAGTTGATATATTGAATCTCTTCTGGTATATATTTATTACATTGGATATAAAATATTCACTTCTGGCATATATTTATGACGTTGGACATAAAATTTTCACTTCTGGCATATATTTATCACGTTGGACATAAAATGATCACGTCGGGGTCACCAAATTTATAGCGTTATCGCTATAAATAAAATTAAAATCGAAGTTAATATACGTATATTTGTTTTTAATACATGTTCATATTTATGTGATTTTGGTATTTTAAAGTATATTGGATCGAGTTTTCCTTTTTGTTTCTTAGCGACTCCATGGAAACTTCTCGCTTTTGGAACTTCTCGATTTCCAGTGAGTGAGTCGCTATAGTCGCTATACCATTATTAACGTTTACAGGCTTAACGGTAGATGCCATTTACGAATTAAAGTCACTGTTGGAAAATTCCAGTACAAGAACTTCTGTTCTTGTTTTTCTATTAAAACTGAAAACAGGTAGTAATAATTATAACAGAATGACCTCCTACATTACTAAATTGTTCGATATGGTGCCAGCGTGCAGCGAACTTGCTAGGAAGCTGACCAAATTTACCATCCTCAGAATGGTATCATTGGTATTGGTATTAAGATTGTAATTAATAACCCTAACTAATAAGATAGTCTGATAAACCGCGGTGTTCTGTACAGCCTTTTAGAGTTGTTATGTGTAATATACTCTTTAAACTGCATCATCTGGAAGCCATTTCCCTAACTTTTCCGGCTATATACCCTTTTAACAGAATAGAGCATAATAATATAGACATTTTCTGTACTATCAATGAAATAAAGTTTTATTTAATAAAGTATATTAGTTTTGTATATATATTCCACGTGTCAATTTACATCTGTCTGTATGTGCCTACTCTGTAATTGGAATATAAATTCTGTTGGATTTGCAAAATAAAATAAAATAAAATAAATAGAAATAATAAATCTGTAAACCCGGAACCTCCGCCATTTCTTAGAATACAACGACTGTAGAAATCAATACCATGCAAATGCAAAACTATTTTTATGAAACTTTTATTAAATGAATCTTCATGATCAGTGGGAGGCGATCACCTGGTTTCACATTTAAATAGCCGTTGCAGCCTTATAATGTAGCATATTAGCAAGATATTAGTTGCATTATATATTTGTCACTTATCGAACAAAAATAGCTGCAGTTTTTTTAGTACAAATATATATGTTTATATTAATTTTAAGGTTTTCTCAAAGAGTTTTAAACTTTCCAAAAAGTATATGTAACATATTTCTAAATCAAACTGTTGTAACGGAACAGATGCTATATATCAAATTAACTCGTCTGCCCACCGTAATTGCAAGTCGCTTGTCAACTTGTAGGTAATGTCTCACTATTAAACACCCCCACTTACTTGTCTCTGGAATTCTGTGACGGCGTCTGTAGTATAAACCACTTCCAATTAATTTACTTAATTAGATCAAGGGCTAGCTAGATGTATCTGTGAAGTAATCGGTCGATGATTACAAAATCGTATACCTATTCCTGCAAAAGGACTATTTTATTGATTAAAATTTACGTTGGAAATCACCTGAAATAACCAGAAACCCTTTGGAATATGTTTAATAGACATCCTTCAACAAGGAATCACTTAATATTTCGCGTGGTTTAAAATAACCGACCTAAATTTTGTTAAAAGTTTAAGAAACTTAACATTCTTAATTGTCTTTACTGACTTAGACGTGTTGTACAACAACAACTTTTATTTAACCATTTTACATTACATACACGGGTGGTAAGTCAAAAGAAAGTTCATATAATTTGTAGTATAAAAATATTTAAAGCTTAAATAATTTATTAAATATAAACACAAAATAGAGAGAAAATTTAGAATTTACTTCACAGTACCTCATAGTGGAGTGCTCGCGTTGACAAAAGTCGCTTAGTTTTTGCTCCCGTCGGCACTTTTAAAGATATGTGGCTGACACCCTGTAGATTAGGAATTCACTTGTCGTAAAAAAATCGTAATGAATACAAGGGCACAAATCAAAATTTTCTAACTAACCACACCACGTGATAGAGTCAATTATGAAGCATATTTTATCCAAAAATCATTAAATTCTCTGTAGAATTTCTATTTTTAAAATAAATAAATAAATAATCTTTTACGTTGGCTTATATGGAAGTAAAAAACAAAAATCCTCATTTTCTCCGTTCGACTACAGCAGAAAATTAATTATTTTTCGAACACTTTTTCTTTCCCATGACGATATCTTCCAAACTATTATATTTATCAAAAAAAAAAAAAAAATTCTTTATAAAATATTCGCTATATTTTCCAGATTACTAAGGTTCTTAAATAAGATTTTTTGAGGATCTAATAACCGAGATATTTAATACGCAGTGTGATGTCAATTTTTGAAGCATACCAGCGGCGTCACGTTCGCTGGAAATACTCGCTAC
Source organism: Rutpela maculata (assembly GCA_936432065.2). Lineage (NCBI taxonomy): Eukaryota > Metazoa > Arthropoda > Insecta > Coleoptera > Cerambycidae > Rutpela > Rutpela maculata. The sequence continues at coordinate 121,017,291 of OW386293.2, read as the reverse complement.
CCCACTACTTTAAGGCTGTTTCAACAACCCGCGCTTCTTCCCACAAAGGCCTATCGTTAAATAGATAGGCGCATTGTAACTCTTGTGATTTGTGATATTTTTTAATTTTTTTCTTACAAATGATTAATATGGAATAAATATAAGTATATTTGTTGAGTATATTAATTCAGTGTACATAAAATTTGTATGAAATAAATTAACACGTTAAAAGAAACCTCTAGTTTACTGTTTGTAAGATACTTTCAGCTAGCATGTATTTTTTCAGTAGAATTTTCTACCATATGATGTATGTACTTTTCAGAAGAAATTAAAATGGAAAGTACTATTGACGTCACAAGTTCTAAAAGTGAGGTAGAGACAAAAATAATATTTAGTGTAAAACAGACTCGTAAGAAATTGTGCTTAATTTGTAGGAAACCGGGCCCTGTAATCAACGGTTCCGAGAAATCATTTGCAACATTTATTGATTGTTTAAAACTCTATGAAAAAATAAGCAACCAAAGAGAAGATGATCTATATTCTAGAACTATGTCATTTCGAAAAACAAACAGTTTTGATGGTTTAGTTTGGCACCGAAATTGCTATTCTAGTTTTATTAGCAAAAGGAGAAAAAAAAATAGAAAAAGAGAAAGAAATTGAAAACAGTTCAGATGGATCCAGTGCCTGTCCATCAACTTCTTCAGGTGTGCCCTTGCGTAAAACTAATTTCTTTTATAGAAAATTTAATTTTTTGTCAAAAGGCATCAACAATAATGGTTTCTCAAGTAATACCCACGCTCACAGAAAAATAAGACTAATAACAGCTCACCAAAATCCCATAATTTTCAAAAGAATTGGTGCTAACGATTTAACAGCTATGGAAACTAAATATCATGTTTCATGTTTTTTAAGTCGCAATAGAAAATGCAATAAAAATAAAAGTCGAAAACGTAAAATCAAAAGAGATCTGGCATTTACCAAAATATATCTAGAGAACTCTTATATCGCAAAAAATGGAAAGTTTCAAAAAAATAATTTTATATTCCTGAAATTTGGTATAGAGGTATAAAATTGCATTCTAAATAACTTTTCTTAGTGGAATTTTTTCATATTTTGAAAAATAAAGGTACTTTATTATTGGTGATTTTTACAACGTTGCTATAAAACACCCTGTAGAACACCAACTCAAGTCATTTTTTGTATAGTTTAGTTTTACAACAAGTAGGACTCAATCCCAAATACCATTCCAAAATTCCAAAATTTTTGGTCCATTACACCTCTTGTTACATCTATCCTGGGACACACTGTATATAAACGAAAAACAACATTTTTGAAAAAAAACTAATTACTGAGCAATTACAATAACAAATCGGCGACATTTTGATAAAAAAATGTGAAAACGCACATTTTATCGGCCATAACTTCTTTATTTTTCGTGATGTAGAAACATATAAAAAATCATTTTAAAGATTGATTAATTATCTTTAATTTTATTTCTTAGAATTTTTTATGGAAGTCTCACAGTTTCTAAGATATTCAATATTGAAACTAACTACTTCAACTTAAGAACGGCCGGATGCCAAATATCTTCAAAACTGTCAACCCTACACAAATATATAAAAAAATAAATAAGTAATAAGTAATAATAAGTAGTAATAAGTAATAAGTTTCATTTTTGATATCCATCATTTTTTCGCTAAAACTAATATTTATTGAGATATTTGCAAAGAAAAAAAAATTCTACGTTTTCTCTAAAACCCCTTCACAGTTTAAAATGCAATTTCTTTCTAAAGCAAGCACTGTAAGCAAATGAAAGAATTTGAGCGTCTATGTTATACTATACATTAACGAAAAACAGCATATGGGAATACATTTTAGTATAGTAACAACAAACAATTTTTAAAAATTTTTATTGTTCAAATAGGCTTAGAATGTCATGAAACGTAGAGATTTTAAGTTTGAGCGAAAACAAATTTCTGTCTGTCGGTCTGTCTGTAACTTTTTTTTGTCGCACGTTTACTCTGGAACCGTTTAAGATATTGACTTGAAATTTGGTACCCATATGTACTTTAACGACATCTGGAACTGGATTATATTTTCATCTTATTCCGTCGAAGGGTTTGGGGGTAAATTGGGGTAAATTTGGGGTAAATAGGTAAATCAAGTAGGTAAGAGTCCATAAAATTGGTATTTAGTATATATAAGAGAGGCTAAGGTCTTAAAGAAACAGAAACCTCAAAACATTTTTTACTTCATCCACCCCCACTACCACCCCCCCATATCATCACCCCCACCCCAATACCGGTGTGGGGTATCGTTTTATGAGTTTTTTGGGGTAGAGGAATTCAAATATTATATTATTAAAGTTCCATAATCAATTATTTCCACATACAAAATTTTTTCGTTGTGAGTGACTTGGATACAAAATCCGAATGTGGAAGTAGTGATTCCTTGGGCAGCATTTTTTTTTATTTGCCTCTTATATTTAGATAGCTGAAGATTTTTGAGAATTTCATTTAGGCAATTATATAATATTATTCGATTATAATGAAGTGATTCTTTAAATTTGGCTGTTTTATGCCGCGGAATCGAAAGTAGCTTCCCATGTCTCGTATTGTACGCATGGCTATTATCTAAAGTTTTAAATTCATGCAAGTTTCATTTTGCGTATATTAAGCATTTATAAATGTAAATACAGGGTGCAGTTAGGATTTTCTTTGTAATGAATGTACTTTTGGAACTTTCTCTAGAATTTAAATTAAACATCAGCCTTATAATTATTTTTTATAGTACAAAGATTCTATATAATTGGCTAGACTTTCTCCAGACACAAAAATTGAGAGATCGATGAGAATAAGCTAGCGCATAGTAAACATCTCATCTAGAGTATCTTCCCTCATCTAGCGTATCTTTTAGTTGCAATATGTCAAAATAGGCTTTGTTTAATTTGCTACAAACATAGTTACCCTGAGGTTCCCACGAGAGTGAGCAATCTATATAGCTACCCAAGAATTTCGAAGTAGTGCTTATCGGTATTAAGAAAAGTTAATAGTGCAAAATAATTAAAACTAATTCCAATCTCCAAACATCCAATCTGAAAACATCTGGGATTGAAAGTTACCAATGACAACGAAATTACAATTTAAATTTTTAGAGAATACTGCCACTCAGATGAATTGACAAAAGTAAAAATTACATGTATGTAAATGTTTGTAACAGCGTTGTCGCTACTGAAAGCCGAGAGCTTGATTAACTAATGAAGCCAATCAGTTCACTATTTGTTTCCGACCCGTCGATGAGAGCAGTAAGATTAAATTGTAATCGCGTGTGTTGTAAACCCCAATCCTCCTGCATCCGAATGTAGCTTTCAAAATTAATTTAAACAGCGGCACACTGTGCTCCAGATGGATTAGATAATTGGACACAATATCTGAATTTTTACTAGTACAGAGTAGGTATCTAGTACAGAGAAAGATTGAAAAAAATCACCGTAACTCGAAAAAAAATTGTGCAAGCTTTAAACTTTGGTTATAAGTTTAAAATAGGCCAAAGTTCGCGAAACAAAAAAGGTGTTTTACGGATCCGCAGGAACCTATAGGAGGTAAAAAGGAATATTTTTAATTAAAAAAAAATCGATTTTTCTCTATTTACTTGGGAAATATGGCATTTACAAAGAAATTGTTCAAATAAAAGTTGTTTCTGGCAAAATTGTCTTTAATCTGGTGTTTTTAAATTAATTTCATATCAATAATTAACCGAAATATGGCGGATGGAATTTTTTTCTAAAACAAGTGTTTTAAAGGAACAAAATAAATTTAGTATCTAGGTGATGCTATATATTAACGAAAAACAGCCTTTTTGAAAGAAAAATTAAATACTGAGCAATTACAATAATAAAATGCCGACATTTTGTTAACAAAAATGTGAAAACGCACATTGAATCGGCCATAACTTCTTTATTTTTTGTGATATAGAAACAAACGAAAAATCATTTTAAAGATTGATTAATTCCCTTTAATTTTGTTTCTTAGAATTTTTGATGGAAGTGTCACAGTTTCTAAGATATTTAACATTTTAAACTACATACTTCATATTTAAAACGCCATCTATAAAATTAAATATATCCGAAACAATCAACTCTACACAAATATATAAATAAAATAAAATTAAATGCAAAAAAAACTTTTTTAAAAACAAGCTTTTATTATTTAGTTGTATTAAAACGAAAAAAATAAAAATAAAAAAAAATAATTGTCTTAATAGCTTGTCGCGTGCGAGAAGTACATACAAGCATTAATTTTTTTTGGCGGAGATTGTAAGTACCTATGAACCAAAATGACATAGTAGTCAAATATACAAAAATTTTGAAAAAGCCTTCCTAAATGAGCTGGAAGTACTAGAGTAGTTGTTTTGATTGGTTCTGCAATAATGAGTGTTTTAAAGTATTTACCTAACTAGTATATTAGCGTGCCCAGATTAGGGCAACAATATACACAAAGTAGGTAATTTCATAATTAATAAAAAAAAACGTGATGTGCTTAATACCTAAATAATATTTTCTAAGCATGATGAAAGCAAATAAGTAAAGAATAAGTCATTGCAAAAATAAATCAAGAATGAAATAATGAATGAATGTTTCTATACTGTACTGATGAGAACGAACGAGTTCGAAAAAACTTGTACAACTTTTCTAGAGTTGAAATAAATTGTAAGGTTCAATAATTGTAGTGAATGACTAAATTTCAATAAATGATTTCAGTATTTTCGATATATTTTGTGCCTTAAAATGCTGGGAATCCTATCATATAATTCAATACTTCACAGTATTAGCTAGAAGAGTAGTTGTTTTAATTGGTTCTCCAATAATGCGTGTTTTAAAGTATTTACCTAGTTAATTTATTAGTGTGCCCAGATTAGAGCAACAATATACAGAAAGTAGGTAATTTTATAATAAATAACAAACTGTGTAAGTTGTGATTTGCTTAATACCAAAATAATATTCTCTAATCATGATAAAAGCAAATAAATAAAAAATAATTAATATTAAAAATGTTTATATTTATTTGTAATATTCTTCATTTTTTATTTTTCTTATTAAGTTTGTATTTATTGTGTATTTACACACATTAATTTCTATGTTTCCTGGCCTTTAACTGGAGGTTTATCTGTCTGACCAGCTGTATTCTTAAATTAATTAATTAAATAAGTAATTAAGTGGGTGGTTACTCAGAGAGAATAAAATTTATAAAATACATATTACTAAAATAAATGCTAGGTAGTTGGTACCTAACACAACAACCCTACTATGATTTTTCGTAATCTGAAAAATATCAGTCCTTTAGCGCCATCTACACTTTCGATCACGCACTGCTGTTCTCTTTCATGGACATGAGGTGGGTAGCGTCGAGACGGCTAGAATATCGAGCGCAACAAGTTGAACTCCCAACTTTCGCGTCGCTTGTCGTCTCAACGCTAGAATGCGTTATATAGGCACTAAATGTAGTAGAGGATTCTTATTTCATTGTATGGTTCTATTTATGAAAGAAAAATTATACTGCCATCTAGGGATTCTGAGGTGAAGAATATAATACCACATGGATCAAGTTTTTATACAAAAAAGCTTGAAATGTGTTCTGCTAAAGGTTGCCAAAATAGTAACCTTTAATTTTTTCTATTTTTTGAAAGGAAACAAAAATATGGAATAATGGCTATATTATTCCATATTTTTCAGGCTATCAGAAAATGGTAATTTTTCTATTTGCTCAAAACGATTTTTTTAACAATGTTAATGCATTTAAAAATTCAAGTGAATTTGTTTCTTAACACAGTCATTTTAAAAATATATTCGGGGATAATATAACTGGTGTTATGATTATCATCGGTGATAGCCCGAGGTAAAACCGATGAAAATTGACCGAGTGCGAAGCACGAGTTCAATTTTCTATGGGTTTTAACGAGTGGTATCACCGATTATTAATCATAACACGTGTTATATTTGATGAGAGAATATAATGAACGTTAACAGAAAATAAATTTTTTAAAAAGTCAAAAATTTTAAACGATCTGTCAGTTTAACAGTAAATATTACAATCAATACAATAATTATTTATTTATTCATTACAATACATATTTTCAACGTTAAATGTACAGCTTTGATATACATCAGTACAATAATTATTTATTTATTACAGTACATATTTTGAACGTTAAATGTACAGTTTTGATATACAACTTGTGGATTATCGCATTCGGTATGGGAAACTGAAACACTATTAGATGTTTCAATCCCTCTCATCTTATTTATTTACTATTTCAAAATGTCGTGAGGATTGCGTTTGTTAATAATACTTTAAGGACTTTGAGTTATTGTGACCAGTTATCTTCATGACTTGTTGCTCTGGTATATCTGCGTTCGCCAAATGGGTTACAGCTGTTGATCTATAAGAGTGATTTGTCACTTTTTTGTTGGTGGTATCAATTCCCACTTTTTGAGCGGTTTCCTTTGTCCATTTGGTGATAGTATTAACACCTACGGGAAGGTTTTTATACCATGCTGTAGTACTTCCTAATCTCCAATTTCTGTTTGGTGTCAGGAAAAATCTATCGGTCGTTACATTATCTAATCGTTTTCCATTAGTTTTAGAAACCATCGAACTGGACACACATCAGGATCTACTGTATTAGGTATTAACCATTTGCTATCACAACAAGTTTTATCCCCTCCTTAACTCGTTTTATTAAATACTGGATTGTATTCAGTTCGGTTAGTAAAGTTTCCAGAATTGTCAGTTTCTTTCTTGAAGTGATAAATGGATGCAGACGCAGCTTCGTTACCACATCATGCCAATTCTTTAGCGACAATGTTAAAGAACTTTTTTTTTGAAGCCCTTCAGGCGTATTCTCGTCCCAGATTTTTTGCAGTTTTTTACATTCTTCTAGTGTAAAAGCAACAGCACTAACCTTTCTTTTTTCTTGTATTTCCTGCAGTGCCTTTCTTTTAGAATGGCGAGCTACCCTTGCTTCTTTAAATTCCATGTCAGTAAATGGATTGAACTGGCTATTATATTCAGTGAAGAATTTCTCTTGTATAATCTTTGCCGCGGAGTTCCATAATGTTTTGACAACACATTCTTTATATTCTTGGCCGTCTTTTCTTCTCATGTTGCAAGCATAATTTCTTAAGATTAATGCAATTTCTGGAATCGTAGTCTCTTGCGTTATTTTGATTCTCCTTGAAGCGCAAAATTCCATGAACTGGTTCCACTGAGATTCTTTATTAATTTTGGTGTTTTTTGGTGCTTTTTTCTCAATTAACTTTCGAATCTCTTCCTCGCTAGCATCTCTCCATCGACGGTGATCTACTGGTTGAAACATTTTTCTGCTTAAGAGCACTATTTTCTGATTTCAAAGCGTCTTTTGAAAGTTTCTGTCACTTTGACAGTAAACTATTTTATTCATTAAAAACAAGTGACAGTTAATATGCAGTGATAAAATTATCACCGATTTGATAGCCTATTATGTTCTTTTGTTTTTGTATTTTAACCAATAAAATTAATCAAAAATGTACCATGTGACACGTGAATTATATTCTCAGTGGGATATTATTGCGAATTACCACTTTTTTCTACACCTATTTAATTATATGACAATTATTAGCATTTTTTTGGTGAAAAATCGTACCTATAATTCACTGTAGTGAATTATCGATTCATAATTCACTTCATCTGGCCAATCACAAATACAAATTCAAACATCACTGTTTCGCTGATTGAATGATATTTTAAATCGACCGCGATCAACTCTTGCTGCTGCGGCTGACAATCAACTCGCGTGACAGTGACAAGCTTCGACCATGTGACAAGTGTACCGCCATATTGTTTGTTTACGTTTTCGACTTCTTACGATTATAATGTTACCAAATTTCAGTCTAAATTTGTTTAATAGGTGTAGAAAAAGCATAGTATTAAATTCGCGATTATGACCATTATTCACTCAAATGATTTGCGCCACTCGCCTACGGCTCGTGGGCTCAAACATCATCTTCGTGAATAATGGCTATCATAATCGCTCATATAATAATATACTATTAATATTATACAATATCGAACAAAATTCATAAAGTTTTTAAAATTCGTAGAAATGTTAAGGATAGTATAAGAATTAATAAATCAAAAAGTTCCCAGCTCTAAATAGTGTGCTTCATCCCCTAAGACTCGTTTCCACACCTTTTTTCTCGGGAACGGTGTGCTTTTTGATAAAAATATACAAAAATATTCCTTATAAAATTCTCTATCAGAAACTTCTCTACAATTTTTTCCATAAAATTAATAGTACCGTGGGAAATAAGGCGCACACATGAGGGTTGGTTCCAGTTAACGCAATAAATTGTAATCTTTACTATAATCTACTTTAAAGTTCAATGCTTAACACAAAAGCAGTAGCTACTAAACTCCACTTAAAATTATAATAATGTAGCGCTTCCACCCCGTTAAAAAATATCGTATTTTTTAAAGAAGCGAGAATATTGTAAATTGTACTTGTTGCCACGCCACCACAGAGGTAAAGTAATTGCCCCCTTTTTTACGTGGTGTCCCCTGTATACTTAATCCACTAATTATCAGAAGGTTACCTGCGTTAATTAATTTTCGTCGTCTTCCACCGATTCGACATTCATGCATGCTTGTCCGTGGCAATGGTAACACATTGGTTCTTTTGTTGTCATAGTTGGGGTTAATATACCGCCGACTTTTTTCGATCCCCAATCAGTAGCATCTAGCTTGACGTTTTTCCATGTTTGAATTTGGTAAAAAACGCGATATGAGTGGAGCAGCAGAAGAAGTTGGTCGTAGTTTTGATAACATTGGAGTATTGTAATTACCAACAAATTTGGTAAAAGTCATGAATCTGCATACATCTAGACCTTTCTCTACGGAGGTAGAGTTGTATAAAGTTAGAAAAAATCGCTTTGCTATGTCTGCAATTTCTTTATGACTAGCTCTTTCATTAGGGCGAGCGTAGAGGCGACTTCAGTGCGAATGTCAGTCGATATTCCGTTGAAGCAACGTCGAGCGCGGTTAGTACTTGGATGGGTGACCCATCTTGGGAAATACAGCGTTCTCGTCCCACCTTCTAGCGGCTTGTATATCAGTGTATACGCGGAAGTTACGTAATTTCAGACGAGAATTACGTAGTGGATATACCATCCTTCGGAGGGGATGTAAAACAGGCGATCCCTTGTCTATTAAATGTTAGGCAAGTAAAAGATCCCTACTCTTCTTAAGGGATGAGGTTCGGCAAAATTTCCAGGTTGGGGGTAGCTCGTCTCCTGGCGTCGGTGATAGGCCCTGGTAGCGGAAATAGGCCGACGTTAAATAGTTTAAAAAAAAAAGCTTTTTCATTATTAAAAGTTTGCACGATGTCTTGTAAGTCATCTCTTTTATTAAGCACATTGATTGCATTAACCTTTCCTTTGGAAAAAACGCTGATGTTGTGTCGCAACCGCTAATGGCGTGTGCAAATAATATTGTTTCTTTACAGTATTTTAAAAAAGTTGAACTGTAAATCCATTTGCTGGTATTCCCTTGTTTTTCTTTTAAAAATTTAATGTCTTTGAAGGGAGAGAGAGCAGTAAGAAGGACTAGCAGGTCGATATCTTGCCCTACGACAACAGTTGTATCGCACTTATAACATTTTTCGATAGCAGTTTGTACTATTAATAAATCGGCGTCATCCGCAGTAACGATTCCTTCATTCCTAAATTTTTTCACTAGTTCTGCAATCAAACGTTCCTTGTTAAACAAATTAATAAGGAACTTCTGCTGAGTTTCAGAAACAACAGTGTTTTCATCAAATATAATTTCAGGAGAGGTTCTTTGCAGTACCCGCCTTTGACGTTCTAGGCTCTTCGTACTGTTTGAATTATGCAAATACGACAGTTACTCTATTACCGTAATGTTTTCTTATGCAACTAACGCAAGCGTTGTAAGCGGTATTAATTTCTCCTTTTTTTGGCCATATTACGCGGCGAAGCTAGTATCCTCCATAGTATAGATAGTATCTACGGTATGTACAAAAATGTACGATATATTGAAGGACAATAGACAATTTATATTCTCTTTTTACTTTTTCAATTATTAAAAACAATCCGACCTTACCCCATAAATGCACGACGCATTCTTGAGGGTCATCCAAGTTGGCACAACGAAAGTAGAATGTTTGGCCAACAATTCTTACAATTATTATATTGTAGGCGTCTCGACGCCGCGCCGGCATATCGTTTTTCATGAATGAACCGCAATTCACATCCCTTTTGTCATAAATTTACTCCTACATTTTCCTTGGCACTTACGGTCCTAATAAATTGAATAATAAATAATAATAAAAAAATTATGTCAACCGAACACGAGAATGTTCGTTTTTATTTCAATTATATTTCTATGCTCTACTTAATTGAGAATTTATTTCAACCACTTATTTAATGTTAGTCTATATCCTGACGTTTATTTGCGCACAGGAGTATGAAATTTCGATTTTCTACAAAGTGTAATGTCTGATTTAAGCAAGAAGAAGCGCCATCTCACAGTGTGTTAGATCAATAAAACGAGTTCTTCTTTTTAAAGACACACCACCCGATTTAATGTGATTAGATTTTTATACATGGGAAGTTTTAAAAAATTAGATATATCCAACACCGGCCTAAAACACTGAAAATAATATTATACAGGGTGTTCCTCAACGACGTGCTAATATTTCAGGATGTGATTCCTTAGGTCATTTTATGAAGAAGAGTTCATATGAACATGTGTTCGCAAAGGCTTAAATTTTTTGCTACAGGATGTTGAATTTTTTTTAGTCGTTATTTATTAATATCTCAGAAAGTATTTTTAGATCCTATTTTTAATTTTGATATGTGTTAATAGGATATAAAACCACATATTTTAGTTAGAAAAGTTATTTTATCCTCCACCAGTAGCGTCCCTGCAAATATGTCTTCTAATATTTTTTACCAAAAAAGTGATACGCCACTGACATTATTTCTGATTAGCCTGGTCAATTCTGCATGAAAATGGTCTCTTACATTTTTCTCGTCAGATGCACATTTCTTGACTAAAACAATTAATTTCATTACTAACATAACTAATAATATAATGATAAATTATATTTTATAAAAATGTTGGAAATGGCCACTTTCACTTATATCCGCCCGTCTTCGCATCGAATTACGCACTCGGTCAAATATTCCCGGCTTATATCGTATTGTTTCTTACGAGGCAACTATTCGCTCTCTTGAATCTTTTAAAGTGTTAATGGAAATTTTACACACGTTTTAAGAAAAAGAAATCCAAAACTATTGAGATCGGGAATCTTGCTGGCCGTTGTTGAGTCCTCCGCCACCAACCCTTATTTCAAAATTTTGATGAACTTGGAAACGAATTGTATTTCAAAAAAAGTCTTTCTTCATTCTCTATTTAAATTCACCATTTCTGTAACTCAGTGTCATCAAGACTTTCAAATTTCAATTTTCATCGAAAAATTACCGAAAACTTTGAACCAGCAGCTCTATAAATTATGCGGACATTAAGGGTTGCCGAATTTGAGAATACTGACGACAGCGGATGGTAGAAAAGGTGATTTTAAACAGAAAATGAGGAATTACTTTTTCCCTTAAAACAATTCATATCCAAGTTATTAATTATTTAATATTTATTAATTTTGGTAATTCTTCAATGAAAATTCTTGCCCAACGAAATTTGAGTATCTTGAAATACAATTCGCTTCTAAGTTATTAGTTATACAGGCACACAAAAAACATTTTTTGTCATGAACCACCATGAACTAACTAGTCTACTCGGCTCGAGACTCGGCTGAACCCGAAAATGACATTGGACTGGCCCGATCAAGGTTTTGACCTATGATCTAAAATAATCCCAAAAATTCGTTAAATTGATTTAATTTTGGAAAAAAATATAAGAAAGTGAACTCCTATACTTTGACTGCTGAATCAGAAAAATATGATAAATTCAGTTGTTCATGATCCCTGCAAATATGTCTTCTAATATTTTTTACCAAAAAAGTGATACGCCACTGACATTATTTCTGATTAGCCTGGTCAATTCTGCATGAAAATGGTCTCTTACATTTTTCTCGTCAGATGCACATTTCTTGACTAAAACAATTAATTTCATTACTAACATAACTAATAATATAATGATAAATTATATTTTATAAAAATGTTGGAAATGGCCACTTTCACTTATATCCGCCCGTCTTCGCATCGAATTACGCACTCGGTCAAATATTCCCGGCTTATATCGTATTGTTTCTTACGAGGCAACTATTCGCTCTCTTGAATCTTTTAAAGTGTTAATGGAAATTTTACACACGTTTTAAGAAAAAGAAATCCAAAACTATTGAGATCGGGAATCTTTCTGGCCGTTGTTGAGTCCTCCGCCACCAACCCTTATTTCAAAATTTTGATGAACTTGGAAACGAATTGTATTTCAAAAAAAGTCTTTCTTCATTCTCTATTTAAATTCACCATTTCTGTAACTCAGTGTCATCAAGACTTTCAAATTTCAATTTTCATCGAAAAATTACCGAAAACTTTGAACCAGCAGCTCTATAAATTATGCGGACATTAAGGGTTGCCGAATTTGAGAATACTGACGACAGCGGATGGTAGAAAAGGTGATTTTAAACAGAAAATGAGGAATTACTTTTTCCCTTAAAACAATTCATATCCAAGTTATTAATTATTTAATATTTATTAATTTTGGTAATTCTTCAATGAAAATTCTTGCCCAACGAAATTTGAGTATCTTGAAATACAATTCGCTTCTAAGTTATTAGTTATACAGGCACACAAAAAACATTTTTTGTCATGAACCACCATGAACTAACTAGTCTACTCGGCTCGAGACTCGGCTGAACCCGAAAATGACATTGGACTGGCCCGATCAAGGTTTTGACCTATGATCTAAAATAATCCCAAAAATTCGTTAAATTGATTTAATTTTGGAAAAAAATATAAGAAAGTGAACTCCTATACTTTGACTGCTGAATCAGAAAAATATGATAAATTCAGTTGTTCATGATCACAGGGTAAAAACGACCCCTAAAAGGTAAAAGTGCAATTTTAAATTACGTTTCCTCCCCGCTTTTCAAGATGCTCAACCCGATGATATATTTTGGGAAAACCATATTACAATGAAGGTTTTTTCCTAAGTCTGTAATATGGTTTCCCCAAAATGTATACTCTTTTATTCTTAATAAAAATGCACGCCAATTACAGAAATAAGTTTTGAATTGCCCAAAACAGATATAGGAAAAGTCTTTGATGCCGATCCAAATTTGATTGAAATTGGATCACTAATAACTCAGCTATGAAGCTGTTACCGTGAAAATTGGGACACTGTATATTATTATTATACTGTTACTATAAAGCTGTTCTAAAATTATATCTTAAACATTTCAATTTTCCTAGGATTTATAATTTTTTCTAAAATGTCATAACCGGTAAAAATTTGCTGCTCATTGGTTATATTTGTATTGTTCCTTACGGACGCCTTCATTATTTCTAGCTGCTTTAATATATTCAATTTTTTTCCTTTCTATTCGGAATGTTGTGGTTGCTTCTATACAATAAGTTGACATGCCCACGCTATATATATTATTCGGATATGCTTTTTGTGTTGCTCCAGTAGCGTTATTATATTCCGGCCAGTTTGACCAATGTGTATTATAGCATTACATTATAATTCAACTGATATACGTCTATTTTTTGTTTACTGTTTTGTAACATTTTTCTTAAATTATTTTTATTAAGAGAAAGTGTTCTTAAAATTGAATTTTAGTTAACTCCAGATGATTCCAACATAGTTGGCAAAGAGCATGTCGAGTGACAGTATTCAATAGATGATTAAAACAGTTTTAACTGTTGTGCTAACAAGGCTGATGAAACATACAAGTAACAAAAACAAATCGACAATTTATTATTCCATCCTACTCTTGATAAGGAACGAAAAAGCCAAAATACGTCTACACACTAAAAATTTTTCTAGTTAACGTTAACTAGATATTTCTAATTGTAGCGGTTTTATCTAGTTTTCTGGTTGTAATTGAAGTCAAGGGAGTTGGCCGAAAGCAGAGCTAGACCTAACTATATTGTTCTAGATAAAATATTAAACTACTGGATATCTAATGAAATCGAATGGATCGTGTAATTACACTTACTGCGACTAGATTTCTAGCTATTTCGACAGAATTGTAGTTCGGCGTAGAGGAATTACCGTTGACATTGCATCTACGCTGTGATCTAGTCACGTTAACATCATCGGACTTCATTGTTTTTATGCGTTCACTATACTGATGCTGTGTTGTTTTGTATAGGAGCAAGCATATTGGGGCATTTGTTACTTATCTTTTATTGTAAGAAAAGTGCTAAACAAATGGGTGACAAGCATTCATTATCAAACGGTGGTTCCAGTAATAATAACTGTACGTGCCATTTAGATGACAATATTAGGTTAAGGCAATTTTTTTTCTCCGCTTATTCAATGGATTTCGGTAAGTTCACATTTCTTATTTTAATTTTATAGACGCACTTGTTTCAAAATTACTTTTGCTTTTAGCATGATGATAGTTTACATGACCTTATTTAAAAACAAGAAAAGAAGAAACTGACTCATCCATTTATCGTTTGTAGGAAGATAGATGACGAGTAAATAGCGTATAGAATTTTGCTGTTCCAGGGCCCTGTAGCCTAATGAAGGCTTTTGATATACTTTTTAAAGTTTTTCATGTGTTAAATTTAAAATATGATCTTTAAACTTTTTAACTTTTTTTTAAGTAAACGTGTATAAGTTATGGGGAAAAATCCCTTAGGAACTCTTTTAGCATTTCATCGAAAATTGTAGTTTTTTTGTCCTTTTTGAGTACAATACCGTACGTGTAATGGCAAGTTAGACATGGTAAGTAAGAATTGCAACATCGCGTGTGCCAGTTGACTAAAATGAAACAACAGAGCTGGGATACTTCTGTAGTGGAGTGCCGACAGGCGGGTTTTGTTGTTGTTGGGTTGTCATATCTCTCGCGCTACGTAGATGTACATGTCTAATCCGCAATTACACGCACTGTATCAGTTTACTTTTGTATTTACTTTTATTAAAAATATATATTTTTTAAAAGAAATTCTCCTGTTTTTTCCTCTTCAGATCTCTTAAAGTTCAACTAGAACCTCCAGCTACAATTATTAGATAACCTGACCGACATTTTACTAGATTCCATTTAAATTAACTAGAAATATATATTTTAGCTGAAGATTATTAAGATCGCTAGTTGTTTTGACTAGAAAACAGTTAATGTAACCACAAATTCTGTTTGTATAAAGAAACGAGAGTTTCTAGTCAAAGTCTACTTATATACATTTAAAATGACTAGAAATATATTTTATCTGAACATTACTAAGATCACTAGTTGTTCTTACTAGAAAACAGTTAATATAACCACCAATTCTGTTTAGATAAGAAACGAGAGTTTCTAGCCAAAGTCTACTTATATCCAATTAAAATAACTAGAAATATAGTTTAGCTGAGCATTACTAAGATCCACTAGTTGTTCTGACTTGAAAACAGTTAAAGTAACTACTCACTCTTTTGTATACAAACAACCAAGATTTCCTAGCTAAACTCTACTTATATCCAGTTAAAATAATTAGACGTCCTTTTAAATCTTTCACTAGATACTCAGTTTACAAAAAATGAACTAGAATTCTAACTGTAAATTCCAGGAGTTCCACACTAGTTCGTTTTTAAATGAAATTCAGTTGAAAAAGTTTTAGTGTGTAAATATGATATTTAAAAATATAAACTTCAAATTGAAACTCAAAGAGAAACAATCACATTGAAAGCAGATTTAAAACACTTTCCTAATCAATATCACCCTCGAATAACGCCACCTCAAAGAGAAGGTACAAACTAGAACACATCTTCATTCAGAAATCGCCGTCGCGACGCTGATGCAACAGGTGGTTGAATTGTAATAAATGTTTTGCCCGCTAGAGTGAGCTGCCAGCTACTTTTACAAGTTTGCAGGATATTTATAATTTTGAGATCAACTTACCTGTTATATGCTAATAATAAAGGAGATCGTCTTAAAGGAAGTTGTCTCTTGAGAGGGTAGTTTTATTTCCATCAATCTTAAAGTGTCTCATTTCAAATATAAAATGTGCATCCGTTCCACGTTTATAAAGAGCTATTACTTCCACATCCAGTGGAAATATAGTACGTAATGCAAAAAAAATTTGAAAATTTTTATTGCTAAGATAGGCTTAGAATGACTTGAAATTTGAAGATTTTAAGTGAGCGAAAAGAAAATTTCTGTCTGCCTGTAACTTTTTTGGCGCGCACGATTACTCTGGAACCGTTTAAGATATCAACTTGAAATTTGATACAAGTATATATTTTAATGAGATCTGGAACTATTTTATATTTTGATCTTATTCCGTTGAAGGGTTAGACCGTAAATGGGCGTAAATAGATAAATCAAGTAAGTAAGAGTTCATAAAATTGATATGTAGTATATTTAAGAAAAGCTAAGGTTTGGTATTACCACCCCCACCCCATTATTAAAGGAGGTGAAAAAAATAAAATTGTCATTTAGTGTGTGTACAAGAACCAAAGGTCATCCACTCCCATCCCCAATATTATATTACTAAAGTCCAAATATAGTATCAAAATCTTTTTTGTTGGAAGAGGATTGGGTAGAAAATCTGGATGTGGAAGTAGTGATTCCTTAGGCAGCGGTTTGACACTTGTTTTGGTTATAAAAATTGGCTATCAAGTTGTTTCATGTTTTATTATTAGAGTTGCTTTGAAGCGCGACCACATAAAAAAAGTCTCTAGCTTTTATTATCTAATTCTTCAAATTTTTAGTAATATTCTGATGAGAGACTACATAAATTGTTTAAAATAATGATAAAATAAGTTATAAGTTAATAAGTTCAATAACATATTTGCTATCTACGAAATGTCACTTTAATCATCCCATTTTTTGGTTTTTCGCTTATATCTCGGAAACTATGCGTTGTAGCGGCTTGACCATTCTACATAAAATTGAATCTAACAAAATTTGCTACAAGAATCACTACTTACATCTGTCGATACGTTCTGTTCTCGAGATATCCGCTCGCGAAATTCGGAAATTGCGGAAAACAGATTTTGTATAGAGTGGTCAAGTCGCTATGATGCATAGTTTCCGAGATATAAGCGAAAAACCAAAAAATGGGACCTTTAAAGTGCCCCCCTCCCCTCCGCCCACCACCTAGGAGTGGGGACTTTTGATATGTTCATTTCCAGAGTAGTCCAAACAAAGTTCCGAAGTCAAATTTTCTGTCACTAAAATTTCCCTCTATAATCATTCGTTGCCTGGTTGCCCAATCTCATATTTTCAATATCTTCAAAAACTACTTTCAATGTAAGCTTAGATATTCTTAACTATAGTATGATGACATTAGGTCATTTAGATATACACTTGTTGTATCTAAAAATGCTCTGATTGTCCATCTTCATAATCACTTATTAAAAAGAAATTAAACAACTGAATGAAATTCTTTTTAAAAGACATAAAAAAACTACATGCTTGAGATGCTTCTATTCTGTAAAAGAATATTTAGACACTACACTTGGCCTCCCTACCATAATATGATATCCTGGGGTAGAATTTTTAAACTTGAATTATTTGCTTTGTTTAGCAATATGGAGAGTATGTTACAGTAAGATCCCAAATCTTTGTCTTTTCCTTTTTTCTCTCCCAATTTACATATTATGACATTGTTTTCTAATGTATGCCACATTTGAGATACGTCGCTTTTACTTCCACGCCGTGGAAGAATAGTAATGATAAATTTTGAAAATTTGTTTTGAGCAAAAAAAAAATTCTGCCTGTCTAACTTTTTTGCACGCACGATTACTCTGGATAGGTTTATGATATTGACTTGAAATTTGATAAACCTATGTATTATAGCGAGATCTGGAACTAGATTATATTTCGATCTCATTACGTTGAAGATGTTGGGTAAATGGGGTAAAGCAAGCAAGTTTGAATCCATAAAACTGGAATATAGCATATTATGTACAAGAGCCAAAGACCTCAAAATGTGTTTCGACATCAGCTACATCCACTATCACCCCCATTACCACACCCATCCCATTATTAAAGGGGATACAAAAAATAAAAATATGATTTGGTGTGTACAAGAACCAAAGGTCTCAAAATCTTTTTGACATCAGCCACCCCCACTACCACCACCATTACTACCCCCACCTCATTATTAAAGGGGATAAAAAGATAAAATTATGATTTGGTATGAGTACAATTAATAGCGTTAGGTATTTTACCTCGTATTTTACGTTCTAAAGTTGAGTATTATTTATTTTATTACATATTTATATTGATATTGTTTGTACTTATATACATGATTTGATTATGACTTGCTGCAAGCGTATCACATAATGTAAATAAATGGTATTCTATTCTATTTTACGTATTTCAAATATGAGACCTATATAAAAGTTGAACCCAATTATCAGATCTCCAATCTATTAGTTCTTTTAAATACACACACTTTGGCATAATTACAGAATATTATTTAGGTATTAAGCAAATCACAACTTACACACCAAATAATACCTAAATAAATAGTCTGTAATCTTGACGAAAGCAAATAAATAAAAAATAATTAATTGTAAAAACACTTTAGCATGTTATGACTTTTTCAGATTTGCTTAAGATGTTAAATGTGTTAAATTAATAATTCTTCTTATCCAGAACTAACCCTTAATATTTACCTATATAATTTCTGTCTTGAATGAAGCGTATTCAAATAGTTGTGGGACATATTTCTTTCTCTTTTATGTATTAAAAAAATACATAAGCACTTTTTATTGTCGAAGTAAAGTAATTGCCTATTTTTTGTGTTATTCTCAAATCTACACATCTCCCTGCTTTCTTATAATACTCAGTTTCACGTTTTTTATCTTCTCACTATTCTGATCGTATTCTCTAAAGCTACTTCCTTAAATACTGTAATTTTTCACGAGCTACTGCTAGCCTCTTTTCTGGCATTAGCAGATTGGGTGTAGCTTTCCATTATGAACACTTATAAATATATTGTTTTATATACTTATAGCGCCTTTCCAATATTCCAAATTACCAAGAAAAGTCTTATTTTCACCGCTTCCACGAAACCAAGAAAAAATGAATTTTAAATAATTGTATCAGCTTTAATTTAACTCTCTTGACAATTGTCCCTAAAATCAGTATTTTACAAGCTATTTGCAATAAACTAAAACTTATAACTTTTTCCTGGATATTATAAAAACCGTTGCCCAAGGAATCACTACTTCCACATCCAAATTTGCTACCCAAGTCTCTCACAACGAAAAAATTTTGTGTGTGGAAATAATTGTTTATGGAACTTTAATAATTTAGGCAATATACAGCAAATCGTGGAACACAACGGAAAAAAATCAACCCTCCAACCGGTCACCGTGGGGGTTCCACAAGGGTTCATCTTAGGACCCATGTTATTCACTTTTTATGTTAATGACCTTTCATCATATCTCGATGATACATTTTCCCTACAATACGCAAATGATACTAGTATTTTCTGCAGCGAGTCTGATCTGAACATACTCGACCACAGAGTAGAGTCGGCGCAAAACAAATCACAAGAGTATTTCACTGCAAATAAACTATGCTTCAACAAAGACAACACTATCAGAATGAACTTCACCTTAAAGAATCTAAACAACGACGTTAAATACACAAAATTCTTGGGAGTACACCTAGACAACAAATTAAACTGGAAGCACCACATAAACTGTCTGGAGAATAAATTAGCTAGCGTTGTATTCTTGCTCCGTAAATTAGCCAATTACGTCCCACCACACATATGTCGACTAGCGTATATGGGACTTTTCCAGTCCCAGGTTAACCTATGGTATTATATTATGGGGCAATTCAACAGAATGGGACTCTGTTTTTAAATTACAAAAATCAGCACTTCGTGCAGTAACAAAAAAATCAAGTAGAGAATCATGCAGGCCATTATTCACTGATTTAAATATACTCACGCTTCCAGCACTCTACATACAGCATTGTTTAGACTACGTCAAAAAAAAAATGAAGCAAATTTAAAAACTCATGCATCAAATCATGATCACAATACTCGAAATAAAGAAGATATCGTTACCAACACAAACTTCAGTTAACAGGAAAAAGCTTCATAAACGTGTCTGTGAGGTTATTTAATCACCTTCCACTCAAAATACGAGCCTAACGTCGAACAAATTTAAGTTTGAATGTAAAAAACTACTTTTAAATTTACGGCCTTATTCTCTACAGGAGTATTTTGAAGCTTGTTTTGTTGATTAAAAAAGATAGTTTTAAACCTAAATATGTACTCGTAACTTATGTATGTTTCTGTAACTAAGTCGTAGCTTAATATCAATAAATGTTTTTAATCTTAAGAACTTAATTTACATTAACCTAGGATTAGTATACTTTCATCTTCTTTTACTGACAATGCTAAAACAATACGTGTAATTGTTATTTGAGCAAATAAAGTATTATTATTATTATTATATTATTATAATATCTGAAATCGTCTACCCCAAAAACCCATAAAGCGATATCCCATATCGGTAGTGGGGTGGGGGTAGTGATAGGGGGGTGGTAGTGGGGATGGATGAAGTAAAAAAATAATATTTTAAGGCCTTTGGTTCTTGTACACACACTAAATAACATTTTTTTTTCACCCCCTTTCATAATGGGGGTGGGTACTAATAAGGGAGATATTAGCTTCTCTTGTATACACTAAATATCAATTTTATGGACTTTTACCTGCTTGATTTACCTATTTACCCCCCAACCCTTCAACGGAATAATCTAGTTCCAGATCTCGTTAAAACACCTACATGTACCAAATTTCAAGTCAATATCTCCACAGTAATCGTGCGCCCAAAAAAAGTTGCAGACAGACAGACCAACAGACAGACGGAATATTTTTTTTGCTCAAACTTATAATCTCGGCGTTTCATGACATTCTAAGCCTATCCGAACGATAAAAATTAAAAAAAAAATTTTTGTCGTTACTATACTTCCACTGGATGTGGAAGTAAAATAGGCTAATTTCATACGTACTTCACAGAGTACAAATGGGTTAGAAAAAAATCTGTTACAGTTCGTTCAACTAAAATATGATGAATTCATTTTCTTTTACGATTTTTTTTTTACCATTTTTGCAAGGTTCGCTAGGTTCGCTTATATTTCATTCATATACATCTTTAAAAACAGTTTAAAGCTGTAAATGAGAAAAATGGATGTCGTAGGCTGTATTTGAAAAACAATTTATTAAACTTCAGTACGCAATGAAAATTTTGAACATATCATTTGTTTAAACATGATTGTCTATGAGAAAGTATGGAAAAGGCACGTATTTTGTGAAAAATTTCTTTTACAAGCTTTTATTTAACTTGCAATATTTGTTTTTCTCAAATATTAATTATTTTAAAAAACTGTATACTATTCACCACGAGATTCTTCAAAAGTCTTATTGTTTTTTTATTGACTGCATCATAAACGAGCCACTTAACAACATTGATCTTCCTGTACATGCCATTTCTGTAAACTTTTGGCCATATCTGGGCTTTCCGTTGTAAAATATGACGTCTCAAATTAAATCGCTTCATTTTTCGAGATATTTGCAAAACTGAAGAATTTCGCTCCTTCATCCCTCCCTCCCTCCTAAAAATTGCCTTCCCCTCGCTCTCTATAAGAATAAGTATCGCTGTTTCCCTAAAGTTTTAGTATATATTTCCAATTTTTCGAAGTACCTATCATGCTTACAAACAATCTACTCTACACATATGGGTATGATCAACGTATTCGGACATTTTTTTAAGATCTGAGTTGGGGTTGTTTTGAAATGGATTTACTGCAACCATTTTTTTCTCTAATGATTATTAAAAATATATGTCCAGTAATAGTACGGCAGCCTGCTACCAAGATTTTCGAGTTTAGCGAAGATAATTCCAGCGTTTCTCATCAGTTCTGGGAGAGCTGAGAAGAAAAGTTCAGGGTGACGAAACGTTTCACCTGTCCTAAAGGTCAAATCGAGCTTTGAACATCTAAAGAAAAACCGGTCATCTCGGTCTTCGCAGCGAGGTAGTTTCTTTTTTCTTCTTGTCGAGGGAAGTAAATACGATGAGGAAAAATTGAAAACTGCCCTTTCGGCTGACACGCCTAGTTACAAAGACCGAAATAATGACAAATAGCCACCGGTCAAAATTCTGGTCACTGCGGCGAGGCAGTTCTGCTCATTATCGAGTAGTTTCGATGTCTTTGACCACAAGAAATTCCGAACGGAACTTTGTGCTAGTTCAGTTACGAATGATTACATTCGCATGTTGCTTAATTTTGAGAGCTGATCGCGGCGAGGCAGTTCTCCACTTCAGGCTATTCCAAATATCATTAAGAAGACGAAAAATATATGAACTCAACTTTTCCCTGTTCACATTTAAGAAAAATGATTTCCGCCGCGACAAAAAAAAAAGCAATTAAAGTATACACGCATTTTATACCTTCTGCTAGAGATGCTAGATGGCTTCGGATACACTCCATGTCGTTATCATAGGCAGCGAAGTCATCCAGCGCGCCGCCGCGCCAACACGCCGAATGTATATGGAACTCCATTCGATTTCGCGCAGCTACGGCCAATGGAAAACGGCAGTTTGCATTTTTTTATCATTTTACACACCCCACTCTATAAATAGAAAAAAGTTTTAGCCTCGCTGTTTTGATAATTTTAGCCTCCAATTTGATACCACTTTGATTGATATTGTCACGCCTAAAACGTGCTCAAGCTGAAAATTAGAGATACCTGGACTAAAACGATGAATTAACTCCACTGCACTTCAATTTATTTAATAACAACAATAGATAACAATTCACTTTACAAATATCACAATTACGATATCTGGGATATAAACCCACACTACGCTTTCAACGAGCAGAGGCCTGTGCCTAGACACCCCGGCGTCCGGGTGCCCACCTAGAAGGACTCGCGTAGAAACTCTTGTTTATCTTTTCGTTTAAATACCCCGGATAGATGAAACATGGCATTCACAGTTCAATTTTGATTTTGGTAACGGACTGCCATACTATAATAGTATAGCTAGATTAATAAACCGAATAATCACGAAAAAGAAGTATCATTTAAAACCCCGCATATAAAAACAAAATATAACAGCCATTACATGCGACCCACAACTAAGTGCAACCGTTGACATTAAAGTTTGAGTAGGTGGCGAGCAATTTGCAAAAATTCAATTAGATGAAACATTCCAGTTTTAAAATGCACTTCCATAAGTTTATTCCCACGTTAGTGCTAACCTGTGACATTTTTACTTTGACCACAGTGGTCGTATCTGTTGGTTCACGTAACGATATTATCACAATATTAATTCCTTTCATTAAAAACTGAAAAGGCCAGAGCATTTATCTCCACCCCCGTGAGAATGTTATACCTAATAATTATTGCCGATGGATGAAATATGATTACAGCTGTCATGCTATACTAGCACACACTGTAATGGATGATATGGATTTAAAACAAATGTTATGAGTATAGGTCAGATTCGTTTTAGTAAATCGTACAGAGAAAGACTAGTAAATGATAATATACTAATAGGGGCGGCTTAAGGACCGGGCAACCCGGGCGACTGTCTGAGGCGTCGGCTCGGAGGGGCACCAAACTGAGGGCAAAAATTGTAATTTTTTTTTAATATACCTTTTTTAATTTAATAATAGTTTTCGTTGGAAAATAATATCAAATTATATCTGAATCTATATCAGTTAATGTTGTAATAATGCAGAACAGTCGAATAACATTAAAACCGTTTAAATAATTCAAAAATGTAAACGCAAATATGTTTGTTTAGCTATGAGACACCTCACTACTCATACCCCAAGCTTCCTGCCCTATTATTGACTGACACGGAGTCGATCATTAAAGATATTGCAGAAATGAAGGGGTAGGCAACGTGTAATTTTCATTAAGAAAAAAATCAGAATATTCAGAAAATTATTGTACCAAAATTAGCTGTATGTATTTCATATCTTACATGATTTACTGTTTATAAATAAATAAATGGCAATTTGTTTTGTATAAAATATTAAAACAATAAAGAGGAACCTTCCTCTAAGGAAACTTGTGTCGGGGGTCCTCCTATTATAATAACAGCGTTCAGATGGTGTAGACAAAAAAATTTATACTTATTACAAATTAATTATTATTAATAATATGTTGTAAATGCACATTAATGTGCAAACATAAATTACTTGAGAATGGTTTATCCAAATGCAACAAGAACATATTTTTATTTCTAGTGATATGAAATTTTTTTTATAAGAATTTGTAAATGTAATGTAAAAATAAAAAAGTTGGAGATAAAATACTAAATAAATAAAATAAAACTACCCCTTAAACAGAGGAGAGAGTTTGGCTGGTGTCAATTGATATGCCGATATCTAAATTTAAAATATGAATTATATATTTTAAAGCAGTCGAAAGATATTGCAGATGAACTAATATTTATAATCCCCCTTTAAATATAATTAAGTATAATTTCCTTATTATCTATTTAGAGTACCTTTATTTTTGGATGTACTATCAGCCACGTAAATGTTCAGAGACACTTTTGGACCACTGTGTATACACGGTTATGTTTCTCCATGTGTTAAGTTAAAAAGTGGGTGATCGCGGGGTCCTAAAGGATATCCTTACACTTTAGTACGTAGTACGTCCGTGAAATTTCTGTGAATATCTCAGGGGGGGCGCCAAAAAGTGCTCCCACCCGGGTGGAAAATTTACCTCGAGCCGCCCCTGTAACCTAAGTAAGTAAACTATTTCAGGCTGCTATTCTTTGACTGATTTTATATAAAAAAATTCATATAAACAGATTTTCAACAGTTCTTCGTTTAGGAGATATGAATTATTGAAATTTCCAAAAAAATATCGAATTTTTCTTATGTCATTCTTAGTGCAGCTATTTAAACCAAATTTGCCCGCAGTACACGTAGATATGATGCCTTAGGCCGTGACTATATTACGATCTGGAATTAACCGGTTTTGGAGATATGGGATCAGTACTATAAATTTGATAAGAAAATACTCACTTTCTGTGGAAAATTAAAAGTCAATTAAGTGTAGAAAATAACATTCTTTTTTCTGCTCTCTCCATCTCTTTCTCTCTCTCCCCCCCCCCCCCCTCTCTCTCTCTCTCTCTCTCTCTCTTAAAGTTTCAAGGCATTTCTTTTCTAATTTTTTCCACCGTTATTGCAAAAGATGCTTCCTAAAGGTGCTACGGCTCTTTGAAATGCCCGTCAGATAAAAATCTGAAATATGACACAAACTATTTTGTTGACGGCAAAAAAATTTTGAGGTCTTGGCTTCTCGTACATATACTAAATCCTAATTTTATGGACTTTTACTTACTTGTTTTACCTATTTACCCCTACCCCATTTACCCCTACCTCTAACCGGTCAATGGAATAAGATCAAAATATAATCTAGTTCCAGGTCTCATGTATCAAATATCGAGTTAATATCATAAACGGTTCCAGAGTAACCGTCCACACAAAAATAGTTACAGACAGGCAGATCGACCGACAGATTTTTTTTTGCTCAAACTTCAAAATCTCGACATTTCATGACATTCTAAACCCATTTGAGCAAAAAAATTTCATTTTTTTTACCGCTACTATATTTCCACTCCACTACATGGATGTGGTGGAAGTAAAAATGAGATTTAATTTTGACAAGAAACAGTTTTGTTCAATTTTTTTGAAAAATGCAACATTTCTAAAAATTCGTAAAAATGCAGAAACTTGGAAAGTATAAACAATAAAGAGTTAGGTATAGCATTTATTTTATATTTATTTTTTATGTGTCTGTTTATTGGTTATGTTATAATAACACCACTTTTTTAAATTTATTTTATATTTAATCATTGACTCAGTGTTTCTCAAACTATGAGAGAGAGACGCCTTCTTAGAAATAGTAAAGAAAATGAAAAATAACTGAAGAAATTTTGATTGTGTGTAAAAACTGAAAGTAAGTTCATAAAGTGTGCTACATACTCAACGTTAAAAAGAAACATATGTTTACTTAGATAAGAAATATAAAAAATTATTTTCTAAGTTAAACTCACATGCTTACATCTGCTTACCTGAAGAGGCACAAATATATCGAAATTTAAAAAAGGAAAAACAAACAACGAAAGTTTGAGAAACGCTGTTTAAATTATCACGAATCAAGTGAGATAGTCGTTCTATGCAATATTTTCAAACGAATGCTATTTATTTATTTAATTTTTTCTAGTATATACCAAAGAATAATTTTAAGTTGTTGATATTCAGTGTAAATTGAACTCAATTACATGCAGAGCCAAACAACATACCTCTTAATTAAATATGTAGCTGAGGATTAGGGTCTTGAATTATTATTTATTATATTACTAACTGTACAGTAGACTTACGTGTGACTTACCATGTGAGTAGAATGTTTTCTTTACATTATTTTTTTTATTCGGAAGAATTTTTTAATAGTAACAATCCCAGTTTAATTCTTAGCTTTGTTATTACGTTACAGTGTTATAAGAAAACAAGAGAAACAAAGCTTCAGATAGTTAAATTTCACACAAAAAATTAAGTGGCGGCATATATTATCTTTTATTGTTTTGGCAATATATACGTTTCAATTCGACGAATTTGCACGATGCTGCAATTTGCACGCTTTCTTTGCACATACTATAAAGATGTAAAAGATGCTCTCACTAACTTTTTGTAGAAAATTTAATTCTCTAAGACTTTGCTTCTACAATTTTTTCATATCTCGTATTGGTTTTATTTCAATTCAATGTTTCATCGGCCTGCTTGCTCCCCTCCTCTACGCCCTTCTCTTCTAAATGCTAAATGCGAGCCGGGTTAATAATAGTGTTGCCGATTAGCGCATAATTATGCGATTTGCGCGTAATTTAACCGCCAGACAATAATTTTCGCATAAAAAATTGCAAATCTCTAGCTTTTTACAAATATTTTGCGAAAAAAGTTAGTTTTTTGCGACGAGTGGACTTGGCAACGCTTTCACAGATTCCGACGAGTGATTTAAAAACAAATCGCGCCAAATAATACGCCATCTGACGAAGAAATTGCGTTTTATATTTATTAGTAAGATTGGTGCAATTTTTCTTTTTTTATAATTCTAATATTTCTTCTAATATTGTTTCCCTAGCTTTATTTTTCGATCTTTTTTTTTATAGTTTTATATTCATTTAGTTCTTAATTAAAATTTAAATAACATATCAAAGAATTGTCGATCAAGTACCTATTGAAATGATAAATGGTAAAAAATAATAAAGCTAAGTTGAAAAAGTGTATTCAAAATAAGAAACCTAACAGACTTTTTAAAATGATTTACCTCGTTTACCGAAGGAAAGTAATGTAATCACACTCTGAGATTTTTGTGTTTAAGATTATTTAGATTTAGAGAATTAAGTTAATTCAGTTTCGTCCCTCTGAGTTGTGAAAAATTCTACTATTTATTTAAATTTGTTCATATCAATTTTTGGACGCGAGGAAGTCAAAAACAGGTCGTCCCTAATAAAAGATAAGGATGTGCCCGTATGTGTCGTATAAATGAAGTTTGTCATATTTATTTTTCTCTATCCACTAATATTGGTCTGTTAGTTAGAAAATATTTCTAATCTATACTATAATCGGACATGTAACGAGCTGTGTCAGGTGTTCGCATGAATTGTTTCGGCACTCCAGACATGCTATGAACTTAAAATATTGCACCTACATATAAATTAACTTCAAACGAGAAAATTATGAAAATTAAAAAATTCAAAATGATGTCTATCTAATCGCTTTAAAGCACAAAAACGATAGAGGATGTTTTTTTTTTCAGTAAAAGGAGAGCTCGAAGATCTTTTTTGGCCCATCCGTAGTAAAGTGTGGAAGCCAACTTTTTTTACTAATTTTGGGGTGCTGAAGACGAATCCGTCATCTGTTTTGGCGAAGAATCTCGGGAACACATTAAAATACAACCCTTATTTGCGGGTGACATTGGAATTGATATTTGAACTTGCCACTAGAATTAGAACTTAGAGGTTATTCTTTTACAGGAAATTCTCTTAAAATACTAAGTTTCGATAACTAAGTAGAAAAATCAAATTTACCTCTTGAACTCTCCTCGCCAAAAGTCATTTAAATAATTCAAGAATTTTTTAATATAAAAACAAGTAATATTTTCTGGATAGTGATATGCATACCGTACACCCCATCCCCAAACGTGTGAGAAATATTCAGAGGTGAGAAATATTCATCTGAATTGACTAAATCACCCCATTATGATAAAAAAACATCAAACTGGGTGATTAGGGATTTCTTTTGCAATTAAAACTAATAAAAACTCTAAAAAGATAAAATCCACCACCTTAATGGGGATGGATGTAAGAGTATTGAGATGTAATCACACTATAACCTGATAATAGCCATTTAACGAGGAGTTTTGTTTTTTTTTTTAAATAAATAAATAACCGTATTTTAGATATTATAACTTATACCGTTTTTATGGATGGTGAAAGGTGAGGGAACGAGGGGAAGGGGCGGGGGCCGAATTTAGAATTTTTACTTCTTTTTCTATTTACCTAACGAAACTGAGTATTTTGAAAGAATTTCCTGCACTAAAGAATAACCATTTGTTGCAAGATAAAATATCAATTTCAATGCCACTCCCAAATAAGTTTTCTACTGTCTTCCCGACGTTTTTAGCCAATTCAATGACAGATTCGTATTCAGTAAAATTAGTAAAAAAAAAGGTGATTTCCACACTTTACCACGGATGGGCCAAAAAAGCCCTTTTTAACATGGTTCTTTACTTACCTACTACTGATGATGCCAACTTAGCTGCCATGGTGCACACCGAATATAGTGTCCAGTGAACTACTTCAGTGTCTATGGCATATCAATAGTTTCATCCTCATCTTACGATTAAGGACTAATCAAGCAACATTCTTTCGTAACGCATAAACCTTTACAATAATTAAAAATTCTCATATTCCTAGATTAGGAGGCTAATTCAGCAACGCTTCCCAGCGTGACCGTATTCCCTAAAAGGAAAAGACAAGTACCTGTTCCTCTATCATCCAGTATTCTTGTTAACATGCTAATTTCCGAAGGAAATAAGCAATATTGGAAATTTCAAATTGAAATGTGTCTTTATACATAAAATGGCGAGGAGTAAATCCTGGAATTAGTATAAGAGAGACGTTATGTCTAAATGAAGAGCTTGCCATGTAGCTGTAGTTGACACGTTGGGCCTTACTCTCTAATTTTAATATTTACTGTTAATAAGGTGTGTGTTCTTCGTTCGTAGCAATTACAAGTTGTTTAAGAATATTGTCGATGAGATTATTTATACAATTTTGGTAAGTAGCTGATGTTATATTTGAGAAACAATGACTCCTGGGCCTCTTAAAGTTTGATGCACACGCAAGTTTCTCTTGAAAATATTTAAGTTATTCGATGGGGTTAAAATCTGGTAGACTGAGTGGAAATTATATTCCACGGTTCTCCTATACCCTCCTATGTTCTTCTAGCTACTAAAAAATCAGAAACTTTCACCAATGGCTTGAAATTGAAAATATTATGTTGAAAATAGATAGATGTTCACCCACGACCTATATGTAAAAAATGTACTTCAGTTGGAAACCTTTTTATTATATCGACTGTACATCAATTTAGTTCTCGTAAGACGACACTGATACTGAAACTGAACAAGCCGAAGTGAAGTATTCAGGCATTAATATAGATAAACATATGAAGGGACCAACTTCTTAACAAAGTGATACTAATACAGGGTTAGGTTAGTTTGCCCCGGGGCTAAACGCTAACTCCAGGCTAAAGTGTTTATCAAGTCGGGTTAAAAGTAACCCTGGGCTAAAGTCAGAGATAACTTAGCTGAACTTCAAGGTAAGGGTTATCTTCGTTAGCCCGAGATTAACCTACAAATTTTATGTTTGTTATTGACAGTTGTAAGGTGAAAAGTCAAAGTTATTTTTTTGCGTATAAATTAATAAAATGGAAGTTTTCGACGAAATAAGCATGAAGAAGCAGATATTTTGAAATTTTTGGAATACGAAAGACACATGGTTTTCTAATGTAGGTTTTTAAAGCAAATATTGAAGTCTATTTTATTGTGTTGTAAAAATCGTTCAGCTTCTTTGTCTCTGTAAGATGATGAAACATTGGGGCCTCTGTCTCACTTTACTGGAGTTTCACTCCATTTTCTTAAAATAAAAATGTAACTGTCGACCAGAAAATATTCTAGTTTATAGTATAATTATTGTTGTTGCTCGTTACCATCACTGTCAGGCGATTTTTCGATAAAAACAAACAAATGCTTCTAACTTAGTAACAAAAACTTAAAAAAAACTAACAAACAAAAAATTACTCATTTTTCGGCATACTTAGTTTTCTAATATAGCTAAAAAGCAAATATTAAAATCTATTTTATTGTGTTGCAGAAATCGTTCAGCTTCTGTGTCTTTGATATTGCATTAGTTTTTTTTATTCTATGTGTTATATCTGTTTATAATTTGCTATTTTAATTAATAGCAACCGCTCTGATGATGAAGAATTGGGGCCTCTGCCTACCTCTGTTCTTAAAATAAAAATGTAACTATCAACCAGAAATATTCTACTTTATATTATAATAATATTAGTGTTGGTGCTTTTTGCTGTCACTGTCAGGTGACAAAACAAACAAATGCTTTTTTTTCACTTAGTAACAAAAACTTAAAAACTAACAAACAAACAAAATACTCATTTTTCACAATCTACCTAGAGCTGACAACTCTGTAGAAAGCATTACCAACCTCAGGTTATTCAAGATAAATGGATACGAGTTTAACACTCACTTTGCCCAGAGGTTAAAGTTAGTCCAGGGCTAGCCAATACGCAAAAACACTACATTGAAAAACGGGCCCTAAGTAGTACTTGTCACACCACTGGATGGTTTCAGTTGTTGAAAATTGCAGGATGTTCATTGTTTTTTCAATAGTTTTTCCATGGGCTATCCAGGCTATGTCATCCGCAAACTGAAGTAGGTAAGACTCTGCATTGTGTGTTTGTTGGTGGTTGTTCGGTATGTCATAACAGTAAATATTAAATAACATTGGCGATAGTGGAGATCCTTGTGGAACGCCTTGTTCGTTTTCGTATGGTCTGGAAAAGGATGCATTTATTTTGATTTTTGTTTTCCTTCCCTCTAAGAAATCTTTAAGAAACCAAAGAATATAGTTGGGGCAATGTGAGTGATGTAGCTTAAATAGCAAGCCTTTGTGCCAGACGGAGTCGAATGCTTTAGTTAAGTCTATGTATATTGCTGCCGATTTGTTTCCGATTATGCTGTTGGTTTGTATATTTGACGTCATAATGATGAGGGGGTGAATCGTAGATGATTTTTCTCGGAACCCAAATTGATTCTTGGGGATCTGTTCGTCTAGTTCATTATGTAGTCTTGTTTTTATGATTTTCTCCCCAAGTTTTTGCCGATTACTGGTAATAAAGTTATTGGTCTATAGCTTTGTGGATGAGAATGATCTTGATTAGGTTTTGGCACTGTAATTATTACTCCAGTTTTCCATTCTATTGGAAAGTAATGATTTTTTATACAGTAGTTGTATATGTTAATTAATTCTAGATGTATGTTCTGTTCAAGTTTTCTTAATATATTTCTACTAATATGATCATGGCCAGGGGCTGTATTTTTGCCTGAGTTCAGTACGTTGTAGTATTCTTCTTCTGTTATATTTATATCTTCGTCTGTTGGAGGGTCTGTGTTGAAAAAGTTTTCATACCAGTCGTTCACTAGGTTTAAATTTTCCTCATCGAAGTTATCATCCATGGTAAATTTAGTGGTGTCCTCAAAGTAGTCGCCAAGAGCATTGGCCTTTTCTTGGTCGGTGGAGTAGCTGTTGTTATTGTACGAAATTTCAGGGATTGTGGATTTGCTAGATTTATATTTGGATAGTTTCTTAATTTCATTCCAATATGTTTTTCCTTTGGAGTCATTAATGTTCTTGCATGCATTTATCCATTTGTCCTGTTTGTACTGTTGTATTAATACATGGATTTGTTTCGTAAGTTCGTTATATTTGGATTTTGTGTCATGATCTTCGTTTTGATTGATTTCACGGTATAATCTTCTTTTTTGTTTTATAAGGTTTAAAATGAACGGCGGTAGTTTGTAGTTAAAGAATGTTTTTACTTTTGTTGGTGTGTTTTCTATTATTAAATTTTTAAGTGTTTCATTGAACATAGTGATATATAATGGAGTGATTGCCTCTTGTCTGCTTTCTATAAATTGTATCATTTGTTCATTAACGATTTCGACATTACATCTAGCCAAGTCTAGGTAAGTATCAGGCGGTAGAATAATTGGGTTTGCTTGTAGATTAAATTTAAATTGTATGGCTAAATGGTCACTACCAAGGTCCGAGATTAATTCCACTTCGGTGATATTATTTTGAATATTTTTTGTACACATAACTACATCGGGGGTTGAACTTGGATTATTTGGCATGAGAAACGTGGGAGGTGTTTGAATCCTTAGAAAATTGGAGCTGTTTAAGAAGTTTTTAAGCTGATTTTTCTTCCTGGTGGTGTTTGGGTTAAAATCTCCAATAATAATGCAGTATTCATATAAAGAGGCCTTAGTGAAAATGGTTTCTTCAATTATTGATCCGTTGTCAATATAAACTAAAAATATGTGGAGCTTAGATTTGATGTACGGAATTGTAAAATGAAGGCAGCTATTTTTAGAATTATTAATCCTTGGAGGGTTTTCTTTGCCCATTTGGAGATTCTTTTTCGACTGTGCTAAGCAGCCCCCTCTAATATTGGTGTTAAATATATTTCCTTTTTGTTGAATTATGTTCCAGTCTTGATATGGATTAATGTATTCCTTGTTTTTTGTTTCGACACACATAAGACAATCGACATTGTTATTTTGTATGTAGTGGTTAACAAGATGCTTTTTTGGGGAAAAACTATTGATGTTGGAATATAGCACTTTAATATTACTCCCCATTATAATGAATTACTAGTCCTTCTGTTGGTGCCGTTGGTGACGTTGTGTTTGGTTTGTCTAGATCGAACATTAATATGTACATATGGTAAAAATTTGAAATGTAATAATGTAGTAGTGTTCTTAGACGAAACTTGGATCTTTAACAGAGGAGGATTAAAACGTTCTTGGCAAGATGATTCCAGTAAATCGAAAAGGCGTCGTTCAGCTACAGAAGGTAAAAGATTTATAGTTGTACATGCAGGATTTATTCATATAGCTTTACTGAAGATGCGAGTTTAGTTTTCTCCACCAAGTCAGAAGATTACCATGACAACAGGAACTCTGAAAATTTTGAAAAGTGGCTGACAGAGACCTTTGCCAGGGTTGCAAAATCAAGCATTATTGTTTTAGATAATGCTAAGTACCACTTTAGGATTGAAGAAAAACAACCAACCTGATCTTGGACGAAACAAAAAATACAAACCTTTGAATTTGTAAGCAGTATTACGACAAACACATCGGGAAAGATGGTTTTAGTGACGAAGCCGTTCTTGCAATGTAGAATGAAGCTTTATCTCACGTATCGAGCTAAATTTGGTTCAAGCGTGTAAATCACACAAATAAATTGATTTTAGAGACATATGGTCGAAAGGTTCATACTGAAAAAGTTATGCCACTCATTATAAGTATTAATAATGAAAGCGACGATGAGGACTCGGAAGAATTAGACATTGACGAAGAAAACTAATTTTATTTATTTATCTTATACTAGGTATTTATGTTTTACTGCCATATTTGTTTTGCATAGGGTTCGGCGTAATTATATTTATATTTTAAGATTGCGTATTTGCTTTATCATATTTTTTACTTGAAACCAAAGCAATTCAATATTACAATTTATTTATTTAACTTAAATTACTATAAATTTACAATAGATGTATTATATATGCTTATAATTCAATTTCCTTTAAATAAATCTAATTAAATATATCAAGTAAAACATAAAACAAAGCGACTCCACTGTGCATTCGAAAACAGCAATGAGCCTACGGCATCTTAGTTCAGACGTTCGTGACGTCACACCGAGCCTCTATCAGCAAACAGAGTTTAGCTCACTTTGTAACCATTTTTCATCGGTTTTGTCCAAAATAACACTGAAATATCTACACGCGGGGTTGTTCCAGGTCATAAAATATAATGGGGATCGAAATAGGCAAAAGAAGTGCAGTATTTCCCAATTTTATCAATTTTATACAAAAAAATCTTTTCTTGACTCCATAAACACATTTCGTGCGAGTTTTGCCCTTATTGCTCCTGTTTTGGGGGTGGTTTTAGTATCAGAGGATATAAAAGGTCTTGAAATGAGTTAAATAATTGAAGTTTTGTTGTGATTCTATGCATTTTATACCAAAAAAGACAATTTTTTAATTTCGTGTCGCTACTAGCCTCAAATTCTAATATAAAATTCGAATTCATCGCATCAAAATACATACAGACCTTTGGGTTTGACATTTTTTTTTGTGTCTGTGATTTATTTTGTTTCTGGTGTTTATATTATTTACGTTATTTGTACTGTATTTATTCTATTTATTTATTTTATGTTATTTTTATTACTCCTGAATTTTGAACTCGTCTGATAAATTTTATATAACCTTATGTACGGAATTTTATGTGATGAATAAATTATTATTATTGATACTAAAAAATATACCTAATCTCATCAGTGTAGTACAATAGGAAGCAGCTCTTGACACGTCTATAGGAAGTCTTTTTCATATTTTTGCATAAACTATCATCACCTAAAGTTAACGACAGGAATTTCCGGACACTCTGTACAAAGAGTGGTGTCCGAAATTTATTTTCAAAAAACTGTGTATTATGTTAAAATGGCAAGTATACTATTCAGATTTAAATATTTAACACTTATTGGTGATATTTAAAATCAATATACTGTTTCTTAGTGTAATCGATATTGTGCTATTAAATTTTTGGTTGAAGTAGTGCTGCACATCATCTAAAAATTTTGAAAATAACTCACGGTTGTCAGTCAGCTAAAGTTTATATTTTCTCATATTCCGCAAATACTATAATTTCAATGAGGAATAGAATTATGAATAATTAGAAAAACATATCTTGAATATGAAATCAAAATGAAAATCCGAATTGTCTAGACATGATGCGGCTGAATCGATAGTAGAAATATATTCTCTACACGATGATTCACACTTCTCCAAACAACAACAATATAATAACCGCTGGTAAAACAAAAAATTCACACCCTGCAATTTATTTTATTCAGCGCTATGCGTATATTAGTCATTGCACAAAATTATTATTATTATTTAAATTAAGGGTTAATTTTTTATTATAAACAATTTATTAACAGTGAAGGAATGAAATTCATGGAAATTTAAGACATAAAACGTTGGAGGGAATATTTGCTAACTTTTATTTATTTATTGAAAACATATCTACAGGAATAAACTCCCAATTATACAGGGTGGAAAATTAATGATAGGCCGTAGTTCAAGGGTAGATTCTTTGGATCAAAATATGAGGATCTAACATGCTTTAATAAATTGTTGCTATGGAAAAAGATACATAAAAATTGTAATTTTTTTTTTCTGTAATATCTCAACTACTTCTCGACCGATCTTCTCCCAATTTGGTATGAAAACATTTTTTAAAGTA
Source organism: Rutpela maculata (assembly GCA_936432065.2). Lineage (NCBI taxonomy): Eukaryota > Metazoa > Arthropoda > Insecta > Coleoptera > Cerambycidae > Rutpela > Rutpela maculata. The sequence continues at coordinate 120,981,425 of OW386293.2, read as the reverse complement.
AGAGACAATATTTTATGTATCACATCACGCTAGCCCATGGAGGGCGCCTCATGAGCTATACCTGATACATTTTTTTCTCTTTTTTTTTTATGAAACGTGGTGGCACTTTTGACTAGAAAATGTGTGCTTTGGTGACATCTTAGTTCTGTCAAAATGTCAAACTAATGAAATTGTACGTACATGACAGAACTAAGACATCACAGGGAACAGTCCTCGAACCGGTCCTATTCAATATATATTTAAACGACTTGCTAAAACTAAAAATTGACGGAGAAATAATTTCTTTTGCGGACGACACCGTCGTGCTCTTTGATGGAGAAACGTGGGACGAGGTTAGGTCAAAAGTATCCAAAACATAAACATTATAAAAAATTGGTTTGACCAACATTTACTCACCATGAACATAACAGAAACCAAATATCTACCCGTTTGCTCATATAAAAACAGCATTCCACCATACACTAAGATAACAATTGAAAATACTAATACTGAAGTTGAACAGGAAACACAAGTGAAATACTTAGGTATTATACTTGATGCACATCTAAAGTGGAACTTCCAAATAGAATACTTATGTAAAAAACTGAGGTGGCTCTATCATACATTTAAACAAGTCAGTACAATCCTTGACGATAAACAACGGTTAATAATATACTACGGCCTTGTAGAATCAATACTTAAATACGGCATAATCGGATGGGGTGGAGTAAATAAAACAAACTTAGATCCATTAATAAAATGCCATAAAAGGATAATAAAAATAATGTTTAAAAAACCCATAACCTTTCCGAGTAAACAACTGTTCAAACAGTATAAAATACTAAATATTCGTCAACTATATTGCCAAAGCTTGCTAAAATACCAAATAAAATATAACTTCCCAATTATCGAACAGAGACATGACTATGAAACTCGAAATAAGAACATGATACATATCCCTAGCGCGCAGAAAACAATTGGAACAAAATCATTCTCATATCTAGCCCCTAGATTATATACGATAGCCCAAGAGCAACTAAAACAAATTAAAAACAAATCAACCCTGAAAACACTTATAAAGGCATGGATAATAGATTTACCAGAAAACTATCTAGGAATCTTCATTGACACTGAACAAATTGTAGCACGATATAAAAAATCATTACTAACAAAAATCAAAACTATGGAAACCAGTATTTTCAGGTAAAAATTTACAATTCTGTGCCACCTGACCCTACCTAACTTTGAATCAATATACTTAAAATACTACTACACATATACAGATTATAAAATGAATTATATTTCAATATACATAAATACATATGTATGTATATATGTAGGACAATTCAAAGAACACCCGCACTCAAGTTTTTAACAACTTACGGTGGGGCTTAATTAATATTTATCCCAAATGTAAAACCCATGTAAATGCATACTTAGCTCTAGTGTATAGGTACTATTAAAAAATATTGTAACATGTAAAATACATTTTGAAATAAATATTATTATTATTATTATTACTAAAGCACAACTTTCAATAAATACAATTTGTCCTTTTCGAATTGAGTTTTTTTTTTCAAAGAATTCTTGAGATCTATGCGAGTTTTCTCGAAAACGGTTGGAATTATCAAATTTTATCAAGTGTACCTTTTTTACGTAGAAATGATTCCTGCATGAGATTTTCTAGTCAAAAGTGCCGCTACGTTTCGTAAAAAAAAAAGATAAAAATTATTCATTATTAGGTATAGCTCATGAGGTGCCCTCCACAAGGTAGCGTGATGTATTCCAAGACAGTTGTGTTACCTTTACGCGAAATATTGCCATACACCACATTTTTTATTTCATTTTTTTAGGATGACCACCCTGTATATTTTTCATATTTTTCTTCTTTGACAGTTGTGTTAACTAGATGCGAAATATTATCGTCCTCCGTCACATATTTTTAATTTTTTCTTTGGGTGACCACCCTGCATATTTTGTTTTTCATATTTTTCTTCTTTGATAGTTGTAAAATATTATTCCTCACATTTTTTCATAACTTTTTTAGGGTGATTACCCTGTACAATTTTTTCATAATTTCCTTTCTGATAGTTGTGTTAACTGCATACGAAATATTATCGTCCTCCGTCGCATTTTTCTTTTTTTTTGTGACCACCCTATAATTTTTTTCCATATTTTTCTTGGGCAGTTATGCTAACTAAATGCGAAATATTATTGTCTTCCACATTAAAAAAAAAATGAGTGACCACCCTTTATATTTTTTTTCATATTTTTCTTTTTTTTCATATTTTCTTCTTCGACAGTTGTGTTAACTGCATGCTAAATGTTATCGTGCTCCTCCACATTTTTTAATTTGTCTTTGGTGGACCACCTTGTATACATTTTTCTTTTTAACAGTTGTATTAACTGCGTGCGAACTATTATCGTCCTCCACATTCTTAAAAAAAAAATTTGAGTGACCACCTTGTATATTTTTCTTTTTGATATTTTTCTTCGACAGTTGCGTTAACTGCATGCTAAATATTATCGTGTTTCGCCACTTTTTTAAAATTTTGTTTGTATATTTCCTTCATATTTTTTCTTCTTTGACAGTTGTATTAACTGCATGTGAAATATTTTCATCCTCCATGGCATCTTTTAATTTTTTTTTTTTTTTTTTGGATGACCACACTATATTTTTTTTATATTTTTAGCTGTGTTAACTACATGCTTCCTTCACATTAAGGTGTTCACTCAATTTTTTTTTAAAGCACCCTGTATACATCTTTTTTTATATTTTTCTTCCTCGACAATTATGTTAACTGCTTGCTAAATATTATCATACACGGCCGCATTTTTTATTTTTCTTTGGGTGACCACCGTGTTATTTTTTTCATATTTTTCTTCTTTGACAGTTGTGTTAACTGCATGCGAAATATTATAGTCCTGCGTCACATTTCATTTTTTTTCTGTTTATTTTGTTCTTCCATATCCAGTGGAAGTATAATAACGACAAAAAAATTTTTTTAAATTTTTATTGTTCAAATAGGCTTAGAATGTCATGAAACGTCGAGATTTTAAGTTTGAGCGAAAAAAAAAATTTCTATCTGTCGGTCTGTCTGTAGGTCTGTCTGTAACTTTTTTTTGTGCGCACGTTTACTCTGGAACCGTTTGAGATATTGACTTGAAATTTGGTGCACATATGTACTTTAACGAGATCTAGCACTAGATTATATTTTCATCTTGTTCCGTTGAAGGGTTGGGAAGTAAATTGGGGTAAATTTGGGGTAAATAGGTAAATCAAGCAGGTAAGAGTCCATAAAATTGGTATTCAGTATATACAAGAGAAGCTAAAGTCTCAAAAAAAAATTTGACATTCGCTACCCCCATTACCACCCCCACCCCATTATTAAAGGGGATGAAAAAAAATGTGATTTAATGTGTGTACAAGAACTAGAAACCTCAAAATATTTTTTTACTTCATCCACCCCCACTACCACCTCCTATCACCACGCCCACTCCACTACCGATGTGGGGTATCGTTTTATGGGTTTTTGGGGTAGAGGATTTCAAATATTATACTATTAAAGTTCCATAAACAATTATTTCCACATAAGAAATTTTTTCATTGTGAGTGACTTGGATAGAAAATCTGGATGTGGAAGTAGTGATTCCTTGGGCAGCGGTTTTTTCATAATTTTCTTCTTCGACAGTTGTGTTAACTACATAATTTTATTTAAGTGTCCACCTTGTATTTTTATTTATATTTTTTATATTATTTATATTTTTTATATTTTTCTTCCTTGACAGTTGTGTTAACTGCATGTCAAATATTACTGTGTTCGGTCATTTTTTTTCCTTCTTATGGGATCCAACATATAGATTATTCAACGGAATTTTTCCCAGTTCGTTGACAACTACCTACCACATATTATCCTTCTCCGTCAAGTGGTTTTGTGGTTATAGCGCCAACAGACAAACAGACAGACTGACGGAATTAAATGGTTTTAATTCTGAGACGTGAAGATCCGCAGAAATCTCGGAGGGTGATTGTTTCACGATTACAATACTTTCCTTCGGTAAGTGAGGGAAGTAAAAATACTAATATTTATTTTATAACTTTTTATTTATTTAGTATTATTATTTTTAAAAAGATTTTAAAAAGTTTATAAATGAGAATTATGGTATCATACAAAACATATTTAAAAACCGCTGCCTAAGGAATCACTACTTCCACATCCAGATTTCCTATCCAAGTCTCTTACAACTAAAAAAATGCTTGCACTCTACTATAAGTCCAGTCAACGAATGCCCCAAAGGATGGTGTAGAGTGCGTGACCAGGGACCTAAGCGATTCCCTTAGAAAGTTATTCAGGGTGCTTAGGGAGTGAACATACTGAAAGTTCTGACGTCTAGGAGGTGAGCCGGAGGGGGGGGGCACAAAGACAGTCCAGTCCCACTTTTAGTTTTTCCACTTATATCTCTAAAACGGTGCGTCGTAGAGAAAAATTTTCTTGTACCAAATGAAAGCTCATGAAATTCTCTACAATTTTCATTTTATTTTCGAATTCGCAACCGTTTTCGAGCTACACGGTCCGGAAAATTGAAAATTTTCGAAAAACAGATTTTTACCTCAACTTTAAGGAAAAGCAAGGTGGGCTTCTCAAAATTGTACTTAAAGTCAGAAATCATCAAGGAAGCGGCAGTGATTTTTACAACCCCTCCTCCACTCAAGGCGAGGTTGAAGAGGCTGGGAAGATTTGCTTCCTCAAATGGTATGGGGCACCAGCAAGTCAGACCTCCCTTAACCAGTACCGCTCCAGTCGTTCATGAAGTCAGTGGCAAATATTAAGCCTGACATCAGCTTCCTCCTACCAACTGAGAGCGTAACTAAACAGCATTCCCAGCGCACCAACCACCAAGTGCAGTAGTGGCTCGGGAATGAGCTGCCCCCTCAAGAGTGTGGGTAGAAACATGTAGGAGACACCCTGGTGCCAATTACATCAGAAGATATATCTGATTTTTTAATCATCTTTAAAGTACAATTTTCTATTTTTCAGGTAAAAATATGTTTTTCGAAAATTTTCACTTTCCCGGAGCGTGTAGCTCGAAAACGGTTGCGAATTCGAAAAAACTATATAAAATGAAAGTTGTAGAGAATTTCATGAGCTTTCATCAGAAAACTTTTCCCTGCGACGCACCGTTTTAGAGATATAAGCGAAAAAAAACAAAAATGGGACTTTCTTTGTACCCCTCCGGCTCACCACCTAGACGTCAGGATTTTCAGTATGTTCACTCCTAAGCACCCTGAACAACTTTCTAAAGGAATCGCTTAGGTCCCTGCTCACGCACTCTACACCTTCTCTATTGACTGAACTATATGTGGAAAAAATTCTTCACAGAACGTTAAAGATAGAATATTTGATATTGTCTACCTCAAAAATTCATAAAACGATATGTCGCCCGGTAGTGGGGGTGATAGATGAGGGTGATACCAAGAAATTGTTTGAGGCCTTTGGTTTGGTTAATTTAAATCACAATGTTATTTTTTTACCCTCTTTAATAATGGAGTGGGGCTGGTAGATGGGTGGCTAATTTGAGGCTCTTGGTTCTTGTAAACACACTAAATCACAATTTTATTTTTATTCTCCCCTTTAATAATGATGTGGGGGTGGTAATAGAGATCGCCGAAAATATAATCTAGTTCCAGATCATGATATAATACCAATTTGTTATAAGGTACGATCATAAAGTAACGGACACTTCAATAAAATTCGTAAACATCGTCATCATCTACCTAATAAAATTGAATTGAATTAAATTGAACATATAATAATTTAAACAAACTGTAATCGCATATCCATTAAAATAAGCTACATACATCTTCTAAAACACTTTCCAAGTGCATTGTTTGTATGCATCTACCAATACATGGAGAATGCATTCTGTTACATGATTTAAAACCGGTGTCATTTATATAAAAACACTATTTTACTCCCCTCCATTAGCAATAAACGCAAGCTATAAAACATATAAAACTGTAATCGTACATCTAATAAAATATACCATATATTTTTCTGAAACCCTCTCCAAACACAGTTGTTGCATGCATCTTATTCCAGTATATGCAAAATGCAATTTACATTACGTAGCCTCTAAGAAGACTATAATCACTTCCTCTGCGCTAGCAATAACCGCAAGTAATAAGTACGTAAAATAAAAAAATAAATGTTCCCATTACAACTTTCCCCGACCCAGCAATAAAACAAAATCGACGGCTAAGTGACACCCCGTTAAAGGAGTTGGAGTCATCATGAATGGAAGGCAGCCAAGGAAAACTAGTAAGCAGGGGATGCAAGGCCGGGAGGTGGTGCGATGTGTCCAGAGTGCTGTACTGTGAACTCGGTTTGCCTACAAAGAAAAACGTTCACGGCGCAGGGCAGGTCCTACACCGGGATCGGGCGCAGAGTGGGATTAAGGAGAATTATAGGGATTTGTGTGATGATTTGTGCAACATCACAGTGAATCGTTTATAAGAAGCTAGGTGGACGAAATTAGACAACAGCTACTCAGAAAAACTAACTACCAATTTAATGCGACGAGATTTGAATTTTGTATAGTTTTTGAAAGTCCTGGCCACTAAGCATTGGCCGTAGCTTGATGGAAAAACTACACCGTCCAGCAATAATATAATTTGTACTTGTTGACCACCGTATAAGCTCTGATTGCAAATGATACAATATTCATGTTGTAGACCTATACCGGGTGACAACGGATTCGTTTGACAAAGCACCATTTAATTTTCTTTTAAGCTTAAAATTTGGTTTGCGGATATTGCTCATTGGGGCTCATATTTTCCATGGGAAAACAATTGAATACCACTTGGTGTAAGTCAAGAATTTGAAATGGGACTGTATATTTTTTTATATAGCTGGATAAAGATTAGAATTCCCTTTTCGACGACATATCACATGTTGTCATTTTTTTTTGTCAAAATGCGGCGTAGGAACCATTTTTTCTAAATGTAATATGGTGACAGCCTGGAGTCATTAATGAAACTGGTGCCAAACAACTTGTTAAGATAACAAACAAAATGTGGTTTCTTATTGTAGGTCAGTCGGAATAGCTTTTTTGTGCAAAATGTTGTTTACCCGCAATGTTTTTTTCTTAAAGTGTGGTTTGGGATGTAGAAAAACATATGCCAACTATCCGCATGCGTGACAGGTGGGGCAACACAATTCAAAAATCGTAAATTTTTTACCATTTTTCGCTTTATTTGCAATATACCTCCTCTATGAAGCATTTTTTGAAAATATATCAAACTGATTTTGAACATTTTATTATTCTTGACATTTTCCCAGAAAATTCTTTGTTTAAGAGCTACAGACGAAAGAAGAATGCTACTTTTCTACTTTTTAATTTTTTTTTTTAAGTGATTATAATAAATATTAATACGAAACATATTGGTATAATGTAAATTATGTTTAAATGTCCAATTTACAGTTTAAATAAAATATATTTACAGAACTATTTATAATTTACATGTTAAACACAAAAAAAAATAATAGAACTTTTCAGGTATGAGGTATTAAAATGATGAGAAAATAAAAAAACAAATATAGATTGTCACAAACAGACTATTTATTTTATGCACAGTACAGCGTACATGAGTTTCATGTTATAACTTAATAGAATATAATAGAATAGAGTAAGTTTATTTAACAAATTGATATACTACAATGTAATTGTTAAAAACTGAAACATTATGGTAAATAAACTATAAGCATATAATTTTTACCCACTGAAATTAAAAACATAAAATCAGTTCATAAATTTAAAATAGTTTCCACCAAACAATTTGTAATGAGAACTGAAAGAAAAAAAATTAATGATTTAATGGATTTAAAAAATAATTAATTCACAGTAGGCTATCATTTTAATCACCTGAAATTTAGCAGTATATGCTTATCTTAATGTCTTATATTGCATATCATTGTTAAAGTACTTAGTGTTATATTTATTTTCTTTTTTTATAATATATACCTTTTTAGAAATTTTAGTGTTGTTAAGGTATTATTATGTTATATATAATGTGTTGTGTATATGTTTAGTTTATTTATCATAATGTTTCAGTTTTTAACTAGTAGATCAATTTGTTAAATAAACTTATTTTATTCTATTATATTCTATTAAGTTATACATGAAACGCATGTACGCTGTATTGTGCATAAAATAAATAGTCTGTGAAAATATATATTTGTTTATTTATTTTCCCATCATTTTAATACCTCAATACCTGAAAAGTTTTATTACTTTTTTTTTATTTAACATGTAAATTATATATAGTTCTGTAAATATATTTTATTTAAATTGTAAATTGGACATTTAAACATAATTTACATTATACCGATGATATATTTCGTATTATTATTTATTATAATCACTTAAAAAAAAAATAAAAAAATAGAAAAGTAGCATTATTCTTTCATCTGTAGCTCTTAAACGAAGAATTTGATATATTTTTAGAATGCTTCATATACGAGGTATATTGCAAATAAAGCGAAAAATGGCAAAAAATTGACGATTTTTGAATTTTAAAGTGTATTGCCCGCCCCACCTGTCACGCGTGAGGATAGTTGGCATATGTTTCTCTACAGTCCAAACTATATTTTAGGAAAAAAAATTGCGGGTAAACGACATTTCGCAAAATGATCCTTTTTCAATCTATTCCGACTGGCCGATTGGTTTTTAATTAAATTTGACAAATTTTTAATTTGTCACAAAATGGGATACATTTTAGATATTCTTTAAAATGTCAATATTTTTTATAAATTTTCTCGAAAAATATGAATGTTAACATTAGACCATGAAACTTTTACAAGTAAAAATATAGTAAAAATTTCATGTTTCAAATTTGAATCCACCATTGCGTACAGATTTGTACGTGTGTAGTAAAGTTAGTCGTGCTTCAAAAGAAACATCATGGATTGTACTATTTTTATTTCAAACTTTACTATTAATCCAATAACCTTGTCATCAAAAAGAGGTCAAATCGGGTATCTATGCTTTTTTAATATGTTGTATAGGATTAAAAAATAATGTTGAATCCAAGTTTACGACCTCGGCAGACCTCCGGATCTTGGTCAAAAATCCAAAAACTACGAGATTTTTGTTTTTTTTTAAGTTTTTGGTGATTTTCGCACCACTTTTTTGGTAAAAACAATTTAGTACTATAACATAAATTTCACAAGAACAGTTTTTATCCAATGAAAACAATAAAGTTCGTTTTATCGACTTATTAAAAACCACATTTGAAAAAGAGGAAATTATTGTAATCCAGGCAGAAGAAGATGCGGACAGGCTGGTTATCACCACAGCCATTTCTATGGCTGTGGTGATCGCTAGTGAAGATATAGATCTTCTAGTGATTCTCACTGGCATTACAAAGAAACACACAATCTTTTTCCAAAAATGTAGGAGAGGAAAAATACCGGACGCGACTTATTCAAACGCTTCCTCGAAATACAAGTCTCCTGAACTCTTTCTATTTCTGCATGCCTTTAGTGGATGTGACTCTACATCGGCACTGTTTGGGCAAGGAAAAATGAAATTACTTGCTATAGTCAAAAAATATCCAGACCTTGAGGAGAATATTGCTGTATTTTATAAATCAAATGGCACACCTGAGCAAATTGTCGAAGCAGGTGAGGTTATCATGGTTGCGCTTTATGAGGCAATCATTCACAAAAAAAATTTTTTTGAAGAGCGGGGGGGAGAAATCCGAAAAAAAATGTTTCGCTCTAAAATTTTTTTAAAGAGCGGAGGGGAGAAATCAAAATTTTTTTGAAAAGCAGAGAAAAAATTTTTTCATCCTAAAAAATTTTAAATGAAAATTTCTTGGGGGGGGGGGGGGTAATTACCCTATTAAAATTTTTGTTTCTTCCCAAAATTAACAAAAATCATACCATTTTAAAACAAAAATTGATGATTTACAGAATCTTGGGGGATTGCCTCCAACATATACTGAAAGATTTCACTCCCTGCGGACACACCACCAGGCAAATATAACACTTATAAATATTACTTCTTTAATATTACAATTGTTACTATACCTTTCAGGTGCAGAAGTGGTTGGGTGTGGAAAAAAATCCTGTTGATTGGGGCTGGGGCGCACGTCCCAAGGCCTCACTCCCAAAATAATGTGCAGGGATGCAGCACCGCAACAACTCTTGCAGTTGATATCGTGCAGCTGCAAGACGAGATGTAGCAATACGTGTAGTTGTAAAAAACCTGGATTAAAATGTTCGACGGTTTGCAAGTGAATAGTCATGACAATGGTTCTGATTTAAGTATAAATATACACTCCCCAGACCTCGAAGAAGAGTCAGACGACGAGGTGTTGGATAATCCTTTGTGAGCTCAAGAAGAACAAGAAAAGGATATAAAAGAGAACAGTGACACAGACAACACGGACGACACTCCCGGACCGTTCAAAAGAGCTAAAGTTGTTTAAAAAGTATAAGATCTGTTTCTAACTGATTTTTTTTTTTTTTTAATAATATTCCTTCCTCTTTTCCGATCCATTCGTAAATACTTGGGGGGTGGGGCATTTTTGGCCCTCCTCTGACGACATGTTAGGGTTTGGGCTTGGGGTAAAATGAATTTTCTGAACCTAGTTATAGTAGTAGTACGCATTTCACAGATTTTTAAGTTAAAAATTGTTAAAAATGTCGAAATATAAAAACTTTGCAAAACTTTGAACAGCTATATCTCGGATATACTATTTGATCTACATAGTCCGCTCTGATACCAATTTGTAGCAAATTTAGTCTACTTTTAAAAAATACTAAATTGTTTTTTACCAAAAAAGTAGGCCTTAGAAGCCAAATTCGACAAAAACTGAAAAAAAAACAAAAATCTCGCAGTTTTTTGGATTTTTGACCAAGACCCGGTCTGTTGAGGTCATAAACTTGGATTTAACATTAATTTGTCATCCTATACAACATATCAAACAAGCATAGATACCTGATTTGACGTCAGTTAGGATGTATAAAGTTACTGTATTATATGGTTACATTATACTTGAAATATTAACTTCTGTAAAGAAAGTCTTTTTGAATGTTGATTTTTTTTATCGGCTTTAGAATATAGTTCGAAGGGGTCTCGAATGTTCGGTCAGTTCCTCTTTTTCCCGATATGCGTTTTAAGTTTGACTCACAAGTTTACCTATCACACAAGCCTTCACCTTCATACAAATCGTCACTGGAAAGACGAAGAGGCGTATCTATAATGTATATTTATGTGAGATACGCCTCTTCATCTTTCCAGTGACGAAATTTGCTACCTTTTGTTATCAGCACTGACACTAAACTAAATCACAACGACGTCAACTACACTTTTATTATTCATTACGAGTCATTAATAAAAAATATTATTTTGAATTCCTAATACATTGAGCATACCATGTAATAAAATTTTCAAACCGATTTTGCTCAATGTATAACAACAAGAGTACATTTATTAAGTAGAAAACTCATTTTTACTGTCAAAAGCTATACATCAAAATAGATACATGTAGATTTGCAACTCAAGAATAAATCCCAGATATAATTTTCGAAGTAAAAATTTTGCCATGGAAGTACAACTAATATGAAAAAAGAAAGAAGGCCTAAAGAATAAATCTAAAGAAGAAAGAAGAAAACATCTAATATCAAATGAAAAAATATTTTCTGTGGGATGACTAACTACCCTGTATATATTTTTTAACTAAAAGTATATTCAAACTTGCTTCCTGGCAATAGTGACTTTCAAATATTATTTTCCTTCGTCGTTTCTTAATCAGTTATTTTTTAGAGGGACCACCCTGTATACTCTTCACTAAAAGCATGTCAGGTTTCATCCTCGGTAATTGTCAACTACAGTCCAAATATTATTTCCACCGTAATTATTTTTTTAGTAACCATCCTGTTTGTTTTTCATAATTTCTTTCCTTGACGGTTGTGTTAACTGCATGCGAAATATTACTATCCGTCACATTTTCTTATTAATTTTTTCATGGTGACGACCCTCTATAATTTCTTTATATTTTGTCTTGACATTTGAGTTAACTAATTATATTTTTTGGATGACCGCCGTGTATATACTCTAAACGTTTTTCCTCTTTGACAGTTCTACTAACTATATGGGAAATATTATCATCCTCAATCACATTACATTATCATTTTATTTGGATGGACACCCTATATATTTTTCATATTTTTCTTCGTTGACAGTTGCGTTCCCTGGATGCGAAATATTATCGTCCTCTGTCAGATTTTTTAAAATTATTATTATTATTATTTTTTTGGTGACTAGCCTGTATATATTTTTAATAGTTTTCCTTGACAGTTGTGCCAATTACATGCTAAATATTATCGTCCTCCATCACATTTTTTATTCATTTTTTTTGGTGACCACCCTGTATATTTTTCATATTTTTCTGCATTGACAGTTGCTTTAACTGCGATATATTATCGTCTTTCGTCACATTTTTTTCTTATCTTTCTTCCTTGACATTGTGTTAACTACATGCGAAATGTTATCGTCCTGCATCACATTATTTTATTAATTTTTTTATGTGACCACCCTGTAAATATTTCACATTTTGCACACTTTAATGTTTTCTCGTTCGTTATCAAATTGTGTAGGTATTAGGAGTATAAAATCCATATTTTTTGCATAAAAGTTAACTGTGTTCAATATTACATGAATATTATTAAATCCTGCAAGCAAAATCAATTATAATGTTAAATTAAACACACCGATTGGTCGGTCTATTACCAGTTAGCAAATGTTTATGTCATTGTGTTTGATTTATCCCGTTAATTACCTCTCCAAGATCCACACAATAATATCTGTTATGCATCGAACCGCAGCACAAAGCGCTAGTCCGCCAATAGGCGGAATTCGACACATGCTATGCAATTGTCGAATATACAAAAACAGACAGTTGATTCTTCGTATGTAAAAACACCTTACAAAACATATTCTTGAGGTTACGATCTGATCTGGAATTGCGAAATAGGAAACTTTAAAACATTTTCCAGAAAGGAATAATTTTTAGATGAAATTTGTGTACTAGACATGGGTATAAGAACGCCTAAATATTTGAACTCGCACCCAATTTAGAAAAATATATTTAGTGGAGTAAACTTAGTCAAAAATGAGGCATTGTTTCGGAATAATTTGTAACTGCATAAAAATTTATAAAAACTTTTTAAATGTGTTCTAAATAAGTTTAAGTTCAAAGTCTACCGGTTGGTATTGTACGCTAAATCTCTATTTGTTTATTAATAACAAAAAACTGCAAAATTAGTTGTTAAATGAAATATCTCGAAAATTAATCGAGGAGAAATCATAAAAATCAGATACTTGGGGATGCTGATTGCTAATTTGATGTCAGATTTGCAAAATTGAAAATGGCGGATACGAAATGGCCGACCGAAACGTATTAAGAGTGTGAAATTCGCTATAAAAATGAGCATTAATGGGTTTTTACGGATTTTCGGGTATGCTGATGACGAATCTGATGTCAAATTCATAAAAATTGTGTAGATAAACGTAAAATGTTTAGTATAAATAAATACAATGTACTATAAAAATACTTTTATTATAAACTATAATGAAAGGAAGCTATAGCTATAATATATGATACATACGGTTTTTCAATCAAGAAAGTAATAAAAAAAACTTTATGAACATACAGTTATTATCCGATAATTGATTTTTAAATACAAATACGTTGTATGAAAAGGGCAGATAGAACTTTTTAGCATTCTGAATCTTCTGATTGTACTTGCTCCAGTTCATCGCTTTCTTCGTGTAAGTCGTCGATGTCTTGGCAGGGAGAACAATAGGGTCATTTAGTGATATGGCAGTTTCCTACTTTTTCTTCCTCATTTTAAAGTATAACAAACCAATAGCCTCAGAAAAAAAATTCAGCTCAATTGAATCAATAGCCACAGAGATATTCGCATTTGAATAGAAACACGTTCGGCCGGCCAACAGTCCGTAGAGTGACGTCACTTGGCGTGCGCCGATACCTATTATATTAGAGCAGCGATTAAGTCTATCGTGTTGTTTTTTTTTTGGCGTAGAACCAGGTCAAACATGTTAGGTTCCTTTGAGTATGTCACCGGGCATATGAAATCATATTTTACGACATATTTTTGTGGTCTCGAACTTTTTAAATCAATAAAAAGTGAAAAAAATGTATTTTTAAATAAAATTGCTTTTTTTGTTTCCATCGCCATATCTTTAAAACTATTAAAGGTACCGAAATTTGTTTTGTGTCAAATTAAAGCACACACTGTAGCGCTTTTACCAATATAAACGGTTTGGGCACAATTCGCACTTTCATTTCTCTAAAAATCAGATAAACTAAAAATATATACTTTATGTATTGAAATCTTCACCAATCGATAAACTTTTTTATTTTTGAAAATATTTACATACATGCAGCGAAGAAAATAAAGCCTAATAATCACAAAAGTTTTTGAAACAATATATTTTTTCCTAAAATGTACCGTGTGGCAACAGTGATTTTTTTTTATCAGTGCTAAATGCGACATTGGGACGCAATTAATACACCTCGCATGCAGGGCATTAAGTATTCATTGTCCGGATAAAAATTGTGACAATCGAAAATGTGCTTGTTTTAAGGAAGGCCTAAAATGTTGCAACGAGTGCAAATGTCGTTCCTGTAACAACATTATTAAATATTTCGAGGCAGATATGAACGAATCAGAATGCTATTAATGTAGGGCCTACATAAACTACATACTACATATTTATCTATCCAAATAGAAAATTTATTTCAACAATAAAACTCATTTTATGCGTACGTTTTTACTTTCATTCATTTAAAAATGTCTAATAAACTTACTAATTAGGTGGGTAGTTATTAACACTGATTGATATTTATAGATTAGGTATTTATCTTTTTATTATTAAAAGGATACTATTTTTATATTTATTGTACAATTTCTTAATATTAACAACATATGATCAATACTACTGTACAATATATGAAATATTGAACAATAATATTGATCCCCTCGATGCTTTTGATCACTACTGGTTTTGTATCTATTGATATAAGTTAAACTACTACATACACCCCGACCGGGACCGTCAGATCGTTGCAGTCGGCAGACTTGCTACAGCCGAGCGCGCAAGAATATGACTTTGGCCCGTTAAAAAAAATCGCTGACTCAATACTATGAACGGAACATGAAAAATTTTTATCCTAAAAACTTGTTTCAACTATTGGCTTCAATTTGTACGCAGCATGTATATACAAATTTTTTTCGCGATTGTCTAAAATTACGCTACTGAAAATAACAAGTTTGAGTTTCCTATTATTTTTCCAACTTAAAAAAAAATAAATCGGGTTCACGTGGGACGTTGTTCGAAGCGCTATTGTGTCTACTTTAATCTAAAAAAAAATAGCTTGATAGCACAAATATTTTCAGAGATATAGCGGTGGAGACGTTAAAAAACATATTTCATTAAAAATCTATTTTTTTGAGTTTTTCCGAAATAAAAAAGTTCTCGACCACCAAAAAAATGATTTCGTGTACACGATTATCTTACTAAAGAATCCCACTAAGTCTGGTTTGGTTCTACGCCGGTTTTTTTCGAAAACTAAGCGACTTTACTTCCAGATTTTACTCTACTAACTTGCATTCACAGCCGTGTTCACTGGGCGGTTCAGCCATCTGACGTCACAACTCGACTACATGGTTATCCCGAGCGTTTTTAAGCGCGCCGACTTTAATGATTTTTTTATACATGAAGAAGGCGTCAGTAAATTCTAATTTTTGGTATACTTACTATACTCACCAAGCTCTTTCAGAATATGTAATAATAAAAAATTGTTAAATGAGCCTATTTGTGCAACTGTTGCCACTACATGTGGAGCATGCCATAGTGCAAAAAAGACCAGATTCTCTACACCCACATGCTGATCCGCAACCTTTCTTGCAGCTACAGAATATCATGTTAAGTATATCATCTGATGCAGGTCGTTGACTCATTGGTATAGGTAGTAAATTACCATTGACTTTCTTCCAACCCCAGCTCTCTGCATGTAAATGCTTACCCATCCACGCTTGCATCTACAAATACACTCTTTTACATAGCTGCTCCAAGGCATCTTCTGTGGGTGGTAATGAAGACAGTTTCACATTGTTTATTTTTCCGGAAGTATCTTTCACGAAGCAGTGATACTGAAATGAGTTTAAGTCAGCTACATTTTAAATAAAGAACACCACCACGTGCACGTTAATTTTACGAGGCGATAAAATGAGCGGCAAAGTACAGTCAAGGAAACATAGCGAAGGAGCCACTTTCATGAATCTAGTTAAGAGCTAAATGGTGAACTTGCTAGTAGTAGTCAGGAATATGTTATCGCCCTCTATGTACACATTGATGAATTAAAAAAAAAATTAATTTCGGTTCGAATTTGGTAGTTGTTATTATATCTTGTTGTATTCTCGAATTTTTCAATAATTTACGAAATTTTTTTAAAAATATTGATTTCAATCAAATATATTAATTTCACACTATTGTTTATCAACTTAAACACGCCATAGTAGTCACCATTTATGCATGTGCAATATTTAGTAGAATGTAATGTAATACTTCGAGGAAATGTTACTTTTTCATCTCCAACTGGTTTCATATCATTGGCTTTTTGCAATCAAAAGTTATAGCCACTTACGTACAGCGCGCGCGCGCTACCGCAAGCCTATTCCAGCGTCAGCGGGTGGTCGGCGCAGCGTCACTTGGAACCTTAGTTAACAAATTTCTACTCGCTCCAATTTAACGCGCAAAATACATGTCATATATGTTTCTTTCGTAAAATTTTCAGTTCTTTCGAATAGCGCTATCAGTTTTTTCGTACAAATAAAATTTAAAAAGCAGATAAGAGTCCATAAAATTGGTATTTAGTATATACAAGAGAAGCTAAGGTCTCAAAAAAAATTTTGGCATTAGCCACCCCCCTTACCACCCCACCCCATTATTAAAGGGGATGAAAAAAAATTGTGATTTAGTGTATGTACAAGAACCAGAAACCTCAAAATGTTTTTGTACTTCATCCACCCCCACTACCACCCCTTATCACCACCCCCATCCCGCTACCGATGTGGGGTATCGTTTTATGGGTTTTTGGGGTAGAGGATTTCAAATATTATATTATTAAAGTTCCATAACAATTATTTCCACATACAAAAATTTTTTCGTTGTGAGTGACTTGGAAAAGAATCTGGATGTGGAAGTAGTGATTCCTTGGGCAGCGGTTTTTTTAGAGTGACCTCCTTGTACACTTTTCACTAAGAGTATATCAGGTTTCATCGTCGGTAATTATGTCAATCCACAGTCCAAATATTTTTTCCACCATAATTATTTTTTTAGTGATCGGTATTTCTCGTATTCTTTCCCCTGACAGTTGTATTAACTACATGAGAAATATTATCATTTGTCATATTTTTTTATTAATTTTTTTACTGTGAAAACCCTGTATAATTTTTTTATATTTTTCTTTAATATTTGTGTTAACTGGATGCGAAATATTATCATCCTGCATCACATATCTTTAATTATATTCTTTGAATGACCGCAATGTATATTTTCCAAATGTTTTTCCTTTTTGACAGTTGTACGAATTACATGCGAAATGTTATCGTCCTCCATCATATTTTTTTACGAGGGTAAACAGCTGGGCTATTACTGGGTATTACTGGGTATTCTTAGGCATTATTGGCTATTTAAGAGGTATTACTAGGTATTATTCTGGTATTTTTCAGTATTACCTGTTAGTGGGAATTAATAGGTATTACTGAGTATTTCTAAGAAATACCCAGGTATTTCTAGAAAATTTAATACCGTTGTATTATGTATTACTGGGTATTATTACATTTTGTAACCTGGATATTTTACCCAGGTATTATTAGGTATTATCACAAACTAGCCAGGTATTATTGGGTATTACTATGCAAAGTGGCATTAGAGTACAGATATTTTTTCTGCGGTTTACTCCTCGTTTTCTTATTAATTTTAGGTGACCACCGTGTATATTTTTCACATTTTTCAACGTTGACAGTTGTTTGTGTTGAATACATGCGAGATATTTTTATTTTCATCACATTTTTTTAAATATTTTTTTGAGTGACCACCCTAAATTGTTTAATATTTTTCTTCATTAAAGCTGTGCCAACACGTGAAATGTTACATCTTTTTAGTTAATTTTTTTTTAGAAGATCACCTTGTATATTTTATCATATTTATTTCTTCTTTAACAGTTGTGTTAACTACATGCAAAATATCATTGCCCTCCGTCTCATTTTTAATTTTTTTTCATGGTGACCACCCTGTATATATATTTTTCATATTTTTCTTCCTTAATAGTTGTGAACAAAGAACATGCCCAATATTACTGTATTCCGTCACATTTTTTCCTCAATTTTTTGAGGCCTTAGGTTCCTGTATACACGTTAAATTACAATTTTATTTTTTTCTTCCCTTTTAATAATGGGGTGAGGCCAAAACATTTTTTGAGACCTTAACTTTTATATATATATACTAAATACCAATTTTATGGACTCTTAACTGCTTCATTCACCTGTTCACTCCCTTTACCCCAATTTATCCTCCAACCCTTCAACGGAATAAGATGAAAATATAATCTAGTTCCAGATCTCATTAAAATACATACGTGTACAAAATTTCAAGTCAATATCTTCAACGGCTCCGTGCGAAAAAAGTTGCAGATAGTCCGACAGACAAACCTAAAATTTCGATGTTTCATGACATTCTAAGCCTATTTGAACAATAAAAATTAAAAAAATATATTTGTCGTTATTATACTTCCACTGGATGAGGAACCACTGGACGTGGAAGTAAAATGAACACTCTCAGCATTAACACATTTTTAAGAATGTTTTAATAGGTTTTCTACTGACCCACTAATCATTTCGGGGTTATTTTTAACACTATTATGTGATAGTATTTACAATAAGAATCTAGTATCTGTTCCCCAGTGTGTAATTCTTCATCTGACTAAAGGTGGCCCCATAAAAATAGTCCAGAGGCCACTTTACCGGACCAATTTATAGTGATTCATCTTGGTTTGAATCCACGATGGCCCTGGATCCTATTTTTCTTTACCGGTCAGAGATCATCTACCCAAATAGATCAAGAAGGTCCTGACCATCGAGGTCTCCTGATCTTACACCTCTGGACTATTTTTTATGGGGCCACCTCATTCAGAGATGTACAATGAAGAATTCCACACTCGGGAACAGTTATTACAAATTTTCTTTAGCCTATGTGATTTTATTAGAAATAACCCGGAAATGGTTAGTAGATTCAGTTTGAAAATATGTTGCAATTTTAATTAATTGCATCGTTCTGCTGATTATTTTGTTTCCTTTATTTAAGTGTTCTGAGTTTTGTTACTTAATAAATTATTTGTTGATTTTATTCTGCCAGAATGAAATTGATAATCTTTTTTACTTAATATTTTAATATTGTTTTCAAAAGGCTTTTACTTTAGTAACTGATTTTAGTTGTGTCTGTTAATACAAGTCTATTGTTGACATACCATAATGGAATGTGTTGCTTTGAATTTAAACTCAAAAAAGCTTAAAAACAGATAACATATTTAAGTGAAATTAATAAAATAGCGACGTTAGCTAGCTAACTTCATTATTCTAAATTTGATCAATCAATATTTTCAAAAAATTTATAAAAAAGTAAACGCAAAGGTGTCATCAAATATTACGCAATTATGATACACACTGGTCTATTAACTTCCAAACGCTTACTAACATTTCTCAAAAAATGATATATAAGGTGATGTTAAGGGGCACTATGTGCAACATTAAAAAAATTGAGTCCTGTTCTAGAAATTTATCCAAGTAATTAATACTTCTGATAGGACTAATAGAGTATTATGTTCTCACCAAATTTTATCCAAATATCTACGGACGTCCCAGAAATATGACGGATTAAACTATTGGTCAAAAATGACATAACGGTTATCATTAGAGGGTAAGTTTGGGGGTGTCTGAACTTAGCTCAATGAGGTTTACCTTCCCCTAGACTATGTCTGTTTAAATCTGGGACACCCTGTATATCACATTATTTAACATCTTCGTGTGTTCAAAACTCGAATATGCAAGTGTGGTTTGGAGTCCGTGCTATGAAACTTATATTGTCAGTATTGAAAATATACAAAGAAAATGTTTTCACCTGTTGACCTTAAACACGATTTGTTGTTAAATCGCTTCAATTTCACACGCTTACAAGAACGAAGAGATCTTGCCAGTGTAGTGTTTTTTTTAAGTTATTTAACAGTAAGATTAGCTGTTCCGAAAATTAAATTTCATGTCCCTCGATCCACGTCATTGCTATATTTAAAAATACCTCGAACAAATGTTTTAAAATTTTCACCTGTATATGAAATGTATGGAAATTTTAACGAAATAGACCATAATAGAGACATTTTTTTCTGTACTATCAATGAACTAAAGTGGAATAATTTATAGCAGGCAGTAAAGTATATTAGTTTTGTACATTTGTTATATGTTAATTTACATCTGACTATATATGCCCACCCTGTAATTGGAATATAAATTCGGTCGGGTTTGTAAAATAAAATAAATAAAAAATAAAATAATTCGACAGTCTCGCTCTCCGCCTAGAAAGCTCTCAGTCCGTTCCTGCCCTCCCGCCAGGACGAAACATACACACATCCACCCGGCTCCTGCGACGTTCCTGCCACGCATTCTCGTGGCCGAACGTGCCCGATCACGGCCGATCATATCAACCCTAACGAGAGTACGGCGACGGGTGCGGACGTTACAGACGAACGGTGTCCAGAGGAAAAAATACGAGAAAATGAAGTGTAGTGTCAAGATATCCGGATTAATTTGGTTTTAGTGCACAGTGCCAGCTTTCATTTCGACGATGTCGGCGGCCCATGGGATTTTTCGGGGCCGTAACGCTGGAAAAAACTGCATCTTTACATAGTAACACAAAATGGAGGCATGTTGTTTTAAAACCACACCGAAACTAAAGGTTAGTTGTATTTATCGCTTGCAAAGTAGTCCGGTTTGCTCCGGGGGTAATTTACAACTCCTTTAGGTGTTAATTACCAGCTCGGTCGAGGGAAGTAAGGCTATGAGAGAGCGTGGAGTGAAATCCACATTGATTCTGATGACCCATATATTCGATGCCTTAACATTTGAGACGATGGTTTTTTTGGGTCCAGCACCGTGATAGAATTAATTGTTAAAGAAACTGCTTCATATGTTTATGTTTTTATTTGTTTTATTCTGCTGGAGACAGAACGTTTGTGGACATAACATTGAGCATAAACACATCTCCAAAAGGGATGCATTTAGAGACATTTAAAATCTGACACAATTTATTTAGTTGCACATTTTCAGTGTAAAGCCTAAAAACCTAAAACTTTATCCTATTTATAACATTTAGGTGTCAGTCCCTCTACGTATTCCAGTTACCTAAACAGATTTAAATGTCAGAATGTTCTTTCAAAAACAAGAAAAATAGATACCTGTTCTCTCAAAATTAATTATTACCGAAACACTGCAGTTGATAGAGTGATAGAATATAACAATTTTAATACCACCACATTTAACATAATTTGACAGCTGTTTCACTAATTGTGAAATGCTTCATTCTTTATGGTTCTTTGGCAGGTTGGTTAGTAAAATAGATGATAGCTTTATCTAGGTCACCTTACTTTATGTTGGAATTGTACAATGGGCATTGTGTCCAAATGTATCAACCCTTTTATGTTAAATGGTTTGGGGTAATTATAAGCTTCAAAAGATTTTTGTAAATGCGAGGCCGTACGCAAAATAAAAGTATATTAATGCGGTGAACATTATGAAATGTTGAGAAATTAATAACTGGCACATGTCTGGCATATGACTGAAATGGAGGTCGGTATCTTTATTAATTAAAGTCTAATTGACAGAGAATAGGATACCGATATTGATTGCTTTATGCACCTCACCATCCCCATTCTCATTATAATGCATTTTGTATTTTGTTGTTTTACACTATGCTTCCTTGAACAACGAAATTTTTTGCTCGATAAAATAGTTATTTGTCTTTTATATTATACAGGGTGTGTTTGATGTGCTTGGCTAAATACTAACATTCTGTTGCTAATACAAAAAGGTTCGAAGGTTTTTATAAATCTCTAAAGTGTTTACATAAAACCCTCTCTGTTTGCACCTTATTTATTATTTTTTTCTGTTGGATGACCACCCTGTATATTTTTTCATTGAAAGTATATCAGATTTTCTTTCTGGCAATAGTGACAACTACATCCCAAATACTGTTTTTTTTTTAGTCGTTTTTTTATGAATTATTTTTTCGACCACATTTTTCACGGAAAGTATAGCAATTTTTTCCTTGACAGTTTTGTTAACTACACGCCAAAATTATTATCCTCCGCCACATACGTTTCCTTAGTTACCTTTTTAGACTGTCTACTTTGTATATTGGCACTGAAAGTATATCCAACTTCTTCGTTGACAATAGTATCAACTACCTATCGAATATTATTCTTATCAGTCAGATAGTTTTGTAGATATATAACCATAAAGCATTATTTCGATATCACTAAGTTAGCGAGATACTTATAAACAAAAAACTGTATCGGAACTCCATTTTTTCAAGATGGCGCCTCGAGGTCAACATATCGAATTGGTAACTTTCAGTATGTTTAATAGTAGGCTTTAATAAACATCTTTAAAAACTTTATCAGATTTTTCCATCAAACGTAGAAATTTGTACCTTTCCCCCTTTGACTGGGGATAAGATATTTCGGGTTTTAAAACGTGTCGATCATCCAATGTACTCTTCGTTTTCGTATTTTCAAATAGCATAATAACTATATATTAAAAAAATCCAATTATTATTATTCAAACATGCATTTTGATTAAGGTAAATATATTTTAGTGTTTATAATACCTTTTTAAAATAACCGTATCCATTTCTACTTTAATATGATTTATAAAACTATTTTCTTTGCTAGATTGTTAAATAATAATATGGCAAAATTATTACTTACCTAATTAGTGATATTACATATGATCATTTTATCCAGTTCAATTTTTGTTTGAAGAATATTCCTGTCGGCCGCAATTCTTTCAAGATGGCGGATGAAGTTCAAGGAGAAATATTGGGGAAATTTAGAATATTATTTGTAAACTACTAGAGAACATCATAATATTAAAATTTTACCTCATTATCAATTTTTTTTGTATTAATTAGCTGTGAACCCTATGATCTCCGCTGTGATATCATCGGTTGCATTAATATAACTAACACAACCTCAAATTTTCAGTTTTTTAAGTTTACTCTAATTTAAATGCTTGTATCCGCACTTCTCGCTTGAAGTCAGTATGGCTCCAAGCAAACATTTGAAAATTCACACAAATGATGTCTCAATATTGTTCATTAATTAAAATGGGCTGCTAATTATAGGTCGGAAATATATATTTTTGAGGTTACTGTGACCGATGACGTCATCATTTCCCATTGATGTGACGTAGTGCTTTGGGCGGTAAAATTTAAATGCTTTTTTTGGAAATTACTCGACTGGTCGTGGATATTCAAACATTTTTATTTATAATTAAGGACTACCTTTACTACAGTCAAAGAGAGTTTAAAAGAACCCCCCACAAACCTAATGAAAATTGGCTCTCAGTCGAATTTTCTGAAATTTGGATATGTTGTAGCTTTTGCTTTTCTGAGCAAAAGTTCTCATGGGCACAAGTCTCGGCTATGACTGCTATTCAAGTTATAAGGCTTTGAACGCCACGACAAGCATGAAAATTGAGCGGAGTGAAGATAGCAATCTTTTTAGCAGTCCTCCATATTTTTCTTTCTTTTACATCTTATAAATTATTTTCAGTGGAATAAGAGCTTTATACATACATTTCAAGAAAACAGAGCAAACTCCGATATAGATAGGGGCTGAAGGAGTAGCAATCCACAGAAAGTAAAATATTCTTTTTGTAACTTTTTTAATATTGTTTGTGAATGAACCATTTCTGGTGGAATAATAACTATATACATATATTTCAAAAAAACACAACAAAATCCGATATAGGTGGGAGCTGACGGGGTAGCAATCCACAAAAACTGAAATATTATTTTTGTGGATGTAACTTTTTTAATATCGTTTGTGCATTAACCATTTTCGGTGGAATAATAGCTATATAGACATACTTCAAGAAAACAGAACAAAATTCGATATAGGTAGGGGCTGACTGGGTAGTAATCGTCAAAAAGTCAAATATAGTTTTGTAACTTTTTATCGTTTCTGCATTAACCATTTTTGGTGGAAAACTTACTATGCACCTATAGAAATCACAACAAAATTCGATAGGGGAGGTAGGGGATGACGGGGTAGCAATTCACAAAAACTAAAATATTCTTTTTGTGACTTTTTTAATATCATTTGTGCATTAACCGTTTTGGGTGGAAAAAAGTGACAAAAAGAATATTTTACTTTTTGTGGATTGCTAGCCCGTCAGTCCCTAACTAGATCGGATTTTGTTCTGTTTTCTTGAAATATATCTATATAGCTAGTATTCCACCAAACGATATTAAAAAAGTTACAAAAATAATATTTTAGTTTTTGTGGATTATTGCTACCGTCAGCCGGATTTTGTTGTGTTTCTTGAAATATATGTAGCTATTATTCCACCAAAAATGGTTAACGCACAAATGAAATTCAAAAACTTACTAAAAGAATATTTTACTTTTTGTGGATTGCTACCCCGTCAGCCCCTATCTATATCGAATTTTGTTCTGTTTTCTCGAAATGTATGTATAAAGAAAGCAATTTTTCCATTGAAAATAATTTATACGACGTAAATGAAAGAAACATATGGAGGATTACTAAAAATATTGCCATCTTCACTCCGCCAATTTGTTATGCTTATTGTGACGTTCAAGCTCTCATAATTTGAAAAGCAGCCATAGCCGAGACTTGGGCCCATGAGAACTTTTGCTCAGAAAAGCAAAAACTATAACATATCCTTTCAGAAAATTCAACTGAGTGCCAGTTTCCATAAGATTTGTGGGGGGGGGGGAGTCCTTTGTGAAAACATTGAATTCCTGAATAATAGAGAAGTACCACACGGGGAGTTTGGTTAAAAATTTCAAAGCTGGGCTCGTTATGTTTTCTTATGCCCTCAATTACATGAATGTGGCGTTAACATTTTTCGTTTCTATTAAAACATCAAACGAATTATTTGGTGAACAAATATTTAATTAAAATTTAAATGAAATATCTTTCATATTTCAAAAATCTTAATCGTATATTAAAATTAGAATAATTAAAATTCTGCTAAATATATTTCTATGCCACTGGCTCGTATGAAATTACAAGCATTTAATAGAACCTCCTAAACAACAAAACTTTTCGCGGGATCGATACCATACATTATCCTCCAATTTGTATATAATATATAATAAACATTAAATTATTAGTACCCGCAAAATATATTTATAAACGGTAATCGATAATGTGATTAGTATTGTCAAGAGTAATAATATCGACTGCTAGTTACTGTGTCCTATGAAAAAATGACTTGATACACATTTTAATCAAAGTGTTTTCCTTACAAAATATTTTCCGTGTCATAATTGATACATAAACAAATGTTATGTGGAATTTTGTTTTCCTTACAGTTGTTATTATTTTTATATACGTAATATTAGTAGAAACTAATCCATATATCATTATTGACAAATACTTTCACGTCCAAAGATGTCGTCTGATTTTGATATGTAGAAGGAGTATTTTGTGAAAAACGTACAAATGTTGAGATAAATATCCAAACATACACAGTGCACAATATCCCCGACATCCTCTCAAAAATGCCAAATAAAAAACCTGAATAATAATTTGAAATATTTATTTTGTAAAGGTCAATAGACTAAGCTGACGGCAGGGAGTAGTAGACTAAAACAGAAATAACAAAAAAATGATATATGCACCAGCGTGGCGCAGCGCGTCGGCCACGACAATTAAAATAATCTCCGTTTTAGAACGAAAATTCCTTCGCCTCATATCAAATCAAGCCATTGTAACGACATTGTACCCCTTGCGGACTACATCAAAATTCAATCAAACAAAATATCACAAAAATTTTATCAATTTAAACTATATGACAGTCCGCTAACAAACAACATTACACGAATAAGAGTGCATTATGCACCGTTTCGGATTAAACACAAATTACCATACCAGGTGCTGCCTATTTTTCGGCAGCTCTTGTAGCCACCCATTCTTTTACTAAAACTAAACCTATTACCCAACCTTTCCCATTTCTCTCAACTCTTTTTCTTCTATTCTTTATGCAATAATTCCTAATGATTATTGCTGGAATCCAATTCGTCCAAAATGTTATAATATTGTGGTCTTCTAAATTGAATTTTGATCTTCACTTTTTAGCTACCTTCCGTCGTTTCTTAATTAATTATTTTTTTAAAGTGATCATATTACATATCATATTTTTCGTATATTCATATTTATAATTAAAAGTATATCTGGTTTCCTCCTTGGTAATAATAGGTCAACTACATTCCAAATATCATTTTCCACCCTCGTTTCTTAATTATTTTTAGTGCGACGACGCTATATTTTTCATTAAAAGTATAGTTTCTTCCCTGAGAGTTGCGTTAAATACATGCCAAATACTAGTGTCGTCCGACACATTTTTTGGTTAATTATTTTTAAGGTTAATTTTAAAGGGTGCGGACCAACGAGGAAGGGCCCAATGTAAACCCAACAAAAATCAACGTCGTTCCATTTACTTCAAGAAGAAACTTGGAAGGACTAGGTCCTCTACTTCTTCAAGGCTCACAGATGCAGATGTTGGTAGCGGTAAAATACCTTGGAGTTATCATACACTTCAAACTTACCAGGCAACAACATCTTAACTGGATTATATATTGAAAGGTAGCCTTACTGGCAATATATAGATGATCATACACCAAACATGGGTGCTTAAACCTGGTGTGTTGCACTGGCACTATAATGAGACCGACCATCACATGATATGCTACCTTAGTTTGGTAGACTAAGGCAACTCAAACAACAGCCATTAACAAGCTAAGCCAGCTACAGAGACTGGCTTTCTTGGGAATCACAAGTGCTATGAAAAGCGCCACCACGGCAACCATTGAGAGCCTAATTAAATCTCCCCACTTAGTATATATAATAATAATAATAATAATGATCCAGAGGAGGCCAAAATGGGAGCATGTAGCCTACAAAACTCAAACAATCCAATTATCCACAGAGCATGACGACAATCAACACAGTGGAAGATCCTTTACTAAACTTGAGGTCGAACTATATAACACTAAAAATCACGTTTAACAAGCCTTTCAATATCACTATTGAACATAGGAAGGATTGGTCAACAACAACTCTTGATAACTTACGAAAAGGTATATTGACAGGTACACCATAGAAACTGAAACTTGACAGATACCAGACCGACAGTCAGGTGGCATTGAAAGACTTTAATTTTCGTAATTAAAAAAAAATCCTAAAGTCCGAAGAAATCTCGAAGAGTGATATCTTCGCGATTACAATGCTTTCCTTCAGCAAGAGAGAAAAGTAAAAGTTATGGACAAAAATAACAAATATTTCACTAGCACATCTCTCTCTCTCTTGGATATAACCAACGGAGCGCTAAAATGATCAAAATATTTAATTTGAGTGCTAATGAATGGATTTTGATGAAACCTTGTGCAATGTATTTGTAATGACGTTAATAAAAAAGCTGAAAAAAGATTAGAGTAGAAAATGATCGAGAAGGAGTAGAAAACATCCCTTTTATCACGGGTTCCGTAACATGTAGAATTAGGTTAACAATGGAAAATGAAACAATATATATACCTTTTTTGGCCCAAAATAAGATGTTTTTAGTCGTGATTTTTTTCATAAAATGCAGATTTTTCGAGATATGGCCACTCGAAAATTCCTAAAAGTGGGGGAAGAGAAATGTAAAAGTAAAAAAAATTTTTTTTTTTTTAATTCAGGTGAATGTATCATCAAAATACAAGACTTTTTTTCATTTGCAACTTTTCTGTAAAGTGCGTTTTCACAGAGTTTTTCCGGAAAAATATGAAAACATGAAACTACCCTACTACTTTTTTTTTCATTTTTGACTTAACTCTACAAGTTACAGTGATAAAAAGGGTGTTTTCTGTACTCCTTCCGATCATTTCCTACTCTAATCTTTTTTTTGAACTTTTTTATCAACGTCATTACAAACATATTGCACAAGGTTTCATCAAAATCCATTCATTAGCAATCAAATTAGAGGTTGACTGGACTAAAAATGGAACTTGTGGTTCATCATTTATGACTCCAAAACGTAACATTTTTCAACATATAGTATTGTTTTAAATATAATGTATAAAAACGCGGAGCATATCTACAGGGACATGAGTACTTTGTCGCGTATGGCTCGTTCAACAAACAAAAAAAACATGTTTTTTTAACCTGAAATACGCATGTAATTTATCTTATCAATATTTTACCGTTATTCAACAGTGACTAGCGACAAACAAGTCGCCGCATGACAGTAATTAACATGTTATAAATTAAAAACCCTAGATCGATCTGTAATGAGAATTATGGAAAAATACACACATATGAGTTATATATTAAAAGGTTGTATATAAATGAAAACACTTTCACTTTAATTAATTGGTATAGGGCAATTTATATTCATATTACATAGGGCAGCGTACTGTATGTATGTTTGTGTCCGAAATATTGGACAATCCCAAGAGGGGTAGAAAAATGAAAGACGCTCTGATTGTATAGTAAAATCACTTTCATTAATTCTCCAGTACTTCAAAAACTTATTTGTTGATGCAGTTTAATGCAGCTCAAGGGAAATATTATTTGTGAGTATTATTAATAGTACAGTCGAATTGATTTAATTTAATTTTTTTCGGCGACAACATTCCACCTGGAATTTTATTGCTGAGTCTTATTTATTATTATCTCCTGATTACGAAAACAATATTTGTGCCCAAAAATTCCGTGTGCGTCAAAAGTTATATGCACTTTTTGACGCGCTTTCACGCATTTTCAACTTATCTGCTTAATATATCTTGTACTAGTAATCGAATGGGAATTTTAAAAATACTGGTTTATTTGGAATAAAATTCTTAAAAAATATACATCTGTCTGATATGTATTGGTCAATCCGCCATCTTAAAAAAAAAATAGAAAACACCAAAAATGGCCGTAAAAATCAAAATTGAATATCTTTTCTATAAGAAGGAGTAATTTCACCAAAGTTGGCAAAAATAAAACTCATCTATGGTCAAATATTATACACTAATCCCGGATGCCATATGTCCAATAGAACGGTCAAAGATGGCGGACGAAATAAAATTTTTAATTCTTCATCAATTATCAAGGCAGCATTGTACGTCATTTTTTTGTTTTTGGATTGTGCGTTATTTTATCTACTTTTAGAAATTTGGAAACATTTGACTTGAGTGTTTTGAGGCTGTCTTGGTGTTTGTACTGGCAGCGAAGATGAATATATAATTTTGTGGACATTATATGAGGACCCTTTCTTACCTGTGTTGTTCTATACGCTGGTACAGAGATGTTACCAGCATTTCGAGTATTATGAGAGTGGATTTCTCTGACTATGGTGAAGGATTCAATGTTCCTTCCAATGTGATACAGACACCGATAAATATACATGTTATAAATGATCAGCATAAATGGCTCCATAAGACAGGTGCAAGCTGAACAAAATCCGTCCAATGCAAAGATTACGAACTACTCTTATCAAACATTGGGATTCAACAGTAGTGTCGCTACATCCGGCTCGAAGGACCAATTTTAAATATCGGCGGCCCTAAGGGTAAATTAATGAATGTGACAGCAACAAAGTTTATGGAATAGTTTAACAGACTGATAATTATAAATTGAATAATATTTCTATATATTAACGACTGTGAATAGACGTGTTGACTTACCCCAATGATTAGAAGAGTTCCTTGAATGCATGCACAGGAGCGGCGAGTAAAATAGATCTTCCCTTTTCTTTAATTTTGGTGAAAAACACACTTCTTGTAGAGAGCGACGCGGACCGTTTCAAATTTTATTAATTTCTCTTTTTGTCAGCCCATACGGGAGGCAAGCCGAACGAGAATTGACAGTAATGCGCGAGGAGATTCAAAACAAATTAGGTATTAATGCAATGCCAAACAATTGTTGAGAAAGAATAATAATAATAATAATAATAATAATAATAATAATAATAATAATAATGACTAATAACCTAAAACTAAAATAAAACTAAACTAACTTTGCGATTACTTAACATAGAGTTCATTTTTTTTTTTATTTTGAAAAAAGTGTATTTGTATAATTTTCAATAATTCATATTCTTTGACCCTCCCTTTTTTCAACCAATTATCATCGAAACAAAATGAAATATAATATGGAAAGTCTATAATATTAAAGATGGATGATACCATATTCTTTAACTGAATATAACTAATTTGCATTATTTTTCAGTAATATTATCGATATAATAATAATCAAATCATTAACGTGCCTTTCGTATTTTATTGCATTATTTTAAAAAATCAAAAAAAAATAGTAAATTTATGAAGTAATAAGTTTTTCTTTTATCCAAATTTTAAAAATTATGAAAGTTAAAGTAAAGGTAAAAATAAAAGTTAACTTAAAATGAAAGTAAATATATATCCCTGCTTATTTGAGGTTGGGAGGCAAGCAAACTCCCCCGGTCGCGGCATTGTCGTTTATTTTGAAGAAGGAATTAATCCCAGTATATTCGGATACTGAGTGTGTATCCCATGTTTCTAAATGTGTAGACTCTCCCGCACAAGGCTCCACAGCCTTCAGTGATAAAGGGGGTCGTATTACTTTAGGTGTTTATTATTATATTATTATTATGATGACTCCATATTCTAGTTAAGTCATTATCTTCACCAACTATCTATTATAACTTGATTGTCTTCGGTTTTTAAATCAGTAGCAGCTTTAACGATTGTAGTATCGGCGTCTTCTCTGCATATTTTAACGTTAAAGTCATTATATATTTACTCTTTGCACAATAATTTTCTAAAGCTAACCTTATTTTTACTATTAGTAAAAATTTTTTTTGACTAACCAAGAATTTCATAAGTTTTAAGCTCCCCCCCCAAAAAAAAAAAATAAATAATTAATTAATTAATACAAATTGTTTAAAAAAATAATATATTTTGCTAACAAAAAAAAACTAATTATTGTTAACAAAAAATAATTGTTAACAAAAAAATAATTGGCTGATTAGTAATTTAATGAGTGGTGGATAGCTAAGTATGAGCAAGGCAAATCTAAAAGAAAATGCGAATGTTATAAAAAAAGGAATTACAAGCAAAATTTAGGAAAAACGAATCGGTTATTTAAACCAAACATCAAAGGTCCAAGACACGTTACTGCTACTCTAAATTTTAAGGGGGCCAACAAAAATTTATAAACCTGGCTAACTCAGTTAAGGTTGGGGTGAAGTCGTGGTTTCAGTGGTAAATGATCACCTGGAATTAAACCACACAAATATCTTAACAAGCGTATATTTCATGAGTTTAACAATTATTCAAGGATTATAGTAATAATTATTCAAGCAAAGGTTGACGATTATTCAAAAGTTATGGTAATAATTATTCAAGCAAGGTTACGGTACACCTTACTAAAAAAAAGGATATGATTTAGCTACAATGAGTATCCAGTGACCTAAATGTACCTCATGGTCTCCCTCGAGGATAGTCGAGCGATATCAAATAGTGAGGTTATTTTAGAACAAACAGTACCTTGAGTCGAATGGCTCTCGAACTATACACTCAATGATAACGCAGAAAAAGCCTTTCCCTTGCTATACAGGGGAAGAGTGTGTACAATTATATTATACAAAGCAGACTGAATGTCAGCGTTACCACATTTGGTAGATTTTTATTTCTTTTTAGTAGAATTTTAAGGATTTTTTTAAAGTTTGGTAGGTAAAATTTGCTGGTAGATTTCTGATAATAATTATCAGAAATCTGCCAGCAAATTTTACCTACCAAACTTTACAAAAATCCTTAAAATTCTACTAAAAAGAAATAAAAATCTACCAAATGTGGTAACGCTGCCGAATGTCTAAATGTGGACCTCCATCATGACCAACATATTAATATTTAACTCGTCTAACAGTACAAAATGCCAATAATTATTTAAAAGGAAATTCCGTATTAATATGACCTACACTACTTACAAAGGTACTAAAATCATGGCCTCTAAGCCAACTTACACTACCTTACATGTAAAAGATTGATACGAATAAATATATATGAATAAATACATATAACTTACCACGGACCAGTGGCGCAGCCAAAAAATTCATCTGGGGGGGGGGGGCAATAGAACTGGCCTTCCCAGAGGATGAGGGAAATTTTTCAGAAAATGGTTGAAAACGGATGTGTATGTAGATTCCTCTATTAGATAATATGGGCATTAATTACAAAATATTTATTTCATGGGATAATTTAAATACTGCTTTGTACTGCTTCTTTATTTTTTGGCTCATGGAAGACTGCTTGGGGGTTCCAGGGCCCCATCGCTCCCCCCTAGCTGCGCCCATGCCACGGACAAATTAAAAATGCAGATAAATGGTGGCCAGTGACTACCACACGAACAAGGTTAATAAACTAATAAACCGACGAGTCTTAATTACACATGAAAGAATAATAAAAAAAAAGTAACACACACAAGGGGTGAGTGGTGGTTGGGTTTCTGCTTCAACTTCCAGCGGGGCAGCGAAAGTAAAAGGTGTAAAAATTACTTACAGTCGGGGGCCTCTCAGGCTTATGTAACACTCCAAGGGTTCCGATCCGTCTTTTTGGCCACTTGAAGTGGGTCGCGCGATTGCAGGTCGCCGACGATGGCACCCCAGCTCTGCCTCTACAGCGATATCTCCCAAGACTACCTCTCGCCGTCTAGGTTCCCATATTCCATAGAACCAACACACATTATAACAATGCCGAACATACCAGACACAAGTCCTCACAGCTATCGAGGGGAGGCTTCCAGAGGGTAAGAACCTCCAAGGATGAGATGTCTCCAGCGAAAATCCGCCAGGGAGAAGAAAAGAACAGAAAAGGAAAGAAGAGAAAAGAACCCTGAAATATAATAAGAGCAGAACTTAGTTCCTTGTTAAAATAACAAACCATTAAGTAGTACTCACGAACGTCTCCGGTTCTTTTCACCACAAATTAAAATAAGGCAAAATGGCGGGGCCACGCCAGCTTCGTTTCCCAATAATTTGGTTTCGTTGAAGGTTTCCACATCAACACGATAATATCTAAAATCCCAACTAATATTACACAATAAACAATCAGGAAACCTCTCGAAATTAGGGCTGCGTTTTACAAATCCGTGATTTCCACGTCTTCTAATATTCACACAAACTTACACGCTTCCCAGCTGACGTTCTGCCTTGACAACGAAAAAAATGACCACTGTCGCCGTCTCGTACCCGGTAACCACACTTCCTTCAACGATCGAAATCGAAATCGATGCCACCGAAACCAAATATACTCGTCGTCTAACGATAGAATGACCCATGCAGTGCACACGTTTGTTACCTTTGAGTAAGTGTACGCAGTGTACCAAGAAAAAGGCTTTCTAATAGAGCTTTGAGTTACAGCCACCAAGGAGGCTGTAACAAAGTCTTATGATTGAAACAGCTACACATTTTTTTTTATAAACGACGAATGCGCTCGTTATTCTTAGTGCTATTCTGTTCATACCCCATTAAAAATAACTACTTTAGTCATGACTGCTTGGTTCTGATTATTGACCATATATTCATATATTGTTATTATTACCATGAGTAAGCTTAATAAAGTTCCATTTCAAATTAATGAAGTTTCATTTTGTATTAAATTTTTGAAGTTATACCAGACTTTCTATAGAAAGTAAATTGGGTGAAAAAAAGGAGGGTCAAAGGAAATGAATTTTTGAAAATTGTAAAAATGCACTTTTTTGAAAATTTAAAAAAATTAACTCTATCCCCTACAATCTAAAGTGTCGTACAATGCCTCCTTGAATTGACGAAGAATTAAAAATTTTATATCGTCCGCCATCTTTCACCGTTTTATTTGACATACGGTGTCCGAGATTGATGCATATATTTGACCATAAATGAGTTTTATTTTTGCCGACTTTGGTGAAATTACTCCTTCTTATAGAAAAGATATTCAATTGTGATTCTTTCGGCCATTTTTGGCGTTTTCTATTTTTTTTTCCAAGATGGCGGATTGACAAATACATATCCAGCCAGACCGGGAGGGACAAGGTTCGTTGGATTTTTAAGAATTTTATTCTAAATAAGCCAGTATTTTTAAAATTCCCATCCCATTACTAGTACAAGATATATTAAGAAGATAAGTTGAAAATGCGTGAAAGCGCGTCAAAAAATGCATATAACTTTTGACGCACAAGGAATTTTTGGGCACAAATATTTTTTTCGTAATCAGGAGGTCATAATACATAAGAATCAATCGCCCAAAAAAATAAATTCAACTGCACCATAAGGCCTGCCAATTTGTTGAAACAAATTGTTGAAATTTCGAGGATCATGTTTTTTGACATTTCACCGCATATGTAAGTAGCAAGAACGATGATATGCACCATAAAAATGCAGTAAATCTTTTTTGTAGAGCTTTAGATTTTGTACAAAAAAGTTCTGAAGAGCATATTTGTATGTTTTATAGTTTACGAAGTACAGGCGCCCGCGCGCAAGCTTAAAAATTATCGTTTTTCGTTCTACAATGGAAAAAACAGAAATGAAGGAAGTGGCCGAAAAATTTGAAAAAATTCATTGAGCTACTAAATCGCATGCTTGATTTTTTAGCAGAAAAAAATGCATGTAACATTTTTTGTAGAGAATTTTATAAGCTTCATTTTTTATTTAAATATAATTTCGATATCGCTAATGGTTAGAGAGATATAAGCAAAAAACTGAATCAGAGCGCCATCTTTTCAAGATGGTTGCTCGAGCACAACAGATTGAGTTCAGGACTTTTAGTATATTTAATAGTAGACCTTATATTACGGGAGCCCAACCTAAGTGTCCGTGCACCCCCCCCTCCCCCCGATCTTTAGGACAATATTTTTCATAAAGATTAAAGCCTAAGGAACAATTTTAAGACATGTCCTAAAAAAAAAGGCTGCACTTTCAAAATGGCGTCGTTTAAAAAAAAATTTGCAAATATTGTTTTTGTCATTTAACACAAAAACTAAAAAAGATGGAGAAAAACTTTCTGTACAAAAAATAAAGTGCATAAAATTTACTACAATTTTGTTTCTATACAATATTTGCATTGGAGTTACCATTTTCCAGATAAATGATTCAGCTCTTAAGATAAAATATAAGATTCAATATAAAACGTAACATTATGGAAGCCCACCCTAACTGTCCTGATCCTAGAGGACAATGTTTTTCATAAAGATTAAAGTCTAAGGAACAATTTAAGACATGTCCTAAAAAAAAAGCTGGCTGTACTTTCAAAATGGCGTCCGTTTAAAAAAAAATGCAAATATGGTTTTTGTCATTTAACACAAAAACTAGGGAAGATGAAGAAAAACTTTCTACACAAAAAACAAAGTACATACAATTTTCTACAATTTTGTTCCTATACAATATTTGGATAGGAGTTACCGTTTTCCAGATACCACTATTACCGTTTTCGAGATAAATGTCTGCAAATTATAATATTATTATTATTAATTTTTTTCAGTTTATTTTATTTAATTTTTATGGTAATAATATAAAGTTATATTATACGCGTTACAATAATTGTCACAGTTATTTCTTTTAAGTGATTACCAATATATGAATTTCCATGTTTTCTTAATTTTGGACTCATTTATCTGGAAAATGGTAACTCCTGTCGAAATATTGTATAGGTACAAAATTGCAGAAAATTTTATGGACGTTGTTTTTTGTGAAGAAAGTTTTTGTCCATCTTTTTTAGTTTTTGTGTTAAATGACAAAAACCACATTGGCAACAGTTTTTTTTAACATATGGCCGCCATTTGGAAAGTACAGCCAGTTTTTTTTTTATAATATGTCTTAAATTGTTCTTTAGGCTTCAATTTTTATGAAAAACATTGTCCCCAAGGATCGGGCGGGGGGTGTACGTACACCTAGGGAGGGCTCCCCGACTATTAATGAATATCATTGCCAGGTTTCAAAACATTATCAGTTTTTCCCTCTAATTTTCCCTATTCGACTGGAGTATATGCAGATTTCAGGATTCTGTTATCGAATTTGACGTTAAAGTTTGAGTTAAACATTCAAAATGACGGATATTTTCTTTTGTTATGTAGAAGCTAAATAGGAGACTACCAAGAGTGAAAATAAAATAAAAAACTGATATATCACCGATATTGAGGCCAATGTAAAAATGACTTTTTTAAGCAGTTCCAAGTACTTTCAACATTTTTTTTATACATCCACCGTAGTCCGTGATGATACGTAAAGAAGACCCACAGATAAGTTAACAAACCCCCTGTATAATGTTTGTATTAAATACTTGATGTCCTAAGTCACAAATTAGGTGTTTTGTTCGATCTGTTTCTTGTTGATTTAAAGGTATACAACTTTTTGTGGCTGAGATTTATCGAATATATCTGTAAAGAAATGCCAGTGCAATACAATGTCTGTTATCGATTGTACACGTAGTGTAAGTGCAGATGAAACCTTGTATTTCCGACTTTATCCAATTAATCGTCGAAGACAAGGAGAACATACTGGGTAAAAATATTGTTTAATTACACAGATGTATTATTAAGACGATGAAATATTATTTTTGTTATATATCTGCTGAAAAATGCCGCGCTAGACAGATATATGTTGCAATGAGTTTTACAAACAATGTTTTAGTAAAATCGGTTTACATATCAGGCAATATTTTACTAATGAAAATAATAATGTAAATTATGATACTTGAAATTGATCATTAATGTTCACTGTGGTTCAATATGTGTGTTGTGATGAAGTAATCACACTTTTATCTTTTTAGTGTTTAAGAGAATTAATTCTACACTGCTGTTATGTAGTCTATTTAGTACATTTCAAATATGCTAACTATTTTTTTTTACTGTTAATAATATACAGGGTGATCAAAAGTTTGCGACCTTTAACTATGGAGAACCCTGTATATTTTAACATTAATGTTCACTGTGGTTCAATATGTGTGTTGTGATGAAGTAATCACACTTTTATCTTTTTAGTGTTTAAGAGAATTAATTCTACACTGCTGTTGGGTAGTCTATTTAGTACATTTCAAATATGCTAACTACTTTTTTTACTGTTAATAATATACAGGGCGATCAAAAGTTTGTGACCTTTAACTATGGAGAACCCTGTATATTTTAACATTAGAGAGCGCATTATATTAAATTAATATGGAAATTAATTACATGCGCTGTTATACGCTCCAATTTTTTTTATTTTACTTCCATATCCACTGGAAGTACCTATAGTAACGCAAAAAATAAATTGAAAATTTTTATTGTCCAAATAGCCTTAGAATGTCATGAAACGTCGAGATTTTAAGTTTGAGCAAAAAAAATCTGTCTGTCTTTCGTTCGTTAATATTAATTGTTTATATCTATTTTATAAATAAAATATTACATATCAATAATAAATATAATTTTTTAGAAAAAAGTGCAGGCTTGATTTTTTTGTTTTTAAGTTTCATCGAGTGTTGAAAAAACAGTTTCGAAAGATATATGTTATGAATTGTTAAAAACATATTTTAAGTAGAAAATTATTTAAAAAATTAAAAATAAAATTCGAATTCCTTGCTGTCAAATATTAAATGCAGTATATTTTAACCCATTACCTCCCATGAATATTTTTTCTTTATTCTTATGAATTTTTTGCTTTAGTTGGCCTACAAAAATTTTTTTTTTGCAAGTTTTTGAAAATAAACGGTGTACTCAAATGGGTACAACGAGAGAATGTATAAGAAAATAGTGAGACATTTTAAAAGTAATAAATAGTATATTATATTGCTAGGAGTAGAACGCACTCTTTTTTTGTGTTGAGCCCAGGATTTGCAAATTGGGCGAAACACAAAAAAAGGCGTTCTACTCCGTGTAGTATACAGGGTGTCCCGAAACTCCCGCCTTTCCCTTTAGGTGCTAATTCTCCATGCAAAAATAGTAAGAAAAGTTCCTATAAACATGTGTCCGGAAATGCTTCCTAAGGGAGCTACGACCCTCTAAGGATGGCGCAAAAATAGGTGTTTTTACTAATTATCTCGGAAGTGATTTGGGACAACTTTATGAAACTTGGTTAACTTTTTTCGATTATTAAAGGTTATTGTTTTACAGTATTAGTCAAAATTAATTTTATCCAGGGGCGGAGAAACGAGGGGTCGGTGTTCTTTGTTTCTACATATTAATTTTTCCATTTGACATTTTTAGTATTTTAATCCCTGATTATGATTCCCTGGTTAATTCTGCATAAAAGAGGGCCCCTTTATAATTAGCCATATGGCAAGCCGTTTTCGAGTAAAAGTGGTCTAAACGAAATATTGCGTATTCGTTTGCTAAATGCGCATTATTTATTTTTCAAAGTAGGCGTAAAACAATAACCTTTATTAAAGTTAACCAAGTTTCATAAAGTTGTCCCAAATCATTTCCGAGATAATTAGTAAAAACACCTATTTTTGCGCCATTCTTAGAGGGCCGTAGCTCCCTTAGGAAGCATTTCCGGACACATGTTTATATGAACTTTTCTTACTATTTTTGCATGGAGAATTAGCACCTAAAGGGAAAGGCGGGAGTTTCGGGACACCCTGTATACTATTTTTTCTTCAAGCGTATTAAAATGCAAAAATTCATTTATTTATCATAAATGTACAAATATTCAAACTACAGTCTTAAATGTTGACACAATATGACAAGTGGCTAGTGGATAGCGCGCCACCGGTGGCTTTCGGTATTAACATTATGTTACTAGTAAAACAATGTCCACTACGGTGGCGTTCGGTACTAACATTTTGTTACTAGTAAAACAATGTCCTACTTCTACTTCTGTTTTTGGTGACATAATTTAAACATTTTAATACGCTTGAAGAAAAAAGTTTTTGAATGAAATGCGATGAAACAATCACGCTCAATACATAAAGTGACGTCACATTTTAGACAACTCCATCTTGCTCGTAGGTGACATTGACGGCACCTTAGTTGTTTTTCGATTGTTTTCGGAAAATGACCCTCACCATCTTCCACGATACTTCTTGGAAGAGAAGCAGGTCGCCTTTTCGAAAAAGTCGTTTCCCAAACGATTTTAGGTAATGTCGAGCAACATCTCCAATAAAACCAAGTAAATCCATTTTATCATTAAGAGCCAGTAGCTGCAGTCTCCATGCATTTACGATTCCAATGTTTAACGAATGAGTAAAAAGAGGCCACTACCATTTCTTTCCTCGAATAGATACTCTATACCATTGCTGAATTATAACTTGAAAACAAGTGTGGTTGAGGCACATCAATTTTTTATGTTTCTGCCGAAGAACACCGTTTCACATTTCCAAGGGGTTCTAAAGTGTCATAATTTGTTACCATAGTGACAATGTTATTGTCCTTCCAACATACAAACAATAGTTTATTTTTCTTTTCATATACTTGGTGAAAAACGCCACGATCAATTTTTTTCATTTCCTTTACTGACGATAGGGAAAATTTTTTAGTCCGCTTTTCTCGTACAGTTCCAGTTGCCCTAAGTTCATAACTCTGTGGGTTTTCATTAAATCGTAACTAGAGAAGTAATTATCCAAATATACAGTGTGGTCAGAAGGTTGTTCTGTGCATTGAAGCAATTCTAAAACTTTAGATCCTAATGGTACACTGATTTTCTTCTGTTCATCCTTTTGTTTAGCTCCACAGTAAGTGTCATAGTTGTACCAGTACCCAGTTGAACTACAAAGCATCCAATTCTTGAAACCAAATCTTACCGGTTTCCCCTTTATAAATTTATAAACTCTTTACCGAAGTGGTGTCCAAAGTATTTGACCACAGCTTCATCTGTTGAAAGATTTGGATGAAGAATTCCCCATTGATGAAAATTTGTATTTAGCAAATTCATCAGTGGGCTAATACAGCTAATACATTTCATCCAACTTATCAAGTTAATATTGTCAGCAAGGTGTATTGATTTCCTGGAATCTATTTCTAGACATACTGGAAGCTACGAAGGGTACAGAAACATCTTCGTCAACGCACCAATACATGGGTTCATGGGATAATTTATGGTAGCCAGAAAGCAATAAAATTCCTAAAAATATTTTTATTTCTGCCTCAGCCACCGCATGGTTATTTTTTTGTGATGCGTAAAGGTTTGATTGCGCAACGATCAATTTTATAACCTTGTCGTCAAACAATCTTTCAAAAGTTTGAACTGGATTATCATTCTTCACATGTTCTATCATTTTCCTTAGTCTTTCCTCGTAGCTCATAGTTCCATTATTCATACTAATATCTTCATAATTCTTTCTCCACTTAGGTTCCTCCTTTTTACTATTACTTTTTGAACTTCTAATCTCCTTGGTAAGTAGTACCGATAACGGCATGTCGTCATCGCTGTCATAGTCGTTTTCTACAGGTTCCCTATTTCTAGCAGCTACTTCAGATAAGGGGAATTTCGTCGTCTGAGTAATAGTGAAGTTCTACTTCTCCAGGAATATCGCTGGGAAAATTAAAAATACCCATATCGTTATCGTCGAATTCTTCCTCATCTGTTTGCGGGATAATAACTATTTCTGGTTCATGCTTTGCTGAATACATTTCTTCCATTGCATCTCCCAATGTTTTGAAACGTTTGCCGTAAAAACTTTTGGAAGCGATTGGCTGGAATTCAGAATCCATGTCGAAACAACTTCTAAAAAAATATTCCGAATTTACTTATACATACCTTCCCATTGTACTCAAATGGGTACACTGCCAGTTTCTCAATTTTTTTTGGAAATAATGCAAAATGGTGTGTTCCGACTTTATAAACAACTAAAATATATACCTCAAAACCTAATTTACCAACTCAAATGGAATATTTTAACTTTCACATTATAAAACCTAATTCTTGAAAGCACAGGTTTTAACATTACTTGTTTACTCAAACTCTTATGTTGTCATTTAATACAAATGCCCCGTACTTAAAAAAAAACTTGAAACTACGCGGTTCCTTCATAGTGCAGTATAAGTTTGAAGATATATTTCAAAAGATGTCGCTGGGAGACAAAAATTCAAGGTGTACTCAAATAAGTACAATGGGAGGTAGTGGGTAAATCCACCGATTACATTTATTTTCTATCCCCAAAAAGGGGTGCACAAAGATCCATTTTTTAAGGTTCTTGCATTTAAAGATGAAAAACTAAAGAAAGTCATCGTATCGTGTAAAGTGACGAAAAATACAAAAGGAAAAAAATCGGAAATGTTTCTGGTATCTTGCCGCACAGTCTGTAGTTAGGGTGGCTAGAAAACTTTCCGATTGTGTACACGTGCTTCTTAACAAGAAAGTGTCCTATGAGAAGACCTATTATAATTCTCACCTGTATCCTGTTCTTTGTGAGCAGTTCTTCAGTTTATTTTGGGCAAGGTCAATTAATAAGTGTCTTCCCATGTCGATTTCCTGGAACTTTGTTCAATATGTTATATGTTAACAATAAATTACGAACCTAACAATATAGTGGGTTCATACGTGCATGGATTTAGTGGCGCCAGTAGATATTGGTACGCCAGTAAAGAAATATTGCACGTAAAAACACTTACTGGAGAGGATGCATCGATGCATGCAAGGTCAAGATTTGCTCGCCAGTAACTGCTTATACGTACAATATTTTTTTACTGGTGTGCCAATATCTACTGGCGCCACTAAATCCGTGCACTTATAAACCCGCTAATATGTCATTAGTAGTTTCCAAGAAATAAGGGTAGTTTACTGCTGCAGAATTTTGAAATTCTCGATATCCTCGAAGGCGTCTTTAACACTTTTGTCCAAATTTTGTAACTAAATAGTATATTAAGAGTCCCAGGGGGGAGGCCAGAATGGGAGTATACAGGCTACCAAACTTTCAGAGCCCGACTCCTCTCGGAGGAAATTCGAGGCACATGAGGATAATTAACATTCATTAAATTAAAATTGAAGACTGAGAAAGTAATTATAGGCAACTTTGTCAAATAGAGAATTTTTATTAAAAATAAAAAATAAAGGTAGTTTAAACTCTTAGCAAACCCAGCAAACATTCTTGTTAAAATTAGCTCCAACTCTACTTATTAAGGTAATTATGACGTAAAATTGACTGGAAAAATACACTTTCAATGAAAATTTACCAATTGGTCTTAATTTAAATTTCAGTTTACGTAAATAATACCAATTAATCTACCTCACACAATTTTCTTTGAAAGTAAATTTAATGAAAGCAGCAAGTGAAAAATTACTAAAAAAAATCTACCAAAAATGACCTCAAGAATAAATTTCCAATAAGGTCAAAATAGGTAATATAATTAGGCAGTATTTACCTTTTTAGCGACTAAAAATATCCCTAATAATCGAATATCTTACTAGGTAGATTCTGTTGGAAATCCTACGTAATGTATACCTAAATAAGAACCTATTTGGTCACTTTTATTATAATCCTTTGAAGTAATATTAGGTCGACAGTTTTGGTTGTCCATATATTGCCTGTCTTCTGTAATCCAGAGCTTCACAGTCGCACGTGATGTGGTAGGATGTCTCCGTTGCCCTATTGCATTGTCTGCATCTTTAGGTCCCCGTTGAACAATCCCATTTTTTGTAGGTGTCCTTTCCTGTTAGGAAGCCAGTGATTCCTGATTCCTGCTTAGTGACAGCAGTTCTTCAGTCTTCTTCCTGGATGGTCCTTTGATAAAGGTTTTTCCATGTTGTTACCCGGTTATTTTGTCCCAGTATTCTTTGTGCTGATTCTTGACCCAGTCCCTCATTTGACCCCGTACTGTGGTTTTAGGCACTCCCAGGGCCGGTTCTGGGCCAAAATATGGAGCTGACGATTCCTTTCTTTGCTAGCTCGTCACGTTGCCTTCGATTCCTGCGTGTCCCAGAACCCACTGAAGGGTTACCTTATTGTGGTCCGCTAGCGCTCTCAGTTCTTCTTGGCATTCCCACACCAGCTTGGACGTCACCTTAGGGTTTAATAGTGTCCCTAGAGCCGCCTGGCTGTCAGAATATTGATCTGCCTATTTTTATAGGCTCTCTTATTGTTTTTTACTGCGCAATTTAGTATTGCGTATATTTGTGCCTGAAAAACACAAGTGTATTTTGCTAGCGATGTGCTGAACTGTGAGTTCCTCAGATCACTATATATGCCGGCGCCAGTACCTTCCACGGACCTTGATCCGTCTGTATACCAGACAAGGTCCCGTGGTCTGGTGCTGACCATTCACTTCAATCTCCTATTTTTATTACGAAGTTCCTGTTAGAGGTGTATTTAGGGATCATGTGGTCTGTGTATGACCAATTGACCATTGCTAAGCCTAACACCGAAACCAATTAACTGATTTCGTTTAAATTTGATATCTAATGTCCACTTGCAAATATCTCTGTTTTTTTTTTATTTCTTGCCTAATCCTAAAATTAAGGGTGGCTTACTGATCATGTGGTTAGTTCTCATCATAGATGTTGTCACTCCCACTAGGTTCCTAATTCGATTGTGGTTATTGTGAGATAGGCATATCTTCAATTTCGACTATTTATAGACAAAAATACCAACTAAGTATAAAAATCTTATTTTCATCCTCTTGGTGTCATTTTCCAATTTCACATACGTCTGTAGATTCTACCTAAAGTTAGTTAAATCAATGTCGAATTGACGTCGAATTTAAGTAAAATTCTCCTAAACAGGTATTAGTAACCAAATATGTTGTGCGAATACAAGTATGATTTATGTATAATTTTACCTGTCTTAGTCGATATAACTTAATTTCGACATCGTCTTATTCTCTACTTGTGTCGATTTCACGTAGCATTAACGTAAATTTTACCACAACATGGTTAATTCTAATTTTCCGACTAAATTTATTATACAGGTCAACAAAAAAAAAAAAAATCTGCTCCAAGGACTAAACCTATCATGCTTTAAGTATTTTTGTGTGCTCAATCCGAATTTCCAGTTAAAAAAATTTTCTACCGCGTAGATTTTGAGTAAATCCCGGTTTTTATTGTCAAAAAACCGTGAAGACCGGTGTGCAAAGTGCACAGATCTACAAAAAAAAAATCTGTTCCAATGACTAAACCTATCATTCCTTATGTATTTTTGTGTGCTGAATCCGAATTTTCAATTTAAAAAATTTTTTACTGCGTAGATTTCGAGTAAGTCCACGTTTTTATCGTCAAAATATGGTTTTTTGATCATTTTTGACGTTTACTCGAAATCTACGTTTAGAAATTTTTTTTAATTGAAAATTCGGATTCAGCACACAAAAATACTTAAGGCATGATAGGTTTAGTCCTTGGATCAGAATTTGTTTTGCCGATCTGTGTAATTTAGGTAGTTTTGACGTCCAATAATATCTAAATAATGTTTGCTGGGCAAATTCATATTTTTGAAATTGTTAAGCGTCCTGTATAAAAAAATTCTTAAAACAAATCGTATTTTTTTAACAAGAAAAATTGTTTATAAAGAGTGACTTTTTGTCAAAAAACTAAAATTTAGGCCTATTAGCGGTATAGGTAAC
Organism: Rutpela maculata; assembly: GCA_936432065.2. Classification (NCBI taxonomy): domain Eukaryota; kingdom Metazoa; phylum Arthropoda; class Insecta; order Coleoptera; family Cerambycidae; genus Rutpela; species Rutpela maculata. The sequence continues at coordinate 120,936,556 of OW386293.2, read as the reverse complement.
CCCATCTGGCAACACCCTGTAAGATCTCAGTTTCAACAGGGCGCAGGAAATAATAAATGTTGTAATACAAGATGTTTATCAACCTTGTAAAAGCCTACTTCCAGGTCAACATTACGCCATTGCAAATCTGCATTTAAACGACATAATTTCGCTAATAAACTCGACTGTATATTTTATTTAACATGTTAATCCATGTATCGAGATATATCAAAGTAAATGACAAGTTGAGAGTGCATTAAATGATAACACGATGGAAATATACAACATATATGAAAATGTGCAGAATAGCCGCACTCTTCTATAATATGCAAATGAACAAATGACATATTTTTCTTGCTAGCTCTTGCCGTTGCCTGCTGTACCTTGCTGTACTACGCTACATAGCCACCTGTTGATACGGGCGTTATTATAAGGATACCTAAGTTTAAAACAAAGCTTGGAAATCTGCATTTTACTCCATTTTAAGAACAGCGCTGTCACATTGAATTATAATCTACAGCAATGCATTCTTATACAGGGTGTGTCATTTAAAATAGAATACTCTCAATAACACAGCCACACAAAAAAATAATAATTTTTTGGCTTGGGTACTACACTAGTATATTCCCATGTATTTTCACGCGCTGAATCCGAATCCGGGGTCAGAATTGGCCGATTGGCGATGTTCAAGAAACCTCAAAAAATACCTAAAAATGACTAAAAATATGCACTATTGCGTATTTAAAGGTGTCCTTAAAAAAAATGAAAGGAAAATATTTGATAACATGTTTTTTTATCAACTGAATTCACATTAGAGTACAGAATTGACTATCTATATTTTAACTTATACATAACCTCAAAAAAATGAGCGAAATCACTCAAATATGAAATTTCCATATACCGCACCCTAAATTTGCGAAGCAAGGGAATCGAAACAGCATTGTATTTTATTTGTTGAGAAAGTGACTTTCAATGTATCGCCGGAAGGTGTTTCGTAGGTAGGGTATTGATCCCCAACCTCAAAGAATGATCGAATTCGATGAAATTTTTATATACCTCACCAGCGATTTACGAAACGAACAAAGTTTCTATTCGGTTGGTATCAAATTAATGATAAACTAAGAAAATTATTATTAGTTTTTAATTTATCCCACTTCTGAAAATTCCCTGAACATTGTACAAGCGATGACTCCTTCGAGCAGCTGATTCTAACATCATGTTTACAATTGGTCTGCTCTCCCGGATAACTCAAGAGAAGAGTTGCAAATTCTAATGTATCTGGCTGATAGAATTTCCAACATTCATTTTATTTTTCGCTATAGAGGAGAATATTCTCTCTTTCTTTTTATGGTGTCGCTGTCTTTTACATTCAAAAGATCGGTGCAGAGAGTCTTTTTAGTTTTATTTTTCTTGAAACCAGTTTTCTTTTTAACGTCCAACAGAAATCAATCATCATATTTATATCTCATCTTCCTTGATATCTACGTTCCATTTTCTTGATATCCTGGTTGAATCGCTCTCCCCATTCTTCGCTATAATACCCAAGACTTTTCGGAAAGTAATATACATGTGAATTTAAGACATTCAACCTTAAATTCATTAGACAGTCCAACTCTGCATAATTTTCAACTATTTTTCACTCTTATTATTTCCTAGAAAATTCTCCACTACATTTCTTAAACTGATCCAGGCAGCTTTTTTAATTTTATCCATTTTCGTTCCTGACCATCGTTCTGATTTTTGGTCCATAAAAAATTGCCTCCTTCAATTTCGCATCTGAAATGTTTGGAAGTATTAGTTATGTATGCTGGAAACAATCACCATCTTCATGCAAATTCTTAACGCAAATACTTTACAAGGCCTAAATTTATATGAAAGGTGGAAGAAGGTCTTTTGAAGGATTTGTTTAATCCTTCAAAAGTTCTTCTCCCACCGCTTCATATAAAGTTGGGCCTTGTAAAGCAATACGTTAAAACTTCTCCATCAAGGAGAGTCGTTATCAAGGAAGTTGAGATATAAATATGATGGCTAATTTCTGTTAGACATTGAAAAGGGAAATACCTTTAAGAGGAGTAGAACGCAAAAGACTGAAATCCGATCTTTTGAATGTAAAAGACAGCGATACTATAAAAAGGAAGAGTTAAGATTTTCCACTATAGCAAAATTTTTAAATAAAAGTTCGAGATTCCATCAGTCAGATTCATTAGAATTTTTAACTATTCTCTTGGATTATCCGGGAAAGCAGACCAATTGTAGACGTGATTTTAGAATCAGCTGCTCGAAGAACTCATGGCGGGTACAGGGAATTTTTCGTAGTGGTCAAATTTAAAAAAAAATTAGAATTTTTGTAGTTTATCATAAACTTGATACCTACTTCCGCAAATTTTTGATATATTTGTAGTCTTAATGAAACCTTATGATGAGATATTAGTCGTAAAAAAATTTGGAGTTGAGCATAAGAAAGGTTTCAAAGATATAGAGGGTCAAAGTGGTCAAAATCGATTTCCATAGCACAGTGAGTGGAGATGATAATTCAATGAAAAATAATACAACATTGACCATACAGAAACAATAACTCATGAAATATGAATTGAAAATTAATCTAAAGCAAGAAAGTAGAAAATCGAAAAATAATACATAAAAAACAAAAAAAAACATAAAAAATACAACAAAAAATTAGAAAACAAAAAATTAAAAAACCTCTATGTAGATTAGTACCGTGACGTGGTAAAGAGGCTGAAGCATTATTATTTTTATATATTATTATCATTGTTATTATTATCTTTATTATGTTTTACAATAATAATAATACAACCAGATCTAATTTATTGACCTTCTATATCTCTGAAACCTCATATTTTTGTGTGATTGATGACTTATCATAAGGTATCATTTGGACTACAAATCAACCGAAAATTTGCGAACCCCCAAACGAGCTATTTTAGGTTCACTCTTTAGAGTACGGTATAAGAAAATCTCATATTTGAGTGATTTAGCGCATTTTTTTGAGGTTATATATGAGCTGAAATATACATCAGTTATGTAGTCCAATGTGAATTCAGCTTATAAAAAAACATATTATCAAATATTTTCCTTTGATTTTTTTTTTAAGAAATACGCAATAGTGCCTGTTTTTAGTCATTTTTAGCTATTTTTGAGGTTGTCTTGAACATATGAGCCAATCGGCCAATTCTGACCTCGGATTCGGATTCAGCGGGCGAAAATACAACTAATTAAGTAACTGAAGCAAATCCGAGACAGATATACTTTTATTTTGGTGGGACATCTTTTCATATAATACACTCAACCAATACGGCTTCCCTGTCTTCTGTAGAACCACCCTTTCAAACATTTTAAATGGGAAAAAGTGTCGAGTCATCGTTTGAAAGGAATGATATCTCTGATAGCAACTGTGGTTTGTTCTTGTACATTGATCTATTCGTGTTTGAGATAATCGACAACAGAATTTCAGCAATGTACCACAGGGCGCTATACTTGGGCCAATATTGTTCATTCTCTACCTTAATAATAATCTATTTTAAGTAAATAGCAAATTACGAGGATATTTGTATCGCTGCTGATAACGCCATATTTTATGAGAGCGATACCTGAAATAATTCATGCAAAGAAGTACAAAATGTTTTTATATACCGGGTGTCAGCGAGATTACTTTCCGGTCGCCATTTTTTTTATTTTTTAACGGATCGAGATGAAACTAGGCAGATGTCACATGTTACCGAAACGCCATTTTTTCATCCAGTTTATAGACTTCTGGTTTCACCGGAAGTAAATTTGATTTTCCGTAATTCTGCATATGACTGTGCTATTTTCGCCATTTTGAAATTTTTCAGTCAATTTTAATTTTCAACGTAATGTCTCGTGACCAACGAGAAATTGACCTACCAGGATGTGTTGTGATACATCGTTACACTGGTACTGAAAAATGACATTTATCCGTAGTATTAAAGTGATATACTTTGCAAATTTTGAGTAATTTCGAAGTGATTTTATCAAATTTCGACCTCTCTGTAGCACAATACATATTCTTCTTCAATTATTTATGAATATTGGAACAATTTCTGGTGGTCATGGCACACTAGATTGAAAATTAAAATTGGCAGCAATAATTTCAAAATGGCGGAAAAAGGCACAAAATTAGCACAATCATATTCAGAATGATCTCTAGATTCAGAACATGCAATCATATACAGGGTGTTCCATTAAAGAATCAGAAGTGGGGGTCACTTAGCGTAGAAACTTGATAGATGGATAAAAAAAGGCCTCTTTGGTAACATGTGACACATACCTAGTTCTATCGCGATCCGTTAAAAAATAAAGAAATGGCGACCGGAAAGTAATTTCGTTGACACCCGTATACAGTGGGTCCCACTTTTCATGGAGTCAATTTCATTCTCACGAAAATATTGACACCCTCCTCCAAACAATCATTGAAATATGAATGTTGATGTTTGCTTTACTCCACTTTATTATTAATATTATTATTATTAATTACTTTAAATTTTTTTTTTTAAATTATAGTTAGCAGAAATTACCATAAATAACTGTACATCATGCGCAATTAATTTAAATATTATTAATTAGTTGTTGATAGTCCAGCCAACGGAGCGCTAAAATGACCAAAATCTCTAATTTGAGTGCTAATGAAAGGATTTTGAGAAACCTTGTGCAATGTGTTTGTAATGACGTTAATAAAAAAGTTAAAAAAAAAGAGTAGAGTAGGAAATGATCGGAAGGGGTAGAAAATACTTCTTTTATCACGGATTCCGTAACTTGTAGAATTAGGTCAAAAATGAAAAAAAAAAAACAACAAATATTTACCTTTTTTGGTCCAAAATAAGATGTTTTTACTCTTGTGAATTTTTTCGAAAAATGCATATGTTTCGAGATATGGCCACTCGAAAATTTCTAAAAGTATATTTTGGGCCAAAAATATTTTTTCTCTCAAAATTAAGATTTGAAAAGAGCTTAATCAAAGTTTAAAAAGTTTCTACATTGGAGTATCTATTGTCTACTTTCACGCAAGTTGAAAACAAAATTCTTAAAAGCAGAAAATTATTCATAGGACCAGTAGAAAAAATAAGTATACAAAATTAAATTTATTTTCTCACATACATGTGACACCAACTTTCGATTTTTATATGGAACACCCTGTATATTATTGCATTTTTGAATTCTGCATAATTTTCTGAATTCAATGATCTCAAATAAGTGACATTTCAAACGTCAATATTTTTTATAATATAATTTTTGGTTTTAAATTTAAGTGTGCTATGACGGTTCGATTTATTCTAAATGACCTGTGTAATACTAGAAATATCGATATCCCTTCAAAAATACTAAATTACGTGATTTATGAGCAAATAAAGTTCATCAAAATGGTTTTTGGGGCAACTCATTTTTTTTCAATTAATAAAGAATTTATTCATATGTCGTATTAAAATGTGTGATAAATACAAACTGAAAGCAACACAGGGTCATTTTCTATGCACATTGTACACTATGTATACTATTGTGTATTCTACATTTCCAATTTATTTTATTTAGGACACTCTTGGATAATTATTTGTTAGTACAAGATCAGTTCGACGACCCATATGTGCATATGTACATAGGCCAGCCTAAGCCATTACATTACATAGTCTACATGTATACACTTACAGAGCATGTCCCAACCGCGACATCAGATCATTCTAAATGCTAGTTTCTCGCGTGTTTGAATTTATTCCAATCCGGGATGTTTCTGTAAATACATACATAGTGTGGTTTCACAAAATACTTGATTTTTTTACTCGAAACGTCGGCAAGATCTTGTATCTTCATTCATTGAAGCAATTTTTATAGTCCATTGATAGAGATTATTTGACCTTTAAATTAAATGTTATTGTGAAAATTTATACAGTTGTAATGCAAATTATACTTTAGATATTAACATAAACCACATATTTTGCCTTTATGTTAAAAATAATAAAAATAAAATATAAAAAAAAATTTTTAAATATAAAATAAAAGAATATAAAATGTTGCTCGTCTCAGAATTTTATTTTTATTCTTATAATATATCAAACTTTTCTGGTTCTGTGTAAGCCATTTTGAACAAATAATAATACGAAATGTAAAACAGTAACAATGTTGTCATAGTATCATCAGTGACAGCCTACTGCATAAAAGTAATTACTTACTGCGCTTCCTTCAATAATCAGAAAATACTTATTATATGCATGTTTGGAGCATATTTAATGTCCGATATGTCAAGAAATATTACAGCTAGAGCTATCTACACTTATATATTTGAAATCAGGGAAAAATATCTAAAAGAATATACCGGGTGTAAACGAGTAGTGGGCCACCCCTGTAACTTCCTTATTTTTAAAGATATGGGGATGAAATTTTGTATGGTGAAATTAGGTAAGATTTTGAACTTTTTGAGACCTATCCGCCATATTTATCACTTCCGGTTTCACCTAAAATGGGCCCAATAGTCTTTTCTAAATGGACCACACTGTATGTTTTTACATTTTTGAAATAAAGATCACATTTTGGATACATTTATACTATTTTGAACAATTTATACAGTGTTGCACGAAAAATAATTCTGAATTTTAGTTGTCAATCTAGATGGCCGCGAATATGTTAAAATTATTTTAGTTGTAATGTAATTCATATAAAAAATACGAAAACGTCAATATGTCCAATAATACATCATACAGGATACTGTAAACTCATTAAAATCACATTTTTCAAAATGACTCATTTGTTTTAAATATTATGATATAGAGCAGCGATTTCGTAAGTCTATCGTGTAGTTTTTTTTTTGGCGTAGAACCAGGTCAAACATGTTAGGTTCCTTTGAGTATGTCACCCGGCATATGAAATCATATTTTACATTTTTTTGTGGTCTCGAACTTTTTAAATCAATAAAAAGTGAAAAAAATGTATTTTTAAAGAAAATTGTTTTTTTTTGTTTCCACCGCCATCCATATCTTTAAAACTATTAAAGGTACCGAAATTTGTTTTGTGTCAAATTAAAGCACACACTGTAGCGCTTTTACCAATATAAACGGTTTGGGCACAATTCGCACTTTCATTTCTCTAAAAATCAGATAAACTAAAAATATATACTTTATGTATTGAAATCTTCACCAATCGATAAACTTTTTTATTTTTGAAAATATTTACATACATGCAGCGAAGAAAATAAAGCCTAATAATCACAAAAGTTTTTGAAACAATATATTTTTTCCTACAGTGTACCGTTTGGCAACAGCGATTTTTTTATCAGCGCTAAATGCGACATTGGGACGCAATTAATACACCTCGCATGCAGGGTTGGTCAGATTAGTCGCGTAGAAGTGGAGGTTGTCGAAAATCATTAAGTATTGATTGTTCGGATAAAAATTGTGACAATCGAAAATGTGCTTGTTTTAAGGAAGGCCTAAAATGTTGCAACGAGTGCAAATGTCGTTCCTGTAACAACATTATTAAAGATTTCGAGGCAGATATGAACGAATTAGAATGCTATTAATGTAGGGCCTACATAAACTACATACTGCATATTTATCTATCCAAATAGAAAATTTATTTCAACAATAAAACTCATTTTATACGTACGTTTTTACTTTCATTCATTTAAAAATGTCTAATAAACTTACTAATTAGGTGGGTAGTTAGTAACACTGATTGATATTTATAGATTAGGTATTTATATATACTTACCTGTCTTTTTATTATTAAAAGGAGACTATTTAATATTTATTGTACAATTTCTTAATATTAACAACATATGATCAATACTACTGTACAATATATGAAATATTGAACAATAATATTGATCCCCTAGATGCTTTTGATCCCTACTGGTTTTATACCTATTGATATAAGTTAAACTACTACATACACCCTGACCGGGACCGTCAGATCGTTGCAGTCGGCAGGCTTGCTACAGCCGAGCGCGCAAGAATATGACTTTGGCCCATTATAAAAAAATCGCTGACTCAATACTATGAACGGGACATGAACAATTTTTATCCTAAAAACTTTTTTCAACTATTGGCTTTAATTTGTACGCAGCATGTATATACAAATTTTCATAAATAAATTTTTTTCTCGATTGCCTAAAATTGCGCTACTGAAAATAACAAGTTTGAGTTTCCTATTATTTTACCAACTTAAAAAAAAATAAATCGGGTTCGCGTGGGACGTTTTTCGAAGCGCTATTGTGTCTACTTTAATCTAAAAAAAAAAAAAATAGCTTGATAGCACAAACATTTTCAGAGATATAGCGGTGGAGACGTTAAAAAACAAAAATTTATTTTTTTTGAGTTTTTCCGAAATAAAAAAGTGCTCGACCACCAAAAAATGTAAAAAATGATTTCGTGTACACGATTATCTTACTAAAGAATCCCACTAAGTCTGGTTTGGTTCTGTTTTTTTTTCGAAAACTAAGCGACTTTACTTCCAGATTTTACTCTACTAATATGGGCTACCCGGATATTCAGAAAGCTCTATTTAGTAGGGGTTAAACGGTACGATATGCAATAAGAAAGAGCCAGAGGCCCATTCTGCGGAGTGTGGCATATCATAAAATATTAACAAAAATATACAGGGTTGATCAAAATTTAATTGAATTTAGATATAAATGATAAATTTCTTAAGAAAAATTGTCATTTCTGCTGGTAACGATTACACATTACGGAACTTTTGGTACCGTTTAACCCCTACTAAATAGGGCTTTCTGAATATCTGGGTGGCCCAGATCATAATATTTAAAACAAATGAGTCATTTTGAAAAATGTGACTTTAATGAGTTTACAGCACCCTGTATGATGTATTATTGGACGTATTAATGTTTTCGTATTTTTTATATGAATTACATTGGAACAAAAATAATTTTAACATATTCGCAGTCATCTAGATTGACAACTAAAATTCGAATTATTTTTCGTGCAACACTGTATAAATTGTTCAAAATAGTATAAATGTATCCAAAATGTGATATTTATTTAAAAAATGTAAAAACATACAGGATGGTCCATTTATAAAAAACTATTAGGGCCATTTCCGGTGAAACCGGAAGTGATAAATATGGCGAATAGGTCTGAAAAATTTGAAAATCTTACCTAATTTCACCATACAAAATTTCATCCCGATATCTTTTAAAACAAGGAAGTTACAGAGGTGGCCCACTATTCGTTTACACCCGGTATAAAAACATACAGGGTTTTCCATTTAAAAAACAACCTTCATTGTTATATTACGTGACCTATGCAAGAAATTGTTTTTTTAATTGCATTTAAAAAAATTATATAGTGTGATCCATTTAAAATGGAAACACCTTTATAACATTTTTATTTTTTGTCCGACTTGAACTAAATTTTACCAAAATATAGAACGAATTAGGATCTACTTATGGCCAAAAAAACATGTGCCTTCTACAAATGCAAAGCCACCTGCGATACCAAAATAAATGGAAAAAATAAAGAAATCATATTAGGCATTTTTTTATCGAAAAACTTTATTAATGAAAGTTGTTCAGAATGATCCAAAAATCTAGAGTCCAAGATTTCAGCAATATTAAAAAATATTAATAATAATAATAATAATAATATTTATTTGCAAAGCAAAGCAAAAACAAATACAAGTACATTTCCAAAAAAGATGGTTACTATAATATATAAACAGCGTAAATATATACGAGATACAATGATATATGGTATTATTCAATATTAATAATTATCGCAGTAAGAAAATCACACTATTGCAAATAAACAATTGCTACCCACAAAAAATAATTTGTACGTGGGTATAATTATATTGAATTTTGTTTTTGAAGTCCAAAATTTCGACAAAAAAAAAATACAAATCACTTGACAACTTACCTGACAGCTTGCATTTAGTTTCAAACAAAATTGTCATAGTACAATTTTCTAAAGAAAAAAACCAATTAAAATGATATTTTCGGACTCGGGCATTGTTTTAAACAAAATTTTAATATTTTTTAATTATGCTGAAATGTTGGACTCTAGTTTTTGAACAATTCTGAACAACTTTAATTAATAAAGTATTTCGATATAAAAATGCCTAATATGCCTTTATTTTTTCCATTTATTTTGGTACCGCAGGTGGCTTTGCATTTGTAACAGGCGAATGCTTTTTTGGCCATACGTAGATCCTAATTTGTTCTATCTTTTGGTAAAATTTGTTTCAAGTCGGACAAAAAATAAAAAATTTATAAAGGTGTTTCCATTTTAAATGGGTCACGCTGTATATTTACAACCATACAGCTTCTATACGAAACATTTCTTGTATTCCTAATAACAACAGAAATATATAATGAATAACCCTGTACAAAAAAAAACAGCTATTATACACGGCTATTAAAATGTATTTATAATTCATGTTTAATATTTTTACACCCAGCACTTTATGATTATTTTTATGTTTTGTCTTGTAATTAAATTTATCCTGTTGGACAAATAAAGATTATTACCATTATTCTCATTAAGAAACACATTAGAAATGTTTATACCAGATTTCATTCATAATAACTGATATAAATTTCAGGAAAAAGTTGATTGATTGGATTGATAAAAGCCAGTTATAATGTTTTTGCTATTTTATAGTAAATTTTTAAGTAAATATAATTGCTTCCCTCATAAATATTATGGAAATAGACTACACTTTTGGGCAAGCATTTTGGAAATAAATGGTTTGTTAAGAGGCTAACAGATAACAACGCGGCTCCTCAGGTGTGCTGGCTGACAGCTAATTGGTGTACTCATCAGGAAACATTGTTACATTACCATACTCCATGTAACTTGGTAGCTTATTAGCACACAGCATGAACTAAACTGAATAATATGGAACCTTAACAAGTGCAACATTATGAGGATTATATTACAAACCTCGCAGAAATCAAGAATATACAGTATATGTCGGGCACTTTTCTAAAACCGTAAATATTGCTCCGTAAAGGAAAAAATGCATACAATTGTCTGTCCATCCATCCTTCACGTTTTTTTAAAGCAAGGTAATTTAAAGAAAAGTCCGGTCGAATTGAGCTTTGGACTATATAGTATACAAATTCGGCAGATGTAGTATCCTGAGACAAACAAGTCCAAGAAATAAAACAGAGAAATTAGGAAAAGGAAGACGGATATACCGTTTCCAGCACGTTCCACACTTCGTGAAATTTTCTTTTTATCACCTTTTCGTGGATCAACGCAGGGCATCGGAATCTATTGCTTCTGTTCGATGCGTATTGTAGTGGGAGTTTATATGTCTTTCGTTTTCTAATTTCTTCACTCGTTTATCTCTCGATACATACATACAGTCATTTTTTCTAAGGTCGTCTTAGGTAGTCATAAACATAAGATAAATTATACAGGGTATTCTAAAAATTAGAAAATATGAAATTGACTTAATAAGGAAATAACAATTTTCAAATAAAAATAACGTTTTATTCAACTAAGTTGTAAACTACTCCACATGTAGACCTCCTACTAGTACACATTGGTCTAATCCTTTTATAAACTTTTCATCGACAGATGAGATCACATCTTCATTTATGTTGCAACAGCATCCACAATTTTTTACTTTAATAGATCTACGTCGTCTTCTGTCTGTAACTTCTTATATGTATCACCATTAGTCCCCAAACATTTTCAATTGGATTTAAATCCGGACTTTTAGATGGCCACGGTAACAACTCTATGTTTTTATTAAAAAACCATTGCCTGACACGATGGGCCGTATGTATGGAGCAGTTGTCTTGTTGGAAAATAAAATTATTTTCCGGAAACACCTCTATTACTGACGGCAACATAATATTGTCTAATATTTCAATATATTTAATGGAATTGAGATGACCACCACTGTTCCAACACACACCTAACCCATTTAGGCTCATCCAAGCCCAGACATTGACTAAAAACTTTCCTGATATTTGTGGATCGAAAGTATATTTTTCGTCGTATCTGGTGGAAGGAGGCCTATATACGCGAACATGTCCATCGTTACAGGATTTAAAAACCTTTTCGTCAGAAAAGACAACTTGTCCCCAGAAGTTTTCATCATTGATTATATAGTTGAGTGCAAAAATAATCCTACCCTGCTTCTTTTCTTCTGAAAGTTTGTATTTTTTAGCCGCTGAACAACTCTTCAAGTCGCTTTGTAGTTTTATTCTTCTGCAAGCAGTAGACACAGAAGCAGGGAAATTTGTCTCTGAAATTGCATTTACTGCAGTCTGAAGAGGGTTTTCTCTTAGGTAATCTATAAGATTTTCATCTTCTTGATTATTGCTCTTTCTGGGCCTACCGGAACCAACTTTACGGGATACCGTTTGGTTGGTTTCCCATTGTTTTTTAACACTCATTATCGTGGTTTTACTCACATTGTATTCAGCAGCAAGTCTTCTTATGGACCAACCATCTTCAATTTTAGAAACAATTGGAAATTTTTGAATATCTGTTAGATGTCGAACCATTTTTAATAATGACGCCACTGATTAACGTCAAAGTGACATTTGTAAGATTATCAATATCAATCAAAAAACGAATGATTTACATAGCTAAAAGAAAGTGGACCAGTTTTTTTTTAAATCAACTGTACGTGCTAGCTCATTAAATTTTTTTAGTTTTACCTGTACATCATTTTTGATCATTTTTGAGGTGTTCTTTGAGCTTTTTCTGAGGCTGTCAAAATCCTGACATGATAAAAAAACCTTGGATTCGGTTTCTGCGCCCCAAAATACGTATAAATAAAAACATGGCTCAATTCGTTTAATTTACTTTTTACCCGATTTCAGGCTTGTTCTAAGCTGCTCCTTGAGCTTACGTGAAAATATTGACGACATGTAATAATTCTAACCTCAGATTCAGTTTCAGCGCCCAAAAATACAGATATGATAGTCGAAAAAAAAGTACATGACCTTTTTCTTTGTGTGTGCTATGAGTAGGTATATCAGAGATTTATGTTAAAATATTACACCACAGTCATTATTTTCTGGAATTATTTTTAATTATTTTTTAACGGCGCGAGACATCAAATATGATAGTTTTGAAATTTTCACCCACATTTCCCTTGTTAAAAAAATCACCCTGTAGATATAGCATGCATAATACTACATATACGTAGTCCGTGTGCCAGCATCCCCATTTTACAAATTTAGTATAATTTGGGGGGGCATGATAATATTTGGAGGAATTTTAAATTATGTGTTAAGGTTCACTAAACGGCTGCGTATCTGTCTCCAATCTGGTTTACATATGGCAGCTATTCAAAATGGCGGATCAACAAATTATTAAATTCACTATATCTTCCAAACTAATTATCCGATTTGAATAATTTTTTTTTTAGTTAAAATCACAATTTTCCACTAAATTAAAGAGATGTCTTATTATTTTTCCGAAACATTGAAAATAACACAGATATAGACTAAAAAATAAAAATATGCTTATTTTTTTCCACAATGTAACCTTAATTTTTTGTCGTTTTTAATTTTTGAAAAAAAATCTTTGTATAAAATACGTAGCTTAATGTATATTTTTTGAATAAATGTAATATCTTTATTTCTAAGCGAGTTATGGTCAATTATTTGTCAGAAACATGTTTCTAATTGGCAATCTTCACTCTTGCGTATTGAAATAAATCAGATTTTAGATTTCATAACATGATACTTTTAACCATTTTATGTTATTTCTGCGATTACTTTTATTTTGAAGTTCAATCGAAAGATTTTTTAAGAAATAAGAATAATTCATAAATAAATTATTAAATATTTATTAAACACAACAAAACAGTGGCGGCTCGTCAGGGGAGGCAGGGGAGGCTGAGCCTCCCTTTAAAAGAAGCAGCATATCTTCCAATCTCCCAAATTAATATTTTTTACTTGTAGAAATTTCTTTAATTGTCTTTCAAAATATCAAGCCTCCTCTGCAGACAATATCACGAGCCGCCACTGCAACAAAATAATAACTCATAACAAATAATACGTCAAAACCATATTCTAAAAATATTAGATATTGCTGGTACCCGAATCGTCGCTATCATAATTTTAGAACTCTTCGAAATTTTCTGCTTCTTCTTCGTCGAGGGTGGCGGGTATTGTATTGTCACAGCCTGCCTTGCATTTGCAAACAATTGTGCATTTAAAGTGATTATTTAAACAAGAGCAGGCTGGAAGTTGACGTTTTTTATTGCACTTGCAACAAAGTTCTGACAAAACTGATTCTGGAGCCGGTGATCCAAGCATCCACTGAATGGAAAGTTCATTTTTACTGTCAAGCTTCCATCCAAACTTCTGTGTTTGTGGAAGGGCGGAGAGAATTTCTTTTTTTATAATGATTGCAGCACAGTCTACGTTCTCTTGTGGTTTTGCATTTTCTTCATACTTTTCAGCTTATTCTGTATTTTTATGTAGTCAGTTGCCAATTCTTCAAAAGTATAACTATCTGGAGCTAAACTCTATTATCAACAGTAATACATCATAACAAGGAAGACAATTTATTATTTAACTGGTAACGAACATTTTTTTTGTTGATTCTCTTATTTCACATGCCCCATTTAATTTCATGAAATCTTCCAGTTTATGAAACAATTTCGTCTTTTCCAAAAACTGGTGAGAAGACAATAAATCACTTCGGATAAATTGATAAAGAAGTTCATAAGCGATTTTTTTCTATTGTTTTATAAGTGTCATCAACACAGGTTTTCTCCGGTCTTTTTCTTGTATAACTTCTATAACAGGATCTGCGATAATGAACTTCCGCTGCTACAATATCTCTAGAGGTTATAGCCAAAATTTTTGTATCCATTTTCTCAGTAGCAATAGACCTCAGTTTGATCTGCTCTAAGGTCCACAGCTTTAGTTAGTGCTTCCTTACTTCGTGAACCGCTAAGAGTTATATTTTTGGATATTTTATTGCAAAAAATGCATATGGGGTTATATAATGTTGGGTTGGTATTTATATTCCGAAAGCTTCTTGTTCCAACTTCATCAATACTTGTTTCTGCTTCAGACGTTGATGGAAAATTTTCTAAATTTTTCTCAATTTTTTCCAGATTTTTCTTGAGTGTAAAGACCGATCTACATTTATGATGGTATGACAATTTGGGGATTTCGTTTTCAACCTATCTTTCGGATATTTTAAGTAATGGTACAAACTGACGAATTTTCGCGGCATTCCGTAAAACTTTCCATGAGCTGACATCTTTAGGATGATGCAAATCCTGTATCAAAGATTTACTTCCACAAATTATACACTGTTCCATCATTATAGTTTATAGCACTTTCACTTTCTGTTTATTCTTTTTCTAATTTTGACATATAAAGTGACACTTTTCAAAACTGACTAAGTATCAAAACGTCTTACTTTATGCACAGAAGACAGGAACTATAGTTCCTCTCTTCTGTGCTTTATGTAACCAGTTATGAAAAGTAAAATTTTAAGTAACTGGTGAGGAAGAGTTCGTTATGTCATCAATTAGGAAAGACAACTCCCAAAAAGAAAAAGAAACAATGTTTATTCAACACAAAATGGAATACTAAGTCCATAAAGTGGAGTTTCTAAATTCTTCTTTCCTTCAAAATACGCTAACAAAACTTTTTACCTTATGTTATCAAATTAGGATTACAAATAATATACTAATTTGGCTAAATAACGTCTGTCAATTTTAACATTAAAATTATAATGTGTGAGAGCAGCAAAGATAACCATGAAATAGATTACTTAATTTTTAAGATATTTAAATACAACTATTTCATTTGTTTAAATTGTTTTAAGACTTTTAAAATTAAAAAAAAAATCATGTATATAACACGTTTCGAAAGACGTCTTGTATAATTCATGTTATTTTGCGGGATCTCGCTTCGCTCGTCCCGCAAATTCCACTCGTTACACAAAATAACGTCTTTCGTAACTGGTTACATAAATAGCTATTATTAGTACTTTCATAACTGTTTATTTCTTATTTCAAAAATTATGAATCTAATTTATTTAAATACTGAATTGTGTCCAAAACCTGAAAAAAAATTTTTGTTGAAGATTATTTTATTTTGGGAGGTCAAAATACATAAATCTTTATCTATTGATATTCTTGTTTTACTATTAAAGACTTTGTATTTTGTATAAAACCTGAAATTAAAATGTACGGGAACCCAATATAGTGTTAGGATGTCTTCAATTAAAAATATCTCACTTATAAAAAGAAATTTTTGATTTATTGAAAAAACTTTTTGTAGACATATTCTATTCAAAAACTTTTTTTCAAAATTTAAAAACCAAAAAGATACAGACCACTTTATCGAAAAAAAATAAGCTGTTCTTTACATTTTAATTTCTATCTCCTTTAATTTCAATGTTTCGGAATAATATTAGGACATATCTTTAATCTAGTGGAAAGTTGTGATTTTAACTAAAAAAAAATATTCAAATCGGATAATTGGTTTGGAAGATATAGTGAATTTAACAATTTGTCAATCCGCCATTTTGAATTAGCCGCCATATTGAAACTCTCAACTTTAGAAGCAGATACGTAGGA
Source organism: Rutpela maculata (assembly GCA_936432065.2). Lineage (NCBI taxonomy): Eukaryota > Metazoa > Arthropoda > Insecta > Coleoptera > Cerambycidae > Rutpela > Rutpela maculata. Next base: position 120,920,020 of record OW386293.2, on the reverse strand, counting down.
TTTTAGTGATTACAAAGACATAGTTAATAATCCCTCTAAATAGAATTTTGCCCCCCCAAATTATACCGACATATTGACTGGCACACGGACTATAGTACATCCTGTATACAGCGTTCTCTATCGTAGTCCTATATCATGATTAATCTAATTTTTCCATATTAAATTGACAAGAATATCTCTAAAATCATCCCCTTTCCCTTTGAAGACATTCCACTTCAAAATTTCCTCAGCTTCACAACTAATTTCTAGCGTCCAACACTTTATAAATTTTTTAACGATTTTATTTTAAATTCACTCAAATTAACCCTTAGATATAATTAGTCAGCCTGTGCATGTATCATTAACGTCAACTCGGCTCTACCAAACCGGATCTAATCCTGAACACCTCAGTAATTCCTCCTCCGTGTAAAACAAAAATAGACGGGCAGATATTGAGATTTCGGCGGAGTAACGTTCCTATTCTACCTCGCCGGCGACAATCCCGGGGATCCTAGGTTTGTAAGCACGTGTCGCAGATGACGCAGAGCGCTGCAAAGTGACGTAGGGGGCCGCCATGTTGACGTGTGACGTTGCTCGATCGATAACCAACTGCAGTGCTGCTGCTCGCTATGTGGGATCATAGATTGCCGGAGTGTTGTATAAATGCCGTGATGAGGGCTAATTGGCTCGAAATCAGTTTGTTTTCATTAGTTTACGCAGTCCTGGGAAATTAGATTTCGAAGAAATTAGCGGATTTGGGCAGGGTTTTTGTTAATTTGTCCACCTACGGGGCATTGTGACCGGTGAAATCGGGGCTAATGCAGAAGTTGTCGCTCAGTAAATACCTGATTAAATTTATTATTGCTCGTGGATCTTCCGTGTTTAACTTTATTTAGGCCCGAAAGTTTGATACTAATTAAATAATGTATTCTTATCGAATTTTTCTTTCATGTTTTGCACAGGGGAGGCAGTTATACCTTTGAAACAGGTTTTTTAACATAAATATCAATTTCTTAGATGAAATCTCAAACAGCACACTGAGACAAAATTTCTAAAAGGCCACTTGAGAAAATGTTCTTAATTTTGCAAAATTTTGGGATATTGAAAATAATTCTGTTTGTTACATGAGTAAACCAACCAAGAAATTTAGCCTTTTTTGGGAAAGGACATTGAAATATGCGGCAAAGAAAATGTGAAAGTTGCCAAATGGAGAGTTGTAATGTTGTATATAGCAGCGGTAGTTTTGCAGTCCTCAAAACAATCTGCTATGGTCTGGCCCCTCCAGGCGCCACGATCCGACTACATTTTTCCATCATTTATTGTCTCCACCTTGTGACAATTGGTTCCTTAAGGATGATTTTCAGATGCTTGTGGTACTTCGCTGACTAGCTGGTTTGCCTGGTGACATAGAGTTTTTCGAACTACATCCTCCTTTAAGAGATACCCTTATCACCACTGTTGGACGTCGATAGATGGATCCTGGTCCGTGGGATGCAGCATATTGCAGGGACTTCTGTATGTCCTTCGGTGTGTGGACTCTCATTTGTGGGGCGTGAAAAAGAAAATCAAACAGTTAACTACAATTTTGACATAAAAAACAATTTATCCTAGTTAAAATCTAACATAAAACAAAATAATCCCTAGTACTACACAAACTTAAAAATACTAAGCATGCAGGTAGGAGCTCCTATTAAAATTTAATATCAATTTGACATATATCTTGTAATGAACGAATGCAACTTTGGATTATATTAATTCGAACGATTTCCCATTTTCCTCGATGCATGCATTCGGGTATATTTTTTAGCTTGACCACGTTTTAGGCATGGCACAATGATCAATCAGATCATGAGAAGAATATGCGATCTTATCCTTATAACTATGAAAATATCTTTGATTGTTTTGAATTTAAATTTTGGAACTTTTCCAATACATTAACGAATGTATAAGGAATCCATTGGATATAGCTGAAATGTGTTGTAAATACAATACAGTAAAGTCACGTAAAAATTCATGCGAGCGATTCAGTGGCTATGTGTGGTGTCTGTTTATGCGTTCATAATTACATATTTTCCCACCATACTCACTATTTATCCTCCTATTCGCCAAGAAAAATGTTAAAAATGTGTAATTAGAAAGAGAAAGAAAGCTTTATTTTACTCGTTAGAACTGCTAAGAATTTTTAGAGGTTCCATAGTATGCATTTAACAGCGCAGAGAGACAAAGTTACTTCACTATTTTTTTTCAGAAACACGTGTCTATCCACTTGTATTTTTTATTTTTTCCTACCCTGACTTGATTTCAAAATTTTGGAAAAATGGATGAAAACAATTTTTTTTTTCACTTTTTTTTTATGTTCTGGATCCGAGCGGAATGTAAACTTTTCAGGATATTATTCCATACACTTTCACAAACTCATTAAAAAAAATACATTTTGCAAGTTTTTGTAGGATTCACTATAAAATGTTCTCTGTCGTCTGGGCTAAATAACATGTTCGCTGACTGGAAAAGTACCAAAAAAATTCACTGGCTCTTAGACTATAATGATGTGAAATGTTTTCTTTACGAGCTATATTTACGATTTTAGAAATGTACCGGCCAAATGCAATATACTCTTCATTTTTGTATTTGCAAAGAATATAATAAATATTTATCTAAAATAAAATACAAAACCATACAGGCATTTTGTAGATTTATATAATTTTTGCACAACTTTTTCCATTAAACGAATTTGTATGTTTCATTGTCTCCAGATTATAAATCTGTACAGTTTTTTACGAAGTTAAACAGCTTTATATCAGAAAACCACAATATAACATCCGCCGATTGATTTAATACTACAAAAAGTTTAACTTTAACCGTATTAAACTATATCGAGCGTGTTTATGCCATGAAAACATACGAAGATGTGAACTATACAGCCCACAGCAACTCATACTCTATTCCATTTATCTATTACAACAATTTAAATTGAAAATTTGTTGAGTATTATTTGCTAGTGTCCTTTGTATAGTACATTTTGTACCCAAGCTGTAAACAGTGATATTTTTAAAAACTGAAATTTGAATGCTACATTATTAAATTTCAAGAAATTAGCAGAGTTCTTGATAATTGCTTTTGAAAACCAGTTGTTGAGCTAACATTGTTCTCGACAAACAAAAACTAATGATTTCAGTACAGACAGTACCACAGAGCTCGATACAGAATTAAATTATAATATTAATAGAACTTGGAATTTAGTTAATTCAGAACTTCATTAACGAAAATAATAATAACTAGTTCAACTTGTTGGAACAGCTGTACGTGGCTGCCATAACCTATTTGGTTTTAAGCTAATTTAGTGAGATACATAATGTGACCGGTATTGTTAACTGAAAATTAATTTATTTATACTACTTTGGCCTTGAGGCGCAGGTTGACTATTATTGCAATTATGTTTTCTATAGAAATTTAACACATAATAAAATGCTTAAAAAGCAAATTAGTCAGCTAGAGTGTCTCAAGGTTCCCTACTAGGACTTTTTCCCTTTTTTATAGTTATCCACGATCTGTGTCAAATTTTGATGTAAATATCTTATCACTATATTGATGGTGAAAAGTTATCTTGTGAAATATCGTGTAGAGGCTGGTTTTTAATACTTTTAGTACAACATGTCTCGCACCTAAAAATGTAGGCGCGAGCCGCCATCTCGATTGAAAGGTGCAAAACATTTTTCCAAATAATTCGGCAACGCTCGATCCTATGACGACAAAGTCGAAGGGGACAAAATTTACTCTTTTACTGTAAGTCTAATATGTAATGTTTCACTCACCCTTAGTTTAACGAAAATTATTAATATTTATATCTTAGCTTGATATAAATAAAATTCACGCCAAAGTAAGTGCGGCGGCTCGCGGCTAGCCGATCTGGTGCGGGGCGGGGAACCGTGGGTCCTATTTTAGCTGAACCAGAGGAAGACTAAACAATTTCGCAGAACTTGACCAAAACAGATTATCTCACCATATAAAGAAAGTTAATAAAAAAAATATGTTAATTGTGGCGCCATCCACAGCGTAAGTGATATTACCTAACATTCTCTATTATAGTGAAACCAGCTGCTGTGGAACAGCCTGGAATATAATCGGACAGCACAAACAAATATAATACAAAAATTGAAGTTGAGATAAAAATCTACTTTTTATTAAATCTTTTGAGTGATGAAAATTTAACATAAAAGTTCAATGCAATTATCAATAAATAACATGAAAGTATGACGAAATTATCTTAATGATACTGCACAAAAGTTTATAACCATGCTATGGTCAAATATTCGGGGCACTATAAAAATTACTAGAAAAATATACACTTCCTCACCACCTGATGATGGGTGTTGTAGAGATGAACCCTAGGTGAGGTCTCGTAGTCTCTGCTAGGATACCACGCTCCGCACTCTTTGCTACGACCCGATGGTAAGATGTTCCGGTACTGCTACGCCTAAATATTTGCCTGAAGTTCTATTATATTTTCCACGAAGGTAAGTTGAAATATGACAAGATTCTTCTATTATCAGCTACTGATATAATGTCGGTTGATTATGAGATGACCAGTCTCCACAGTTAAACTTGAGTAGTTATTACGTAATGACGTATTATAATGGTTGATTTAGAGATGACCAGTCTCCTACTGCTTGAGCAATAATTAATAGTTGTGGTTGATTACGAGATTACCAATCTCTTACTGTATGATACGTGATTGATCACAAACTTCAAGTAACTCTAAGTAACTTTATAGGAAACTTTAGTACTTTAAATAGGATACTTCTTAAGAATTCCTTTTTGAGAATACCTTTTTGCGTTTTTAGGAACTTATTGAGATACTTTTTGAGAATTTATGTAAGAATACTTCTTTTGGGAACGGTAGAACTTCTGGCAAAGTTACAAAGGGAGAAACAATTCGTTGGCACGTGGTAGTAAAAAATAAGGTTATGATTTAAAAAAAATTTAATAAATTCAACAAATTGAAAAATATATCTGAAGGCTGCAATATATTGTGAATTAAAATTATTTAAGAAAATAAATTACCTTTAAAATGTATGGATTACACTAGATGAATAATGATAATTTTAAAATTAACACTTGGCATCTGCCAATTTGATTATCAAACGAAGTTAACTGTTATTTACCGTTGCAGAACAATCAATGATTGATTAAGTGAATGGACTCTAAAATGAAAACTATTATCCCCTCTAAGAGATCTGCGTGGTAGTCGAAAAGTTTACAAATTGACATTGGCAACCTAACATTCTACAATGAGTATAATATGTTGGAAACCTTATTTATCACTACTTGAATTTATTGATTAATACAAATGCGTTTAGATATAATTAACGTCGAGAGTTTCGAGTGTGGTATGGTAGCAAGAGGCTATAACACAAAATAAATACATATTTAACAGATAAATATAATGACATAATTCTTAGAATTAACCTGAAATAAGGCATTAGATGAATACAATCATAGTCCGGGTGATTAATCTATAAAGATGGTAAAATATTGTACAGTAAGCTTAAGAAATTGAAAGGATTTAGTGTGTTTTAATTAAAAGTGCATATTATCTCAAATGGTATGCTACAGTAACTATATACAGCGGTGGGAAAATAAAGTTTAACGATTTTTTTTTAAAATTTTTACCATTGAAGAATATTGTAACGTTCACCTAGTAGACTGGCGGTACATGACCAGTCAGGTGCAACGTTTTTAAAATGCATGCCAATCATATATATGAATGAAATTACCATGAATGTGCCAGAAACGCAAATTTTAGGTAGTCGTCGCGTGCAGAAGGCTGTGCAAATCGATTTTTTTTGTTTATTTTTTTTGCGTTTTTTTTTTCTTACTTTAAAATGGATATATAGATACATTCGAGCAACATGTCGATATGAGGACTTCACGCGTCACTGGAGACAATGAAGACTTGAAAAAACTGTAGTATTGCATCGTCCTTTTCTCGAAATTGATTCACTTTTTTCCATACGCACTGGACTTGTTACAGATGAACAGATAAACTGTCATCTGTTTAGAGAAAAAGGTCTCGAGATGATGTCGAACATGGTCACTACGTACGATGATTTCAAGTCCATTAAATTTAAACGTAGACAGAGTCATACTATTGCCAGCAATCGATAGCAGCAAAAAAGCAGGCGAAGAAAAAATCATCAACCCACTAATGAGAATGTGCATTGTGAAGGAATCCGATGAAGGATTACCTTAAGTTCGAGCTTGCCCCATTTCCTTTGTTTCTTTTCACAGAAGAAGGAATGCGCAAAGACACGAAATCATCGTTGTATACTGTTTTAGAACAACTTCTAGAAGGCATGTAACTCGAGATGACCAAATCAATGTTGTAGTTGGAGGATATCTTTTACACAAAGTTGATATGATTTTTTTAGGTCCACTACGGTTCACATGAAATCATTGTTTTTGGCGGATATCCGTTAGATGCAAAAAATAAAAAGGCCGCAGAAAGACTTCGTCGATCGATGAAGACAACCGCGGATGTTATTTTTGATGAAACAGTGCCGATTTAAAGTTTCAACGTAAGATTTTTAGCCAATGAAAACAATAAAGTCCATCTTATTTCGGTGCTAAAAACTAAATTCGAACACGTTGCTTTTACGGTTAAGCAGGCTGAAGAGGATGCTGATGTGTTGATTGTCAATACAACGATTTTCTTGTGCTCAACATTTGATGCTGTTTTCATCATTGGCGAAGACGTCGACTTCCTTGTTCTGCTAACAGCCTTAGCACCATCGTAAAGTAATATTTATCTTCGTTTTTAAATGTTCATTTAATTTAATTTCAATATATTCTACTTTACCTTTCACATAACATTGTATCATCCGCAAACAATTTGAAGTTACATTTCTTATAATAATCACAAATATCGTTAATGTATAATAAAAAGAGTATAGGAGCAAGTACGACCCTTGAGGTATTCCATGTGTTATAGCCAATTCTTCTAAAAAATTTTAATTTTTAATCTTTTGTTTCCTATTTTCGAGGTGTGATGTAAACCACTGTAATACTATCCAGTCAATTTCATATATTTTTAGTTTCAATATAAGCAGATTTTCATTATGATAATATAAATAATATAAAATATGTTATGTTGTAAACACACATTTCATAATAATTTTTTTTCTTAAATCCAACTTTCTGACGCTTTTTTTAAACTTTCTTTAAACATTAGACTCTCCAACTTTGTCTCGTAGGATCGAGCGTTGCCGAATTATTTTGAAAAAACAATTTGTTTGCACCTTTGATTCAAGATACCGGCTCGCGCCTCTCACCCCCCCCCCAGGTCGAAAACTTGTATTTTTCATCAGGGTCTCGATTTAAATAACATGTATCAAAATCATTACTGCTCCACCTTTTCCAGGGCAATATGGTTGGCATATATGGTTGAGATATGTAGATTATATTTTTGCGATTTGGCCTTATAGCAAAGATAGCAAAGAACATTTGAGTAATTTTTTAAATCAGATTAACAAAAGAGAACCTTCTATTAATTTTACAATAGAAGTAGAGAATAATAATGAATTACCTTTCTTAGAAGTTTTAATTAAAACATTTATCGAAACAAACACATACATGTTTGAATTTCAATTCATATCAATATATTAGCGTTAAGAAAGGTGTTGTAAAATGATGATAAGGAGTAAAGTGATTTCTTCAAATAATGAAATTTTAAATAACGAGAAACAATTTATAAAAGTTCTAGTTCTAGTTCTGTTCTAGTGAATAAATCAATACCTACCACGAAAGTTTTGTTAATAGCCAGCTGACAAACATTGAAAGTAGAGTACATTTTCAGCCAGTATTTAGATCTTCAGCAGTAATTCTATATACAGGGTGAATTAGTTTCATGTCATTGTTGCAAAGGTTTCTTTCATCAAAATGTTTAAATATTTTTACAGAAAGTGGTGAAACACCCAACAAACAGAAAGAGATCATGAACTCATTCCTTCCTCAACTCTTGCAGCTGCTTCATTAACTCTTCTGATGAGGTGATCGTGGTCAGTTATTTCAACATTATAAAGAAGCTCTTTTATTCATCTCCAGGCGTGAAAATCGAGAGGTGTCAAGTCTGGAATCTTCGCTGGGCACAATATCTAAAAACGCCGATATCTCAAAATCTGCGATACTCAGTAAATGGTATATACGGTCATATAGGTCCTAAATGACCTCCACAATAACCCATTTGAAACTTTTATCGATATAGCAAATGACCTTGTATACAGCGTGCGCCATTTAAAACTCCCCAGGCTTGTAACTTTCTTATTTTTTTAAGCGACGACCATGTTGGGCACATCAAATTGTAGATACTTTTAAGGCATTTAAACATGTGTACAGAGTGATTAATTTCCTTGAATATTTTTTTACCTCTTCCTGTACATGAACTGGCGTTAATGGTTTCTTATAAAGGTTTTAATTAGCTTCAATTTATTTTATTACGTCTTATTCGCAATTCTTTTTGGTTTTAGAGAAAGAAATTAAAAACACTCTTTTCGGTTCCAAAATAATTTTTTTTAAATAATTTTTAAATAATTTTTAAAAGAATGTAAATAATAATTTTATGCTTTATTTGTAAAAGACATATCACAAAGAATATTCAATGTAACAAAAAAGCAACAAGAAAGAAAAGAAATAAATATTTTTAAAAACAAATCTATATTAAAATAATGTACTAAACATCAAATTGCAAAATTTCTGTTTTTTATTTTTTTTATTTTAATAACAAATTGAAGCTAATTAAAACCTGTATAAGAAAACATTAACACAGTTCATGTACAGAGTGAGATAAAAAAATATTCAAAGAAATTAAGTTTCCTTTCTTAACAATTTTTTCAAAAAATTGTTTTAAAAATCACTGTATGCATGTTTGGAGGCTTTAAAAATGTCTACAATTTGATGTGCACAACATGGTCATCGCATCAAAAGTAAAAAAGTTACAAATCTGGGGATTCTTAAGTGTATACCAAATCCCTTGCTCTTAAAAATTTTTTAATTAATTTTTAAGTTGAAATATAAATTTATATCGTGGATTAACTTTTTTCCTGAGAAAAAAATCCCATCTCTTCTGTGTTTCAATATTTTTCCTAAACTGAAAAAAATGTATAAACAGTAGCGTGGAAAAGCCGTGTTAATGGCGTAATTTGTCTAGCCCTTAAATATCACTATCGATCAATTTAGTGTGAGTAAATAATAAACTGTAGGTATTTACAACGTTCTATGATTAATTAATGGGCGATAATGAAGATAAATTGTCGAAGGTTTGATAAAAACCTTTAGCATGGCTAATCGCAGACCCAAAAAACACACCGAGGCAACTGAGGTGCGATATAAATTGGATTTTAAAATTTTATGAGCTACGTACAAATGTAGAAGTTCAAAATTTATAGTTGGAATAGAATAGTGTACAGGATGTTATAGCTCTAATTTAAATTTACAGCTTTTGTAACTTATTTACTGATTTCACCGTTGGGGAATGGTTTAATTTGATTCTATTCGTTGTAATCCTGGCAGCTTCACCTGTATTAGTTTTACCTGCTTTCCAATTTCCCTTATTACAATTTAGCAAATAGTTCAGGGTTCAAACTTTACACAGCTAATGAATTCCCTGAATTCCACAGATTTTCCATGACAATAAAAATGTTTTGTCAAAGACATAATAATAATAATTACACACACTCGCAAAAAAAAAAAAGGTTTGAACTACCCAACAGACTAGTACACTTATATGTATTTTGGGACGCTGAAACCGAATCCGAAGTCAGAATTGACCCACCACGTCAGGATTTTGACATAACCTCAAAAAAATAGGTAAAAACCAGTCAAAACTGAAGTTAAAAATAAATTAAAAGCATAAACGAGCTAACCACTTTACTTGTATGTACTTTGACGCGCTGATACCGAGGTCAGCATTGACTCATCTCGTTAGAATTTGTACATAACCTCAAAAAATCTTTATAAATTGCGTACCGTTATTTTCGAATGTCCTGTGCAATGGCATTTTTTTTCCGTTCTTTGTATTTTCTGATATCGACGCTCCATCTCGCGAATATATTGGTGAAGTCATTCCCCTTGCTCTTCACTATAATCTCCTAGATTTTCTGGAAAAGTAATTATATGGGAGTGCAAGAAATGCAATTTTAGGTTCATTAGGCAACCCAGGTTCTCTAAATTTTTAATAGCTAGGGAGTTGGTGGTAATACGGGTATATGATTTCATTGTAACTAACAATAATATGGACTGAAGGTGTTAATATAACAGATCGATTAGAGCAGCTACCGAGCTTATAGTAGAGTAGATATAGGTTTTTGGGTGGAACTAATTCCCACAAAGACAGGGTTTGAATTTTTTAGTTCGTTGTTGGTATCTTTTTGACATACTATAAGTTTAGAAAAATATGAGTGTGCAAAATACGTTTTTTGCCGCCATCTTGAAAAAATTTTAAAAAACATAAAAAATCGTGCGTGGTATCAATTTACAGAAAAAACTAATTACGCCATTCGAAAGTACAGGAAATTTCACATCAAAAATGTATATGAAGTTGTTTTGTACGATCAAAAATGTAGGCTCCAGATTTTTTTGTTTAACGCACGAAAATGGAACGCGCGCCTCGGGTGCGCTAAACTAAATTTGTTGTAATTTTTGAAATAATTAATGAAATTGGCCTCACAGAAGAAAGAAAAAACATGTAGTTATTGGATTAATATATTTTCAAATATAAAAATGAATATATGTAGGAATAGTACATATATGAAGTCGGAACATAAAGAGATTTGCGATGAAATCGGTAAAAGCTCTACCATTTCTAAAATTTTTAAGATAAAAACCCCTTATACATTACTCTTGAAGTAATGTATGTATGAAGTATTCTTTCTAATAATGAAAACAAACAGTGCTTTATAGCCATGCTTGGGAAACACTTGGAAGCGAATGGCCACACTGTGATTCATGCTACAGATGATGCTGACACTGTTATTGTAAAAACAGCCCTGACCTTGGCAGAAGAAAAGCATGTAACAGTTGTTGCTGACGACACAGATATTCTAGTACTTTTGATTTACTATAATACACGAAATATTTGTTTGCAGTCATCTACATTCAATGATAAAAAACGTGATATTAAATCGATGCAACATGTGCTTGGCGAAAAGGGATGCAAAATATTCTTTTTCACATGCTTTAACTGGATGCGATACCACAAGCTCCTTATTTGCTAAAAGTAAATCGGCAGCATATCGACATTTTTGGAAATGTGACGAATTTAGCATTTGCGCTACTTTGGATCAGAAAACGCAAACAGAAAGGAACTCACAGATATTGGGACCAAAGCATTGGTATCATTGTACGGTGGAAATCCAGAGACTCTGAACCTACTACGGTATAATCTCTACTTGAAAAAAATCACAACTGCCAAAAGTTAATTTAATATTGCAAGATTGCCACCTACAGAAGATGCTGCTGTTCATCATCTTCTCCGCGTACATTTACAATCTCTTTGCTGGAAAACTATGAACACCAATATTGCCAATCCAGAAGAGTGGGGTTGGAAAAAAGTAGGAGTCCAACTACAGCCCATAACATGTGAAATAAGCCCTGTGCACCAGAGTTATTACTAAACATGATCCGCTGCACTTGCAAAACGGATACATATGAGTCGTGTGGTAGTGGTAGATGTACGGTAGATGTACGTACGTTATGGTGTGGAATGTACTGTAATATGTTGTAACTGTTCTGGTAGAGATTGCACAAATAGTGCACTGAAAGAACGTGATTTAGACTGTTAGATTTAGCTTTTCTCTTATGTAACATGTAAGATTGATGAAATATAAATGCTATTGTATTATAAAACTCATTTTGATAAACAAAAATATGATTTGCAACACTGCATAGGCTTTCAGTTTTTCGGCCACCATTTTATTATTTATTTTTATTTTTTTAAACCAATATCATAATCTTTTTCAGCATGAAATGTTCTGTAATTTGATACAACACACGATTTTTTATGATTTTCTTAAATTTTTTCAAGATGGCGGCAAAAAACGCATTTTGCACGCTCAGATTTTTCTAGACTTTTATTATTATTATTAGAAAACGCGAGCAGATCCGAAGATCCGCAGTACTCAGGCCTATCGGCCCATTGTACATTCGCGACATTTAGGATCCCCTAGAAAAGACCAGTGCTCTCCACGAAGGAGAGCAGCCCTTTCCAGGGTAGGTCCCGTAGTTCATCCGGCTGTAGAAACTGCCTTCCGAAATACCTGTACCTTGACACTCCTATTGGTGCACAATGGCACAGGATATGAGTGATAGTTTCATCCTCCTCTCCACACATCCTACAAATAGGATCATCTTTCAACTGCATTGTATGCAGGTGCTTGTTCAGAGGACAGTGTCCTGTTATCAGGTCTACCATCCGTCTCAATCCTTCTCTATCGAGCCCAATTAGCCACTCTACGGTGGAGTCAGTCGAGGGCCCCTTTATATGGAGCCTCGACTGCCTCATTCCGGGGGCCTGAGTCCAATAGTCGTTAAACTGTGCCGTAGCCCAGTCTTGCAGCTCTGATTGTATCAGACTTCTTGGCAGACCGAAGGCTGGCTCGGGGCCAGGGAAAGGAGTTTTTGCTCCTTCGCCCGCCAAACGATCTGCTTCTTCGTTGCCCTCGACTCCGCTGTGTCCGGGCACCCATATAAGTTTAAATGAGTTGCGTTCACACAGCTCAGTCAGAATGTTTCGACAGTTCAGCACAAGCTTAGAGGTCACCTTGTTTGATGCAAGAGCCCTCAAGGCTGCCTGACTGTCGCTACATATATAAATATGCTTATTAACGAAACCTCTCTTGAGGTTTTCGCTTGCACACAGTAAAATGGCATATATCTCAGCCTGAAATACACTAGGATACTTGCCAAGTGGCGCCGATATACGAGCCCTTGGCTTGCATCCGTGTACACCAGCACCGGTTCCCTCCGATCCGTCTGTGTACCATTCCAGACCTCCGGGACTCAGAAGATTCATTTTATCGCGTTCCCAGTCGTTTCGACTAGGGAACACGACTGTATATGGAATAATGAACTCAAAGACGGGGAGACACCGGTCGTCCTCTGACTGAGCAACGACCTGGTCCCTTATAGGCAGAGCTAGAGCCTTTGTGTGCCCCAGCCCTTGTCCCGTCGCGTTCCACATTCCACCTTTAAACAGTCTATTTGCTGCTTTCCTAGCTTCCAATTCCACTTCGACATGCAAGGGAGTTAGTCCAAGAATGGTCTCCATTGCAGCCGTTGGAGTGGTCCTGATTGCTCCTGTTATTCCTAGGCAAGCTAGCCTTTGAACTTGACACAGGCGAGCCCTAATTGTGGAGCGCTCCTGGGAGCGCCACCACACAAGAGCCGCATATGTTATGAGGGGTTTCACCATAACAGTGTACATCCAGAGGGTGGTCCTTGGATTTATTCCCCACTTAAGACCGAAGATACGCTTGCACATCCATAGGGATGCGCAGGCTTTCCTCGCTTGAGTTTTCACGTGGTCCTTCCATGACAGTTTGGAATCTAGGGTTACTCCCAGGTACCTCACTGTACGGGAAAGACACAAACGTGTGCCCATGAGAGAAGGAAGCTGAAAATTGCTTGTCTTTCTCCTTTTAGTGAACAGCATTAGCTCTGTTTTGCCAGGGTTGACCGAGAGCCCGTGTCTGTTACACCATAACTGAACTATGTTAAGAGCCCTTTGCATGAGCCCTGCGATAGTCACTTCAAATCGGCCTCTTATCATGATAGCCAGATCGTCTGCATATGCTTGCGCATAGTAACCTGCTTCGTTCAATTCGACCAGTAGCCCGTCGAGCATGAGGTTCCACAATAACGGGGACAGTACCCCACCCTGAGGACAACCTCGGCCCGCCTTAGCCGTAACCGAATCATTGCGAAGCGTGATTTCAATGTTGCGGGTACTCAGCATGGACGATATCCACTTAATTATGGTGCCGTCCACGCCGCGGTCCGCAACTGCTTGACAGAGAGAATCAAAGGTTGGGTTGTTGAATGCTCCTTCGATATCCAAGAATGCTACCAATGCCAGTTCTTTCTGCTCTAGCGCCTTCTCAGCTCTAACAACGATCTGATGAAGGGCCGTCTCTGCAGATTTACCGGCTTGGTATGCATGTTGATTGGGATGAATTGGTGATGACACCAGTACCCCATCCTTTATATACCTTTCTATTAACCTTTCCAATATCTTTAAAAGAAAGGAAGTCAGGCTTATCGGTCTAAATGCCTTAGTCTGGTCATATATGATACGACCTGTCTTTGGTTAGAGAATATTATTTAGGTATTATGCAAATCAAGTTGTGATTTGCATAATACCTAAATAATATTCTCTAAACATGATAAAGGCAAATAAATAAAAAATAATTAACTGTCTTTGGTATAAAGACCACTTTTACTTCTCTCCAGGACACTGGTATGTATCCCAGAGCTAAGCAGGATCTAAGTAGATGATACAGGTGTCCCAATAGTACCTCCGCGCCCTTTTGTATAAGAGCCGGATATATACCATCAGGTCCCGGCGATTTAAATGGGTCAAATGTCGATATGGCCCATCTCAATTTCTCGTGTGTTATCACCTCCGACGCCTTCTTCCAGTCCGCGGCAGTTGCCTCCGATCTGAATTCCGTCGCCGGAGGCTTTGTTTCACAAATCTCTGACCCTGGGAAATGTGCGTCGAGAAGACACTCAATTGTCTCACGGTCATTATTTGTGTAGGACCCATCTGGGAGCCTGATATAGTCAAGCTGTGATGATGGGCTTCTTGAGAGCGTTTTATGTAGTCTAGCTGCTGCTGGTAGGTCTTCAATGGTTCCACAGAAGGCCCTCCAGCTCTCTCTCTTCTGCTTGTTTATCAAGCTTTTATACCTTCGTTGGGCAGATCTGTAGATCTCCCAATCAGTCGGTACTTTAGTGCGTGTTGCTCTGTTGAGCAGCTTACGCGTTTCTTTACGCAACCCACTTAGTTCTCTACTCCACCATGGGGCGCTATTTTCTCCTTTGCTTATTTGCAAGGGACAGTTATTTTCAAACGCGGAGTTGATGGCAGTCTGCAGCTTTAGAGCTGCCACTTCCACCTCTCGCGGGTTTCTTGGTCTACAGGATATGTCCTTCAGGTTCTCCTGTAGGTCCCTTGTATAAGAGATCCAGTCAGTAGACCTGGGATTCCTGTACGTGGCAGGTTCCGGTCGGTTCCCTTCCAGGACAAATCTTATATATCGATGGTCCGATAGAGAGGGTTCCGACAGAACCCTCCAGTCCTTAACTCTATTCTCCAGCGATGTGGACGCCAGGGTTAAGTCAATCACTTCTTGTCTTCCTTGGATTACAAACGTAGGGGCACTGCCTCTGTTTGCAATCTCCAGGTCAGAAGCGTATAGAAATTCAAGAAGTGCCGTGCCTCTCGGGTTGATGTCCGAACTGCCCCACACTGTGTGGTGGGCATTGGCATCACATCCGAGAACCAACGGCAACTGATTTTCCTTTGCAAATTGTATTAATTTCTTGAACTCCTCTGATGGAGGTGGGGTAGGTGAGTCATATGGTAGGTATGCCGAACAGACGATTAAGTCCTCCGACCTACCTTCCTTTATCAGACTCACTCTAACTGCAACCAGATCCCTAGAACAGAAATTTGGCATTAGACATGTATGAAAATTTTTACTTACGTACACGCAGGTTCTGGGTCTGTCTTCTGTAGTGCAATAAAAGACATTCCCAGTTCTTCGGTCCAGTCCCTTGATGAGTCCCTGGTGAGCCCATGGTTCCTGGATGAGGATGACATCCGTTTGCATCACAGACAGCTGACGACCAATTAGACTGGTTGCCGCCGCACTGCGATGCAGGTTGATCTGTAAGAAATGTAAGACTGAAGCAGGGAAATTGCCCCTTAAGGAGGAGCCCTTTCCCATTTTCAGCGATTGAGGGGGCCCCGTACGGAGCCTCCCGTGATTGGTGTTGCCTTGGTCCATATGTGTCCCACGGATAGGCGGGAAAAGAAGTTCGCCCCCACAGAGCCCGCTTGTGGGGGTAAGGCTACATACTGTGGGATTTCGCCCGGTTTCCCACAGGCATCGTTAAAGGTAACCATCTCCCTGGTACCATACAGCCCTCGGCACGATGGCTTACACCTTGGCTTGGGGAATGTTTATTGACCTTCCGGTCTAGATCCGCCGCCTTTTGTTAAAGCAGTGCCACCTCGTGCAGGTTGTGATTCATCATCACGTGCGGACGATCTTGAGCGGTGAGAGGCTAGGGGCAAATCCACGTAACACAGCCCGCACCCAGCATGCACTTGCACATACTAAGCACAAGCATTTTGCACCCAATATGCACACGCACACGCCCTGCGCAGACCGCACCACGTGGAAAGCGCTAAAACGCATCAACCGTTCCTGGCGTGTTCCGACCCACCCCGGTGATCTCAATTAAGAGGCCGAGTGAGACATCACTTGCCTTGGCACCAATTTCTAGACTTTTAGTATGTCAAAAGATACCAATAATGAACTAAAAAATTCAAACCCCGTCTTTGTGGGAATTAGTTCCACCAATCACATATGCTTTGCATATATCTACTATAATTATTAGTTGCTGCTGATTTTTTAAATAAATGAATTTCAAATTTGCAAAAAAAACGCTCCTATATTATTTTATTGTTTCAGCCATTACTATAAAATTGTTCATTTATCAAAAATATACATCAAAAAATGGTTGGCTGATTTTTTTTTAAACAAATTGTTAACTTGCAAAAAAGCGCTATTAAGTCTTTTCATTGTACTTCGCATTGATTATCATTTGTTAGTTTTTATATCCATAAATAGAGAAAAACATTGGCTGACGTGTATGTTGCTGATTTTCAGAAATATTCAAAATTTGCTCCTAAAAATGTCAAAGTAAGAAAAATTAATTATCGTATTGAAAGTCAAACAAGTTGTTATTTATTTTTTATTATTAAAAAAATATGTATTTTTGATTTTACAGTTCCTCGAATGTAAATTTCATTACTGATACAGCAGTGTTGGTGACTTTTTCAAATTTTTTTTTTTCCAAAAAACGTGTAAGGAAAAGAAGTGAGTTGATCTACTTCAATTTTAAATAAAAACAGCATTTTATTAGCAATATTTCGATAAAAAATATGTTCGTTTATATACAGGGTGTTTTAATAGTACATGCATATATTCAGATCTGTGAATACTCACATTTTTCTAATATACGCAAAAATGTTTGTTTATCAAAATGGACAAAAATTACCGAGAAAATAAATATTTAAAATTGCAAACAATTATCGTGTACGTCAATGAACCGTGCAATCATATGTTTTATGAGACCTTGTCCTTAAGCTTCGACGTTCGTCTCAGCTGTGCAACAGTTCATTCAAGCGAGGCGTCAAGCTAGGAGGGATAAGATAAGGTGGGGATAAGTTATATTTCTTTTGTTGAAATTTTTAAATTTAAAAAGTGGCATTGGTTTTCACTTTTTATAAGGACTCGCTGATTAAAATATATGCATGTATATTTAAAACACCCTGTATAGTTTCCAACATCACTTCCATTATCAAGACACTTAGGTCACTTTAATTAAAAAAATTCCAATGCAATCGAAAGCAATAATATAGAGTAAAAAAAAATAAGAAAAAAGAAATATAATGGAAATATAATAATATAATCATGATTTTCATTTTTGGCAAATAAATATGTGTCCCTTTTATCAGTGTAACCATATAACAAAACATTGTATATATGTTAAGTTACGACAAATAAATCTGGTAATGATCGGATATGATTTTTGAGCTTAGTGAATAGGTCTATTTTGTAGATACGATACATATTCGTTATGTATATTCACTAGTTTTGCTTTAGATACGACTTCTACATTTTGTACAGTGGTGAGGATCACTAATACGGTGCAAATGCAATTAAAATCTCAAAAATTAATTTTTTGCAGTTACGGCTTCTTGTCTTAGCAGGGCAGAGACACATAGACAAGAATATGATTTCAGCAGTATGGAGCCACTTCTCACACTGCTAGGAATTCTATGACAATTTTGCGAAGAATGTGTCCTGGTCATGTCATTTCGAAATATGGGGACATCAACTGGCCGGCACAGTCACCGGATCTCTCAGCTCGTGATTTCATTTTATGGGGGTACTTAAAGTCAAAAGTGTGTTCTAATCGACCGCAAACTTTGGAAAAACTAGAATATAATATTCGGACAGAGATTAACGCAATCCCAATTGAAATGTTGGAACTAGTGCGAATAACATTCGTGTTAGGCTTCAAGAGTGTCAGCAGCGAGGAGGAGGTCATTTGACTGATGTAATATCTAAAAAATAAAATTTCCGTGTTTCCTCAAGAATCGATCCCCTCATCATAGTTCAAGTGGCAGTCGACGAGTGCAGACCTCCAGTGTGCAGTTGAAGACAGTGCGAAGCGAACTAGTGAAGTGGCAGCCCCACAGAGAGTACAAGAGGAGAAATATCAGTCGTCTTTATTAAGACGCTGATATAAAAGATAAATAAAGTCCCCCGCCTGGGGACACTTGTATTTATACCTTTCCCGATTCCTTTCCTATTTTTCTTTTTTAGGTTAACAAGAGGACGACATGCCGAGGAAGAAAAACACGGACAGAAGCTTCGATATGGAGACGGACGACTCGTCCAGAGCGTCAACTCCAGCGAGGTCACAAACAGAGGAGAGAGATGTAATAAAAGCGAGGCTCGAGGAAGAAAACAGGATATTACGGGCCCAGATAGCGAATCTCCAGGCAGAGCTAGAACAGCTCACCATACAGATGCAAAATCAAACCAAGCAGGCGGAACTGCAGAGAGAAGAAGGCAACAAACAGCATGAAGAGCTAATGGCACTCCTCATAGCCTGCAACAACACCATGAGAGACGAAAGAAGCCCTGAAAAGGAAGAACGTCCCTGACAGTGACGATGAGGCACCCCCCACAATAAAAAAGACGCCAACCCCCAGCCACGACAAACCGTCCACCAGCCAGGTTGAGAGCACGGCGACCATGGACGAGGAGACCCCCGGATGCCCCCCGTTGTACTGAGGAAAAAGGAGACTTGGACCGAAGTCACAAACAAGCTACACCACGCCCGGATAGGCTTCAACAAAGCCAAAGTGGTGAGAGAGGGCATCTCCATTGAACCTGCGTCAAAAGAAGACCACGCCAGGATGACCACGCTGTTCGCCCAGGAACAACGGGAATTCCACACCTACGCCCTGCCCGAGGAGAGGATGCTGAGAGTAGTAATCCGGGGCATTCCCAGCGGCGTAGGCACAGACGAAGTCAAATTGGACCTGGAGAGACAGGGATTCACACCCATCTCTGTCCAAAGGATGACCTCCCGAAGGACTAGACAGGAAATCCCCCTGGTGCTAGTACTGGTTCCCCCGACGCAAGAGAGCATCCTGGCAGTCAACCGTTGCTGCTTCCTGGTAGTCAAAACTGAGAAACAACGGGCAAAACAGACCATCTCCCAGTGCCACCGGTGCCAAACATACGGCCATGCCCAAGGACGGTGCACGGCACAACCCAAATGTGTCAAGTGTGGAGAGACCCACCACACCAAGGACTGCCAGAAGCCCAAGGACACCCCCGCTAAGTGCGCAAACTGTCAGGGTGCGCACCCCGCAAGCTACCGAGGATGCCCCCGTTGCCCCAAAAGGCCAGCCAGCCACCAGACACCAGCCCCCCGGAAGCCACCCGCCCACAAGTCAGCAACCACCAGGACAACCCCCGGGCTAAGCTACGCCAGAGCAGCCCAGGGAGCAGCAGGGACACCTACCAACCCTGTCCTACCACAACAGGCCCCCCCAGAGGCTGGACAACTCGCTGCTGTACTGGCCCAGATGCAGCAGATGTGTACCATGATGGGGGCCCTGTTCGCAAACCTGCCCCACCTTACCCCCCAGTGACGCCACCTGGACCACCCCGTCGATGGAGAAGCCACCAGAAGAGACATGACGACACCCAACACCCTACCCACGACCCTGCGGGTACCGGACAACATACCGTCCAGTACCTGTAGTCCCCTTGGCTCCGGGCAGACCAAAAATGCTACCAATAGCATTTAGGTCTGCCCTTCCTCGAGCTACATAGCTCATCCTTACCCCACCGACGATCCGGATGACAGGATGTCATTTGACATCCTGTGTACCGGCAGTCTCTCCTGCCAAAACTTCCAACACACCCTACAGACAGATGACTACCCCCCGGGGGGAAACAAGCTGGCGAAGAAAAGAAAACGAAGACAGAAGAACGCCAGAAGAGGCCTTAGCCAGCAAGGTCCAACGAGCCAGGACCCAGGGAGGTGGGCCGAAATCGTCTGCACCGCTCACATTTGTGAGTGGGGCCGACGCAAAGTAAGTTCGCCCGCCCTGCACGAGGCCGGTCCCCGGTCTACAGCGATGTACTGGGGTAAAGGGCAATAGTCCTGCCTGGCCCCAGACATCCGAGACCGACATCTCTAGCTAAGAATATTGGCGCCTCAAGAATCTTATATTTAATTTTTTAATAAAAATTTGGCCGTTAGTAAAAACAACTCAACTTAAAATGGATACTTCATTCTGCCGGACCCGTTACTTATTCAAAACATCAAAATTGACGCCCTAATTTTTTTCTGTATATTTTTCACTAAAAATCTAACGGAACAAACGTCATAGTACGTATAACCTGTATATCCTGTATATTTTTCACTAAAAGTATATCCCAGTTCTTCGTTGGCAGTAGCGTTAATTGTCTACCGTATACTACTTTTATTATTCAAATAATTTTGTAGATATAGAGCCAACAGACAGACAAACACATACACAAACAGCAAACCGACAGTCAGACACACTGAATGATGGATTTAAAAGACCTCCACTTTCATAATCTACATTAATTGAAACACGAAAACCCAGAGAAATCTCGGAGGGTGATTTTTTTTCACAATTACAATACTTCCCTTTGATTAAGAGAGGGAAGTAAAAATGAACAAAAAAAACCTTCTGTTTCAAACACTTCTTCATTAAATACAAATTTGAAAGGATACATATATTATTTCATACAAATACGGGATCCTGCACATTGTATAACATTAACTGCCACTATTTTTTATACCACATTAGTGTTATATACCCGTTGGTTATTTTAAACACACAAATAAATAAAAATATTAGCTGTCCGTTAAAGTAGAGCTGCGGCATAATATTCCTATAAAGTCATCATGTTATGCAGCGTGTTAAAAATATATTGCAGCCTTCACTTCCATATGGAATAACATCGATTGAAACTCTGCATCTAAATATTTTAGTAGACCAGTTTAATTTCTTAAAAGATCTCCAATAGGGCATGATAATCATAATAACGTTATTATGAAATATATGTTGATATGCCAATACCACACTAGTCATGACATTCTAGACTACTACATTTTATCAATGGAAATGCATTTTTAACGGAACGTTCGATTTAAAAAAAAATATTTTTTTAAATCGAACCGCTTTCAAAAAATATCTCTAAAAAGTAAGAAATAAAATTTCGCTCAGTTTTACAAATACCTGTTTACCTTTAGTGGAAAGTACCTTGTTACCAAATATCAATTTGAACTAAAAATACATTTTGCACCGACTTCAAATTGATATTTGGTAAAAAGGTACAGTTCCTTGCTACTTTCCACTAATAGGCAGACAGGTATTTGTAAAGCTGAGTGAAATTTTACTTCTTACTTATTAGAGATATTTTTTGAAGGCGGTTCGATCCGTATAATAATATACTTTTTTCTTCAAACGTATTAAAATGTTTAAATTATGTCACCAAAAACAGAAGTAGAAGTAGGACATTGTTTTACTAGTAACAAAATGTTAGTACCGAACGCCACCGTAGTGGACATTGTTTTACTAGTAACATAACGTTAGTTCCGAAAGCGCCGCCGTAGTGGATATTGTTTAACTAGTAACATAATGTTAATACCGAGAGCCACCGGTGGCGCGCTATCCACTAGCCACTTGTCATATTGTGTCAACATGTAAGACTGTAGTTTGAATAGTTGTACATTTATGATAAATAAATGAATTTTTGCATTTTAATACGCTTGAAGAAAAAATAGTATATATTACACGGAGTAGAACGCCTTTTTTTGTGTTTCGCCCAGTTTGCGGCTTCGGTTTCGCCTCAGCCGCAAATCCTGGACTCAACACAAAAAAAGAGTGCGTTCTACTCCTAGTAATATAATATACTATTAGTCAACAGTACATAATATCAAATAGTCGTTTACTTTTCGGGTTCCGCCATTGTACCAGGTTTCACGTAAATCTACCAAAAAAATGCCGGCATTATCGCGTCTCAATTAAAAACCACCATGCACTGAAATCGTCATCATTAACAGCGTTGAAAACAACGACATGAGCGAGAGTATGCTCTATAATTTGTTTGTAAAAGCAAATTGTTCTACGGGCGCGTTTCTCAATAAAAGTCATTGTAGTCGTAGAAAACATTCTTCGGCTGATTCGCCTCCATACAAGGCTCTCTTTGTTGCGAAATGATATGTGACATGATATGAAGTTATAATAATGCCCTGTTGTTTGTGAAAAATTAGCATTATTCTAAATCGAGAACAAAGTTTTTAATTGATATTGTAGAAGAACTCACGTGCGTATAGGTGACGAGACACCAATTTATTTTTAGAAGGGCGCCAGCCGCGTTCTGCCCTGTTCTTCCACCCCCAAGCGGGTTCGGGGTAAGATATAATTCAATAGACAAATAATAGGTCAAGGCTGCACTACCTCAGATCATTAACAACGCTCTCTCAGGACGTAATTTAATTTATTCACTGACAATAAGGGGTTTTATGCCTAGGAAGTTTTGTAATTTTTGCATTAAAAAAATCCCTATTGAAGATTTATCTCCGACGGGATTGGAATTTGACGTAATTTTGGTCTGTTTATACAGTAATAATGGGTCTGACGTCTTTGGATTTTGCTATTTTTGATTTCTCTCTGACGGGATTAGAATTTGACGTGATTAGTATCTATTTACCTACTAATGATGGTCTCTACACTTAAAGATTTCTGAAGAAATCGCATAAAAAATCCCTATCGTGCTTCAGTAAGGTGACCAGAGCACTGAGTATCAAACTTAGGGAATCATGAGATTTCGATTAACTTAGTTGTTTAGGTCTTCCAAACGAAAACTCCAGGGATTAAGACTAGCAACAATACAATGCAATTAGTTCAAAGAATACCGTTTATTTAATAAGTATAAAATAATACAGTGATTTTCTGTAAAATGATATAATGTGAAAGAATCACGCCTCTCCAACTAAGGCAATTACTTTTTAACAATACAAATAATAGCGTACGCTAACAATCGATTTAGCAGAAAAGATTTATTTAACCTCCTCAAAATTTAATGCAAGCCTTTTAAAAAGAAATTAAAAATTTTGTATTTTTGGTAATTATGGCTGACTGAAAATAATACAAAAATATTTTACTTAAAATATTTTGGTTCTCTTATGAATAGCTTAAAGGTCATGATTATATCATTTACGGGATGGAGTTCGACTAATACATGAGTTTAATAACTTTTGGCCAGTCTTACGACGTACTTGTCCCCATGCAGGTTCAATATAGGAAAAATGACAGCGATCCGCCTCCGAACGACTTTTTTGCAAAATGGATTTTTGAGTCTTTTGTGCACAAGGTGGTTTTCTCTATAACTTTATTAATTGGAAAGCCCTGCATTTGGATTTCCTACCATCGCTTTGTATTGACCATCCAACGTACTCGTCCAAATTATGAGTCGCTGGGTGAATCCAAACTTGTTTTATGCGAGAAACCAGCCTTGTGCGTTTTCACTGATTTTTTGCCTATAAGCGCTACTACACCTTTGCCAAATTCATCGGTTTCGCCCTTCTGATACATTGCATTGTTAAAATTTTATAGTCAGTCTTTAGAACAGGGCATATAATGACTGTACCTCTATGGTCAATGTCTTCGCCGGAGGAATTAAAGTTGAAAATATTATGAATATTTTCAAAGTACTTTTTTTGCGTACTTTTTAAAAAGTATGTGGTTCATTTTTGCATGACCACTATATACTTTCACTCTCATATCCTGGACCAAAATATATTTTCCTAAGTAAAAATTCGAATTTCTACCCGGTTGTGCCTAATATCTTATCGAACTCATAACGGTCCTTTTGTGGCTCTGAAGCCCTTCAGACTTGTATGTTATGATCTAAAACGTCCTTAAATGAATTTTTTACCTAAGTCGAATTTTTATTTTGGCTTCGACCTAGGTCAATTCCTGGAGGTTCTATAATAATATCACTGGCGCAGCGACTCTGCTAAATCTTCGAATATGCTGGTAATAAAAAAACTGTTCCAATTTTTGTTCACCTTACACTAGATGTAGCTTGATAAATTCAGTGTGGGACCACCTCCGGACCATAACCTACAGTTTGCAGCAGGTTTGACAAATTAATTGAGAACCTCCTTTTTTAAATTTTATGAAGTCGGGGTTCTCAAATTACTCGTCTTTTTTTTATATCGATCTATCATTATTCTGAATTGGCTCAAACGCTTTCTTTGAAATCTTTCTCAAAGCTACGTCTAGTGGAGATCAGAAAAATACTGAAACTAAATTTTTTAGCCGATAATTTGGCGAATGGGCTAGTACCAAAAAGTGGAATTTTGTGGGCCAGGTGATGAATTGCGCGAACTTATATTGGTTTCAAGCTCTTCCAAACTAATCGAAGTTAATATAAAATGATCGGAATTTCCATCCATATGTACACTGCGCGGCATGTAAATATGGTACAGCACTTGTGAACTGAAAACCATTAATTACATTTATTGGTAGATTGTGATGTTCTCTCAAGCTTCTGAATATTACTTAACTTAACTCGTTATTGTTTGAAATACTGATTTGTGATAGATCTTATTATTGCCAAAGTGACCAGTCTAGTCTTCTTTGCATTGATAAAATCGAAGTGTACCACATTAATATGATGCGCAGTGTACTACTGCTTGTAGAGGCACAAAGCTAGAAGTTAGTTTATTTAAAAAGGCTTTCAATAGTGCCTCTACTGTTTCGGCTTGTTTTTTTTTGTTTCTTCCCTTCGACTTTATTCACCCTTCTCCATATTTCAGAAGGGAAGTTTGTCTATTTAAACTTTTTCAAAGTGTTTGTCAACCGTCTCTCACAAGTTGTTATGTTATGTTTGTATGTGAATAAGGCTTGTTTGCGAGCCTTAGATTCATCATCCCACCAAGGAAGCAACTTTGATTTATTAGAAATTAAAGATTCTTTTTCGGGGCGAGCGTAGAGGCGACTTCAATGTAAATATCAGTCGATATTCCGTTGAAGCAACGTCGAGCGCGGTTAGTACTTGGATGGGTGACCCACCTATCTTGGGAAATACAGCGTTCTCGTCCCACCTTCTAGCAGCTTGTATATCAGTGTATACGCGGAAGTTACGTAATTTCAGACGAGGATTACGTAGTGGATATAGCATCCTTCGGAGGGGATGTAAAGCAGGCGGTCCCTTGTCTATTAAATGTTAGGCAAGTAAAAGATCCCTACTCTTCTTAAGGGAAGAGCTTCGGCAAAATTTCCAGGTCTCCTGGCGTCGGTGATAGGCCCTGGTAGCGGAAATAGGCCGACGTTAAATAGTTACAAAGACAAAGATTTTTTCTCTTACATGCTGTATCTTGAAAGCATAAATATGCCATATGTCTGTGGCTCTATGGGTTCATTTGTCCAAGACGTGACGGATGGAGAAAATTAGAGCGTTGGCAAGCCTGGTCTTGAACATCCGTTTCGTAATATTCTCTCATGTCAAATTATGCTCAACCAACGTTCTTGCTACCCACAATTTACGTCATATTCGCAGGTACTTTGCCAACAAGGTCTCTATTTTGTTTACTAGCTCTACTCGCAAGCATACTGTATATTTTTTGCACGGTTGAGCCTTTTGTTTATTTACAGTATCTGTTGCCAAGATGGTAGGTTATGTCTACTGATTAATAGGCCAAACTCGTCGGTAAGTAATTTACTTGCCGACGTCTGAACGGTAAGTAAAATTAATGTAACGTATTATACGTATTTGTTTGTGTGTAAATGACGCTAAATAATATCTTATAAACATATGACAGCCGTCTAATTGTATAACAAAATAAAAATACAAATATCACATTTGACAAGTTGGACTTGCCGCGAAATATAAACGTCATTTTTGACTTTTCATGTATTCAGTAGAAATTAAACTATTTTAATTGATGTGAATTTAATACGATCGTACACAAGACCAGTATAAGCATCGTGAACATTAGGGATTGTACCGGTGTATGGCAAAATTGCCGTCGACCGGTAAACATCACTTACCATTCTTGATACTTAATATACAGGGTGTCCCAAGAGTCAACGTCATCCCTTGGAGGGCTGATAGGTCAGCTCATGACTGACCAGAATATCAACATATGACCTTAGTAAAAAGCTGTTAGTTTTTGAGATATTGGCACTTTTATGACTTTTGTGAAGTTTTGCACCTTAGATCGGTTTTTCGAGTGTCACAGCTACAAAATGCCATATTTTAAGATTCTAATTTAGTTACGCAACCCTGAATAGCCCGGATATTGATCACAGTCCAAAGTAAAATTAGTAGTGCCATACATTCGGAAAAAAATTTTTTGCTCAATTCATTTTAAAAACTACATTAAATGAGCAATTTCTTAAAAATAACTTGCCAGGTTAGCGTGGTAATTTTTGTATAGTATGAAGAGTCTAAGTTAGCAAATAAAAAAAATTAACTCATGAATTGAGCAAAATTTTTTTTTCCGAATGTATAGCACTATTAATTTTATTTTGGACTGTGGTCAATAGCCGGGCTATTCAGGGTTGCGCAACAAAAATTTGAATCTTAAAATATGGTATTTTGTAGCTGTTGCACTCGAAAAACTGATCTAAGGTGTCGAACTTCACAAAATTCATTAAAGAGCCAATATCTCAAAAACTAACAACTTTTTACTAAGGTCGTATTTTGATATTCTGGTCGGTCATGAGCTGGCCTATCAGCCCTCCAAGGCATGACGTTGACTTTTGGGACACCCTGTATAGTGGAGTCAATAGAGACTGAAAAGATGCATTATTTCGGAATAATTACGGGAAGCTTCGATTTTTCTGAAACCTCTTAATATCACTTTTACACAACTTAAAATAAAAGTTATAAACATATAATCGTGAGGAAACAGTTTATTAATTATTTAAACAAAAAAAAAAACGTTTTTTTTTTAACAAAATTATTAAAAGCTGAGGCATTTTAAAGAAATTTAATTCAAATTGATATATACAGGGTTTTCTAGATCGCTGAAACAGATTATGATATCAAAAAAAGGTAATTCAAAATGGCTGATCCAATATGGCCGACTTTTCGACCAAAATTTCATTAAACATGACGTAACTCGATAAATTTCAAACAAATTTCACTCGGATTGACACTGTGGGGGTTTTCTAGGTCGCTGAAATAGATTATGATGTCAAAAAGTAATAATACAAAATTTCCGACTTTTTGGTAAAAATTTCATTAAAAATGATGTAACTCAATAAATTTCAAACAAATTTCGCTCGGATTAACATATTCAATATGGTATTGGTGGGGTCTCAAAAAAATATCTCGATAAAGTTAAAATGTTTACGCAAAATAAAAGATTTTTATTAAACATAATAAATATTCAAATTATATTGAACTATATAAAGTCATTTTTAAATATCGACTTCTTCAGCTAATGGAACTTCGACCTGCTCTTCTTGTTCCTGCTCTTGTTCCAAAAATATCTGACGGTGTGTGCAATCAGATCCGGCACAAATAGCTCTGTACCACGTGAATGTTTTCGATATTTTAAGCATGATAAAAAATTTAGAAACAATCAACAAGTTGTTTTACTGAAAAAACTTGATTTTCTTAATATTTCGTAAAAGGTATAGGTTTATACAACCATGCGTGTAACTGCCCATTAGGTATGTACATTCACGTAGCGCGAGAGATATGACAACACTGCAGAGCAAACTCGCCCGTCCGCGAAGATCTCAGCTCTCAGTTATTTCATTTCAGCCAGTTGGCACACGCGATGTTGTAATTCTTATTCCCTATACCTAGCCCGCAAATATACACAGTGTATATGTTCCAAAAATTTTTTTACATCAGATTTACTTATTTTGAGGTCCTATTATAAACGTATGCTGGATAAGTAGGCTAAATACATTTTTTTATAAAATGTATTAACGTTTATTTTACCAATAATTTCACGAATTTTCGAGCACTTTTTTCTTTATTTTTAAGGTAAATTCCCTTGAAGCATCTTAAAGTACACATTCCAAGCTTTAAAAATCGCACCTACAGAGATTTAATAACGCGATTTAAACCAGAGTAATAGGTGGTTAAAGTTAGTTGTGTAATGTGTATATCTTCAAAAATAAATTTTTGAGATTTTTTCACTCAAGAGTAAAATGTGAAAGACTCCGGTTTTTATCTTAAAAATTTTAGAAATGGTAGAGCTTTTACCGATTTCATCGCAAATCGATTTATGTTCCGACTTCATATAGTTATGTACTATTCCTACCTCCGATTAAAAAACTTATATCTAGATACATAATTGTACTGATTTGTATGTTGCTGAGATAGTTACAATCTAAGGCACTTCTTCCCATAAGTTCTTGATTGGCTAGTCGATCTATTCGCGGCCGATTCGGGCACGATCAGTAAGTTCAATTATCATAATCTCAGTTTGACATTTATGACAGTGTCCGCCATTAATGTTAATAACTGTTTTTCGTGTTTTTCATGTTTTTCGATCAAAATGTGGTGAAGAAGTCTTTTTATTTTAACCCATCAAGGTCTGGTGTTGCCATATGGCAACACAGATTGTACCATTTTTATCTGCTCAGAATTAATTGGTTTGACTATTCTCCAATAGATAGGGTACACTACGGCTAAGTTTGTAATGGTATTTAGCAACCTAAACAAAGTTTATAGTAAATTTGTTAGCGTGGTGAAATAAAAACGTATTTTTATTAGTGAATGCAATAAGATTTGCGAAAAATGGATTTCAATCTGATGTAAGTATAAACAAGAATAATTTTTTGTAGCATAAAAACGTTGAATTTAAAATAATAGTTTGAAATAATGCAACACCTAATTAATGATGTTGCAATAATGAGATTTAATTAAAAAATCACAAAACTATAAAAGATGAATATTGAGTGTTGCCATATGGCAACACGAGTCCTATCAGATACCTGTCTTTTGATATAATTATTTTTTTTTTACTAGTGGTGGTCTGACTCTCGAAGAAGCACTCCATATAGCATATGCAGATGATCTGGATGTTGACCAAATTTATATCGAACCTCCGGATGTGGGTACTGTAACAGACGAAGATTTTGGCGAGGAATATGAAGGTGGACTTGTTGATAATGCAAATGTTCAACTTTCTGTCAGAAATTCGGATAGTGATGATGTTGGAAACGTAACTGGAAGTATCGACGATGTGGGAAAAGTAGATTATTCCAATATTGAATGGATCAAAGGTGATGTGGAAGAAGGTCCATGAAATATTTTTGATACAGATTATGAAACGTTTAAAACATTATCGCCGGTAGAAATGTTTGAATTATTCGTAGACAGTGATGTACTAGCCTTACTGATAGAAGAATCAAACAAGTACGTGCAATTTAGAAATATGCCAAACCCTCACATTACTATTGACGAAATGAGGTTGTTTCATCGCTATTATGATTTTGTTGGGATATTGTCAGCTACCTACCTGGAAAGAAAGCCGATTCTACTGGAATACTGATGGAGATCTTGGTAATCAACTGGTAATAGAAGCAATGAGGCGCTACCTTCATTGTGCTGATAATAATTCATTAGATCTAACTGATAAATATTACAAATTGCGACCACTGAGTGATCTATTATGACAGAAGTTTTTAAAATGGTTTGTTCCTGAGGAAGACTTAAATTATGACGAGTCTATGGTAAAATATTTTGGGAAGCACTCTTTACAAAACATGACAGTGTGAAGGACTCTCGTTGCCATATGGCAACACATCTTTTTAAGAAAAAAAGCAATATATTTAATAATTTACTTCGATAAACTTATTAATATTGGGGTTTGGGCTAAGAATATTATAAGACAGTTGTAAAATTTTTGAAAAATTTTATTCCGTCCTTGATGGGTTAAGTTGTGAATGTTGTGATTTGCTTAATACCTAAATAATATTCTCTATTCATATTTACACAGTTTAGTGACAATATATTTAGTGCAAAATGGTTAAGTGCTGTGCCGTTTGCAGAAAACAGTTTAGAAAAGAAGAAAATCGATCGTTCCATAGTCGTAACATGATGACGTTCAGTTTACAGTTATAAAGTGAAGAGCATAATACATTTTAATATCCTTTCAATACACATTTATCTTACTGTTATATCGTATGCCTACATCACGTTGTATAAAGAGCCGGTAATGCAGGAATTGCAATAATTCATTTTAATGAAAATATTTACCATTCTACACATTTTCTACACACACAACGCCACTGTTGCCTATGGGATGTGATGTTCATCTATTCTTTTTAATGAACATTTAATGTGAATATGTTGGGAGCAAACATGGTATATAGTGAAAAGATAGCCTGTTATGTATCTAGATATAAGTTCTTTAATCGGAGATTCCTACCTATACAATAGCTACATGTTTCTTCTTTCATTTAAGTTTTTGTAAAGTCAATTTCATTAATTAATTCACACACATTTAGTGTAGCGCGCCAGAGGCTGCGTTAGAAGCTGTACTTACGTGTCGTCGCGTTCCATTTTCATGCGTTGAACAAAAAAATCTGTAGCCTATGTTTTTGATCGCACAATAAAACTTTATCGAGGATGTTATTAAAAAGTATGTAGGCGTACCACTTAAAACGGGGTAGGAGGGAAGGGTTGTTTAACTCTAAATCAGCCATGTCTAAAACTTTATTTTAAAATATTTTTACTTTAAACTGTTACCGTCTACAATATTTAAAGAATATGTTTTTTTATTTCCAACTTTAGAGGGCTGTATCTTCATAGGGGTGCGATTTTTGGATAGAGGTAAATTAAGTTCAATCAACTTTTTTAAGGTGCTGAATCTGTGGTTAAGTGATTGACATACTTTTTAATAACACCCTGTATACTTGACAGAAACTGGTATTTTGCAACTTATTTGTTTAATAACAAATTACGCTCAAGGACTATTGTTGGTAACTTTTGATATGTTGTTCCTGACATGTTCAAAGATCTATCTTCAAAAGTTACCGTTTCCCGGAATTTTTCGGAAGTGAAAACTTCTATTGACTCCACTAAAACTATTTTTTGTAATTTTGCCACAATTATATCTGAACAAAAATGTTAATGAGAAAGTTTTAAATTGCTTTACAAATCCCATACTGATTTGTTAAATGACTCGAACCACTCCAACTAATAGAAACCCTTCTTTTTGTAAAGTGGACTATGGCTATAAAAAGAACCAGCATCGATTTTATGTCCGTCTTTAAATAGCCTTAACATTCATTTAGTATGCTATATATTTTTGTCTAGATTTAAAATTAATCGCAGGAAATGAGGAGACGAAACAAAAGACATGATAATAAAAAACCATATCAAATGAGTCATCTGTATCACGAAATACATTTAGGGACGCTACTGACCGGGCTGGCGACTTACGCTGGTCGCCCACGCAGCGCCGGGGCATTAGTACATACCATGCCGACCATAACAAACATCTATCTGGGGTAGTAAAAACCCCGTATCCAATAACCCGTTCTCTACTTTATTCCGAGTAAATAATTACCAATGACGCATGACGTCAAACAAATCAAACTTTTAATATTGCATGAGGCTGTGAAAATAATGTGTCTTGGCTATTAAAACGATTGTAATTGGATTATTTAATACGCTGTATGGTAGTTTATCAGTTAGGTACATATTGTTAAAGCAAGAAAAAATTAGATACCAATATTTTATTTCAGAAATAGTTTTTCTACTCCCATACATTAAGGTATTTGTATACTAAAATGCACTTTTATAGTTTTAAATATAATTTGGTATACTAATAAATAAAGTGATTTTACACTTGAATTTTCAATAAAAATAAAATTTAGTTTAGTTTAGTTTCGGAGTAATCGATTCGAAAAGTTTGACCCGAGAAAAACGGTCAATCTACACCAAAAGTATTTATGTGCTTTTTTGTTGCGTATGAAAATTCGGTCTAAATTCTCTAAAAATGGCTGAAAATCAGTGTTATCTTTTCACCAAATAACTTTCTTTATTTCTCGAATGAAAAAATTGCACTCCAATGATTTGAAATATATTAAATAACGAGAAAATTAAGCTAAATAAAGACTATATACAGTAGGGTGGGTCGAAAAATATGAAAATTTGAATTTGCAAATGATATAGTTTATAATTTGTTGCTATGTATCAAAACTAATACGGCTAAATTTTTAGCAAAATCTAGCCGGCCCCCCACGGCCTTGAAAATGAAGAAAAAGGCCGATTTTTCGATTTGTAACATTTTTCAACAATTGACGTTTGAAATTTTTGTATGACTTTTATTAATGTCTAAACGTGTGTGGCAAGAGTTTTCCGAATAATAGTATGTTATATTACTAGGAGTAGAACGCACTCTTTTTTTGTGTTGAGCCCAGAATTTGCGGCTGAGGCGAAGCCGAAGCCGCAAACTGGGCGAAACAAAAAAAGGCGTTCTACTCCGTGTAATATATACTATTTTTCTTCAAGCGTATTAAAATGCAAAAATTCATTTATTTATCATAAATGTACAAATATTCAAACTACAGTCTTACATGTTGACACAATATGACAAGTGGCTAGTGGATAGCGCGCCACCGGTGACTTTCGGTATTAACATTATGTTACTAGTAAAACAATACCCACTACGGCGGCGCTTTCGGAACTAACATTATGTTACTAGTAAAAGAATGTCCACTACGGTGGCGTTCGGTACTAACATTTTGTTACTAGTAAAACAATGTCCTACTTCTACTTCTGTTTTTGGTGACATAATTTTAATACGCTTGAAGAAAAAATATTTTTTACTTCCATGGAAATTAGAAATTTGTCACTAAAAAGTAGAATTTGATGAAAATACACATAATACAACATTCCTAATTCCAAATTTCCCTGGAACTGAAATAGTATATTATATTACTAGGAGTAGAACGCACTCTTTTTTTGTGTTGAGCCCAGGATTTGCGGCTGAGGCGAAGCCGAAGCTTGTTAAAAAGAATAAAAACGAAAAATTTAATTTCTTCGAAATATCCACGCGGAAACGTCGCGTCGGGTGAATAAATGGGTGCATTTATGTCATTCACAAGAATGGGGTAAATGTACCGGGTAAAAAATGTCGCTATCCGAACATTTTGAGAGTAAAAAAACCTTTTTTTGACTTTTGATTCAAAAGATATGCGGTTTTGAAGAAATCGGTATTACTTCCACATCGAGTGGAAGTATAGTAACGATAAAAAAATTGTAAAAAATTTTTATTGTTCAAATAGGCTTAGAATGTCATGAAACGCCGAGATTTTAAGTTTGAGCGAAAAAAGATTTCTGTCTGTCTGTCGGTCTGTTGGTCTGTCTGTCTGTAACTTTTTTTGTGCACACGTTTACTCTGGAACCGTTTAAGATATTGACTTGAAATTTGGTATACACATGTACTTTAACTAGATCTAGAACTAGATTATATTTTCATCTTGTTCCGTCGAAGGGTTTGGGGGTAAATTGGGGTACATTTGGGGTAAATAGGTAAATTAATCAGGTAAGAGTCCATAACATTGGTATTTAGTACTTACAAGAGAAGCTAAGGTCTCAAAAAAATTTTGGAATTAGCCACCTCCATTACCACCCCCACCCCATTATTAAAGGCGATGAAAAAAAATTGTGATTTAGTGTGTGTACAAGAACCAGAAACCTCAAAATATTTTTTACTTCAGGGGGCCACTACCACCCTCTATCACCCCCTATCACCACCCCCACCCCACTACCGATGTGGGGTATCGTTTTATGGGGTTTTGGGGTAGAGGATTTCAAATATTATATTAATAAAGTTTCATAAACAATTCTTTCCACATACAAAATTTTTTCGTTGTGGGTGACTTGGATAGAAAGTCTGGATGTGGAAGTAGTGATTCCTTGGGCAGCGGTTTTTTTTTTCTTAAATCACTCCTCACATTTTTGCACATAACAATTTAAAGCCTCCAAAAAAAAATATCACCAATCATGTTTCATGTTTCCAGACAACCCATAAAACATTTTCCACCGGTTTAGAATGAAAAATGAATCCAAGGAAACACATGTGTAAAATGCATTTTTTTTTAAATAACGGAAATCCGGAAAAAAAACGCCTCCACCAAAAATGTCGCCAAAAGTAATTTTGGAGTTTTTGGCACATTCTGAATCGTAATTCGTCATTGGCGACAAAAAATGACTCCGAGGGAGAGACGAAAATGTTTAACTTTGATTTTTAGGAAAATGTCTCCATACGGAGCTTAGCGGCCTATGAGGTATGTTTCCCCCACTCCTTCTCCGACGATTTATCACTAAATAACGTTAATGCATTTTCTGTAGTGGGACCACGGACTAAATTCCCTTGACCTCTCATTTTTACTATAAATTGTGCACACTGTGCAACAACATTTTTATATATTTGACTAACCGAAACAGGATTTTTGTTTATTTTCCCTGTGTATATCCTATATAACAAGGAAAAAATAGAATATAGCAGCAAGTTATTTTTTTTTTAAATATTCATATTCGATTAAACAGATACGATTGAACGCACAGATAATCGTCTTGAATTTTTCGTGGCTTGTGGGTTGTTCGCCAGAACATCTAGCCGCTGCGTAACTTCCCGCGATTCACGCGTTTGTTGTTCGCAATAGAATATATGATTGTCAACTGAATATAATAATAATAATCTAATACAGAAGCTGCCATGTTGACCATAGTTAAATAAAATAAAGATAATTGAATTGGTAATTGGTTGGTAGTTGGTACGAACATTGAGGTTCTTCAGTGATTGGGCTAGATTTCTGCCTCTCATGTTTTTTTACATATTCTATGAAGAATTCTTACTCCATCTTCGACAGCTAACTTGTGCACCTCGACCATGATATTGTCGACCCCAACTGACTTGCAAGTTTTTAGAGACTAAGGCATAATCCTGATTTTGTTTGCTCTAACAAGTTGCTTAGAACAACTGCCCCCCTGACAAATTATGTTTTCAGGTGGAAAAGCAGAATATTTTGGGACAAATTGAATGAAATCTTGACTGCTTGCTATAAAAGCGTGGAATTTTTCCCTTCCATTAGTAAGTTTCGATCTCAGTTTCTGTTAATAGTACCCGCAAATCAGATTAAAAAACGCTGAATAGGAGAAATAATTTATAAAGTAATAATATTGGTGCGTACTTTAGATAGAGTTAGAAATAGATTCCCGAAAAGTTCCCCCCCTCAATTTAGAGGTGGAACGTCCTCCTTTTTGAGAAAAACCACCCCCAACAGGACTTAACGCTGGTTTTTCACTCTTATCTTGTAAACCGTTCATCGGAAGAGAAGAAAGTATAGAAAATAAAAAATTTGTCGTTAAATTCTACATAAAAAATGTCCTATTAACCTTGTAGCTTATCTCCACCTATTTCGCGCTAACAGCATCCGAACGGAGGGGTAGTTTGGGGCGCAGAGGTAAAAATCGATCCTATTCCAAGTTACACAGCGAATATCTTAAAACCGGTTACTTTAACGAGAAAAATGCTCAGGAATTAATTTATAGAGCGGAATTTTCTCTATAAAATGCGTATATAGCGGGTTTTGACGCAAGTGATTTTTATGTATTTTCCCCTTTTTTCCAGAAACCTCAAAATATTTTTTACTTCAGGGGGCTTTTTTCCACAAAGCTGTTTTTCGACTCCACGCAATTATATCAGAGGATAATCTGTACTGTTCACTCAAAAGAAGATTTGGAATCATGTTTCAACTTTGAGCTTGCTTCAGTTCCTCTTCCTCTCTTCGATGAGAAAGGGTTAATGAGAAACACTAAGAAATCGTCTCTGTATGATATTTTCAATGCTGTACGAGAGAGGCCAATAGATTTTTCCGATTGCCGGTTCATTGTTGATGGCGGCAATTTGATTCATCGTGTAGTACGGCCGAAGCAGGGTACCTTTGACCACGTTTTTACAGCCTACGTCCGCTTTATTCGTAATCATTACGGCCAAAAAGTGACTGTAGTGTTTGATGGATATGCTGACAATGCCTGCAGTATGAAGGCCATCGAGAGACAGCAGCGACTTTTGAAACGCGTTTCACCGGAAATTATTTTCAATGAGAACACGCCACTGACTGAAATGCAAAATAAAATGAAAACAATCTCACAAACAAAGAATGGTTTACTTTGCAATTGGTGGAGAGATTTAAAAACGAGGGTATCAAAACCATTACTGTTGTAGTCGACGCTGACGTACTCATAGTTTAAATCTCTTTAAATGAATCTCATGAAAACGATACAGTGGTCATCGCCGGACAAGATATTGATCTTCTCGCATTGGTTATCGCTCTCGCACCTGAAGATAAAGATATCTGTTTCTTAAGAGAGGCTCAGGGAAAAATAAAAAATAAAGTTTACAGTTCTCGCGACTTGCAGTCCTCGGAAGTTTTAAAAAGTTGTAAGGAGACAGTTTTGTTTGTCCACGCGTTCAGTGGATGCGATATCACTTCAGCTTTCTTTGGTAAAGGAAAAGTGCAAACGGTGGAATGCGTCAATAAAAGAAAAGATCTCGAAGAGGTTGTCCGTATATTCAACAAGCGTAGCTCAACGAAAAAAGAAATTACAAGTGCTGGAGAGCAATTCGCGCTAGCAATATACAAAGCCGCAAAAAAGAAACATCTTCGAATCATCAAAGATTCATTATCTTCAATAAGTTAGTCGGTCAATCTAGTACTTCCGGGATTCTACCAACACTGCCGCCAACATCTGAAGCATTACGTCAACATTCTTATGGAGTATTAACCCCTTCATGAGTAAAATTAGAAAGAATTTTAGTGGAATAGGCCTACAGGGGAAATCACCTTTAAAAAAAAAACGCACCGAGAGCTCTGCCTCGTGGGTGGTGTGGAAACGAGCTCAAATTGAAAAACACAGCTTTGTGGAAAAAAAGTGGAAAATACATAAAAATTACTTGCGTCAAAACTCGCTATATATGCATCTTATAGAGAAAATTCCGCTCTATAAATTCATTCCTTAGCATTTTTCTCGTTAAAGTAAGCGGTTTTAAGATATTCGCTGTGAAACTTGGAATAGGATCAATTTTTACCTCTGCACCCCAAACTACCTCTCTGTTCGGACGCTGTTAGCGCGAAATAGGTGAGGATAAGCTACAAGGTTAATAGGACATTTTTTATGCCGAATCTAACGACACATTTTTTTATTTCTTATACTTTTTTCTCTTCCAACGAACGGTTTACAAGATAAAAGTGAAAAACCAGCGTTAAGTCCCCGTTGGGGGTGGTTTTTTGCAAAAAAAAGGACGTTCCACCCCTAAATTGTGGGGGAACTATTTCTAACCCCATCTAGAGTACGCATCCCAAATATTATTACTTTGTAAATTATTTCTTCTAAAATATCTAATTTACGTGGACTATAAACATTTATTAACTTGTTAAATTCTTCAGATTTTTTACTTTTTCGGTCGATAGCCTTTCATTCTGAAAACGTTATCTGTTTATTAAATTTACTAATATCGATATTGTACTTTCTATTAATAGGAGTATAATATAGAAATGCTACCCACAATGTTGACTTTACCACCTTCGATTTCTCAGAAAAGTAAACCATAGGTCATAAGTTTTTACAGGATTACTAATTATGTAAATTGTTCTGAAAATACAATTAAATTTGACGCCTGGTTTGTACCCCGTCGATTGGTCTGATGAGTTGTCTAAACAAATGACACATCTATATTGTGGTATATTTCATAACAGTAGACAGAATTGAAATCTTAGCATAGAATTTCATTCATAAAAATTCAAAGTGGAATAATCTCTTCACTATTTATATAGAAATATGCATATGCATATAGATAATTATAGAACAGCTGATATTAAACGTTTTCCTGGTTGTTTGTTAACGAAAATGGGGACTAAAACTACCCTGAATGACGTGCCGCATGAATAATTTAAAACTAGGTTCTATAATTTAACTACAAACATGTTCCTGGAAACATCAAATTTAATGTAATGTTTCATGAACTTTCTTCAGAAGAGTTGCTTGCGTATTATTCCTAATTTAAATAAGAAAAAAAATAGGTTCATATGGGTTTAATGTGCTCTGATAAAAATCGCAATTCTTGGTATTCCTTCCACCGTATTAAATTTTTTAACTGTCGCATATGAATTCACGGAGAAAATTGAGAACTAGACACTAATAACTAATGAGAACTAGATTTCATTTTTTAAAGTCGATAATGTTGAGATGTCTTCCATTTTGCCACGAAAACTCTTGTGACATTGACTTCAACTGAAAGATTCACATTATAGCTTGTGTGGTTTCTCTATATTTCGGTTTTTTAACGCCTCTTGTATGGCACAGGTGTACTTTACTTGCCCACAAGGAAGTCAAGTGGATTAAAATCAGGTGATCTAGTTGGCCAGTTAGTGTTCCCTAAACCAGATATGATTGTTTCGCTTCCACGGATGCCATAACGGTATGCGCATGTCATGCTTTATAAAAATATTACTTATTTTAGATAGTCATAAACAGTTGTCAAACTTAAGATAAATTATACAGGGTATTTTAAACATTAGAAGATATGAAATCGGTTTTAAGCGAACTTTCTTTTTTTACTTTTTTATTGAAAATATTGTTTAACAAAGTTTTTTCAATTACGAAGAAAATCTTAAATACGAATTTTAGTTGCAATATAAGGAAATAACAATTTTCAAAAAATAAAACGTTTTATTCAACTAAGTTGAAAACTATTCCACATGTAGACCTCCTACTAGTACACATTTTTCTAAGTTTTTTCTACATTCTTCACAGACAGATCAGATCACATCTTCATTTATGGTTGTAACACCATCCACAATTTTTTGCTTTAATAAATCTACGTCGTCTTCGAAATCGTTTGCGTATACTTTTTGCTTTAAATACCCCAATAAGAAGTAATCCAACAGGGTTAAGTCTGGCGAACGGACTGGCCATACTGTTGATCCATAGCGGCCAATAGGCCTGTCGTGGAAGTGATTGTCTAACCATTGTCTAACTAGAAATGTAGATGTGCTGGGCATCCATCTTGCTGAAAAATTATTTTTCTTCTAAATTCTCAATTCTCATTTAGTTGAATAAAATGTTAATTTATTTTGAAAATAGTTGCTTCCTTATTTTACAACTAAATTTTGTATTTAAGCGTTTCCTCACAATTGAAAAAACTTTGCTAAATAAAATTTTCAATAAAAATGTAAAAAAGGGTAGTTTGCAATTTATCTTAAGTTGACTGTTTATGACTTCCTAAAACAAGCAAACCTTTTTATAAAGAATGACTTTTTCTCGACAAATCAAAAATAATAAAGTTTACAAGAGGTACCCCATCCGGACACCATATTTAAAAAAAACCCGCATTTTTCACCTCTTTACGCCCCTAGAAAACACCCTTTTGCACCCTTTGGAGTTAAAGAGTCATCGGTTTCTTAATATTAACGATGAAACCTGTATATCCTCAAGTTTTCATCGACTTCTTTTCTAAAATTTATTTTTTCCATACTAATATAATAGCTAGGGAGCTGGTGGCAGAAATTTTTATATGATCTTTTTGTGTGACTGAAGTTGAAAACTGTAAAGACGTCATAATAAAAAGCCGGGAAAACCAGTTCAGTCATTACGGCGTTGTTAAATTTTTAATTAAGAGTTAAGTAAAAATTCAATAAAGAAAAGCGCTCCTATATGATTTTATTGTGCCAGCCACTTGTTTTAAACGTTGCTCGTCAACATGACATTGATATAAATGGCTGAAATCTATGTGTCTGCGTTTTTTTTGCAATTTTTTTTTTTTTTTATTAATTCATGATATACTAAAAATTAAGTGAATTTATTGTCGGTGTACCTTATATCAAAAGTTTCGCAAAGTGATGAGAAACAATAAAACAAACTTTAGTCACCTGTGTACTGCTGCGTTTAAAGGGGGTGAATTTTCAAAAAACGCTTCTATATTATTTTACCGTGTCAGCCACTTTGCAGGAAGCTTTGTTCGTTTATAAAAAACATAAAAAATAGTGCTGCTATGCTGATTTTTCATTGGCTGACCTTTCTTAATAATTACACAGACACACAAAAAACCCAGTGAGAACACCATAGTTAAAAAAACGTTAAAATAACGTTGCCTTGGTTGAAATAACGTTTATGGTTAAAAAAACAACGTTTTTTTTAAACGCCTTTTCAACTGAACATTTTTTAAACGTTAATGTAACTACACAAAATAACCTAATGTGTTAAAATTACTATTAAGAAACGTTAAACTAATATGTTGGGTTAACGTTTATCTTTAATGTCCTATAAACGACAAAAATCCTCTAAAAATAAATTGTCTGTGAAATTACAGCGTGATTTTCACGTTAACATATTACCATTGAACAATTTAATTTTTTACGTGTTTTTAATGTTAGACATGAATGATAAATACACGATGTGTTAAAAATAAACGTTACTCTAACGTTCAAAGTTAAGTGTTTATCAACGATTATTTTAAACGTTTTAACTGCATAAAATTTTACTGAATATATGGTTATAAACAACATATAAAAAACGTTTTCTTTATACGAGTTTTAAACGTAAGATATTAACGAAAAATGAATCATGCCTTAAGACATAACGTTATTTTAACGTATTCAGTGAATTATTAAATAACGTATATTTTTAATGTCCTAAAAACGACAAAAATTCACCAAAAATAAATTGTCTGTGAAATTCCAGCGTGATTTTCACGTTAACATATTACTGTTTAACAATTTAATTTTTTACGTGTTTTCAATGTTAGAAATGAATGATGAATACGCCATGTGTTAAAAATAAACGTTACTGTAACGTTCAAAATTAAATGTTTATCAAAGTTTATTTTTAAACATTTTAATTAGGTACGTAAAATTTTACTGAATATATGGTTATAAATAACATGGAAAAACATTTTATTTAGACGAGTTTTAAACGTAAGATATTAACGAGAAATTAATCATGCCTCAAGACATAACTTCTTTTAACATATTCCGTTAATTATCAAATAACGTGTATTTTTACAGTCCTAAAAATGACAAAAATTCACTAAAAACAAATTATCTGTGAAATTCAAGCGTGATTTTCACGTATGCATATTAATGTTTAACAATTTAATTTTTTACGTGTTTCTAATGGTCGAAATGAGTGATAATACATGTGTTAAAAATTAACGTTACTGTAACGTTCAAAGTTAAATATTTATCAACGTTTGTTTTAAACGTTTTAATTGCGTAAA
The DNA here is from genome assembly GCA_936432065.2 of Rutpela maculata. Lineage (NCBI taxonomy): Eukaryota > Metazoa > Arthropoda > Insecta > Coleoptera > Cerambycidae > Rutpela > Rutpela maculata. The sequence goes on along the minus strand of OW386293.2, from coordinate 120,878,362 downwards.
ATTATACTGAATAATAGGTTATAAAAATTAATCATTCCTTGACACATAATGTTATTTTAACTTATTCAGTGAATTATCAAATAACGTAAATTTTTAACGTTCGGAAAACGACAAGAATGCACTAAAAATAAATTTGCCATTAAATTCAAACATGATTTTCACATTAACATATTATTGTTTACCAATTTAATTTTTTACGTATTTTTAATGTAAGAAATTAATGATAAATATGCCATGTGTTAAGAATAGACGTTACTTTAACATTGAAAGTTAAACGTCTATCAACATTTGTTATCAACGTTCTAATTGGGTAAAAACGTATTGGTGACTATAACATTACAAATAACATATATATTGAAACGTTTTGTTTAGACGAGATTTAAAGATATTGATGAAAAATTAATCATGCGATAAAATATAACGTTATTTTAAGGTATTTAGTGAATTATTAAATGACGTTTATTCTAAGCGTTTTTGTTGACTGCAAAATTATACTGAAGATAAATTGTGAAAATCAAATGCAATTTTCACATTAATATATTAATTATTTAAATTTTTACGAGTTTTTAACGTAAGGAATTAATGAAAAATATACCAGATCAATAAGCTAAACGTTATTTTAATGTTTAAAGTTTAATGATTACCAACGTTAGTTTTGAGCGTTTTAATTGCGTAAATATTAACTGAAATGTAACATTATAAATTTAAAATGAATCATGCATTAAAACATTATAACGAATTCAGTTAATTATTAAATAACGTTAATTTTTAACGTTCTGGAAACGACAAAAATCCACTAAAAATATATTTACCGTAAAAGTCGAATGTGATTTTCACGTTAACATATTTCTGTTTAACAATTTAATTTTTTACGTATCTTTAATGTAAGTTAATGATAAATATATCATGTGTTAACATTGGACGTTACTTTAACGTTCAAAGTTAATTATTTACCGATGTTTGTTATGAACGTTCTAATTGCGTAAAATTTCACTGAATATAACGTTACAAATAACATTTGAAAAAACGTTTTGTTCAGACTAGTTTTAGACGTAAGAGATTATTAATGAATCATGCTATAAAATATAACGTTATTTTTACATATTCAGTAAATTATTAAATAACGCTTATTCCAAGCATTTTTACTGACTGCAAAATTATACTAAAAATAAATTTGTGTGAAAATCAAATGCAATTTTTACGTTAACATTAATTATTTAATGATTTAAATTTTTACGTGTTTTTGACGTAAGAAATGAATGACAAATATACCATATCTTAAAGCTAAATGTTATTTTAAAGTTTAAAGTTATATGTATTAAATTTTAAATGATAGACGTGTAGGACCATTAATGAAACTAGTGTGATAAAATCACTCGGCTCCGCCTCCTGGTTAAGTTCACATGCGTTTCGTTATATAATGTTCATATCAAACTAGTATCATTAATAACTATTATATATTGAAGTTACATTATATACAACTTTAAAATAACTGATGCTTTCCACTTATTAAAATATACTGACGTTCTAAATCTACAGGTAAAATAAATGGTAGATGTTGACGTTTTTTTAACGTTTTTCTACTCATCTATCTTAATGCATACAATTTGCCTACTTACCACGTAGTTGTTGCAGAAGTTATTTGTAGATGGCGACACATGCAGACCACTGGCAATAATTTGTCATGCTTCAGCTTATGGTCTTATGAATTTATAGAAATTAAAAAACATAAATTGCAATGTTCAAATTCTTTCAGGGAACAACGGTTTATTTGGACGGATTTTATAAGGATCAAATTAAAGGTCATTATTTTGTGGCTCGGCCGAGATAGCATAAAAGTTTTGTGCTATTTGTTCAATAGGTTAGGCACCCACCCAGGTTTTATGATAAAACCAGTGTGCTTAACCTATTAATTGACCATTCATCTACATGACGACTCGTCCTGTAACCCATGATATATTTGAAAATGGGGACCTCCTAGAGCCAGTTTAATTTCGTTTAATTAACTTACATAATTAGTGAATATTTAACGTTATTTAAACCTTTAATAACGTTGATACCGACGTTAAATTGTAATTATATCACAATGATAAAAAGACGTTAAAAAAACGTGATTAGTTAAACCATCAATAATAAGGCTAATATCGACGTTAAATTATAGTGTTGCTACGATAAAAAATAACGTTAAAAGTTACGTTAAAAACAACGTTGTTTAGCAGGACATTTGTCCGTAAAATTGACGGAACATTATAATGGTTATTCAACTAGAAGATATATCGTTTTACTAACGCTAATATCAACGTTAAATTATAGTGGTATTACGATGAAAAAAAACCGTTAAAAGTTACGTTATGAACAACGTTGTTTAGCGGGACATTTGTACGTAATATCGACGGTGCACTAAAATGGTTATTCAACGCATGGTTATCGTAAAAAAAAACGTTTTTTTAACGATTGTGTTCTCATTGGGAAGGGGCTTTTGATCAGAACGGTTTTATCCTATATTTTTTGACATGCTGAAACCGATTCTGATATTAAAAAAAAATCTACCTCATCAGTGTTTGTCTACCACCTCTTATATCCCCAAAAAGAGCAAAAAAAAGGTTTTGTTTTAAGGTTCTGATCTAACTTTTCTGAAGTATTTTGACGCGCTGAAGCTAATTTTGGACAAAAAAAAAATTCTATCGTGTCAGTTTCCCTCTACAACTCCCTTCTATCTCCTAGGGGTGGCACAGGGAAGCTGACGCGATAGAAATTCTTTTTTGCCCGGCACATCAAAATATTTCGGAAAAGTTACATCAGAACCTTATAGACTGAGAGCTGGCTACAGAGGGGTCACATATGATTCAATGTAGTCGATATTTTATCGAGTACAGCTTCGATTGTTACCGACATAGTGAGTGCCCGGTCGCCAGAAGGCAGTCTGGAAGGTAAAGGGCCGCCAGAAAGCGCCAAAGTTACAACAAATTTCGCAGCATTTACATGATCAAGTGCACTTCTGATTAGTTCGTGCCGAGCCGAATCTTCCAATTTCGCCGCGCAATTTACGATCAGGTTTATCTGGAAGACTTCCTCTATATGTCGCGACATCGTACGGCCATCCCAATGGCGTTTTTCGAAAAATATGAACGTGTCAAGATTGCATGTTTTTGCAATCTTTTCAGCTTCGAAATGCAAGCTGTTTCTGCTATTTTTCGCAGATATCTTCGAAACGGTGGGAGTTAGCTCGAATAAAAAAATAAGGTCAAATGAGTATTTTCCACTACAAATCTTTTGCTTCAATCAGAATTTTGATTATTTTTTTTTTAGTTTTAGTAAAAATGTGGACCTTCTACAGTTGGCAACTTTTTAATCTTGGCCCCTCCTCCGAAACACTGCTCTAGCTAATTTACTTAGAATTAAATTTGCTAAACGGGGGCGGAAGTTGGGAATTTATTTTTGTTCAATTAATATCATGTACTACTTTGAAGCTCTCCGTTAATTAAATATTAAACATTTTTTACTTTATCTACAAGGCTGAAATTTTCCTGTGGAATAGTTTATTGAATAAGACATCGAAAAATTACAGTCTACCGATCGTCTCATGCTACCAAAGCCTCGGTAGACGTAATAAATATGTCGGCGCATTTGGCCATCAAACACGCCGCACCGCACCGCACCGCCAAAGACGCCGAAATTTTTTACACGCTAAAAAAGTGTGTAGTCAACTTTAGGAATATAAGATAGGGTATAAGAGAGGAAGAAAAAGAGAGAAAAAATAGCGCAGATGATAAGAAGAAACCATATACCTGGATTCGTGGCAGTCGACGGAAAGATTTTCAAACACAATTGAAAAAAAATTCGTTCCACAGAAGATTATACTAAAAGTTCGAACATGAGTGTTTTCTAAGAATATTTAAAATTTTTAATATAATTTTAATAAAAATAAGTCGTCATATCTTTTCAATAATTAAATTAATAACTTTTGTATGTCTTCCTAATTGACTTCTGGCAGTTAACCAACATTTTTTTGGCGCCTTCTGGTGGCCTTCTGGTGGCCCTTTACCTTCCAGACTGCCTTCTGGAGACCGGGCTCTCACTATGTCGGTAACAAACAATCGAACCTGTACTCGATAAAATATCGACTACATTGAGTCACATGTCCCCCTCCGTAGCCGGCTCTTAGACTATTAGGACAAGACCTTTTCTTGCCCTTTTTAGGAGATGAAAGAGGTGGTGGACAAAAACCGATGCGGAAGATTTTTTTTTAATATCAGAATCAGTTTCAGCATGTCAAAAAACATAGGATAAGATGGTTCTGATCAAAAGAAGAGTTCTTTTTTTGTCGGCCTGTGTTACTTTTACAAATTATAAAAATAAAATATTATCGCTATCTAGGTAGTCCCAAGAAATATTTTAATGTTTTTACAATTATTTTTTTTCCTTTGCTTGTATGTATACAGGGTGTCCCGAAACTCCCGCCTTCCCCTTTAGGTGCTAATTCTCCATGCAAAAATAGTAAGAAAAGTTCCTATAAACATGTGTCCGGAAATGCTTCCTAAGGGAGCTACGGCCCTCTAAGAATGTCGCAAAAATAGAGGACTAATTATCTCGGAAATGATTTGGGACAACTTTATGAAACTTGGTTAACTTTTTTCGATTATTAAAGGTTATTGTTTTACAGTATTAGCCAAAATTAATTTTTTCCAGGGGCGGAGAAACGAGGGGTCGGTGTTCTTTGTTCCTACATATTAATTTTTCCATTTGACATTTTTAGTATTTTAATCCCTGATTATGATCCTGGTTAATTCTGCATAAAAAAGGGCCTCTTTACAATTAGCCATATGGCAAGCCGTTTTCGAGTAAAAGCGAAATATTGCGTATTCGTTTGCTAAATGCGCATTATTTATTTTTCAAAGTAGGCATAAAACAATAACCTTTATTAATCGAAAAAAGTTAACCAAGTTTCATAAAGTTGTCCCAAATCATTTCCGAGATAATTAGTAAAAAACATTTTTGCGCCATCCTTAGAGGTCCGTAGCTCCCTTAGGAAGCATTTTCGGACACATGTTTATATAGGAACTTTTCTCACTATCTTTGCATGGAGAATTAGCACCTAAAGGGAAAGGCGGGAGTTTCGGGACACCCTGTATACTGGGTGTCCCGTAATATGTTGTCTTGTAAACGTATATTATTTAATAAAAACATTTTTTCTTCTTAAATCTATCTTTCTGATGCTGTATCTCATTAAACATTAGACCTACAATAAAAATGTATATACAGAAAATGTAGAAAATTTAATTCTCTTCATCGAACGTTGCCGAATTATTTTGAAAAAACGATTTTTTGCACCTTTACTTCCCCCCCCACCATGTCGAAAACTTGTATTTTTTATCAAGGCCACGACATAAACAACATATATCAAAATCGTTACTACTCCACTTTTTGCAGGACAAAATCCCCCACTGATTGGACTCTACAAGCGTTTTTTACAAAATCATTTTGTCAGAAATTTATATCATATTTAGGAACAAAACAATACAACAGAATATCTAACAACATAAGAACAATACAAAGTTTCAAAAAATTTAAATATAAGGTAAAAATATACGTCATAGAAAACAAAACTAGATTCATAGACTTCTTTTAACAATAAAAAAAAATAATAAGTGATTTCAGATCATCTAGTGAATAATAGAAGTTAAATAATGTAGATGAGTGTATGTATGTACAGTACACTTGCTTTCAAAACTTTCGCGTACACTTATTTTTCGCTGTATTAAATCAGGGTTGTAATTAATGAACTCTGACATTTGAAATTTTGAAAAGTCAAAATGCCTCGACAAGACAAAGTTTTGATGCTTTCTAAATTAGAAGAGGGGTGGTCCATAAGAAGGGTTGCTACTCATTATGGACTAGATAAAAGCACTGTTCTACGAGTTTTAGTATAGTTGTATTTATTTTTATGTTCGTTTTAATTAAATTTTAATTAAACGTCAATGTCATCTTTAACCTAATCGCAAAATTATCCGTTCACACAGCTAAAATTTTGCAAAATCGTTGTTACTTAATTTTGAATGTGTACGCGAAAGTTTTGAAAGCAAGTGTATATATGAATTTTTGTATGTAAAAAACTTTATACTTAAGATTAGGATATATAGTCTAGTGTGTATATGTAGACTAAAGCATTATTACTAATTTATCCTAAACTATTATATATTTTATTTCACTATGAATCGCTATCTCACTTTAATTAACAAATGTTAGTGGAGCACAACACAATTTTTTAAATTTAGGTGCTCCAATTAAAAAAACTACTGTTATATTTTGTACATATTTAGTACAGTAAGTGGAGCTTTTAAATCCCAGCCCGAAAACGATGTAATGAATTTCCAAATTTTTTTCTTCAACATGCTTCATAAAGTATGTACATAAGAATCTATATTGTCGTTTTTCCTGCTTATTGGTTTTAGTTTGAAAAATACACAATCTGGTAGAGAATCAAATTATAAGAAAGAAACTTCTTCGCTAAAATGCATATTTTTCTAGATATTGCGAACTGAAAATTGCAATTTTCACCCCCTGAAATCAGTATTCCTAGACTTTTTTTTAAATTACTCGAAAAATATGGACTTTAATAAAAAAAAATGCAAGGATGCAAAATTAAAGCTTTTACGAAAACAAATCGAATGGCTTTTTCTTTTTTTTTTCTTCGATGTTTAATTTTGGAAATATGACATTTTCAAAATGGCGCCGAAACGATCAGAAAAAAATGTACGACGTTGAAATCTAAAATTACTCAAAATCTACAACTATGAGAAAATATTTTATTCTTGTAAAAATGAAAGGTGCTAAAATTTTCTTTCGATTGAGACGTATTGCGACCTTTTATAATGAAAACTGAAAAAGTTACAAACAAAAAAGTAGAGCATTTAAAAATTTAGCCTCATTTTTTTTTGGTCTTATTGCTCTAATTTTCTATTAATTCAAATTTTTTTAAAATTCTTCTAGATTCCTTAATGCATTTTATTACTAGCATGCTCAAATTTTTTAGAATTTTTAAAATAATTATTTTTCATTCTGCACCCATTTTCAATAATGAAAATTTTCATAATTTTTTTAAAAAAATCGGGTTTTTGGAAATTGCTCGGAAAATATTTTTTTATAAAAAATGGGAAGCGTACAAAAATGAAGCTGATAAAAAAATGAATAGTGATTATTTTTCATTTTCCCACGATAAACTGTTCCAGAGATATAAAGGTTTAAAGATGGCGGCTTGAGCGCATACACAAGAAAATTATGTGTTTAAAATTAAAATATCTTAAAAACCATAAGATTGACAAAAACATGATATAAGAATGAAATGAAGCTTATAAAAAACGAAGAGTTTGGGTTTTTATGTTTCCTCCTACGACAAACTGTTCCAACGACATGCCAGTTTGAAATAATGTTGAAACATTTCAGTTTTAGGACAGTGGAATTAGCAAATATGCATATTGTAATTCGTTTCAGGATGCCACGTGGATTAAACGGTAGTTTTATTGATTACGAACATGACCCTGAATTTGGTCCACTTTTTGACCGCCGGAGCATTGTTTGTTTAACGATTTATTGTTGAAAAATTCCAAAAAATCGACTTTTTTAAAGATAACTCAAAGACCTTTGACGATAGGTTTTTCAATTTGTAGATACCGTTAGAACTTTGATAAACGGTTAATTTGAGAGGTGTTTCGTTTAAAACGCTTGAAAATTTGTTTAAATAGTTGCAAAAAACCGCGAAAATTTTCGCAATTTGCAAATATTTTTCATTCTTTAACAAAAACACTTTAGTGCTTGAAACTTTGACAAAATATGCCTTTCATCACCCCAAAGTTACGTCTAAAATTTCATCAAAAAATCTTCATTTGTTTAAAAGTTATTAGCAAAAAACCTAACCTCAAAATGTGACACTTTTTCAAACGCCATTTTGAAGTTGAAAATAATGCAAATTTGATTTGCCATTAATGAAAACATAAAGTTTAAGTCTCAACAAAAAGAAGGATGTCCAGATCAACTCTCTACGACAACGAGAACTGGGTGAATTTGCATTTTACATTATTTGTGTTTTTAATAAACAAATTGAATATCTCTTAAACTAATTTAAATTTTTTGATGAAATTTTCGGGATAACTTTGGGGTAATAAAAGACATATTTTTTCAAAGTTTCAAGCACTAAAGTACAAATTTTCAAGCGTTTCAAATCAACCGTTTTTCAATGTTCTAACAGTATCTACGAATTGAAAAACTTATCGTCAAACGTCTTTGAGTTATCTTTAAAAAAGTCGATTTTTTTTTAATTTTTCAACAATAAATCGTTAAATAAACAATGTTCCGGCGGTCAAAAAGTGGACCAAATTCAGGGTCATGTTCGTAATCAATAAAACTATCGTTTAATCCACGTGGCATCCTGGAACGAATTACAATAAATTTCAGTCTTCTTTTTACTAATTCTACTGGACTATTTGTACTCGCATTTCAAATGTCTAGTTTTGGTAGAGAAACAAGCAATAGTCGTTTATTTTTCGAAGAATACGCAGAAAAATCGGGTCGCATTGCACTTTAGCATGTTTAAAGTGCAGATTAAAAATGTTATTTATATAGTTTACTTAATTGTATTAATTCGATTTATTTATAACAGTCTGTGACCATATTTAATCCACCATTTTTTTAAATAAATTTAGACCTCATAATCGTATTCAGCGACCTAAGAAATATAAGTACATGGATTTTCGTGAATTCATTTGTAAAATTAGAAGAATTATTAATTTTCCAGTATTGAAGGGTTGTTTCAACCCTTAATACTTTCGTTTTTACTATGTTTTGACCTCATAATCATATTTATCGACCTCAAAAACATGGTATTTGAATTTTCGTTATTTTATTCGTAAAATTATAAGACATTAATTTTTCAGTATTTAAGAGTGATTTCAACCCTAAATATGTTCGTCTCATAAGTTTTGACCTCACAGTCATATTCAGCGACCTCAAAAACATAAATATATGGATTTTTGTTAATTTATTTGTAAAATTAGAAAAGTTTTTTCAGTTTGAGGGCCGGGAATTTTACCATTTTTACTGCTTCGCTTATTTTTGAAAATCAGCAACATACATGTCAGCCAATGTTTTTCTCTGTTTATGGATATAAAATCTAACAAATTAAAATCAATGCGACGTACAGTGAAAAGACTTAGTAGCACTTTTTTTTGCAAATTAACAATTAGTTTTACAAAGAAATCAGAGTCATGGATTTCAGCCAACTATTTTTTATTTATATTTTTGATATATTAACAACTCTAAAGCAATGACTGAAACAATAAAATAAAATAGGAACGCTTCTTTGCAAATTTGAAATTCATTTATTTAAAAAATCAGCAGCAACTAAGCTCGGTAGCTGCTCTAATCGATCTGTTATATCAATACCTTCATTCCATATTATTGTCAATTACAATGAAATCATATACACTTATTGCCACCAGCTCCGTCGCTATAAGTAACATATAATAATCACAATTTGTTTCACGGTTGTGTCGAGGCATCTCGCGTAAAATTGAATAAAAAGTGTCCCATTTACTTAAATTAATCCGGAGCTAGACTTGGCAGGGTTACACTGTTTTTATAGGCAGCGGGGCGTCGTTTCACGCTATTACTTCCCACAACTACGCCAATGCCAGTAACCCACTTAGAATAGACTACGAAAGTACGGCGTCGTCTCCATCGAGTCCGGGCGCCGTCTGGACAATGCTCGTCTCTGCCAAGAGGATTCCTAGAAATGACTCCGCTCTATGGAGATTTACGGCTCCGGGCTAAAAAAACCAGGATGAAATCATGAATGGATTTGTTTGTGGAACGGCATTGTTTTCACCAGAAAATGAAAATGCCAGGGCGTAGTTGGGAATAGGAAAATTGCGCAGTTTCCGGAACACAAATCTTAAATTATTGGAGCAGAGTTTATTTTTACGTTTTATAAATTAATACTAATAATAATTGTATTAATAATATTAGTAATAATAATAAACCTTTATTTAATGAAGCGGGGAGTCAGCTGAAAGCCGGTGTAAATCCTGCTCACAAATTTCATGTACAGAAGATCCCAACTAGCAATTTGGTATTTTATAAAAGCTGCAGAAATGCTTTAGATACAAATTTTATAAAACAACATTGCTCTCAGAAACACTTTAAAAACGACAGCTATAAATGTAAAATTGCCACCAACTTATAAAATAATTCAGTCACTGTTAATATTTTGTAAAGCCTATTGCAACGATTACAAAATATCTGTATAAACATTTTCGCGGGCTCTAAGAAAATTCGGTACCGCCACTATGAAACAGTTTTATAGAAGCTTCATTTAATTGCGTTATAAAGCACATACTTCACTGATTGTCATTATTGCTATAAAACGCCAATATACTAAAACGATTTCTTAAATGTATTCTCAAACTGTCTTATATATATATATAATTTACGATTAAGCGACTTACCTGTATGATGTTCAATCGTAATTATACGATTTAAACCCATTCGGAACACCAAGATTTGTAATAATGTATTCGGGCACGAATCGAGAACAAATCTTGGTGTTCCGAATGGGTTTAAAGAAGTATAATTTACGATTAAACGGCTTACCTGTAGGATGTTCAATCGTAATTATACGATTTAAAACCATTCGGAACACCAAGATCTGTAATAATATATTCGGGCACGAATCGACAACAAATCTTGGTGTTCCGAATGGGTTTAAAGAAGAATAATTTACGATTAAACGACTTACCTGTAGGATGTTCAGTCGTAATTATACGATTTAAACCCATTCGGAACACCAAGATTTGTTGTCGATTCGTGTCCGAATGCATTATTACAAATCTTGGTGTTCCGAATGGGTTTAAAGAAGTATAATATGCTGATCTCTATATATACCAATCTTTCAGTGATTTTACTGGATAGTGAATAAGAACTTACTTTACTTTTAAACATAATTCACATTATACCGATGATATATTTCGTATTAATATTTATTATAATCACTTAAAAAAAGCAAATTAAAAAATAGAAAAGTAGCATTTTTCTTTCGTCTGTAGCTCTTAAATGAAGAATTTTGTGGGAAAATGTCAAGAATAGTAAAATGTTCAAAATCGATTTTCTCAACTTTTCTCTCTTGATATATTTTCAAAAAATGCTTCATATACGAATACAAATAAAGCGAAAAATGGCAAAAAATGAAAGATTTTTGAATTTTAAAGTGTGTTGCCCCACCTGTCACGCGTGCGGATAGTTGGCATATGTTTCTCTACATCTCAACCTATACTTTAAGAAAAAAAAATTGCGGGTAAACGACATTTCGCAAAATGATCCTTTTTCAATCTATTCAGACTGGCCTCTTAGGGGTTTCTTCTTAATTCAATTTAAGCTACTAAAATTGGTAATTGTTGTAGATTTCGACTTTGTGAATAAAATTTCTCATGGGCCCAATTCGATCCCACGTCTAGTTTCCGAGATAGAGCTCAAAAAATGCACAAGTGGTCAAGTAAAAAAATTTCCGAATTCATGATTTTTTTTCATACGTTTTATATTGTAATGCTTTCTAATAGTCCTTTAGAATATTTTGCACTAAAAATATTTTTTGTTTTAATAAAAATAGCGTTGAAAAAAGTTTGGGAAATTTTGGCGAAGGCTCCGGATCTAAAAAAAATAAGTGAAAAAATATTTGGTCAAATTAGCTAAAACTTTTTTTTACGTAAAATTTCTGTATCCGATCAAAAAACTCTTTGATAAAATTTTATTTTGTAACTACTTTATTGTCGATGCCAAATTGCAGTAGACTGCAGCTCTATATAATAATTATGTAGTAGACTCTGGAACAACAATTTACTATCAATAAAAAAACTGTCCCAAATAGTACTTTAATATAACGGTTTTATAAGATAATAGAAAACAGTCATAAAATAATTTTAACATATATTTATAACGGTGTTGAAAATACTGCCGAACGTTACTAAAAAAGCATTTAGTATTATAAGCTGAAATGTTGTATAACTTAGTCACGAAAATGTTTCTAAAATAATTTCTTAACTGCTTTACAAGATATTTTATAATTTTGCGGTAAAAACGTTTTGATAATAAATTTATAAAACAGTTCAGTTGCAGACAACCAGATAGTGTTTTCTGCAACTCTAATAGAATCAACTAGCATTTTAGAAGCATTAATAAAATGACAATAGAACAGAACAGAATAATCGTATAACATTTAAATTATAAAACAAATTTGCTGGTTGGGATATTAAAAACAAATAATACGTTAATTACTACACATATATAGATATTTATTTATTTATTATTATATTAAAATAATTTAAAATTCCAAGCTCTTAGGCTTCTTCACCTAACTGATGAGACCCAGAAAGATCGAAAGCTACTATCCCTTGTGATAAATGGTTTTCATTTTGGTAGCCATCGACCTTTCTGGGTCTCATCAGTTAGGCGAAGAAACCTAAGAGCTTGGAATTTTAAATTATTTTAATTTGATTTTCAGACAAATCAAGAAAGTAGTTGATCGAACGCAGGGAACAATGTTTGTTCAAATTGCTTAAAGCCAAAGGCAGTGCTTGGCTGAGCTTTGCTTCTACAAATCTGGGTTGCACATGAACGCGTTTTGCGTGTTCTCCATATTTTCCAATTTCCCAAAATTCTTGTAAATTTTACTATCTATTTGAGAAATGCTAATACCTTGTCTCGGGGTCCTTTTGCCTGACTAAAGATGATGGACAGAAGTCGAAACAAGCACCAAACATAACAGTCCCTTATTGGACAAAGAATACCTTTCGATGATCTTGTTGTAGAACTCTCCAAAATCGTCCTAAGTTGAAGACATAATCAAAATTCGACTTAGGCAAAAAATTTCATTTAAAGACATTTTTGGGAGTCTGCAGAGGCGCAGATCAGTCCATAAGGACCGTTTTGGGTTCTATAAGGCGTTGGAAATGACCAGGTGAAAATTCGAAGAAACACCGAATTTTCACTTAGGAAAAATGTTTTTGGTTCAGAATATGAGAGTAGAAGTATATAATGACAAAGATTTATGAATGATATACTTTTTCAAAGTTACCATAAATTGGACTTTGAAAAATAATATTTTTGGAAGGGCGTCAAAATTTGGCCCAGGAATCGATTTATCGAAAGTACGCCAAAGTTTCACTTGCAGACTAATTTTTCAAAACTGCGTTGAAATTTGGCTTGAAGATCGATTTCTCAAAAGTACGCCAAAATTTCACCCGCAGATTAACTTTTCAAAAGTACCTTGAAATTTGGCTTGAAAATCGATTTTTCAAAAGTACGCCAAAATTTCACCCGCGGATTAACTTTTCAAAAGTACCTTGACATTTGGCTTGAAAATCGATTTTTTCAAAAGTACGCCAAAATTTCACCCGCAGATTAGTTTTCAAAAGTACCTTGAAATTTGGCTCGAAAATCGATTTTTCAAAAGTACGCTAAAATTGGTCTTAAAATGGATTTTTCAAAAGTACCACAAAGTCAGTTTAAAAAGTACCACGAAAATATAATTTAAATTATTTTTTATTTTTTATTCCTCAACCAAAGACATTGACCTTTGAGGTACGGTCATTGAAAGCCCAATTCTAAAGTATGAGCATAAAATTTTAACGATGCACTGCATCCAAAAGGCAAAATAGAAGATTTTGTCAAAGCCGGCGTAGTGCCGATAAGCAAAAATTGATAAAAATCAATGCACATGTACAAGGCCGGTTTCTCGCATAGAAAGAGTTTGGATTGACCCAGCGGCTCGCAATTTGGTCGAGCGCGTTGAGTGGTCCAGACAAAGCGATGGTAGAAAAGCCAATAACAGGGCTTTTCAAATGACAAAGTTATAGAGGAAAACGCCTTGTGCATAAAAATCCAAAAATTCAATTTTGCCTAAAAGTCGCTCGAAGGTGAGACGCTGCCAAATCGATAATATTAATCGACTGTGATAAGGGTTAGTAAGTCGTGGACTGATCGAACGCCACTCAACTTATGCAGTAATAAGTCCTCTGAATGTGTTTGAGTACGTGAATCTCCACGATACAAGAACTTTAAAGCTAAGTAGTCTCTAGCGAAACTAAATTCAGTTAGTAAAACTTTTTTAAGTTAATTTCAGTCAGCCTTAATTATTCATTTACCCAGAGTCTGAAATGATTCTAAAAGCTCGCATTTTGATTCTGAGAAGGTATGTATGAATCTTTTCTACCTAATCGATCGTTAGCGTGAGCACTCTCGCTTGTATGGTCTGAAAGTCACTACCTTGATTGGGGAAGGCACGATTCTTATCTTGAGAATTTTGTATAACCAATTCTGTTAAATAAACGGATTCTTTGAACTAATATTTCTTAATTGATCTTGAGGCCTGTTGACGGTCTATAATCCCTGGAACTTTCGTATAGAAAACCGGATGTGTCGAGTTAATTCGCATTAACGTTCGACCTTCTGGTTGCTTTACGGAGGTTTGATAGGGATTTTTTTATGCGTTTTTTGAGAAATATATTCCGTTATTAATGGACCAAAACGTGATTTTCGCGTACCAAAACTAATCCCTCCGCAGAGAAATTCTTCGGTTGGGATTTTTTTATGCAAAAATTCAGGAAATTAAGAGGTGCCTAAACCCCTAACGAGGGAATTCGGGTCCAGAGAGAGCGTAATTTCCGATCTGTGGTAGTGCAGCCTTGGTCCATTACTCGGCTACCGAAGTGCATCTTATCTCGAACCCGCCTGGGAGGTAGAAGAACGGGGTAATACGCGACTGGCGCCCCCTGAGAAATAAATTGGTGTCGCGTCATTTTGACGCCCGGTAGTGCGTTCTTCTACAATCTCATGACGACGAATTCGTGCGGTCTTTTAGTTTTGCACAATGTCGAACGTGTGATCACGAAACTGGGATATCCTTTCCAATCCAACTATCCCTTATGTTAAATGGTTCCCATTTTGATAGCTTTCTACCTTTCTGGATCTCATCAGTTAGGCAAAGAAGCCTAAGAGCTGGAATTTTAAATTATTTTAATTCGATTTTCAGGCTAATCAAGAAAGTAGTTAATCGAACAATGCTTGTTCAAATTGTTCAAAGTCAAAGACTGTGCCAGGCCGGGCTTTGCGGATCATCTACAAATCTGGTTGCACATGGACGCGTTTTGCATGTTTTCCATGCTTTGCAATTTGATTTTCAGGCTAATCAAGAAAGTAGTTGATCGAACGCAAAGAAAAATGCTTGTTCAAATTGCTCAAAGCCAAAAACAGTGCCAAACTTTGCGGATCTTCTACAAATCTCGGTTGCACATGAATGCGTTTTGCGTGTTCTCCATGCTTTCCAATTTCCCAAAATTCTTGTAGATTTTACTCTCTATTTATTATTATTTTTTATTTATGGCAAAAAAACTAAGAAAGATAAATTCCAACAATCGTTTGTAGGCTATGTAACGAAAAATAGAAGTTACAGAATCACAAATAGGCAGACGACTGAGGAGAGAGACAAAATGATATTAGGCGTAAATGAAAGTAATTAGTCACTGAGGAACATGGACTTAATTTTGAATAATGATAGACTTAAATTCTTGTGATATTTACATATATAAACTAGCTGAAAGATATGGGAATATCAATTCATACTGGCTAGTTTTATGAACAAAAATATGAAGAGTACTATCAACAAAACGCAGCTGATTATGTATTGTGGCAAGAAATACCAATTTCTCATAAATATTTAAAATATTTTTTAGTTATTATTTTCTGGACCAGACAATAGATACAATTGCCATTTCTGTCGCAGATTATATGAGTCCGTTTCTGCACATTAGCAGAAAACTGCACACAAGAGTTTTGATGTGTTTTCAATCTGTGCCCTTCAGCAACTGTAAGGTACTGGTCAAACACAATACCCCACATTTAGCTATTATTTAACTTGCTTTGTATATATGTTAGTTAGCTTAAAAATTTAAAATTTCTTACTTTTCGGCCGGTCCTGAATAAAAGTCGGTTAGGTTTACTAAAAAGGTAAAGTAGTCATTCGACTTAAGGAACATCAGACACTAAAAGAGGAAGAAAAAAGAAAAGTTATTCTTTAAACAAATAGTGCTTCTATACATTATTCGATTGCTGTACGTAGGTGCCTTAATGAAAATTTTTCAAACAAATGAATTAGACGGAATAGCTTTTCTTTTTTCTTCCTTATTTAGTGACATCAACATCAGGTACTAAGGAAACATAGTAAGCCAGAATTGTACTAATTTAATTTAAAATAAATATAAAAATATTTCTCATAATATAAACGCCATTGTCTAATCATTGCTGTCAAAGCAGGGAAATTTCCACTTATTAATTACATAGGTAGATGCTTATGGGTAAGTAAGATTTCCAAAAAATTTGATGGTTGTCATAGCAACAATGACAAAATAAACGCGTCCGATTGGCTAATAATGATTGGTATAAAATTTTCATTAAAAAAATGGCACGAATTCCATATTGGAATATGGAATTCCCTAATTTCGGATTCATGATCAGCAACCCAAAAAACCTCCTAGAGTCCGTTTTCGAGGCGAAATATTAATTTTATAAATTTTTTTATGACAGCTACTTTTTGAGGCACTTCAAACCCCCCTAACTTTCTCATTTTCGAAGATAATGCAGGGGTCAATGCTGATGAATGTTCCTGGAGGTCTAGGGAACACGTGAAAAAAGGAATTTTTCAAATCGTTGCTGTTCCACCACTTTTCCACATTTTCCGGCTTATTTATTAGACTATAAAGCAGAATTGTACCAGCCTTTGTATTTAAATGAACCATATTAGTCACAGTGAGTGATTAGTTATGTTTTTAACTGGGAATCTGTTTTTTGGTGCACTTTATTGAAACGTAACGCTGCCAGCACACAAGATTCACTAAGAACTTAAAAACCGAAAGTTATTTTTTATTTATAGCAGCAAATACGATTACCCGATTTATGTGCAAATAAATCTGAACTCTTGAGCAATTTCAATCCGATGCGCGATGTAGATGTGGTAATTTGATTTAATTATTTATTTGTCGCTCAAAGTGAACGCTGGTTTGCAGGTATATGCGTTGTTTTATATTCAGTTTTTAACAGGCTCCAGTAAGCCAAGGCACGTCTGTTTATGACACTTCAATAAATGAAAATTTGCCGGTTCTTAGAAAATACAGCCGCGAATTAGAAACTTAAAATTTTCCACTAATTACAATTTACAATAATTGTGAAATTACCTGGAAATATATACTTTCTTGCAAATTTTTCTTGCATTTATGTTTTACGGAGAAATAACGGATATAACGGCAAATTCTCCACTTCTAACTTCAAAATTCCCAGAGAATTTGTTTTTGTCATTCCAAGTATTAATATGCTAGTTTCCAATGAAAATTACTACCAATAGAATTTTCAGAAATTAAAAATAGTTTTTCACAAATAATTTGAAAACTACAACTTTTGTCAAAAAAACGTTAAATATACAATTTGCGGTTAAGGTAAGGTATTTGGCGTCAAGCATGGGGTGGTGCTCTTTCGACACAAAATTATATTACCATGTGGAAGTTAGTTTAACATAATAATTTCAGTTTAAATTTTGAAAACTACAACTTTTGTCAAAAAAACGTTAAATATACAATTTGAGGTTAAGGTAAGGTATTTGGCGTCAAGCATGGAGTGGTGCTCTTTCGACACAAAATTATATTACCATGTGGAAGTTAATTTAACATAATAATTTCAATTTAACTTTAGAGTGACTTTCGTTTTCCTCAGTTTCTTAATTTGTCAGTAAAGTGACAATAATGATATCTAAAAGGAGTAACAAGGACACATATTTTCAGGCCCAGGAACAGGTGTCGATCAGGGCGACTTGCTAATAGCGCACCAACAGGATAGACCTCAATGTGAATGAGTTTATAACTTGAGGGAATTACAACAGCAGGTACTGCATACAGGATGTCCCACCGGGAACTGCAGTTTTCAATTTTAAAATCAATTTTAAATCGCAAATAATTCAAAAAGTAGTAAGTTAAACCCATACAACAACGACATGGGAAAAACTGGAATTTAATTGTACATAATATAATGCAAAAAAATACAGGGTGTTCCATTTGACTTAACAAAATTTTCGCGTAGCTCACCTTATGGCGCTTCTGCATGCCAAAAAGCAAATGAGGATCTTTCACGTAAAAAAGTTATAAAGGTTATTGCAAACCGTTACACCTGTCAAAGTTTTTATAAAATGTTAAATATTTCTGAAACGGCTCGGTTTAGGAATAGAGTATACATATTTTCGACTCAAAACTTTTCGCTCTTTTCGAAAACTTCGAAATATATAGGGTGTTTCATTTAAAATAAGCAAGTTTACTTCCAGTATATAAGTGGAAGTGCCAAATGCTTTCTTTGGATTGGCTATATTGACATTAGTAATTCCCTAAATTTTGAAAATTTTCTAGTGCGCACTTTTCCCTATATCGATCGATGCAGTTCCCGATGGGACACCCTGTATACGTATTAAGCGAAATACTTCTATATACTAACATGCATACAGTGTGGAACAGCTAAATGGAATAAATTCAGTATCTCAATTATTGTGCATATTTATAAAAAATCCCGAGACACGTCGATTTTTGATTCTGAAATGACATTCTGCAACGTACAAATTTCGTCCTTAAATTCAGCTCCCTTCTAGTGGCAGTTTCAAATTTTTAAATAGGAAGTAGAGGCTTGTGTTACCTCTATTGAAAGGTCTTTTCATTGTCTATTCAAAAATGCTATGGTTTAAATATTTACTGCAAAAATTAACGGTCTGCTTAACGAAATTCGCTACAACAAACGAAAAACATAAAAACTTACATCGTTTTGTTCTTGCAGGCTAGCAAAAACAATCTCAGTGTTCTTTTTCAACATTATCAACTAAAAAGAAGACATAAAAACAACAAATTTCTTCATAGCTGGCATTGAAAACGCCGCCCCGTAGCGATTGGCAGCATAAATAGTTGTCATAGTTTTGTTATTGAGTTTTGCTAACTGCAATTTCTCAACATGGTTTATTTAAACGAAACGCATCAAATAATAATTTTATAAATGGTTGGTTACGGAGATAGAATGCGACCACAGGACGAAATTGCTCGCCTATTTCAAGAAAAATTTTCCGATTTGCCGGCTATATCCCAAGGTACAATTAGCAAAACTGAAAAGCAGTTTCACGAAAATGGATATGTAGGGCAGATAAAAAAGAAGCTTCCAATGCAATGAGTATTGATACCAAATTAGATATACTGCTTGAGTTTGAAGAAAACCCACATAGTACAAGTCGACTAGCAGCTTCAGCAGTTAATGTTTCCCATTCCTCAATTATTCGCATATTAAAAGAAAATAAAATGTATCCCTATAAACTGACCCCAACTCAGGAGCTTAGTGAAGACGATTTTGATAGAAGAACATATTTTTGTGAATAAATGATGCAAAGGTTAGATAACAATGTTATCCAACTAGAAAATGTTTTGCTCGGATGAGTCCACTTTTATTCTTCATGGCCATGTTAATCGTGAAAACTCTCGCTACTGGGCTAATGAAAATCCTCACTGGATGAGAGAATTACATTCGCAAAATCCTGAAAAGGTCAATGTTTGGACGGGGATAATTGAAAACCATGTCATTGGTCCCTTTTTCATTGATAGCAATTTAAATGGACATAATTATTTAGTTCTACTCCAAAATAATGTCGTGCAAACATTGGCAAACTTATATCCCGCTCAAGCAAACCCCAAGTTCCAACGGATGTAGTAATGTTCCAGCAGGATGGAGCACCACCATATTAGGGAAGCGAGGATCACTAGAATGGCCAGCATGTTCTCCTGATCTTACACCCTTACATTTCTTTCTATGGGGATATATGAAAAGTATGGTATGCAAAACTAAACCACACGATATAGCTGACTTAAGAAGAAGAAAAACGGATGTGGTTAGGTCGGTCACGCCTCAGATGTTGGAAAACGTTAGAAGATATTTTTATTTACGATTAGGATGCTGCCAAGACGTTCAAGGAACTCATTTTGAACATTTACTACATTGAAGTTAAGTTTTTTTTTTCAGTTTGATGTAGTGAATTACGTTAAGCGCATGAATTATTTTTTTTAACATTAATTTTTACAATAAATATTAAAATCATAACTGTTTTGAATAGAGAATGAAAAGACCTTTCAAATGAGGTGTCACACCCCCCCCCCCCCCTCTGTCCCATTTAAAAATTTAGTAGTTGTCGCTGCCACCCGAAGGGGGTTGAATTTAGGGATGAAATTTGTACGCTGCAGGATGTCATTTCAGAATCCAAAATCGACGTGTCTCGGGATTTTTATAAATATGCATAATAACTGAGATACTGAATTTATAGTACAGTAACTAGAGGTTTTAACTCCGGAATAATGTCATATTGAACGTATAATAGTAAATGCTTCACAGAAAAGTTTCTATATTGTGCGGGGACTTGCTAATTTATAGGGGGTGGATGCCACCCCCTCTCAGGGGGTGGCACTTAAAAATATATGTATTTATTCGAGCTGAAATAGAATCAAATTTTAAGAAGAAAAGGTTCTATGTAATTTTTCACATAAGTTGATAGTTTTTAAGTTATAACGACTTAAAAATTGCGATTTTAGCTTAAAAAAGTATTTCCAAACGGCTTTCGTCAAGTATCTCGAAAACGTATTACTTTATCGAAAAAATGTTACGGACCAATTACAGAAAGTACAAACTGGGAATTAATTATATCTTTTGTTTATTGATGTAGGATTAATAATTTCGGAGATATTTAAGTTTATATTTGGTATCCAAGTGTTTCGAAATTACATTTAAAGTTTAAAATGCATTTTTTTCTAAAGCAACTGCTTTAAATGAGCAAAAGAAATTGAGCATCTAGGTAATGCTACATCTTAACGAAAAACTGTATTTGAGAAAATTTTTTTAAATTACTGGCTAATTAGAGTAACAAAATGGTAACCTTTATATAACCTTTATATAAAAAACTATAAATACGCATATTTTTCCGTCATAACTTCTTTATTTCTTATGCTACAGGAATGAGTAAAAAATAATTTGAAAGCACAATTAATTGTCTTTAATTTCATTTCTTAGCATGTGTGCCATAGGTGTCACAAGTTCTGAGATATTTAACATTTAAACTGCATTTTTCGTCTTATAAACGTTCGGACGCCATTTGTAAACTTTCATATCTCCGAAACTATTAAATCTATGTAAATAAATAAACAAGCAAAATTCATTATCAGTTTATGAGCTTTATTTTTGGTTTCTACCCATTTTTCAATAAAACTAATATTTATTGAGATATTTGGAAAAGGAAAAAAAAATACGTTTTATCGAAAATACCTTTATAGTTTAAACTGTATTTTTTTCTAAAGCAAGTGCTGTATACAAACCAAAAAATTTGAGCATCTACGTCATGCTATATATTAATGAGAAACAGTGTTTGAAATTCCTTTTTTTTAATTACTGGCTAATTACAGTAACAAAATGGCGACGTTTTTATTAAAAAAATGTGTAGACGCACATTGCTTCGGTCATAACTTCTTTGTTTTTTATGCTACAGAAACAAATAAAAAAGCAGTTGAAAGCTTGATTAATAACCTATTATTCTACCTATTAGCATCCTTGAGGTAAGTGTCACAGTTTCTGAGATATTTAACTGTCACTCTAAATAATTATCTTATGAACACTTGGATGCCAAATGTAAACTGAAATATCTCCAAAATTATTAATCCTACATCAATAAAAAAATATAATTAATGCCCAGTTTGTACTTTCTGTAATTGGTCTGTAACATTTTTTCGATAAAGTAATTATTTTCGAGATACTTGACGAAAGCCGTTTGGAAATACTTTTTTTTCAAGCTGAAATCGCGAAGACGTTATAACTTAAAAACTATCAATTTATGTGAAAAATTGCATAGAACCTTTTCTTCTTAAAATTTGATTCTACTTCAGCTCCAATAAATATATATATTTTTTAAGTTCCACCCCCCCCCTGAGAGGGGGTGGCATCCACCCCTTATAAATTAGCAAGCCCCCCCACAATATAAAAACTTTTCTGTGAAGCATTTACTATTATACTGCTAAAAATGAACGAAATCCGTTCAATATGACATTATTCCGAAGTTTTGCATATTTTTTACCTCTAGGTACTGTACTATTATTCCATTTGGCTTCATCATTGTAAAAATGTACAAATATAAGTTATCAAAGTTTTTCTATCTTCATTTTAAAAAACGAAACCGAAAACCGAATTGTCACTGCCCTGAAAAAACCGTAAACAAACACCGAAAATTGTGTGCTTTAGGTAACCGTAACAAAAACCAAACCGAAATAAATTTCATATTATTTTAAGTCCCGTTGTAAACATCTAAATGACAGCCAAGTAAATGTCTATATCGCTATCTCCTGTACACATCTTTTTCCGTGATTGTACAGTTTATCCTATCCCACAAACTAATAATTACAGTGCTTTAAACATTTAACTTCGCAAAACAACATCAAAGGACAAATCTCTTTAATGCTCTGTCATTAAAACTTGAATGGCTTATTTTACCTATGCTCTATGGAAAAGAAATCTTTCGACAAAGAGCAAAACTGCATACTCGTTGAGATATATTTAGGTACAGTTCCTAGGGGTAAAAAATATGTATTTAGGAATAATCTCATATTATGTAGGTAATGACAATTTTTTATGGATAATTATTGTACTAAAAGGTATCTTCTTCTTCTATATGATTTAGATGTTTAATATTTGAAAAAGTAAGGCTGAAAAGCTGGATCAGAACCCCAAGACAAGACTTTTTTTTTTGTAGACCTGCGTTATCTTTAATTCTGGCCCTTAGAATTTTTAACATAGGTGTCATAGTTTCTAAGATAATCAATATTTAAACTAAATACATCCAGTAAACCTTCAAACCTTCAAATGCCATCTTTAAACTTAAATATCTCCCAAACTATTAATCCTACATAAATATAAAAACAAATTAATTTTTCGCTAACAATAATATTTATTGAGATATTTGCAAAGAAACTCCCTTTGGCCAAGCAGTGGGTACAAAAAAGGGGTTCTATTCACAAAAGGTCGGAAACAAATGAAATTTGGTGGGATGATAGACATAGGTCCCCTGATAGTCCCCTGATAGTACACCTGAGTTTACGACCTCGGGAGGTTGATGATCGAGGGGTGGGGAGATGAAAACACTGCGCCGCGACGCTTTTCGGGAAATATCGCCGTTGTGGTAAGTGCTATCGAAAAAAGTTCAAATGAAATATGTAGAGACCAAATTTTCGTCTACGATCAATAGTTTCTGCTCTACGGCGCGCCAAAGTTGGGGGTTAATTTGCAATTTTCAACAAAATCAGAATTTCATCGCGAATTAAGACGAAGATCGCTATCAAACAATTCTGTAATATTTTTTTTCTAAAAGAATATTGTTTTCTGAGTCTGCAGATGCCCGATTTGATACATTTGGTCGTATATAATAAAAGATATGATTTTTTGAAGCGCGCCCCTACATACTTCGATATGGGCATTTTTTAATTATCAAATTGTGCACAATTTTGTTCTCTACATCTTTCATATGAACTTTTTTTCGATAGCACTTACCACAACGGCGCTATTTCCCGAAAAGCGTCGCGAAGCAGAGTTTTCACCCCCCACCCCTCGAGCGGCAACCCCCCGAGGTCACAAACTCAGGCATATTATCAGGGGACCTATGTCTACCATCCCACCAAATTTCATTTCTCTCCGACCTTCTGCGAATAGAAACCCCCTCATTGCTTGGACTATGTAGTATAAAATGTAATTTTTTTCTGAAGTAAATGGTATAAACGGACAAAAAAATTTGAGCTTCAGAGTAGTACTATATGTTAACGGAAAACGGTATTTGAAAATCATATTTTTTTTAATTACTGAGTACCTACTTATAGTAGCAAAATGACGACGTTTATGTTAAAGAAATGTGATGAAGCAAATTTTTTCTGAGATAACTTCTTTGTTTTTATGCTAAACAAACAGTAAAAAATCATTTGAAGCTTAATTCATCATTTATTTTGGTCGTCGTTACTATTTTTGATATGTCATAGTTTCTGAGATTTTTAACATTGAAATAAATACTTCGTTTTGTAAACGTTCGGAAGCTATCTTTATACTTTCATATTTTGGAAACCATTAATTCTTCAGAAATTAGATAAAAACAAAATGGATGCCAAGTTTACCAATTATGAAAATAAGCATTTAAAAGACAGACAAAATATATCTGACTAATATTTGTTACTGAATTCATTATGTGTAATAAAAGAAAAGAAATAAATGATATTTAGAAAATGAAGCATCGATGAATGATTTTTATTATTTTAATAATGAATTTAAATCTTGAAATAAATTAATGGTTTAAAAAACTAAAAACACACGCTTTTATAAATACTGCACTAAAAATCAAAAAATAATGATCGAACCTGTCCTCTCTGTCTACCTCGTAAGGGCCTTAGTCTAAGCCGTATTTGTAATTAAATAGAATATTTGAGTATAAAAGTGTGGGACATTTTTCGAACGCCATTTCGAACAGGTTCGATAACTAAAACGCTGAAGACATCATTAGATTAAATGAAAAGCACCCCACGCTTTTATACTCAAATATTACAAACACGGTTTACAAACACGACTTACACTAAGGCCCTTGGGTAGAAAGCGAAAACAGGTTCGATGACTATTTTCTGCTTTTCAGTGGAGTATTTATAAAAGCGTGTTTTTTTTAGTTTTTAAACTATTAATTTATTTTTTTACTTTTTAGTTTTATATTTAAGGACAGAATTTTGGCACTTTCGAAATTTATGTAAATAATAGGGGACGGTAGCCCAGTGGTTTAGCGCGTCTAGCTTGCATACTGGCGTTCCTCTAGCATCCTAACTTCCTATTACTTTAAGCATCTGCATACTTATTTATTACGCATATAAACGTTTGAAAATATTCTGAAAAGTTTTCCACATCCTATGGGGAGGCCAGTTCTATTGCCCCCCCCCCAGATGAATTTTCTGGCTGCGCCACTGGTTATGTGTAATTAATTTAGAACTTAAATAAGTTGGCTCATTTGTTTTAATCATCTTCCATATGAAACAATACATGTGTGTAGTCCTCTGTTTTCCATATTTAAAATTTTATGCTCATTTAGATATGGAGTGATATGATTGGGGAAGGAAATATCGTAAATGTACCTGATACAAGAATTTTGGACTTTTTGTATGGCATGTTTCATTAAAAAAGACAGCGTATTACCATATTTACCATAATCAAGTAGAGATAATATTAACGAATTACAAAATATTTGCTTACATCTTTGAGCAATATTATGTTTTAAATGGTATAACTTTTTTAGACGAAAATATGCCAGCTTTATTTTATTTTTAAATGGCTTTCAAAGTGCAGGAATGAATCAAGAATTACGCCCAGATTTTTGGCTTCATTGACTACTGGAATTATTTCATTATTTATTTTGAAAGTTAAAATCATTGAATGAAATTTTTTATTCATCAGCACCGTTCCTATTAAAATGACTTGTGATTTGGATCCATTTAATTTTAGGTTATGGTCATATGCATATTTATATATATTATTTAAATCTTGATTGATCTTAACTTGTATAGTTATTATCTGCTAGATCAAATGAATAATAAATTTGCGAATCATCGGCATATTGATGGAGGGTGGTATTTTGAATAAATTTAGATATATCTGAAACATATAGTGAAAACAGTAGTGGCCTTAGGATTGATCCTTGTGGCACTCCTGACTTTAAAGTTTTAAATTGATTTTACAACAACACATTGACTACGTTCTTTAAGATAGGTTGACATTAACTGTAGTGAAATGTCTGGAAATTCAAAATTATTTAACTTTCCCAACAAGCAAAATTCAAATGTTATACCACTATTTTGTTTTATTGCAATTTTATAAATGTAATAAAATAGCAATAAAACTAAATTGTTGTAGAAATGACAATTATGAAACAAATTTATTTATTGGGTTCATAGCAGCAGTGAATGATCAAGGGTGTCAAAAGCTTTTGAGAAATTCAGCAGTACCAGACAAGTGCATTTTCCATTGTCTATTTCTCTGATAACATCATTAACTATGTGTGTCAATTCTGTGGTTGTACTATTATTTTTTTTTAACCCTGACTGATAAGTCGACAATAATTTATTTTTTTGTAGATATTCATAGATTTGGTTATGTATATGCCTCTGAATTATTTTTGATATCGCACAGGGTAAACTAATTGGCCTTTAGATCTTTGAAATTTACAGGATTTTTTTTTTTTTTAGCTATGGGTATTGCTACGGCTTTTTTCCATAGTGATGGATATTTCTCGTGTAAAAGTGAAAAATTTATTATATGTTATTGCAGAAAGACAAAATGGCATGAAAAGTTTAATATAAAAAATTGAGAGGCCATCTACTCCCGAGTTTTAATAGAATTTTTTATCTTAGCCACATTATATTCTTCAGTAGGTTTAACTTCATTTATGTTTGAAAGAATATTACTGTTATAAAAATTTAAACTACTATCATTTACTGTAGATTGAGTATTTATTTCAGACACAATTAATCATTTAACGAATAGAGTCCTGTAAATGTGACGGTAAATGTTCCTCAGATGTTTTAGTTAAATTATTTTTTTTTGCAACTGACCAAAAAATCGTCGTTTTTTATTTGGTTGAAGTAAGCCACTTTTTCACGGCGAATGGCTGATTTCGTATAATCGAGTAATTATTTATAATATTTATAATTGCCCTATGTTTTGTTTTTTAGATATTTTTCACGAGCTTTGTCTCCAAGTTTCATCATAATTTTGATAGTATCGTTAATCCACGGGGTAAATGGTCGATCAATAATTTTTTTACAAACAATAGGTGCATGAATATTTAATAAATATAATAAAATACGATTAAAATGAAAAACTTTCTCATTTATATCCTCAGATTCATATACAGAATTCCAGTCAATATTAGAACATTCTAAATTGAAAGCATGAACGTCTATATTTTTATAGTTCCTGTACCGGACATACTTATCTTTAATTCATATGATATTATTCCGAAGTTAAAACCTCTAGTTACTGTACTAAAAACTACATCCTCATTTAGGTAATCGCTCACATGTGTCTATTATGTTCCAGGTTGGCCGCAGCGCAGGAGGCGGCGGCTCAGGCGGTGCAGCAACAGCAGGCGGGGGCGGGCGCAGCTGATAGAATGGGGGGTGCGAGCGCGGCCGGACCAGGACAGGGGCCCTCCTCGCTGTTCCTCTTCTCCGAGGAAAACCCCATCCGCAGATATACGCGCTTCATCATCGAGTGGCCATATCCTTTACATGCACGACTTTTAATTTTTATAGTTCATTCCATTTTTACAGTGTACGTAAAAAAAAAAGGTGTAAGAACTGTCCACAAAAGTATCAAAGTTTGCACTATTACATGCTAAAAAGATTTAGTCACTGCCATACAGAGACTATAGGACCGTACTTCAAATTTTTGTGCTTCCGGTAAATAGAAACTTGATACCGTTTCCGGTAAATTAAAAAATCTTACTCTGTTTTGCTTGTGTCAAGATAGGAATAAGTTGGTGGAGGCATTGATAAATTTTGAAACACTAATAGTCCGGTGATATTAGGAAAATGTTTCGGAAAGTTTTGGGACTAGCCAAAAATTAGTCTGCCCCCTACAGAATTTCCTCAGGAATCCCAAAAAAAAGTGTTGACCACTCAAAACGGCGGCTTTATTTGTTATTTAATTTTTTGTAAACAAAATGAATTTTGCAACTTAGGTTTTTGCTTATATCTTCGCTTCTAAAGGTCGTAGAAAAACTTTCGACTCGTTAATTTCCTCGTCATGAGCTTCCCTATAAGGTAGGTATACGCAAAGAATGAATATTTGATTGTCAATAACATTTTATGTTAAAAAACTGAAAAAATTGAATTTTTCGATCTTTGAACTTTGAAGTACTGTAGAAACAAATATAAAATCTGTATGCTAACGATATTATGAGAAATAGTACATAGTTTTGTTTACCCTTAATAAAACTAACTTTGTCCCGTTGCAAAATATTAATTATTTTTATTGCAATTAAATTATTTAAAAAAAAAAAATTCAAACCGTTATATTAAAAGATCAAATTAATATTTTACAGTTTTGTGCCAGTAAATACATTGTATTTGACGTACATTAACATAATCAAAAATAATATTACAAAACAATTTTAATTTGCGACTTTTTTACGCAAAAAAATAATTTCGCAACTTAAATGTAAATATCTCAATGGATTTTGCATAAAATTTATTGCAATCAACGGAATTTCAATTATCATAAAAAACACGAATAGTAAGAAATCTAGCATCCAAAAAGACGCGTCTAAAATGCCGAACCCTGAACTCGTGGGTATAAAATTTAAAAGATGTGGATATTATCCAGAATTTTATGCCGAATCCGATTCCAGTGGGCGCGATGTCGGCCAAGATTGCGAAATTGCAAAAAAATAATAATTTCGAAAAAAATTTGGAACTTAAATATTTCATTATCTTTCGTTTACATTGCATTTACGAGCTTATTTATAAAGATTTTTTAATAATTCTTATATCAATCGAAAGCTTAATGTTTGTAGTTTCATACAAGTGTAATAGAGAGACATTATTTTCATTATAAACAGCACTATAAATTGTTTAAACAATATGTGCTCGAAAAGTGTAGTGTAATTTTCGGCATCGAGGTACTTTTGTTATTATTGAAGATAGATGTATAGTTATTCGAGACGAAATACGTAGAATAGACCAACGAACATTTTTTATTAAAATAATTTTTTAATTCGCTGAATAATATAGGATATTATTTTTTAAAATGAAGCGCATTGTTTTGGCCTACCGCGCGCGCGGTCTTGTCTCTGTAGGCTATTTACACATGATTTCGAGGCACTGCTGTTATAATAAAAGTAATTATTATTACGTACAGTGCTCGTCACAATAATTTCGCCACCTATGGCAAGTTTTAGTTGATTTATACGTTATATAAATCCGCCATCCTTTACCACAACACATTTGACATTTTATTCTTATACAGCAGAGGACAATTAACAAAATAAACAAAAAAAAAATCTAATAATATACACCAGGAGGAAATGTAGAGAATTTCGAAAAATGTAGGTTGGCAAGATTATTGTGACGGCACTGTACAATATTTTATTAATTTTTTTGTAAGATATAAGCAACATTTTTGTAACGTCTTTCATATGAAAGTTCGTACAGATCATAAATAATGCTTACAAACAGAACAAATTATCTGTATTTAATTTAAGAACAACTATAATGAAATTAAAATATTTTTCGTCTTGACAAAATAATGGTTGTATGTATTGTAAATTCTGTGTACATAATACATATGATATAACTAAAATTGGAGTATTATAGGTAAGTCGTTATACATATGATTGATGTTGTGTATTGATGTAATAATACTATAGTATAAGTCAGTGGCGCAGCCAGAAAATTCATCTGGGAGGGGCCAATAGAACCGGCCTCCCCAGAGGATGAGGAAAATTTTTCAGAAAATGGTTGAAAACGGATGTGTATGTAGATTCCTCTATTAGATAATATTGGCATTGATTACAAAATATTTATTTCAAGGAATAATTTAGATACTGCTTTGTACTGCTTCTTTATTTTTTGGCTCATGGAAGACTGCCTGGGGGGGGGGGGCATGGCTCCCCCCCTGGCTGCGCCCATGGTATAAGTTAAGGTTAAACTAACACCTTCACAAAAACAACCTATTATGCACGCCAAACCCGTCTTACCACAACTGCAGTTTTCAATGCAATTTTGGAATTGTTTGCATTTACAAAATTTGTTTCCAGGCGTTACATTTGGACGGACACTTTTTGTCAAGTCTTGGTACTAATATATTGTCCTTCGAAACCCAACCAAAATCTTTAAGGTTGTGAAGCACTGGATTGACGCAACTTGCTGTCTTCCAAATAATTATTTGGTAGGCAGCTCTAAGAATGTGCTGATGAAATGAGTCTTCAGTTGGTGGCAAATTTCGAATATCCGATTTACAAGTGTGAAATAAATGAGCTCGCAAATTGTCCAAATTACCAATGAAAAACGGTCTACCATATAAGATTTTAGAGAAATATCGTGCAGAGTTTTCAAATTCAGCAGTATCAAATGAATTGTCGACTGGGAAATTCTATATTGACTGTAACTTAGGAGCATTGGCATATTTGAGGCATGTTTTGAATACGTAAGTTTTTCCTTTTCTGAAAGGAAAACTGACCGTATCGCAACCACTTAAGACGTAAGTACATAGAAAAAAATTGCCCAAATAAATTTCTGATATATTCTGCGTAGTCGACAGTTTTTGTATTATGCGGTGAATAGGTATATACACATCGAATCTATGTAGCCACAATTCATTTATGCTTATTCCAGTAGCATAGTATAGTGTCATCACAAAAATTTCTGTATCAGTAGCTTGTATTATTATCTTTTTGTAATTCAAATTTGATAGGTACTGAACTATTGCAAATATTCTACTGTCTGCTTCGCTGTGATTTGAAAAGTGTAAGTCTGTTACAATTTTACTTTGTTTCATGGAGGACATCGTTGTACTGGCACTATCTTCGGCCATCCCTGTCATCATAACAGAAACGTTAGTAGGTATTTATCGTTACTATTTAAAAATCAAACGATTCATGCATGTTCTTTGGCTGTTAGACTAGAACTAATGAACAATGCGAACGGCAAATGCACACTGGCAAATCACGTACCCGAGGCCACGGTTATATTTATTATTATGATGAGTTATGACTACGGTCGCGCGCCCTACATTTAAAAAATCATATCTCCTAAATTATTCAGCGAATTAAAAAATTGTTTTAATAAAAAATATTCATTGGTCTATTCTACGTATTTTGTCTCAAATAACTACACATCTATCTGCAATAATAACAAAAGTACCTCGATGCCGAAAATTATACTACACTTTCCGAGCACATATTGTTTCAACAATTTATAGTGTTGTTTATACTGAAAATAATGTATCTCTATTACACTTGTATGAAACTACAAACATTAAGCTTTCGATTGATATAAGAATTATTAAAAAATCTTTATAAATAAGCTCGTAAATGCAATGTAAACGAAAGATAATGCAATATTTAAGTTCCAAATTTTTTTCGAATTATTACTTTTTTTGCAATTTCGCAATCTTGGCCGACATCACGCCCTCTGGAATCGAATTCGGCATAAAATTCTGGATAGTATCCATATTTTTTCAATTTTATACCTGCGAGTTCATACCCTATGATCGAATTCGGACCTTTAGATTATCGACTAGAATTAAAAAAAATTGTGCTCCGATGCTTTGGAGCCGAGATATGAAGAATTCACGATTTTTGCGATTACGGGCGAAATTTGAAAATATTTTTACTTGAAAATTTTACTGAATATTTCTTAAATTGTGTGTTATCACTTACAAAAAGTGCCATGTCTCTATATATAAATGAGCCATGAAAAAAAAATCGAGAAAATTGTATCTTTGGTGCTCGTGCTGACGCTAGATATCAGTGACGATGATGACAATGATTGTCTGTACGCAGAAGTGCGAGACGAAACGGGCAGCAACTCCGACACAGGAAATTTAAATCTAAGAAAGAAAAAATGAGGACAGAAAAATAAACTTTATTTTTTATATTCAATAAATTAATTTTTAAATACAAAATGTATGTTTTTATCCTCAATAAGAGTAAAAACTATTCACTCATCAATGTATTGTCAAATAAATTGTATGTAATCTTTAAATATTTATTTTATGAAGCAACATAATTGAATGATTGAAAAATAATCGAAGAATCGGATATTTGAGAAAAAAATAAGTTGAATTAAAAAAAAAAACATCCATCTAGCGACTCCTGAAGCCGAGAAAAGGAGAAATATAGCTGCCGCCGCGCCGCAGTGAAACTGTCTAAGTACGCTGCTCGCAATGAAGGGGGGAGGAGGATCTGGCGTCTAGCGTCAGCGCGAGCACCAAAGATTCAATTTTCTTGATTTTTTTCCATGGCCCATTTATATATTAGTCGGAGAACGAGCAATGTCTAAGATGCACCCTCTATAACACTTGCGAACGACCACCTAAAAAAAATTGATTCTTATGTAAATCGACCTGGCGGATCAGATTTTGGAGTTCGCCAGACAATCCGGAATTGCGAAACTGGTCAAAATCGGCAATTTCTGAAAAATCTCAAATTTTATGGGTATTTTTTAATTTTTACTTATCACCCTATATATCCCTTAGTTTAAGTCCGATTAAATTGAAATTTTTAGGAGAGGCAATCAGATCTTTGTTATCATGACGGACATGACAGGAGTGCAAAAAAAATTACGTGTCACCAGTAATATTTTTTTTAATAGTTGGTGACACGAAATTTGTTAAAAATGCAGCAACAAATACTAGATCGAGAAAACTTTTTTGTTTTTAAAGATAGATGTATATAGTAAGCTACAAAGTTGTAGCCAAAGAACCAAAGAAACTTTTTTATTTCAGTGATTTTTTTGATAACTGGCTTTGTTTTTAACACAACGGTGCCGCAATATAGAAAAAAACTATGTCGGCCGCGGCCGGTAACGTACTGCACAAGCGATAACGCCATGCATAGCTTGAGAGCGTCAGGGTTTGTATTGTACTAATAATAACCTATTTAATAATCGTTTATTTAGTAAATTTTAATTTTGAAAAAGCAGCAAAATATAAAAAATAAAGTTTTAAATTTTGATAAAGGCAATTTAGACATACTCATTTTATTTCCACATTTAACTTCTACTCGTATAATTAAGCAGAAATATTTAAGAGATAGTTACCTTTGTATTTTTTTTATCGCAAATTATACAACGTTTTGGGCTTTCAACGGTATTCCTTTTTTTATAACCAGTATTAGTCACATCTGTGCTTTCTGCTTTTTGTTTATAAGCTTTTCGGGTGTAATTTCTTCTGCATCTTACATGATAGACAGGACATTTTGACAAAAATAAATCCCTTTTTTTTGTGTAATATTTCAACTTAAGAGAGATATCATTCGACTTTATAGAAACTGCTTTAAATGCTTAGTCCAGTGTTTCTTCTGTAACACCCTGCACAGTTTCTTCACTATTTTGTTGGCAAAATATGCATTTCATAAAGTTTAACTCTAGGTTTAACTGTTAAAAAAAAAGTTGAAAACACGCACAAAACTGCTGACGTTAAAAAAATTGCTTAAAAGTTGTTCTTTGTTCAAATTAAATATTAAAACCAGTTTTAAATGTCTGGAAAAGAAATTCCGTTACTTTAATATGCACTTTACCCTCTATAGCACTTTCCTAACGCAATAATAATTATTATTATAGCTGCAACTCATCAATTTTCAATAAGAATAAGCGTCATAAACCACACAGACGACAACAACTCCTGTCGATCGGTTAAAAACAACTAAATAAACGTTTTATAATAGCTATTTATGTAACCAGTTACAAAAGACATAACAACACGAATTACACAAGATTGTCTTTCGTTACATACATGATTTTTCTAATTTCAAAATTCTAAAAACAATTTAAACATAATAAATGAAACGGATGTATTTAAAAATCTTAAAAATTAAGTAATCTTTTTCATAGTTACCTTTGCTGCTATCACACATTATAATTTTAATGTCAAAATTGTTTGAAATCCTACTTTGATAACATAATGAAGGTAAATTTTATTAATGCAAAAGTTTTGTTAGCGTATTTTGAAGGAAAGAAGAATTTAAAAGCTTCCACTTTATGGACTTCGTATTCTATTTTGTGTTGAATAAACATTGTTTCTTTATCTTTTTGAGAGTTGTTTATCTTTCCTAATTGATGAGATAAGGAACTTTTTGTAACGCCATATCCTAAAATGGCATTTATTTGACAGTTTCAATGAATCAAAACAATGTCATTATTGACAAGTGTAAAATAAAGAAAAAAGAGTGAAATAAAAACATTTTATTTCACAGTGTGATATAAAACTTATTGGTTTCTATCGAAACAGCAATAGAATTTAGTCTATTTTTATAAAATTATATTGTTTTCTGATTTCGAATGGCGATTCAAAAAATTATGTATATAACTCGAGACTAAAATGTGTTTTTTTTTTATCCGTGTGGTTTATAGCACTCGCCTTCGGCTCGTACTATAAATGCCCCACTCGTAAAAAAAAAAACACACCATTTTAGCCACTTGTTATATAAAATACTATTTCGTCACCAGTTGCGTAAAATTTTACTTTTCATAACTGGTTACATAAAGTAGGACGTTTTGACACTTACGTCAGTTTTGAAAACTGTCACTTTATACGTCAAAATTAGAAAAACCAATATTCACAACTACGCATTATTTTATTCACATCGGGCGGGGCATCCTGAAAGCCGCGGTATAAGCCAACACAATCTTTTATCTTGCGACGCGACCCGGTGCGGCGGTCAAATACTGCAGCACCGTTTTCTTGAAAACTAAGTAAGTTATCAAAAAAATCACCGAAATAAAAAAGTTTCTTTAGTTCTTTGGCTACAACTTTGTAGATTACTATATACATCTATCTTTAAAAACAAAAAAGTTTTCTCGATCGAGTATTTGTTGCTGCATTTTTAACAAATTTCGTGTCACCAACTTTTTAAAAAAATATTACTGGTGACACGTAATCTTTTTTGCATTTCTGTCATATCAGTAATAATAACAAAGGTCTAAGTTGGCTCTCCTAAAAATTTCAATTTAATCGGATTTAAACTAAAAGAGATAAGTAAAAATTAAAAAATTTCCATAAAATTTGAGATTTTTCGAAAATTGCCGATTTTGACCAGTTTCGCAATTCCGGATTGTCTGACGAACTCCAAAATCGAATCCGCCAGGTCGATTTACATAAGAATCAATTTTTTTTAGGTGGTTGTTCGCGAGTGTTATAGAGGGTCCTTAAAATGCATCGTAGAGATCCCTCGTTCTCCGACTATATAATGGCACGTTTTGTAAGTAATATCACATACTCTGAGAAATAATCAGTTAAATTTTCAAATAAAAATATTTTCAAATTTCGCCGTAATCGCAAAAGACGTGAATTATTCATATCTCGGTTCCAAAGTATCGCAACACAAAATTTTGTTTTTCAAATTCGCGTTTTTTTGTGGCAATTGAAATGCCGTGGGATGCAATAAATTTTATGCAAAATTCACTGAGATATTTACATTTGTTTATGTTGCATAACTGATTTTATGTAAATGTACGTCAAATACAATGTATTTACTGAAACAGAACTGTAAAATACTAATTTGATCTTTTAATATAACAGTTTGATTTTTTCTTTTTATAAATTAAATGAAAAAAACAAATAATTAATGTTTTGCAACGGGACAAAGTGCATTTTATTAAGGGTGAGTGAAAATATGTACTACTTCTCATAATATCATTAACATACAGATTTTATATTTGTTTCGACAGTACTTCAAAGTTCGAGGATCGAAAAATTCAATTTTTTCAGTTTTTTGCCATAAAATGTTATTAACAATCAAAGATTTGTTCTTTGCGTATTGTAGGGGAGCTCATGACGAAGAAATTGATGGGTCTAACGTTTTTCTACGACCTCTAGAACCAAAGATATAAGCAAAAAACTAAGTTGCAAAATTCATTTTGTTTATAAAAAGTTAAATAACAATTGAAGCTGCCGTTTTGAGCGGTCAACTCCTGAGGAAATTCTGTAGAGGTTCAACTAATTTTTGGCTAGTCCCAAAACTTTCCCAAACATTTTCCTAATATCACCGAACTAACTTCAATTTTTTGTGCTTTCGGTAAATAGAAACTTGATACCGTTTCTGGTAAATTAAAAAATCTTACTCTGTTTTGCATGTGAAGATAGGAATACGTTGATGGAGGTATTGATGAATTTTGAAACACTGATCGATAAATTCGAAGTTCGACTTTGTATTCAAGGGTTGACGCAGGAAGATGCAAAATAAAGACTGCTTTTCCAGTTTAGGGACGATTTGCGTGACTATATCACAAGAGGTAGAAATTTTAACTAAAACGGGTGTGTTTCCGTTCATTTTCTATTTAATTTTCATTTCAAATTTTTGTTATCCCTCGACTTCCACTCGATAATGTACAAAAAAAAATCATGACCTCTAATATTTAAAAACTACATAAATAACCTTTTCGGGCGTGGTAAAAACCATTACAAAACCCCAAATGAAACCACTAAGGACAGTATTTATTATAGCATCCATAAACGTTTAGGAATTCTAAAATTACATTTATTTAACAAATGTCTTATGCAACATCGTATACAATTCAGTACAACTTCAAATCGAACTACTAAATAACTTCCAGAAAAATACGTGGCTGTAATAAAACTCCAAGCCAGAACTATAAAACTCACTTATACAACGTTATACAGACTAATAAGACTCATATCAAAGCACTCCTGAAACTTTATTACACAACGTTTAAAAGCTGTTTATAAAACTTTACATAGATATTGTATAATCATTTTTAACTTTTTAGGTTTATAATTTCAAATAATGTAAGTTGTACAAACGTTTATCATAGTTATAAGAACTTTTCTAAGACTATGTGCTACTTGGGTTAGACGGAGCACCGTGAAATGTGTCTGCACTTTTCAACATGAGGTCCATTCATGTCTGAACTTGAATTTATCGTAATTGTATCAACGGCAAAACAAATGTTAGGAGATATGTCATGGAATAAATGGTAGACATTGATAATAAACAAGAGAGGCTCCAAAACTAAACCTTGGAGTTCTCCGTGCATAACTGAACTGTTATTTTTATACATACATTTTTACTTCCACATCCAGTGGAAGTATAGTAACGACAAAAAAATTTTTAAAAATTTTTATTGTTCAAATAGGCTTAGAATGTCACGAAACGTCGAGATTTTAAGTTTGAAAGAAAAAAAAATTTCTGTCTGTCGGTCTGTCTGTCTGTCGGTCTGTCTAACTTTTCTTGTGCGCACGTTTACTCTGGAACCGTTTGAGATATTGACTTGAAATTTGGTACACATATGTACTTTA
Source organism: Rutpela maculata (assembly GCA_936432065.2). Lineage (NCBI taxonomy): Eukaryota > Metazoa > Arthropoda > Insecta > Coleoptera > Cerambycidae > Rutpela > Rutpela maculata. Next base: position 120,841,168 of record OW386293.2, on the reverse strand, counting down.
ACGAGATCTAGAACTATATTATATTTTCATCTTGTTCCGTCGAAGGGTTGGGGGTAAATTGGGGTAAATTTGGGGAAAATAGGTAAGAGTTCATAAAATTGGTATTTAGTATATACAAGAGAAGCTAAGGTCCCAAAAAATGTTTTGGCATTAGCCACCCCCATTACCACCCCCACCCCATTATTAAAGGGGATGAAAGAAAATTGTGATTTAGTGTGTGTACAAGAACCAGAAACCTCAAAATATTTTTTTACTTCATCCACCCCCACTACCACCCCCCATCACCACCCCCACCCCGCTACCGATGTGGGGTATCGGTTTATGGGTTTTTGGGGTAGAGGATTTCAAATATTATATTATTAAAGTTCCATAAACAATTATTTCCACATACAAATTTTTTTCGTTGTGAGTGACTTGGATAAAAAATTTGGATGTGGAAGTAGTGATTCCTTGGGCAGCGGTTTTTTTTCTATCTGACAAATATGATGTAAAATTGTTTGAGATATGCCACTGCCAATTCCAAAGTAGTACATCTTGTTTAACAAAGTGTCATGTGAAACACAATCAAAAAATGGCATCACTTCTTTTTCTAGATCTCTGAAGAGCTTTTAACTAAAATGTCACTCGCCATATTGTTTGATTTAAAGGAAATTCCGATTATGTCATTACTCCACATTGTCATTGTCATAACGCCGGCATCAAGAGATTTGAAAAATAAAACCGACCTTTCCGAAAATTTTTCCTTCCTTTCAGAAATATTAATTGTTTTCCTTACTTCTGTAAATCCCTGTATGTATACTTACCTGACTTATTGAATACACGAAATAGCTATGATTTCAAACAGAGCAAAGCGTAGATAAAATATATAACATTTTCATCGCAGATATGAGCTTTTGCGACAGTCTCATTAACCAACTTAATAAAAACATTATTGATTTTCCTCTTTAGAATTCAAGTTCTAGAGGCCTTGTCCTTTTTGTCTCATATATGATGATTAATCAGAAAAATGGAATGAAAAAAAAACCTTAATCAGCGAATTCGAGTCTAGTCGACACTGAAAGTAGCTTTAAGTATGATTTGACATAAAAGTAAGTACCCGGTTACTCTTATATGGAGATACATAGAAGCAATGCAACGATATGGAAATTCCAATAGGGATACTTCGTTATTTGAGAAAATGTAGTTTTAAGTGTCGTTTCTTATATCTTTTGTCGTGACTTGTATAAATCGGGATATACGATGTATTTCAAAAACATGTGCTAGCGTTTCTAGGGCAGAGATTTGCATTTCTATAAATTTCCAATAACGTGACATATACAGAGTGTCCCACTTAAAACTCCCGGGGCCATTGTCTTGACAACAAAAAGAGATGTTTGAAGTCTGTAAAAGGTATTTAGTAGAATATATAAATGACCAGTTTTAAATAAAAATGGGTGAATTTAATATGATTTCTATTTTCTATCTAATTATTTTATTAACTGTATTAATATCAATTTTTGACATATGATTGATTGTATTTGAAAAAATGCTCAAAATAACATTTTTCATGAAAATCTACAAGGTGACCTATCCACCTCTTTTCAAGGTTCCTGGGATCGAACAATTTCTTTCGTTTCGCAACGCCATCTATACCTAAATATAAAAAAAGACCATTTTTACTTAAAATTGAAGTAATTTATATATTCCACCGAATACATTTTCGAGAATTCAGATAGCTCTGTTAGTTAACGAGAAAATGATCCAGGAAGTTTTAAGTGGGACGCACAGTATATGTATATAAAGACGGTACAGGCAATATATTAAGGTTATTAAAAATAGACTTGTAGTGGTTTCTTACGGATGTATCCAAAATCTTTAACAGTTAAAAATTTAAGCTTTAGAATACAATAAATTATAAAAAAAAATATTTTTAAGAAAAAGCTTTTATTTTAAAAAACTACTAAAAAGTAAAAATAATTTTTTTTAAATTTATACACCTGGAAACCAAAAGCTTTGGGGGCGGTCAATCGAGCAAAGTAACTATACAATAGCGCTAGCGCTATATGATGTTTTTTCTTGAAAATATATTTTTTTTATAATTTTATTTTTTACTTTTTAGTCTAATTATTTCAAAAACAGACAGACAAAACCTCTTCATTTGCCACCCCCATCCACCCTTTCCCTCCCCCGTCTTCTCACACTCACACTCTAACACTACTTCCCACTTCTTTCCCATCTCTCCCCACCTCTTTCCACCCTATTCCTACCCCTTCCCCACCTCAGCCGATCCGCCATCTTGGGACGTCCGCCATATTGGATTTAGACCGATAATGGCTATACTATGTTGCATTGTCACCGGACTTATACGCGTGTGCCAAATTTCAAAGCTCTAGCTTAATTAGAACTAGTCGAAATTCAGCTTGCAAGATTTGACCTAAACCAACAAACACACATACAAACACACAAACAAACAAACATTGCAAGTTAAATAAAAGCTTTTAATAATCTGTACCTACTCTTCAGGATTTTGTTAATGGATGTTCAAAGATTATATAAGAATTTTGGTGAACTAAAAAAAATCATTTTTTAATATTGTTTCAACCTCGAAAATGGCCGTTTTTGCGTTTTTTCAAACATTAAATTGTTTATAAGTCGGAAAAGGTCAACTTTACGGAAAAATGACGTCGGGTAAAAGAAGCGATTTTTGCAATTTGTTTAAAAAAATTAGTTTAAAACAAATTGGGACCAGATTTTCGTCCAGCAAACTCTTGATCCTTATTCAGGGGCATGTCCTGAAAGTGAATATGCAAGAAAGTCGAATGGGAAAATTTGTTCATACGAAGGCTAGGTTTTCACCTTGTCTAAATGCAAAATAGCTCATTTTCAGAGTTTTCATTGACAACGACCTTGTTAGATTCCAAAAGACTAAGCTCGATTGTTTACGACTTAGCTATGTGATGTGAGGAGACCAATTTAGTCCGTCGTCGGTGATGATACCGAGCAGCTTTGCGCTATTTCCCTTAATAATATCTTGACTGATAGAAAATCTTAAATTTTCAGTTTTTCTTCATTGAGTTCCAAATTATTAGATGTAAACAATCCTTTGACAGTGATGACAGTGTTGATACTTTTCAGCATGTCTGATGAATTGGAATTTATTATAGTTGTATCAACGCCAAATTCAGCACATAAGGAAACATTATCTTATTCTATAGATAATAAGCAATAAGTGACCCAAAACTGAACCTTGGGGTTCTCCGTAGATGACCGAACTATAATTGGAAAAATTATTTCTATACATACAGTTTGCTTTCTATTTGACAAATATGATCCAAAAAATGTTTTTGAGATAAACCTCTAATTCCATAGCAGTAGCTTGTTTAACAAAATATCATATGAAACACAGTCAAATGCCCTAATGTGTTTAATACAAGTTTGCCATTGACTATGTCTCTCATTACTTTGAAAATTACTTAAAATGTTCTACACTGAAACCCAACTGACAACAGTTTAGAACATAATTAGTTTCGGAAAAAATGTATCCGCCGTGTTATTCAACATTGTTTCAAAAACTTTGGAGATACTTTGGAAGATGGATATTGGGCGGTAATTTTCTATTACTGAAATATCATTCTCTTGAAAGATCGGTGTCACATTTTAATTTTAAAAGCATCTCGATAATTTCCTTCACATATACAAGCATTAAATAAAAGTAGTAGAGGAAGGATAATTATAATATCCAAGGTTTCTTTAATAATTTTACTATTCATACCAAAAATATTCAGCTTGCTTTCTAATAGCAATTTTATTTCGTATGGTTTATATGGCATCCTGAGGGGTTCTAATGAGAACAAAAAGACTTGTACAAATTTTAGACGGTTTGACGGTTTGAAACCCTTTGAAGCTTCATTTATTTATAATATATTCATATAATTATTATTTCAGGTTGTTGAAATTTTTTTGAGCCTGAGTGTATTTTGGTCGTATATCGATTAGGCAAAGTTAACTTTGATTACACCGCTCTAGCGTAGGTGATATGTGATAACTTGATAATATAGATATTCGTTGATATAAGTGTGGGAAGAATGAATAATATTTACATGATGTTCAAACAAACGACAAAAATGTACTTTCGTTTTATAAACTCGATTGTAAACAAGTCTCTATCATAAGGATATCATAATGTGCCGATCATAAAAACTAAAAATAACACTTAGTAGAGTATTTTTAAAAATAAAAAATGTTAAATGCAAAATATTTTGGGACTTTAGAATGCCACTAGATGATGGCACTGAATTTTATATGGGTTGAAATTTTCAATGTCGTCTTATTTAAATTAAAAAACCGCTGCCTAAGGAATCACTACTTCCACATCAACACTTCCTATCTAAGTCTCTTACAACGAAAATACTATATTTATTTATTATTTTTTTCACCCCCTTGGTCGCTATTGCCAAAAATGTTTTTGAGACCTTAGCTCCTCTTATATTTACTAAATACCAATTTCGTGCACTCCCAATTGCTTGATTTACCTATTTGCCTATTTACCCCCATTTACCTTCAACTCTGCAACGAAGTAAGATCGATATATAATCTAGTTCCAGATCTCGTTAAAATACATACGTGTGCCATATTTTTAAGTCAATATCTTAAATGGTTCCAGAGTAATCGTGAGCACCAAAAAGATACAAGACTAACAGACAGACCGACGCGATAGATAAATTTATTTTATTCAAACTTAAAATATTGAGGTTTCATGACATTCTAAGCCTATTCGCACAATGAAAGTTTACAAAAATTTTTCTTGCGTTAGTATACTTCAACTGGATGTAGAAGTAATACGCAGAAAATAGCATGACAAAGATATAAAAAATGATTCTGTGCCGTGGACTACACGATAGCATTTTCCTCAATAAAACCTACTACGCATCCATACTAGCCGAGGTAACCCACTGTTTATCCAATTTACTAGAGGAAAGCCACTACGCATTCATACTCCTTGAAGAAACCCACTGCGCATCCATTTTACTCGATAAAACCCACTGCGCATCCATACCACTTGAGGTAACCTACTGCACATCAATGGCATTCAAGGAAAGCCACTGCGCATCCATAATACTCGGGGAAAACTACTGCGCATCCATACTACTTGAGGTAACCTACTGCGGCATTTATAGTACTCTTGAAAAGCCTCTGCGCATCCTAAATACTCGAAGAAACCTACTGCGCATCCATACTACTAGAGGTAACCTACTGCGCATCGATGGTACTCGAGGAAAGCTACTGCGCATCCATAATACTCGGGGAAAGCTACTGCGCATCCATATTACTCGAAGTAACTTTATAACATGATATTTGAAATCGACTACCCCAAAAACCTATAAAACGATGTCACATCGATAGTGGGGGTTGGGGTGGTGGTAGAGGGTTGGGGGTGGGGGTGGATTAAGTAAAAAAAAATTTGAGGCCAATAGGTTCTTGTATACATGCTAAATTAATTTTTTTTTTTCACCCCCTTTAATAATGGGGGTGGCTAATGTCAAAATTTTTTTGAGACCTTAGCTTCTCTTCTATATACTAAATACCAATTTTATGGACTCTTATCTGCTTGATTTACCTATTTACCCCAAATATACCCCAATTTACCCCCAACCCTGCGACGGAACCAGACGAAAATATAATCTAGTTCTAGATCTCGTTAAAGTACCTATGTGTACCAAATTTCAAGTCAATATCTCAAACGGTTCCTGAGTAAACGTGCGCACAAAAAAAAGTTACAGACCGACAGACAGACCGACAGACAGACAGAAATTTTTTTTTTCGCTCAAACTTTAAATCTCGACGTTTATGACATTCTAAGCCTATTTGAACAATAAAAATTTTTAAAAATTTTTTTGTCGTTACTATACTTCCACTGGATGTGGAAGTAAAATGTAAATTTTTATTTCTGATTTCGACAGTGTTAGCTTTAACGTAAAAAACAGTATATGGTCTATGGTATACAGTCATATGGTCTAAAGTGACAGTTTTAGAAATTATTTAAGAAATAAACCACGAAGTGGATTTGGTATAAGTAGATTTGAAGATATTTTGGCCATTTTACTGAACACAAGCAATTTTAAATTAACCAGTTAGGTTACATTTTTTTCCAGCTATAACTTTGTTAAGAGAGGTCAGCAAGTCCAATAAGTTTGTAAGATATTTTCAAAAATATAAGAAAAAAAAACAATTATTTTTGGCGTTTGTATTCATTTTTCTAGTGTTTCTGAGATCAATTATATCGCAAATTTTAGAAAAAAAGTTCATCTAGGAAAATTTCTACGCCTCAACTTAGTTAAGAGTGGAGATTTTTGTATCTGTGATACTTTGAGAAATATTTGCAAAATACAGACATTTTACTCATGGTGAATTTTTTACAATACAGGAAATACTTCAATTATTATAACAAACACACAGATTTTCCTTAACACTATGTTTACTCCGTTTGAATATGCCGTGCTTTTGACAATCATAGCCAACTGCGTCGTACTGGCATTGGAGGAGCACCTGCCCTCTCACGACAAGACCATGTTAGCACAAAAACTAGTAAGTACAATTTTCTACCTCTTTAGTTCTCATTAAATTTTTTACCAAAATAGACGGCATGTGTTAGGAGTTATAATTGCCCATCCTGAAAGATGGATTATGAATATTTGCAGGCGTCAAGTTTCAGCTCTAAGCCAGCTTAAATATTTCCCTTTTTGACCTGTCAAAAATGTTTGTAATTTGCAAAAAAAAAAAACAGGAAAAAAATCATAACTTAGCAACGCTGCATTCGATTGGTAAAATATTTTAGGGTGTAATACAGAACCCTTGGAGGCTTAACTGGTGCCAAAAAATACAGGTTGTTCCATTTAAAAGAAATATACTTTCTTATGTAACTCGTTTTTCTGACACCTTGTATAATTAAAAATAATTTTACGTTGTAGTAGAGATGAAACATTGAAAGTTTTATTAAAAAAGTTTTTTTTATAAAGTTAGCCGTTTTTGTACAATCTTCTGAGGGAACACTAACTGTATATTAATGTACACTTCTGTGCAATAAAATCCCGTACACTTGAAAAATCAAGTAATCCAGTTTTTACTAATATTAAGTGATGTGAATCAGTCTTTTTGGAATTTAGATTTTTTATTATCATATAGGTTATAAAAAAGTGATATAAGTAAGGTATTTGGAAAAATGTTAATGATTTAATGATTTCGATTTATAACGAATGTAAAAATTGACGTTGAAAAATTGTGTCCGAGATAAGGCCAGATTCTGAAAGCTCAAAACACTAAAAAGAGGTTTTCTGCATGGCTGTTCTGCACATGTCTGCCTGTGATAATTTTACTTCCACATTAAATTTACCATTACCCATGATACGCCACGCAACACCAGGGCCATACACGCTTATCCATGCCCGAATATTAACAGAAAATCGCCCGGACCTGTTCCGCGGAGACACGTAGCTTTCGTGAAACCTGGTATTTGCAGGACGGTACACCCGAATATCTCCGTCATTACAAGACTGAAAAACTTTTTCATCGGTAAACATAACATTGTTCCAAAACTCCAACGGGCGATAGACATAATTTAAACAAAACAAAATGCGGGTTTGCTTATGTTCTTCTGTTAATATGGTTTTGGCACGTACACGTTTTTTAATTCCGATTTTCCTATCCTTCGGCTAGCTGTTGACCTCGATGCTGGAAAATTTGTCATGGACACACAGCGTCTACTGCTGTTTGAAACGGATTTTTCCTCAAATAGCCAAGGAGCGCTTCATCTTGAGCGATATTTGAACTTCTCGGTCGGCCTGAACCGTCTTTTCTCCTTATGATACCTTCCTCCTCTCACCTTTTCTTCACACTTATAACGGTACTTTTATTTAAGTGATAATGGTTAGCAACTCTTCTGATAGACCATCCCTCTTCAATTTTAGAGAGAATTAGAATTTTTTCATGTTCAGTTAATTTCGGTATTTCGAAAATGTGACACTGACACTGACAAATAAGTAAAGAATAATTTAATAAGTATAGCGAAAAATAGATGTACGGGATTTTATTGCACAGAAGTGTACTAATAAAGATATCATTTATTTGCTTATAAAATATTTATTTAATTCGCGTTGTTATTTTTCTCTAGTTAAATGAAAGTGTGACTCTAAGCTAAACTTCGCCCATATAGTTATATTGTACTATTTAATTCAACAAACTCGACTATTGTTATTACTATTTTTAATATGTACATATATACGTATATTAATTTCCATTTTTATTTTTTCCAGGAGAAAACAGAAGTTTATTTTCTAGGAATATTTTGTGTTGAAGCCTCATTAAAAATTTTAGCGTTAGGTTTTGTTTTACACAGAGGTTCTTATTTAAGAAACATTTGGAACATTATGGATTTTTTTGTCGTACTAACTGGGTAAGACACAATTCTTTAGTAATATCTTTACGTTTAGTAGTGTACGTATTTTGCAGGATGGCGTGTCTTAAAAACATTTGCATTTTTAATTATTCACAAAATGTTACAAATGTCTCATTTTGCTTGTATCTGCATTCAAATATTTGGCCGACTGGACCAATGTCTGGTAAGGTCGTTGACTGCAAGCCATGCCATCCTGCAAAGTACATAAAACCAGTCGATCTTCATTAAATTTCAGGCCACATCCATCGACCAATGACCGCTTTTAACTGTATTTTTTCTATTTTTCACTAATTTAAAAGGTCGATGACGGTTTTTGCTGAAGCGAATGTCGATGTAGATCTACGGATGCTCCGGTCTTTCCGCGTATTGCGGCCCCTCAAGTTGGTCTCCAGGATCCCAAGTAAGGGCCCAAGACGACCGTCTCACTTATTTTTACAACTACAAAACTCTCTAACTGTCTAGTTTTACCCGGCAGCTGATCGTGTAGAGCAGACTAGACTTAGTCTTACAGATCTTAGTTGTGGATATTTTTCTAGATTAGTCACTATTTGTGGTTTACTACACAGTTGGTGGGTCGAAACAGAGGAGATTTTTCGTGGGACGCCAGGCGATGTACTTCTATTTTGTTTGTCTTGTTTGAATATGTAAGAAAAATATATATTTAGAATGAATTATATTTTTTGGAACATATGGCAAAGAAAATATTCGTCAGCAATATAATAGCCACTAGCAATTATAAGACATATATGTCCCTATCTATATCTTTGTTGAGGTTTCTAAGATTACAAATTACTAAAATGCAAAATATAACATAAAACTAGATTTTTTTTTAATTTTTGCTTTTGGCGTATATTCCCTACGTTTTTGCTTAAGCTTGATGTGAAATTTGTTTATAACAAAAAATAAACAAGAGTAATACAAAATATTATTAAATTTAAAAAATGTGGATAGTACCGTAAAGTTAGGGTGACCAGATTTTTGTGCTGGACACTTCTGCTGGGGAAAAAATTGATGAGCGGGGGAAGCAGAAATCCGAAAAATCACTTCTTGATCCCAACATTTTTTGATAACCGACAGGAAATGTTTTTGATCACAGATGTCCAGCGAAATTCCGGACGTATGGCCACCCTACGTAAAGTGTGTATGAAAACCCACATTAACAAAAGTCATCATACGAGTTGATACACTTAAAGAATCCGTGATCTAATTTTAGACTTTGTTGTGACTTTTAGACAGGCAAAAAGTTTTGAACATGTAGGTAATGTTATATATTAGCGAAACACAGTACCTATTTAAGATTTTCTTTAATTTAAGGGCTAATTATAATAACAAAATAGCGATGTTTTTACAATTAATTATTTATTTTTTATTTATTTGTTTTCATCATGATTAGAAAACATTATTTAGGTATTAAGCACATCACAACTCACACACTTTTTTTATTTATTATGAAATTACCTACTTTCTGTATATTGTTGATCTAATCTGGGCACGCTAATATACTTTTTCATTTAATATGAACTTATTAGTGGAGCGAAAAAGAGGTAAAATTGTGTCGTTTTTTTTTATGAGCTTAGAACAAGATCAGACTCAGTGGGTATTACCAACAACATCATTTTACATATAAAAACACAAAATACGACATTTTTTAGTGGTCACAGATATTCTTATTTAAAAAAAAGTGTAAAATTTAATTTTTTTTTAAATCATGTTTTTTTGTACATCCCTTGCCATATCTCAAAAATGAATTGAGCTATCGATGTGAACTTTTTTTTGTTATAAAACACACACTTAAGCGCTTCTCTCTATTCATAGAATTGCTAATAAAAAAAAATGTAAACAAGCCAAAAACGTAGATGACCCTGAAAGTTTAGAGAATACGCCATCAAATTTTCACTAAGCGAGGAAATTTTTTGTTTTTGAAAATTGTGTGTAACATGCTGTGAAGAAAATAAAGTCAATAGACTAAAAAAGTTTTTAGAAAAAAAATATTTTCATTATTAGCAATAGTTTGCTAGTTACGAATTTTTTAGTATGGAGGAATTGTCGAGCGTACGCGCGCCGTACTTAGAATAATAATGATTATGTATTGTGTGTAACGGAACTTTTCATTATTATTTTTTTATGTTTAGGACTGTTTTATCACGTTTTAGGATCTGAAAGAATAACTTATTTTTTCCAGTGACACATTAAGGACTAAGGTTGAAGGCAAAAAGGAATTAAAAATCTTAAATGGAGTATGCATTGCATTGGGATCTCGGAAACGGTGAAAAATAATATTATAGTAAAATGGAAAAAATGTTGCGCAACTAGGGGGTTAATAAAATCCCATAAACAGAAGTTTAGGAAAAGTAACAATTTTGGAGTGTTTTGATAAAAAGTAAACTATCGAGTTTTCCTTTTTTTGCGTTATTATTGGAGCTAAATAAAAAAGACAGTTTCTTAAAGCACGTGGCAATCTTAATATTTGTATCCGACATTTCCTCTGTCAGAGTCCCTATCCGAAACTCCCATGCATTGCATTTTTACCCTAGATCCACACAATAACACAGGTCGACAAAAAAAAATCTACTCCAAGGACTAAATCTATCATGCCTTAAGTATTTTTGTATGCTGAATCCGAATTTTCGACTTAGATTTCGAGCAAATGTCAAACATTATAAAAAAAATCGTATTTTGACGATAAAAACCGGGATTTCCTCGAAATCTACGCGGTAAAAAAAATTTTAAATTCGGATTCAGCACACAAAAATACATAAGGAATGATAAGTTTAGTCCTTGGAACAGAACTTTTTTCTTGTAGATCTGTGGCACAGGTGCACTTTGTACACAGGTCTACAGAAAAAGAAATTCTGTTCCAATGACTAAATCTATAATTTCTTATGTATTTTTGTATGCTGAATCCGAATTTTCAATTAAAAAAAAATTTTACCGCGTATATTTCGAGTAAATCCCGGTTTTTATCGTCAAAATACGGAATTTACTCGAAATCTACGCGGTAGAAAATTTTTTTAATTGAAAATTCGGATTCAGCACACAAAAATACTTAAGGCATGATAGGTTTAGTCCTCGAAGAAGAATTTTTTTTTTTTTGTAGACCTGTGAATTGAGTAAACGTGTTATTTCCGCCTAAATTAGGTAACAAAAAAGAAAAAAACATCCTAAATTAAGTCTTTTTTAATTTCCTAATTATAGTCTCTAAACTCTGTTTCCATGGCTTGTGCACAAGTTTATCGTTTTCCTCTATTACTACGCCACATAAAATTCATTTCATTTTACAATGAAACTTAGATTGCTTATTTATCTTAAATATTTTTTAAGTAGATAATCCACGCACAATTCGCACAATGTCCATACGTTCTACAATATAATACAAGTGGTAATAAGAGAAAGAATATCGTTACACATTTTACTTCCACATTCAGTGGAAATATAGTATGGACAAAAATATTTTTGAAAATTTGTATTATCCAAATAAACTTAGAATGTCATGAAACGTCGATATTTTAAGTTTGAGCAAAAAAATTCTGTCTGTCGGTCTGTCTGTAACTTTTTTGTGCGCACGATTACTCTGGAACCGTTTAAGTTATTGACTTGAAATTTGGTACACGTACCATGTATTTTAACGAGATCTGGAACTAGATTATTCCGTAAAAGGGTTGGGGGTAAATGGAGGTAAATAGACAAATCAAGCAAGTAAGAGTCCATAAAACTGGTATTTAGTATATATAAGAGAAGCTAAGCTCTCAAAATTTTTTTTTGGCATTAACCACCCACATTACCAACTCCCACCCCATTATTCAAGGGGGCGAAAAAAATAAAATTGTCATTTAGTGTGTGTACAAGAACCAAAGGCCTTAATTTTTTTTACTTTATCCACCACTACTACTACCCCCCTTCCACCACCCTCAGCCTCACTACCGATGTGGCATATCGTTTTATAGGTTTTTGGGGTAGACGATTTCAAATATTATATTATTAAAGTTCCATAAAAAATGATTTCCACATTCAATTTTTTTTTGTTCTGAGAGACTTGGATAGAAGATCTGGATGTGGAAGTAGTGATTCCTTGGGCAGCGGTTTTATAATTTGACCTTCGACGAAAACGAATAACGTTGATAGTACACCGCCCTGAGACTAGTTAGTTTTAGTGGACGCGGGCGTATTAATATTCAATTTCTGCAATTCGCGCGCTCTAAAAAAAATCACTGTACCTAAACTGTAAAAGACACAATAAAATTTATGCTATCAAAATCTTTTTTGGTCTTTTGGCTTTATTTTCTTCGCAGCATGTTATACAAAATTTCCAAAAACAAAAAAGTTTGTAGCTTAGTGAAAATTTGACTGCGTATTTTCTGAACTTTCAAGGTTATCTAGGTTTTTAACAAACTTAAAAATGTTTTAGTTAACAATACTATACACAGATAGAAGCGCTTAAGTGTGTGTTTTATAACAAAAAAAGTTCATGTGGATAGCTCCATTCGTTTTTGAGTTATGGCATTAGATGTTCAAAAAAACATGGTTTAAAAAAAAAATTCACACCTTTTTAAAAATAACAATATCCGTGACCACTAAAAAATGTCGTATTTCATGATTTCTAATGAACATCGACCTACTTAACGAAATGGTATATATCTAGGTTTGTTCTAAGATTAAAAAAAAAACTCGAGAAGGAAGCGACTTTTCCCCTGTTTTTCACTCCACTATATCTACTTTCTGTATATTAATACCTTAATCTGGTCACGTTAATATACTACTTACCAATAAAAACAACTACTCTTCTAGCTAATACTGAAGAAGTATTGAATTACATGATAGAATTCCTAGCATTTTAAGGCAAAAAAAAATACTGAAAATACTTAAATCATTTATTGAAATTCAGTCATTGACACTTTTGTATTTAGTATGAAATTATCTACTTTCTGTAGACAACAGAACATAGTAGAAATTTTCAAATAGTTGTTGAAACACCTAAAAGTAAAAAAAAAGCTAGCTATTAGTAAGGCAGCCCGTTACCAAAACAGCGAGCTTATCGCAGGGAAACTCTATAGATTATGAAATTCTAAGACACTTTTTCATACGACAAAAGTTCGAAAAACGATACGGACGGCTGGAAAACGACTTTTCGTCTGTCGAAAAAAATGTAATTTTTATACCGCGGCGAGGCAGTTCTCGATTAATTCTCGTTAAAAATGATGAACAAGGCATGAATTAATGGGCCTTTCCCGCATGACTGAATTTTACTATTTCACCACGACCAAACCATATAATAAACTGTAATATAATTTTATATTAATATAGTTTCTTGCAATTTTGTATGTTCTACCAAATATTTACTTTACAAAATCAGTTTTATTTCACTTAATTTGAAACATTAGTTCTAAGGCGCGAGCTTGCAACGTCAGTCTGATTAGACCAATAAAAAGTCGTATTTTTAAAGGGAGTTGTCTATTGCCAGGTGTATGTCTTTTTATGTGAACATCGTATTTCCGATATCACGTCTATTTTGAATAGTACATTTTTTTTCATTACAACGTACTCTTCGTTAACCTGATGCTAAATAAAAGCAAAAATTCTGTCAACCTTTCACTGTCTGAGTCTAAAATCCATATATCATGTTTATATTCTCTATTTTTGATCGTTTTGGTTCACATATGGTATAATAGCAGTATCATCTGGCAACGCTGTACTGAAAACTGAAATGCTCAAATCATATTCGATAACCTCACTTTCTATTGTTTATGTTTGATACGATATTTACGTAATTTTATTTTATAATTAGAAAATGCCGCTTACAAGGGTTTGTTTTGTACCAGTGTGCCCAAACACTAGTGAAAATACTACCAAGTTATTTTTGCGCGTCCCAACAAATTTGAAAATTCGAAAATTGTGGTGGAAAGTTGCAAAAGTTCCTGGTTTTGTTTATACTGCTCCTGGATTTTTCTGTTGTGAAGATCATTTTAACGTATGTGTATATTGTTACTAACTTCCTTTTAGTGCATGATACAAATTGTATCATGCTTTTAGTGGGCTTGATTTTATACTTTATTTGTCTCTTTAGATTGAAATCACAACATTTACGTTTACGCAGTGTCAATCGGGATTATAAACGGACGTTCTCAATTAAACGTTAGCACTTTACTTTACGAGATTCTATTGGTGGTTCCTCATAAATGTACTTCAGGCACCAATAGAATTGCAAGATGTGGAAAACAGAACGGAAGTGAGATTGTTTGGGAACTTGGTTTGAGAATGCACCTTTATAGCTAATTCTGGCAGCGGTTTAAGATCATATTTGATTGGTGTGGTTATGATGACGTCCCATTGCCGCCCGAATGCTATCCCTTAAATCTGCTGTTGATTTAGGTAATATTTGAATATTTTCTGTAGTATTTTATGCGTTCAGAAAAAAAATTAAATTTCATTTTTAGTAATATTTTGATAGGATCCAATAACACAATAAAAAAAAATAGCGGGAAAGGCCCATTGAGAAATGTCATTTTTCATTGACTTAAGTTCCAATATCATTCAACGTTGTATCAAATTGGATTCTAAAATTATCAAAGCAGCGAGGCTAAAACTTTTTCTATTTATAGAGTGCGATGTATAAAACGATAAAAAAATGCGAATTGCCGTTTTCCGTTGACCGTAGCTGCGCGAAATCGAATGTAGTCGCATATACCTTCGGCGCGCTGGCGCGGCGGCGCGCGGAGGACAGAGATGCTGGATGACTTACTGCTAGTTGGAGTATATCCGAAGCTATGTAGCATCTTTAGCAGAAGGTATAGAACGCGTGTATACGTAAATAAAAGATGGCAGCTGCTGGAACTGAGGATGCTGCGTTGTCATTATACAGAGATGGCATACTCCGTATAGTGCCAATTCAGCATCCTCGGTCCGGGCACCTCGTATCAGAGTCTCCTGGTATGTATATGCCTGCTCCGGTATGACGCGGCGGCGCGCGCAATACATGGAGAGCCGTATGGCTTCGTTCCCTATAGCGGAAATTATTTTTCTCAAATGTGAACTGGGAAATGTTGAGTTCATATATTTTTCGTCTTCTTAATGATATTTGGAATAGCCTGAAGTGGAGAACTGCCTCGCCGCGATGAGTTGATCAGCACTCAAAATTAAGCAACATGCGAATGTAATAACTTGTAGCTTAACTAGTAAAAAGTTCCATTCGAATTTTCTTGTGGTCAAGAGACATCGAAACTAGTCGATAATGGGCAGAACTGCCTCGCCGCGGTGACGAGAATTTTGACTGGTGGCTATTTGTCATTATTTCGGTCTTTGTGACTCGGCGTCTCACTCAAAAGGGCAGTTCTCAATTTTTCCTCATCATATTTACTTCCCTCGGCAAGAAGACAGAAGAAACTGCCTCGCTGCGAAGACCAAGATGACCGATTTTTCTTTACATGTTCAAAGCTCGATTTGAACCCTTCAGGTCAGGTAAAATGTTCCATCACCCTTTTCTTCTCACCTTTCCCAGAACTGATGAGAAACGCTGGAATTATCTTCGATAAAGTAACTCGAAAATCTTGGTAGAGGGCTGCCGTATTATGTCTTAACTCTTGAAATTTTGTAAAATATCTTTTTTAACAAACAAAAAAAAAGTATATTCTAAATAACTATGTATTGTACCATGATACAATCTGCATTAAATGGACAACTTTTTGTAGTACATTTTTTCCGCCAGCGGCGTCGCTTAAAAATTATTCACAAATAATTTTATTATTTGTGAATAAAAAGTGTTCACAAAACCATTTTCATTTTTGACAGAAGATAACAGAATTCATGAAAATGCTTTTACTGGAAAGGTGGAAAAAGTTAAAAACAAACAACAAAACAGCTCATATTTTTAATTAACTTTTTTATAAATTATTTTTACATGTTTGTTAAAAAATATATTTTATAAAATTTTCAAGAGTTAAGGTAGCAGTTTTTTCAGAAATTAAACAAAATTAATGAAATAAGATTTTTTATTACCTTTAAAGAAATATAATTTGTTCTATCTTTCACAGTCATTGAAAAACATTATTCTGGGTATCCAGAAGGTAACTTTCAAAGAAACCATTCTTTCTTTTCATATACCATTGATCGTCAAAACTACCCCACTCACACCCTAATCAGGGGATGAAACGCCATACAGAGCACCTAATATTAAAAGAATAGGTACCAAGGTGATTAAAAGTGAATAAGGGGAGCTTTTACCATTTTGTTATCTCTATTGAATCGATAATAGTAATAATAAAATAAATATAATTTTCACATTCATTTATAAGCTATTATTCATTATTATTATTATTATTATTATTAATTTTCCCCAGCCTTTTGATACCACGAAGACCTATTTTTATTAATTTTTTCTACTCCCTTATGTAAATTTGCTGTTTTCTGTAGAGTCTGTAGAATGGATAAGTAGGCAATTCCAGTTAACTGAACGGATATATTTCATATCAGTTCTAGGATGGATATGAAATGAAACCGACCAATCACAGTTCGTGTATTAAGTGCATAGACAACTATTCGTTTTAAAATCAAATTAGTGCGTAAGCTGTCAAAGTAACTGTCAGTGTGTACTGTCAGTGTGTATTTGTGAAATATATTAATGTTTAATAAATTTTGTAGTTTTTTTAAGCTGGTCGTAGAAAAAGTATACTGTACAACTCGAGTGGATTATCCATATCGCACTCAAAAGATTTGAAGCACTCAGCCTACGGCGTCGTGCTCAAACTTCTTTGTGGTGCGATATGGATATCATATCCACTCTTGTTGCACAAACTACTATTGAGCCACCTCCAACCATTTTCTCTGGCTCTTATGCGTTCGGCGATGGGGGCCAAAAACCATTATTTCTAACATTGCCTTTTGTTTTCTTGAAATTTCATGTATATAATGTTAAATTAACTGTATAAAATTAGCAACAGTTATCTCCTTAAAACATAATTCATTCTATTACTGCTAGTAAATAATGTGAAATTCAAATACAAAAAAACATCCACCCGATTAAAATCAAATTAAAACATCCACAATATGTACGGTCTCATTTAAAATCGATGTATTATGCAAAATGTCGACGTTAACTCTGAAAAATCATCCTCTTTTTGCACCACCATTGTATATGACACAATTTTACGTATTAAATGCAGTAAATGATCGTTGGTTGATTGGGTACTTATTGGGTGTCGAAATGTTTTTCAGTTTTCAGCTATTTTGATTACTGATTGCGCCAAAATTATGGTATGCATGCCATGTTTCGTTTTATAGATAGACAGTGCTCGATAAATCACGTTTTTTTTTTTAGTTTTAGGCGACATATTTAGAAATATACGTTTTCAGTTTAGTCAGGCCAGGATAGAAATTAGATTAGAAAAAATGTTGACCTGGAAATTTATGTTTTCCCAATTATGATAATTACACAGGCACACAGAAAATAAAAATGGTCATGTACCTTCTTACCGACTATCAGATCTATATGTATTTTGGGGCACTGAAACCGAATTCGAGGTCAGAATTGTCACATGTCGTCAATATTTTCATGTAAGCTCAAAAAACAGATTAGAACAAGCCTGAACCGGGTAAAAAGTTAATCGAATGATTAAACGAGTTGACCCATGTTTCTATACTTATTTTGGGGCAACGAAACCGAATCCGAGATCAGAATTTTCTTATCATGCCAGGATTTTGACATAACCTCAAACAAATCTCAAAACATATCTCATTAATGGTCAAAAGTGCATTTAAAAGTAGATTTTAGTGTCTTATGATCAGTTTAAACCCTCTCTTAAATACATTTTTAATCATTTTAAAGGTGTTTTATGGTGATTTTTGAGGATGTGTCAAAATTCTGATATGATGGGAGAATTCTGACCTGAGATTTAGTTTCAGCGTTCCATGAATCATATAAGTAAAGTAGTCTGGTGGTTTTAAGTTTTTAAATCTACTTTAAAATGCATTTTTGGCCATTTATGAGGTGTTTTTGAGATTTTTTTGAGGTTATGTCAAAATCCTGACTTGACAAGAAAATTCTGACCCCGGGTTCGGTTTCAGCGCCCCAAAATACGTATAGAAACATGGGTCAACTTGTTTAATCCTTTGATTTACTTTCTACCCGGTTTCAGGCTCATTCTAAGCTGTTTTTTGAGATTACATGAAAATATTGATGACATGTGACAATTATGTCCTCGGATTCGGTTTCAGTGCCCCAAAATACATATAGATATGATCGTCGGTAAAAAAGTACATGACCTTTTGATGTTTTGTGTGCTTGTGTTATTGCTGTTACTATGTGCCTATATATTTTAAATACTAGCTGGCAGTTTTACAAAGTTACTCAAGAAAATACATTTTCCTATCGTATATAGGGTGGACAAAGGAAACTAAATAATGACTCTAAGAAACACTGTCATGAAACAAATATGATTTTAAGATGTCAAAATTGGAAGATGGGCGCTCCGTAGTCCGTAATTTTGAAATAAATAAGTCAAGCATTTTATTAATTAAAAAGATCATACATTTAGTTTTTTCATAACTTATTTTTAGGAGGAGGAAATCAAACCAATCTAAATTTTTAAAATCTAACTCTCGCTTTTGATGTGAATCCCATGAATTATTAGTGTATGAGATTGTCGTATTTCTGCGAGCGTATCTTTCCCGTGATCTCTTGATAAAATAAGTTATTAAGGTATATATTAAATAACGTGGGCCCGAGTGCCGTGCCTTGTGGGAAGCCATATTTTACTTTATTTTTGGTCTTGTTTTAATTACTTTGTCATTACCTATAATTGTCTTTAATTCGATTTAAATTTCTATCCTGAATAAAAAAGGCTACACGTTTTTTTATAAAAATTAAAAATAAGGAAGATACATGCAAGTCGCTAATAAAAAAATTTACTCTGCAAATTCTGCGATCCACTTTCTTTGTTTAAAAAAAAATAATTTAACAAACATTTTTATCCAATATATTAATTGCAATTTGCACAGACTTTTCTCCTTAATAACGAGAGGGATATGGTCGATTATTTATCCAAAAACGAAAAAAATATATAATTTGACCACACAAAATATTATCAAATTAGAAACCTGCAAAAGTATTTACACTTCCCTCTCTATTTAGCAACTGTTATTTATAAATTATTTTTTCATGTTTGATTTCAGTTCTATTAAGTCATTTAGGCTTTTTGATTTTATAATTCTCATGCGCTTCAAGAAAGTTATTAATTCGAGATATTTGCTAATATCGGCTGTCTTCCGCATTACCGTAATTTTAACATAGAATATTATACCCAGAGAGTAAACGACTTAAGTACTAGCTTTCTCCCCAAAATATACAAGAACGGCGGCATTCTAAATTTCGGCAGAATACCACCTTCTTTTATGCGATTTTCATGGAGCTGCTCTATTTACATATTTGCAAAATAAATTAGTCTAATGAAACGTCAAAAATTTTAATTTATTTACATTTTATTTTTTTCAGTTTTGAAACGCTAGTAAAAATCTATTTATCTCATATTTCATGAATTCGTGGGATTTACAATATTCTTTACTGCTCGTTCATGTGGTACACTTCCCGACAAATAAAACTAGGACACTTTATTTTAGTTCTGTAAAATAGCCTTTGACAATTCAGTTTTGACAATTGTTGATTTGTCAGAAATTATTATTTTTAATTTCCACAATGCCAAGATCGATTTACATAACTAAAAAATACAGTTTTCAATGAACAAGAGTTGTCCTACTTTTATTTGTCGGGAAGTGTACACCACACTCATTAGGGAAATACCTATTTCCCGACTTTATTATGAAAATAACTATTGTAACTGTTCCGTAAAACTGCTGGCAATTTTTTAGTAAAATGCCTCAACATGTCAAGTTTGTAAAGGCCGATTTTAATTATGCCTTGACACAAAGATAACAGGGTTGCCACCATATTTCTCATTTCCCCAACCTTTCCAGATTTTTCCTGTCCAAATACATAACTTTCCACAACTCATTACTAATAGTTATTTGTAAAAAGTTATCCAGTTATAATAACACAATTTAAAAATAAAAAACAAAGTTTTATTCATGTACCAAAAATTAAAGGTAAATTCATTATTTTTTCTTTTAATATCAACGTTATGAACAAAAACAAAAGCTTTTTCACAAAGAAAATGTAAAAAAATTCTTACAGGAACATATTAACTTTTAAACTAAGAAACATAAAATATGATGCTTTACTGCCAATTAAAAAAAAAAAAAAACATAAAATTTTCTTTCTTTCAGCGCCAGCGGTCTAGTACACTAGTTCAAAGCCGCGTTAATGCGTGATAAAGCTCGTAAAATTATGAGTGAGGCCTCATTAGATTCGGAATGACGTCTAGAAAAATGTGCAAAAGTTTCAAACCCGCACATAAACAATTGCAAAAGTTATAAACAAATGAAAGTTGAAAAAATAGCGAGTTTCGTTTTTTGCAAATAACTCGAAAACTATTAATATTTAAGACATTTTAAAGAAAGATGCTTAAAGAGGAAGAAACGTCCAATAAAAAAGTCCTAACTCCCGAAACTCTATCTCTGTTATTAATAATTTTAATTTAATGTTGAAAATAGAGCTCCGCTCAGCGAACACTAAGCCGTTCCGATGCTTTGAAACCGACCGTAATAAGTAACAGTATTTATTTATGTTATTAAATATTAATTTAAAGTTTTTAAAAATTATGGTATTATTTAGACACTTAAAGGAACAATATCCCATTGGAAAAATTTTCACCGATTTTTCATAAAATGAGCCTATTAATTAACAATTTTTTTTAGAGTTTGCGCTTTTTCTTCAAGTCGGATAATTGTTAAACAAAAGCCACTAAAATTATTTCGCTTCGTGGAGACCTTATGTCAACTATACTTTATGGGATTATGACATTGCGATGTTTTTAATTATTATAGTCTATTAGTTAGTTAACCTAACAAAAAACTAAAAAATTAAAAAGAAAGGTTGAACATTTTTTTCATTAATTTTAATTATTATTACTATTTTTATATTCAAAAGTACTATAAGATTACATCAACTTTAAATTTTTATTGCTATTTGTTTAAACAAATTTTATAAACAAATAGATAAATTACGTATTTTTGAAAAAAAAATTTTTTGCCATTATATTTGTTATAAAATATGTTTTTAAATTGTTTATAATCATTTTTTTCATTTTTTCAGCACATTATTAAGAAAAAGTTTTATTCTTAAAATCTATTATTTGCAATTCTCTAGAAGGTGGAAAAAAGAAAAAAAATTTTGTTGTTAATTTATTTGTGTATTTAATAAACAATTTGTTATTAACAACCGCCGAATGTGTTTATATTATTTTTAGATAGAAAAAAAAACAAACAAAAACAACCGTATACATAAACATGTCAAAAAAAAATTAAATTTAAAATTCTATAAAAAATTTTAAAAATTTTTAACAATTAAAAACATCGCAATGTCATAATCCCATAAAGTATAGTTGACATAAGGTCTCGAAATAATATTAGTGGCTTTTATTTAACAATTATCCGACTTGAAATATAAACGCAAACTCTAAAAAAAATTGTAATCGGTGAAACAATTGTTTTCCAACGGAATATTGTTCCTTTAAGTGTCTAAATAATACCATAATTTTTAAAAAATTTTAAATTAATATTTAATAACATAAAAAAATATTTTTACTTATTTCGGCCGGTTTTAGAGCATCGTAACGGCTTAGTGTTCGCCGCGCGGAGCTTTATTTTCAACATTAAATTAAAATTATTAATAATGGAGATAGAGTTTCGGGAGTTGTGACTTTTTTATTGGAAATATCTTCCTCTTTAAGCATCTTTCCTTAAAATTTCTTAAATATTAATAGTTTTCGAGTTATGTGCAAAAAAACGAAACTCGTTATTTTTTCAATCTTCATTTGTTTATAACTTTTGCAATTGTTTATGTGCGGGTTTGAAACTTTTGCACATTTTTCTAGACGCCATTCCGAATCTAATGAGCCTTCACTCATATTTTTACGAGCTTTATCAAGCATTAACACGACTTTGAACTTGTGAACTAGTCTGTAGAGCGAATTTCCCCGACTCTACCCAAATTTCCCTGACCTTTTCCTGACGCTTTTAAAACTTCAAAATTCCTTGACAATTTCAGAAAAGTGACAACCCTGGATAATCACATTGCTGTTACATACTTAGTTTTATTGAAACCTTTCCATTTGTCAGATATTTTTTCGAGCATTGTCATGGTTTTGGACCAGCACTATAAACCAAAATGTATAGCCAAGTACCATACAATTTCTGGCCTATGTGATACATCTCGGGACTGATGGCTGAAGTTATGTTTTTATATTGATTTTGCTCTGTGGTTTACGTTCTTATTTCAGGTCGCATATTAGTTTAAATGATAGTGTTTTTTAGAAACTTACCATAGTTTTAGTTGGTACTTTCGAGTAGTGTTGGCTAGAGGCTAGATTTTTGCAGGTTTCTCACGTTGTTCCCTCAAGATTACCTTGACGTGGACCTGCGAACCTTGCGGGCTATTCGAGTGCTAAGACCGCTGAAGCTAGTCTCTGGCATCCCTAGTAAGTAGATGATGTGTAGATGGAACCTAAAATACCCTGATATTACTTTTTTTTTATCTAAACACAGCAAAGAGGACGACAACCTTATTTTGTCGAAAATGAACACTTTTGAATTTATTAAGAATTTTAAGGTACTCCTCATTATATAAAATGATGTTTGGAAAAACCAAGCAGGCAAATCAATTATTACATGTTGAAAACATTCGCTCTGGAAACAGATAAACCAAAAATGTACTTACGTGTGGTAATCCATCACAAAGTAACAACACGTTAATAATTTGAAAAATCAAAACTATGAATCATACATTATAGTTCGTTGTACTTAAAGTTCTCTCTGCTTAAACAAGCAAACCTTAATTTAATTATTAAACTTCTTAAATTAAAAATAAGGATAAATAGATAAATTAGATATATTAATAAACACTTTGATATGGTAATTCTTGAAAAATTCATTGGAATATATAGTGAATTCTAATGTAGCGTTACTAGATGGCGGTACTATAGCAATATTTTCAGATATCGGCAAACTTAGAATGTAAAGGGGGGAGAATGGTAAAATGCAGTACCGTTATCTCTGCCTTTACTCGTAATATCATTGGTCGAGGCGCGCTCGAATATTCCTTACAATGAAAACCTGTCTATGCATTACAATACCTATGGTTTAACGTGTATTGTTTTTCTTGATTGTCATTATATTTAAAATATGGCGAGTTTCGTGAACTTTAAGCTCCTTATTGTTGCTTCAGCTAAGTTGCCATAATATAGATTTTTCTGTTAGGTGTCACTCAAGGGGTTGATATAAAAACAAAATTAAATTATTTTATTAATATACTAAATGACGTAATAGGACTGTAAAAAAATGTAAAATATAAAGCCATTTTCTATCGTCTCCTATTAATTTCATTTAATTATCTTGAATAGTTTTGAAAAAAATTAATTTTAAAGTTGAGGTTGAGTTACCCCCATACTCTAGTAATATAAGGGATAGAGGTTTATTAAAATATTTTCCCTAATTTTGATATATAAAGTGACACTTTTCAAAATTGACGTAAGTGTCAAAACGTTCTACTTTACGTAACCAGTTATGAAAAGTAAAATTCTACGTAACTGGTGAGGAAAAGTTTGTTATGTCATCAATTAGGAAAGATAAACAACTCTCAAAAAGAAAAAGAAACAATGTTTATTTAACACAAAATGGAGTACTGAGTCCATAAAGTGGAAGCTTCTAAATTCTTCTTTCCTTCAAAATATGCTCACAAAACTTTTTCATGTGTGATAGCAAAAAGATTACTTAATTTTTAAGATTTTTAAATACAGCTATTTCATTTATGTTTAAAGGGTTTTTACTCTTTTAAAATTAGAAAAAATCATGTATATAACACGTTTCGAAAGACAGTCTTGTGTAACTCGTGCTATTTTGCGGGATCTCGCTTCGTTCGTCCCGCAAATTCCACTCGTTACACAAAATAACGTCTTTCGTAAATGGTTACATAAAAAGCTATTATTGAGCATTCCTAGTCATAAGCAACATTCATGTAAATGAATAGCCCAATAAGCCACTGGGCCCAATTCCACATACTTAAGCGGCGAGACCCTTTGTATGCCTTTCTTAAAGGTTATGTGTAGAATCGTCCAAACCTACTGAATAGCAAAAATATTACAATAAATGAATGTAAATATGAGCCTAAATTTAGTTATTCGGCTGAATTTTCTTCATATGGTGTAACTGGCTCAGCTGGGATAATTGTACATTATTTAGGTCAAGCATACAAAATTTTACTAACAAATAACTTAAAAAATGACTCTTTTCTTACGTACTCTGAAAACTACTCAATATCGCAAGAATTTCGGTATTACCACTGACAATATTTAAAATGGTCAGTATTTTAATGACAATAAAAAAAATCGGCAGCTACTGGAAGCGGCTGGAACCTCCCCACACGGTGGATCCTTATCAGCTGTATTTGGATATTACATCGGAAATCAGAGCACTGAGCAAACAGATAAATTACACGTGACTTTGGAGCCATTTATTTCATCAACAAATATCGAACGAACTGAAGCGGACTACAAGCAATCTGTTAAAACATAACCTCTCATGTTTGTTTATGTTGCATGTTAATCAATTGCCGGATATTATAAGGGTATTAACAGATAACGTTTCGAAGATTTTGTAAAATATTGGATAATGAAAAAAAAATAATAACACAGAATTTAGCCCAAATGACGCTCTAACCAACAAGTCAATAATATTATGGACTGTTCAAGCAGACTACGCATGGGTAAAATTAAAATCTTCCTGCTCGATCAAAAAGGTCGAGCAAGTCGAGCTTCGTCCGAGGCCTTTATTTTGTAATATTCGAACGTTTAAGATTTAGCTCAGTTAACTCGATTTGCAATGAACGATTGTGACGTGTCCCATCAATCAGACGTAATATCCGAACACGGCTATAAACAATTATTACCTTAAAAAAAAACAACTAAAATAAGTTTTGACATTGTCAAAAATATTTGGGTTGGTAACCTTTACGAATGTTGATTTTTAGGTTATGAAATATATTTAGGGACATAACATGTTTAAGTTTTTCAAGTTTATTCACATTTTTAATGTTTGACTACGCATTTTTAGCTTGGAGCCACAGTGACTCCAAGCAGATAGTTAAAAAACTCATGCAAATAATTTTTCTATATAGACCATCTTAGGATGACGTCACGATAAGTCGATCATATTGCCTGAGGGATAACCAAACTTTTTATTCCAATGTAAACAAAGAAGTAATCTCAGTTTTAAATGTGAAATAAAAATAAAACACCGTCTTTTTTGCGACAAGGTGCGATTGTGAGATAAGGTTTATTTTGAATGTAAAAAAGATTAGAAGAAAGGTAAAGAAATCACTTTCTGGCAGAGTCTATTGAATACTACATACGGATAATATAACAAGCTTATCGCTGAAATCTAGCACTTAGTTATTTAAATGTAAACTTGCCTTGCCCATAAAAATGAATACATTTGAGTTTATCTTTCTTGCACAAACTTCTTGCACAAATCCGGCCTCATAATATTTATATGCTTGTAAAGATTTGTATGCCTTTAACTGCTGATCTGCGAAGAAGCTGTGAGTCGACACTAAGTAATTTACCATATTAATTACGGACACACAAGGTAAAATAGACAAATCTGCAGAAAGGTCTCCAGTCTCCACTCCAAGGGTGTATGGGTCAATATTGTCTATTATTTTGATTTTCTCATCGTAGCGACACTTTACATCACCCATAAAGGTTGGATAATATTCACTATATGACATTATTACGAAAACACACACAGTTTCTCAAGAAAATCAGAAAAAAAAATATAAAACCACGCAAACTGCGTTTTGTTGTCCCTCAAGCAAAATGTCAAAATTGTCAAAACCATGTGACCTAAAAATGGTTGATTAATAAAAAAATATATTGCTAATTACAGGTTAGATTTCTAACCCACAAAAAGAGTCCTATTTTATTAGGACAAAGTATTTAGGACTTCATAAACATTACACTGTACTAGATTTTAGTTGAAAGTACGGGAACCAGGCAGAAATTTTGATAATAGCTACGTAATATTCTTAAATCTTAAGAAATATATATTTTTGAGGTTAGCTGTGACGTCACGTACCATAAGCTATAAATCAACATTCACAAAGGTTACCAATCCAAATATTTTTGACAGATGGCAAAATACGTTTTCCCCTAACAATAATACCAATTTTTTGGATGCTGTCATATGTGCACATATAACGAATTATTTTTAATTTTTTTAACGGAAACCAAATCGAAAGGGTGCACGTGTGATATATCGTTGAAATTGGAATTTATACTGCTTTTTAATGGTTCAATTACAAATTCTAAGTAATCATAAAATAAACAACTTGTGCCAAAATGGCACTAAACGTAATCCGATCTCAACCAAAACCTTTTCAGATCTTCTGGAGCACTAAAGAAACCCTCATGTAAAAGTTTCATCCAAATCCGTTTAGTAGCTTCGTAGCTATCGTGCTAACACACAGGCATTAGTCACAAACCACTTTTTTGGGTTTCCGGGACCTCGAAATCGTAAAGATTTGATGTTATCTCAATTTTCGATTTTGGATTAATTGTAGTAACCTCCCACAATTATTGTGGGGAGGTTAATAAACACAACACTATAAAAACTAAGTTCGTAGGCAAGAGCACTTAATAATTTTGATTATTGATACTGGAAACAACTAAACGAAAACATCCGTTCGTTGGTAATGGGTGGTAGGGATGGCCATCTTTTGGAAAAACCATGTAACTCTTGGTGGACAGCTTCCCTGCCAGATGTGGCCGGAGTAGTGTTCATGGTGGATCGTTTAAGTTTGAGTTGATATATTTTGTTTTATCTTCTGGCCTCGGCCGATTTTTCACTAAATCGGTCGGGGAAGTAAGCTGTCAAATTTTTGGTTTCAATGTTTTTCTGGGGGAATTTGGTTTTTGACAGTTTTCGAAAAAATATTTTAGATTGGTACCAATGTCTTAAATTATTTTTAAGTTATGTAGCACTATTTTTAGGTTATGTTGCCGGAAGAATTTCCGGCGGGATGGCAGAAGTAGCGGAAATAGTTTTTAAAATATAATGTCACTTTTAAAGTTTTATTGGAAAAAACTCGCCGAAAACGTTCCGGTGAGATTGCTTATACTTGTAGGGCTTGTGAGCGGTTCACGAAGGCTTCTCACACCTTCCGTGGGCTTTATTAACGTCGAAAAAACTTGTAATGTCTCGATGCACTTGACACTCAAATTTACTCAGCATACAGTCTGCACGCTTTAACACACTAGTCTATTGAACGTTAGGTTAGACCACAGAGTACAGTAACTATACAGAGGCGAAGGCTAGCCTTCCCGCCAAAACCCAATTTGTATACTCATCGCCATTTCTTAATTGTTTAACAATCAACCTCACTTTTATCTTGACACTGTTGATGTTTATCGTGTTAAGTTTGGATTTGTGAATTTTTTTTTCCACTCATTTTGGGATATTGAAAACATTAACCGAGAATTAAAATTCTCATAAATAAAACCTAGTGTACAACTCAATTGAAAATAGGCGCCAATTATAAGCAATTCAAATCGTAATATTTTTCAATCCACCTCGAAATACACTGTCTTTTCAGTGTATCCTTAAATGGGGATCTGCACATGACGTCATAGCTAACCTCAAAAATATATATTTCTTAAAATTTAAAAGTACTACGTAGCTATTATTAAAATTTCTGCCTGGTTCCTATACTTTCGACCAAAATCTAGTTTGTCACAATAAAATAAAACGCATTTTGCAGGTTAGAAATCTAACCTATTAAAAGAAATAAACAACATATCTCTCAGTGTAGACCAGGGTGTATTAAATAGGTGATGCGACGATAACCCTCACAGTGGCTTAATAAGTGCTTACTTCGTACATATTGTAAAAGATGGCTCAACTAAGTTCTCTCATTACTTACGCATAGATAGATAATTTTATAGGTTCTGTGCATACGTACATACAGTGTTGCATACATTCCCGGCTTCTTGTTTTTGACAAGAGTCCAGTGACATCTGACATTAAGTAGCTAAATTAAAACATTGAAAGAATATATGTAACACTACATGCAGTATTAAGCAATCCAAACCACGTGACTTTTAACATGGCGTTGAGGGCAAACATCCGGCAATCCTTTATTTTCATTCGTTAAATGAGTTTTTTTTCGGTTGCCTTGGCTACGTTTCCGCGAGTTAATTAAAATAAACCCCATGTTTGCCCTCAGCGCCATATTGAAAAATAATTTTGACAGGTCGTTGGATTGCCTAATTGCACGTGTCGTCACAGCTAACCTCAAAAATATATATTTCTTAAGATTTACAGGTATTACGTAACTATTATTAAAATTTCTGCCTGGTTCCTGTACTTTCAACCAAAGTCAAGTTCAACGTAATATGTATGAAGTTTTAAATAGTTTGTCACAATAAAATAAGACACTTTTGCAGGTTAGGAATCTAACCTATAATTAGCAGTCTATTTTTATTAATCAACAATATTGAAAAATTATTTGCGTGAATTTTTAAATATTTGCTTGGAGCCAGTATGGCTCCAAGCTAAAAATGCCTATACAAACATTAAATATGAGAATAAACGAAAACACCTTAAAATTTGAGGTTATGTTAGTTATGCGATGCACATGCCCAGGTAATTGTAGGACCGTATTGCTCGCGCCATCTATTAAAGTAAATAGAAACCATGCACTTACGAAGCCATTATTATAATAGGAAAGTGCCGGACCACCTATTTAATACACCGTGGTGTAGACGCAACTGGTACGCAAGGTCACAGAAAACGAGCCATCAAAACTGAAAGGAACCGCCAAAGACTTCGCCTCTGTGCAGTTACTGTATTCTGTGGTTCCAATATAAAATATATTTTACACAAGAAGCGTGTTATTTGGTTTTTAATTTTTTTCACGGAAACCAAAGCTAAAGAGTACAAGTGTTATATATCGTTGAAATCGGAATTTTTACTGCTTTTCAGTGGTTCGATTACAAATTGTAAGTAATCATAAAATAAACAACTTGTTGTGCCAAAACAGCAACAAACGTAATCCGATCTCAACCAAAACCTTTTCAGATCTTCTGGAGCACTAAAGAAACCCTCATGCAAAGTTTCATCCAAATCCGTTTAGTGGCTTCGCCGCTATCGTTCTAACAGACATACACACACACACACACACACACACACACACACACACACACACACACACACACACACATACACACACACAGACATTTTTCAAAAACAACTTTTTTGGGTTCCTGGGACCTCAAAACGTAAAGATTTGATGTTATCTCAATTTTCGATTTTGGACTAATTGTAGTAACCTCCCACAATTTTATTGTGGGGAGGTTAAAATTTAAAAAAAAATGTCATTAGGTACTAATTATGTTACATGACTATCAGCGAGAAACCCCGATTTAAGGGGTAAAGAAGGAAACTACAATTTGAGCAACAAAATTGTCATACCATTTGGACAATTCAAAAACGTCATACTGAACCAAATTCGCTTTGTAACAGTCTATGTTCCTTCCATATAGAACATTTCTTCATAATTTCATAAACAACTTCAACACATTTATTCGAGTGAACTACAAGAAATTGATCACACTGTATATAATTGAAAAAAGGTTTAAAATTGAAAAATACCGATACAACAGCGGTAATAACTTGAGAATGAGAGAAAAGTTACATGTCATGAGACAGGTGTTCGGAACCAAAACTCTACTAAAAAATATAAAACGTTCATGTGCCTCTTTGCTGTGTTTCTGTAGTTAAATTATTGTTACTTCTAGTTTACAGTGCAAGGTAGCGTGCAAATCTAGTTTAGAAAGCTTTTAAAATTTCTAAAATGCTTTTTAACTCTTATCACTCTTCTGTACTATAATGTACTTTTCTAAATGGCGAGAGCATTAGATTTTATACACATCTTACACAATCGAACACAATACTATTATTCTATATACCTATAGTGTCAGCTGAAACATACGGAAACAGTCGGTAAGTACACCGAATATATACAGAGTGTCTGGAAGATCATGGAATATATTTTAAGGATTCCTTAAAAAATAAACCTACTGCTTTAATATATTTGGTCGCAAGTGTTTTCTAAAGAAGACAGAGGACATCATTTTTTTTATTTTCCACTATGCCATGAAAACGTTTCTCAAATTTGGTATACAAGTCTTAAATATCACCACTAATTTTTTAATCGTATTTGTTTTATCAATAATTAATTTATACTTATCTAACGAAATCTTTTAGAAAATTTTATTATGCACTAAAAGCTGTACCACATTAATTTGAAAGAAAACTTCATTTCAGTTTTACTAAAAAATCTATGTATAAAACAAAATTTTTACAAGTAGTATCTTTTATACACTGAAACTTATTCCTAATGATGAATTCGTGATTAAAACGTATCCCATTATTTTCTGGACAACCTGTATATGAAATTGGGTGATTTCTTTCAATAGATCTATAATCCTACTCATGATTTAATAATTAATTGACATAACAGGGATATCAAAATGAATACATTGTGTATTTATACTCTGTGTTCCAAAAGTAAAGAAAAGAATAAAATTCATCTTTTTTCATCTGTTTTCTTTTTTAAACGCAAAACTTAATGTATTAAAATTGTCATTCTTCAGCATTTTAATTTTTTTGCGCCGTATTTGACAGAACTGTAATGTCATCAATATATTTTTTTAACAAGTCCCACTACATATAATTAGTAGTTTTCTACTTTCTAATATTAACCTAGTTACGTATGCGATACGCTATTTACGTTTGGAAAACATTAATGTAGATTTGCGACCTTCTCTTGTCACGAGTCAGTCAATTCTTCCTAAAAATTCAGAACAAGTCGTCTCAAACACTCCAATGTGAATCTGACATGGCATTAATCTAGCCATCAACCAAAGTAAACATTAAGTACCGGGTGGAAGAAAAATAGGATGTATTATTGGAGATTGGTAGCAGACATCGTCTTTAAATATTGGTGATAAGTTATTTTTTCATTCTCTGTGTAAGATACTCCTGTTCCCTTGTTTTTTAAACGAGTTTCATGTTACCAGCACTTTAATTCTATATCATTGTCTATAAAACCCCCACATTTAGAGTCGATATCTGAAATCAATTCAGTATTATAAGTCTCCAAACATGTTTTATTGCATCACCCGGTATATCCTTGAAGGAAATATATAAATGAGACTAATAAAGGGGAATAGAAAAAGTTTAATGACGGTGGTCAATAATCTTGAGCTGTGCTATGGGTACCAAGACATACTAGAAAAATAATAAGGACTTACTGCAAAACAGAAGAATGTTGGCGAGCGATAGGGATGTGAAACGCAGATGCCTGCTCAAGGTTGCACCTCAACCGGTGTTACAGTGGCGTGCAAGTAAAAATATTGTGTGATAAAATTACCATATTGGAAAAAACATTAAAACAGTAAGTAATTATATGTTATTCGTAATATAACTAATAAATAACAGTTAAAAATATCTGTCCACAGGTATAAATAATGTTAATGCCTCTTGACTAGTTACTAATTATTACACTAATTATTGTCGTTACTATTACTGTCACTTAAACAAATAATGAAAAGTTCAACTTCAACTGAAATTACGCACAGGCTTTTTATATCAAATAATTCTCCTCTATTTTTATCACATGGTCACAGTATTTCTTACAATGTTCTGGTGTTATTTGACTGTAGCCCATATCAATTCAATAGGATTTAAATCAAAGTTGGTAATATATCATCGCTTTTTATATTTGACAGATTCGTAAATTTGTGGTATCAAGTCATGAGGTTCAAAATTAATGTTCCTGTCTGACTGACCATTTGATCATGTCTGCCTTCCTAGAATTTGTAGAAGACTGTGCTGGATTTGTCTGCATATTATGGTAAAGTTCACTGTCAACAACATTACAGAATCTTTCGGTAAACTAGGGATCAACTAACAAATTTCCATAGTTTTTAGAATTCATTTTTGCGTGATAATCCCCGGTTTTATGCCACGATTTAAATACTTCATCAGCATCCAGATGATAATCTCATTTCTCTACCAGCAAGCATGATAATCTGTCCATTTAACTCTGGATGTATTTTGAACTATCCTTTCGTAGAGTGATCCGTCCAATTTTTCGAGGACGTGTGTCCATTGTACAAATAAGTTTCGGTTAGGTAAACTGGCGATTGTTTATCTATTTAGACTTCGAAAACGTTTAGCTTTTTTTTAAAAAACAAAATTCGAAAACATCACGTCATGTTTTTCAATTAGTACTTTCCGATTATTTTATGATCTTCTCTAGGTCAATTCCATGTTACATAATAAAACTTTTAATGTCTCATTGGTACCTTTCCATTCGAAATTGGTCCACATCTTCTTGTTTAGTTTGACCATCTCATAAAATTCATAGAAAATATGAGGTATCTGCTGTTTTATATTCCAGTAAATCAGTTAAAAAATTCTTGGACGCTTAGTTCCTTGAATTCTAAATATTGGTACAACATCAAGACACTAATGTCATCTTTTTTCACTGTCCTTTCGATACTTATAACAGTCCCGTATCATCTGTCGCTTGATTTTGCACATCTGATTCTTCTCACTTTTCATTTTTAAAATACTTAAACGTATGATATACTAGTTCCCGTGCTTGACTATGTAAAACACTCTTCCATTCACTGTCCGACATCTTTCTTAATTTGAGATAAAAATTGAATATATGTTTTATGATATAAAAGTTGAATGCATTTAACCTACCTCGCTCTTTAAAAAACTTTTATTGTACACACTAAATGAGCTTCTACGCAACCCCCCGATCACCATCATTCATCTGTTTTGGCAGTAGAGATCTACATAAATTTGTAAAAATGGCATGAAGTGGAAGTCCTTTAAAGCGACAAAAATACTGTGAAAGATTATTAGACTAAAGAGGAAAAAGACCAAATGGACAAAGTTGAAACATTTGTATTATTATTTTTATTTATCCTATGGAAATAGAAACTGGAGTGTCCATCTACATACTTATTTGTCGAGCATAAATAAAAGGATTTTATTTTAGAAGCTCAAGATTTAAAGTCTAGTTTCTAATTCTTATCAATTTGGAACATCGTTACTTCTTTTATAACAATTATGTCAATTTATATTTTAAATAAGCATTTTATTTAAATAAAATTCGATTCGAACAGTTACAGAACAGTATTTTATCAATTTGTTACTGCCTGTAGATTTATCAGTTGTGTATCAGGAAAAAAGCGTATATGTTTCAGCTGACACTAATCACACTCTTCACAAAAAGAACACGACTTTTAATGATCAAAATGTGTGCAATAGGTCTACAAGTGGTTTTAAAGTCTATCATCAAGGCTATGGCACCTTTGCTCCAAATTGGGTTGTTAGTATTGTTTGCAATCGTCATTTTTGCCATCATCGGTTTGGAGTTCTATTCTGGTGCGCTGCATCGGACGTGCTATAGCCTTTATAACATAGGTAAGTGGAGAAACATCATTATATATTTGTACTCTTTTATACAAAGTGAGGGCCATAAGTAACGGATTGATTCATTTTTACGTACTTTACAATGTTTAAGTAAAATCCTGTCAAATCAATTTTTAATTCCAAAATGACATTATTTGAGCAGAATCTTATACCATCCCCTTCAGCCTCCTTGAAGTGACCGCTATCTCAATAAAATGAAATGATGGCGTGTGTGATACGTCATTTAAAAGGGTTTTTAATTCCCTATTCAGCAATATAAAGTTTTTGAATTTTGCATATTGCACATTTTGCATTGGAAGTAAGAACCTATGTTAATCAAGTTCTTCCCCATACATGAATCGGTAGACGCGGTGAAAGTAAGTGGCCAGCTCATTCTCCGCATTTGACCCAGCTTGACTATTTATTATGGAGTTATTTAAAATCGAACATCTGCTTCAACAAACTAAATAATGTCGATGATTTAAAACAAGAATTAGGCAGAAAACTAATTAAATCACCCCAGAAACGATACAAAATGTTTTAAAAGGATTTCAGCAACGTCTCTATTATTGTCAAGAAGCAACCGGCTCCTAATTTGAACTTTTTATTTAAACTATTTCACATTAAAATTTGTTTACAATAAAATTTAATAACATTAAAAATGTAGTATTTTTCACTAGAAAAATTATAGAAATTCAAAAAACGTTACATTGCTGAACAAAGAATTAAAAACCCATTCAAATGAGGCACCACACGCAATCTATTTAAAATTTTTAAAAGGGTAGCCGTAACTCCAAGGGTTGAAGGGAGAGGTATACAATTCTGCTCAAATAATGTTATTTTAGTATTGAAAATCACAGGCACACAAAATTTTAAAAAAGTCGAAACCCAGAGGGTAGACCCTCTATTATGTTACGCTGAAACCGAATATGACAATAAAAAAAGATTTTAATTATCCAATTTTTCCCTAGCACCCCTCTGGGCGATTGAAATTCCACTAATTCTAAAAATTTGAAAAGCAGGTTTTTTGGTGCTATGAAACCGAATATGACAATAAAAACTGATTTGAACCACTCAGTCACCCCCTAGCACCCCCCTATAAGCCCCACGAGGGGTTGAAATTCCACTTGTTCTAAAAATTTAAAAAATATGTTTATTTTTAGGTTTTTTGATGCGCTGAAACCGAATATGAAGATAAAAAATGTAAGAGAATGCTAGGGGTGACTGGGTGGATAAAATCCTTTGTTATCGTCATATTCGGTTTCACCGCAATACTTAAGAATATACATACATTTTCGATTTCCATAAGAAGTAAAATTTTGACCCCCTCTGGGGGATTGTAAGGGGGTGATTGGGTGGTTGAAATCAGTTTTTATCCTCATATTCGGTTTCAGCGCACCAAAAAACCTAAAAATAAACATATTTTTTAAATGTCTAGAACAAGTGGAATTTCAACCCCTACTTGGGCTTGTAGGGGGGAGGGCTAGGGGGTGACTGGATGAATCAAATCAATTTTTATCGTCATATTCGGTTTCAGCGCACCAAAAAACATGCTATTCAAATGTTTAGAGCAAGTGGAATTTCAATCCCCCAGGAGAGCTGTAAGGGGGTGCTAGAGGATAATTGGATAATTAAAACATATTTTTTATTATCATATTCGGTTTCAGCGTCCCAAAATACATAGAGGTAGGAGGGTCTACCCTCTGGGTTTCGACTTTTTTTTTTTAATTTTGTGTGCATGTAAAATTGACGTGTTGCAGGATTTCACTTAAAAATCGTAAATTACGTAGAAAATGAAATTATCCATTACTTATGAACCTCTACTATCTATCTACTCATCGAAATATACAGAGTGGACCATTTTAATCTATTATTGCAAATATTTCGTCGTGTAAGCCACCTATTAAGAAATTATCTCTGCGAAAGTTGTTGGATTCTAAGGTGGCCATCTGATTCTGTGGTTGGGCACCGGATCCGTGACCTTGGTGAAGCCCTCTGATACCCAATTCTATTTTTTATTGCAGAAGCTAATTCTACGGAAAAGAATATGTTCAAATATGATTTTCAAAAATTTCTTCCAGTAGGCCTTGCTAGGGCCCAATGCCAACAATTGAAAAATGACTTAAGTAAAAGTTGTAGGATTCGATGGGGGTCATCTAATGCTATTGTTCAGTACCCGGTCCAGGCGCTTGATACGGCCCTGGGGCCCCCAACTTTTATGGAAATATCATTTTTTTATTGCAGATTTGCATTCTACGGAAAAAAATACGTTTAAATATGATTTTCAAAAGTTTTCTCCAGTGGGCCTTACTCCCTTACGCCTTACGCTTTACTAGCCCAATTTGTAAGGCCCACGGGAAAAAAATTTTGAAAATCATATTTGAACGTATTTTTTTCCGTAGAATGCAAATCTGATATATAAAAAAGTGATATTTCCATTGAAAAAAAAATAGTTGGGGGCCCCAGGGCCGTATCAAGGACCAGGACCGGGTACTGACCATAGCATTAGATTACCCCCATCGAATCCTATAACTTTTATTTAAGTCATTTTTCAATTGTTAGCTTAACCGGCGAGATAATAAAGTTCTTGTGATTTCAATTATTGGTAATGAGCCTAAGTAAGGCCCACTGGAAAAAATTTTTGAAAATCATATTTGAACGTATTTTTTTCCATAAAACCAATTAGATTCTGCAATAAAAAATAGCGGTTCCCGTTTAAAAAACAAAGTTGAGTATCACAGGGCCTCACCAAGGTCACGGGCCCGATGCGCGACCACAGAATCAGATGGCCCCCTTAGAACCCAACAACTGTTGTAGAAGTCATTTCTTAATTGGTGGCTTACATGACGAGATATTTGCAATAATAGATTAAAATGGTCCACCCTGTATAACAGTGTAGAGAGATTACATATCAACAGAAAATGTAATTTAGAATCGCCACATTAAGTACTTCAATGCAATGCAATGCAGTGCAAGATAATTATCATTGCGGATGAAAAGATTATTGCGAGAAAGGCATTGCTTTATACTATGGCATTTTTTTAAGAAATCACTTGCATTAAACACAATTTAAAAAATCTTCCCTTTGCAATAAAGATCACTACTGCGTGGCATTGCATTGTCAAAAGAGCATTTATATAATAGCTATTTTATGCGGTGAAAGGGGTTAAACATTTATTGCAAAATTTTACTAATTTTGAGTTTCTGGTCCCATATTTTTCTATTAAAACAGATTTTTTTTTGTACAGACAAAAAGTCCTTTGCTCACTTCTGTTTTCAATTGTTAAATTATGATTCTGGGTATTTTTGTGCCTTTTCCGGCATTCTGGTACTACCAGAGAGGTAGTACCAGAGGCTAGCGCGCCAGTACTTAAGAAACGGAGGTTGCGAATGCCTTATCTGTTTTTCTCAACTTAAACTAAATAACTGTCTGATGTTTCAGATGAAATAGTGAAAGAAGGAGACGAAGAAGTTCCGTGTAATACAGATAACGAAACGCAGGCGGTTTCCCAAGGCAGTAACTGGTGTCGGGATGGAAATTCGGTGTGCCTAGAGAGGTGGCAAGGACCTAACAATGGCATAACTTCCTTCGACAACATCGGTTTCGCTATGCTGACTGTGTTTCAATGTATTACTATGGAGGGTTGGACTGCCATCTTATATTGGGTAAACATATTGATAAATGTATTTTAGTATGTATTATTATCATAGCATATAACCCTGCTATATTAAGAACGACATGGTAGTGTTTTCGGCTGTATAAGGCTCTCCAT
Organism: Rutpela maculata; assembly: GCA_936432065.2. NCBI lineage: Eukaryota > Metazoa > Arthropoda > Insecta > Coleoptera > Cerambycidae > Rutpela > Rutpela maculata. Next base: position 120,803,317 of record OW386293.2, on the reverse strand, counting down.
CTTCTTGCTGCTTGCCTTGGGGTGCATATAAGACGATAATTTAAATAATTTATTTTAATACGCACTGGGATCTCTCATGGAGGTGGGGTCTAAATCTGAATTGGGCCGGATAAGGAACGGTTTTACCAAATAATTTTTCTACATGTGCAAAGCTTTCATTTGGCTTTGGAAAATACTGACAAAAAAATACCCATTTCAATTTTTATAAGATTTATAATAATTCTCTTAAAATCTCTTGCACATCCCCAGTTAATTATATTTAGAGAAATATGCGAGGAAGCCATGGCATAATATATGTTTAGTAGTCCTGGAATAGTTAGGATATCTTTCATTTGTAAAATGGCATAATACGACTTGTTTAGTTTTTTTACAAACATCGTCCACGTGACCACCTCAGGTAAGTCTATTATCAATGCAAGTACCGAGAAACATTACTGAATCTGAAAATTGCATATCAATGGTCGGGATTTTACTAGTAAGAATGATTTCTTATAAAAAAAATAATGCACTTGGTTTTGGTTTTATTCAAAACAAGTCTGTTTCTTTCACACCAAATGCTTAATTCAGATATACTATATTCAAATTCTCTAGCTGTTGTGGTGTTTCTGCGGACACGGTTATAGTCGTATCATCAGCTAACATTGTAAGTAATTCCCCAGTGATATGGTTCCGAAGGTTATTGATAAATAACAAACACAGTAATGGGCCCTAGGCCAGATACTTGTGGAACACCAAGTTTAACACCTTGCGCAGCTGACTCCATGCCATTAATATTAATAGCCATATTTCGTCCCTCAAGGTACGAGTGGATCCAGCTAATTATGTTGCCTGATAAGTTGTAATCAGTGAATTTCGTTATTAAAAAATTTGGGCATACAGAATCAAATGCCTTAGATAGGTCGAATAGTAATGAGGCAACATATCTACCTCTAATTTTATGTAAACGAAATTCAGTAATTCATACGTGGCTTTACTTGATCTGTTATTTCCAAAACCATGCTGAAAATTGGTCAGTAGCGAATTATTCTCCACACATACAGAAAGGCAACTTTTTCACACAATTTAGATAGAGTATTAAGGATCGAACTCTGTCTATAGTTATCAATATTATTTAAGTCACCCTTCTTATATACTGGTAAAACTAAAGCGGTTTTAAATACAGTCTTGGTGTAATGATTGGTTTAATAAATGTATTTGTTATATATTTTTTATGTATTTATTATATATATTTATTACATATTTTTTATTCAAAATTCTCATATTTTCAGATGAACGACGCTGTGGGCAGTTACTTCAACTGGATGTACTTCGTTCCGCTTATAGTCCTGGGATCATTTTTTATGTTAAATTTAGTTCTTGGTGTTCTTAGCGGGTAAGTAACTTGAACTTTATTTCATTGCATGTTCTCAATTACTTATTCAACAGAGAATTTTCTAACGAAAGACTGAGAGTTGAGCGGAGAGAGAAGTATTACAGATCTAGAGATAAGAAAATGATGAACGAGAGTTTCGGCAATTATATCGATTGGATAACGGAAGCAGGTGAAAATTATGAACAAGTAGTACTCTGGTGGTATATTTGCTAGAAGTACGTCCTGTTTCGCTTTTAATCTGCAAGTAACATCGCCTAATTCTTTTGTAGATGTTAACAACAATATACTTCTTATTTATAACATATTGTGACCTTACATACGTCGGTTTTCACTTCCTGTATGGTATCTAACAGTATCATGTCTTCTGTCTGTTAAGGATAAGGTCTCAACAAAGCTCTTTTCCATCAGTTTTTGTACTAATTCCTTTTGGTTAGGTTAGGTTAAGTTGATATCCGAGTGGGCTAATACACTGTGTGTAGTGCCGGGCTAGGTATAGGGAGAGTAAGAATTACATCGCGTGTGCCAGCTGGCTGAAACGAAATAACTGAGAGCTGGGATGCTTCGCGGACGGGCGAGGACGGGCGAATTTGCTCTGCTGTGTTGTCATATCTCTTGCGCTACGTGAATGTACATACCTAATGGGCAATTACACGCACTGTATATAGAGACCCTCCACTGCGACTACTGAGCTATTGTAGCTCACTCTCAATTATATTTCACCAGGTTCAGCATTTTAATAAAGCCGACTAACTTACTGGGTGAGAGATTGCCCAGGTCCTCTGGCAGCAGTTGCCCTTCTCCAAAAAGTGAGAACCTGGTTCTTTCTGCAACAGGACAGTATAGAACGTGCGCTGCCATTTCATCCTGCTTCAAACACAGTCGGCATTCAGCGTTATCAGCTAGTCTGTATATGTGATGATGTAGTCTGCAGTGCCCAGTATATAGGCCAACTAGAGTTCTTGGGTGTAACCTATTTAACTCTAATAGTTTTTTAGTTCTTGATTTCAAAGTAATAAACTCCTTTGAATGATCTAATCCTGGTAGTTCTTGCCAGTACTCGAGGATTTTCCTCTCAGTCCAGGCCAAGATGGTTGTTTTCGCAATGCTTGCCGATATGCCAAGCATTGGTTCTGGTCCAACAAATTTCGACACCGCACCTTCCCTGGCTAAGGAATCGGCTATTTCATTGCCCTCCATGCCAGAGTGGCCTGGTATCCAGATTGTTATTTCTACCCAATCTGGTTAGAATCTTTTGGTACGTCCAGACACATTTTATAGTTACAACGTATGAACTAAGAGCTTTAAGAGCTGCTTGACTGTCTGAGAAGATTCTTATTGATCTGTGTCTAGGACGCGCCTGTTCAATTCATTTTGGACACATTCATTATTGATGCGAGATGCAATCGATTTTGGGCTTTTTTCTAGAATAGTAAAACTGGGATTTGAGAATCGATGACTTCCTTGGGGGTTTGTTCTCATTTGTCTCATTGTAAGGTTATTTCTCCTCTTACTTTCTTAGATAGATGAAAGTAAGAGGCTCGACTCTGTTTCCCCCATAATACACGAACATCACAAACCTCCAGTACTACCTTGAAGAAATATTTGCAAATAGAGTATAGCATTCGGTGACTAAATTATGCTAGTGAATTTAGTAAAAACCCTGTTTGATTTAATCGCTATGACATGTATTTAAATGTAGCTGTACTTGGTTGTCTAGCTTTTCCTAACGCAAATGCTTTTCTATTTAGTGAATTTGCCAAAGAAAGAGAAAAAGTAGAAAACCGTCAAGAATTTTTAAAACTTAGAAGAGCCGCACAACTAGAAAGAGAACTGAATGGTTACGTCCAATGGATTTGCAAGGCAGGTAGGTGGTATCGCTAGTTAATATATTTGGTTCACCATGTACTTTTAGTAGTAGATATTAGTACCTACAGGAAAAATCATTTTCAAATATGCAGGGTGTCTCCTGTACATGTAGAAATATTTTGCAAAAGAAGTTAAAAATCCTTATAATTTTTTTTAACTCAAACCTATTTTTTTTTACTTCCACGTCTAGTAACGACAAAAAAAATTTTGAACATTTTTATTGTTCAAATAGGCTTATAATGTCATGAAACGTCGAGATTTTAAGTTTGAGCGAAAAAAAATTCTGTCTGTCGGTCTGCCTGTAACTTTTTTTTTTGTGCGCACGATTACTCTGGAACCGTTGAAGATATTGACTTCAAATTTGGTACACGTATGTATTGTAACGTGATCTGGAACAAGATTATATTTTCATCTTATTCCGTTGAATGGTTGGGGGTAAATTGGGGTAAATGGGGGTAAATAGATAAATGAAGCAGGTAAGAAAGAGTCCATAAAATTGGTATATAGTATATGTATACAAGAGAAGCTGTAAGATCTCAAATTTTTTTTTGCATTAGCCACTCCCATTACCACCCTCACCCCATTATCAAAGGAGACGAAAAAAAATTATGATTTAGTGTGTCTACAAGAACCAAAAACCTCAAAATATTTTTTTTACTTATACACCTCCACTACCAATGTGGGATATCTTTTTATGAGTTTTTGGGGTAGACGATTTCAAATATTATATTATTAAAGTTCCATAAAGAATTATTTCCACATACAAAATTGTTTCATTGTGAGAGACTTGGATGGAAAATCTGGATGTGGAAGTAGTGATTCCTTGGGCAGCAGTTTTTTTTTATTTAAAATTAGTTAGAAATAGGCAATGTTTTCGGTTTAGACAGTACTACTATAAACAGAAGATGAAAGAGACAAGGATATTTTACTCATTTGTCGTGTCAATAACACGAGTTTTACAGCGTTAAACACCGTCATTTAAAAATAATAAAATATTTTTACTTTTACCTTGTTTGATCAGTTTTGAAATGAAAACACTAGCTGACATTTCATATTAATTTACTCATTGTCATCTTAGCAATTTTTCACAAACCACAAATATTCCATAGGGTTTATTAGAAAAAGTAATACGTCCAGGACGGTATTTTTGAAGCTTCTTGTGTCTTTATTGAAAAAAATATCACTGATCTCAGTAATTTACTGTCTGCAAAAAATGTATTTTAACGATGAGATTAAAAAATTACCATTTTTACTTCCCTCGCTTACCGCAGGGAAGTATTGTATTCGTGAAAAATATCACCCTCCGCGATTTTCCCGAATTTTCACGTTTCAGAATAGGTAGATTCCGAAAACTAAAGCCATTTAATTCCGTCAGTCTGTTTGTCTGTCTGTCTATCGATCTGGTATCTGCCTGTCTGCGCTATATCTACAAAGCTGCTTGATGCAGAACAATAATATTTGGTAGGTAGTTGACGCAACTGCCTACGAAGAACTTAAAAATATACAGGGTGGACCCCATAAAAAATATAATTAAGAAAAAAAAATGTGACGGAAGACAGTAATATTTGGCATGTAATTAACACAACTGTCCAGTTCGCGTTCGAGTGTACAAGTGTCTACACGTGTATAAAGAGTGCTAACAGTTTTTAATTAATTTTCATTTATTCCCATTTAAATAGTGGTACTGATTATTAATAATTAATACCGTCGGATGGTAATTAAAAAATAGTGTTAACATGCTCATACCTCCCAAGGGTGAGGGAGGGACAGAAAAAACTATAAATGTGTGTAAAAATGTGCAAATTCTAGACCTCACGTACGAGGATGCTAGTGCGTCCCATAATGTATATTCAGTGGATCAAAATGTGAATCATACGCCTGATGTTACCATGAACGAAGCTGAACCGATCGACCGCTCCAGCCAAGCAGCGTATACAACTACTACCCAAAGAAACATAAAGTTTTTTAATATTGCTAAAGATAAGTATTATAATTTCCAAAGTATTTATGTTTTCATTGAAAAAACTGACAATCAGAAAATAGGCCGTTTACACCCGCTATATGTGGGACACATATTACATAAAAAGTTAAATTTAAAAAATGTTATTACTTCCATTGATCGAATTGGTATAAACCGCGTTAAAGTCGGGCTCAAGTCAGCCAAAGATGCTAACGATTTAGTAAACAATAAAATGTTACAAACAGAGAATTTGACAGCTTTTATACCTAACAATTTATTGATAAGAAAAGGGTTAATAAGGGGGGTAGATACATATTTTAATGAAGAATATTTAAAAGAAAATATCGAATGTGAAGGTAATATCTTAGAAATTACGAGATTAAAAAGAAAAACAATTATAGACGGAAAAACGTCATTAGTTCCTAGACAAATGATTGTATTAACCTTTGAGGGAAATATTTTACCGAATCATATAATAATTAATAGTGTTATCTTTCCTGTCGAGCCTTTTATACAAAGGGTAACTCAGTGCCTTAAATGTCTGAGGTATGGACACGTTGCAGATCAGTGTCGTAGCACAAAAGCTCTCTGTGGACACTGTGGAAAAGAAAAAATTGAAAATCACACTTGCGAGGAAGATGAAATATATTGTTTATTTTGCAAAAATAATTCACATAAAACAATTTCAAATAAATGTCCCCATTATATAAAACAACAAAAAATTAAAAAACAAATGGCCAGCTCAAATATGTCCTTCTTGGAAGCAAAAAAATATATTGAATCTTCGTTTTCTATGTCTGTCACAACAGATAATAGATTTAGTATTTTAGATAACATAAAGGAATTTCCCACTCTTCCAGAAAAAAGAACTCAAAACAGAAAAAACCCTAGTAATGGTCACTTCCTATCCCAACCGAATTTACCAAGTACCAGCGGCCAACGCTCATCTAGTTTTAATAAGAAACGTAAAATTCAATCGCCATCAACACCCACGCCACAATGTGCGCCAATGTTTCCATTCGTAATGGGACCATCCCAGCCTCTCTCTACTAACCGAAACAATCCTACATATGGGATAAATAAGGATAAAATTACAGAAAATATTATAAATTTGTTTCATAATATGCTTACCAAAATTAGTCATATAGATGATCTAAAGAATATAAATAGTCAGTATTTAAAAGGCGAAATATCTTCAATGTTAGACAATATAACTATTAACAGCTAGCACATTCAATCCCCTCCAAAAAAATTATAAAATAATGCAGTGGAACGCACGTTCCGCTGTGAGCAATAAAAATAACTTACAGCAATTTTTATCTGTTAATAATATTGATATCGCATTAATAAGCGAAACCTGGTACAAACCAGGACAAACAATCATTTTTCAAGGGTACAATATCATAAGAACAGACAGATTAGATGGTAAGGCCGGTACGGCAATATTTATTAAAAAATCTATCTCATTTAAAGAATTAAAGTTTTCAGATAATTTCAATAGTGATATAATGGTATGTGGGATCCAAGTTCCATACAATGATACAAAACTTACTGTTCTATCAATCTATAGACCACCTAACATTATTACACGAAAATCGGACTGGAAAAGTATATTTAATTATGGCAATGCCCCAGCAATTATAGGAGGCGACTTCAATGCTCAAAATAGAGTATGGGGGTCTGGAAAAAACAATCAAGAAGGTACTCTTGTCATGGAATCTGTGGACGAATTAAATCTAGTAATTCTTAATGATGGTTCACCTACAAGACTGACTGCACCTAACACCAACGTATCGGCACCAGATTTATCTCTTACAACCATGGGCTTGGCTAATAAAATTCAGTGGAGCGTTACCGACGATACCTTATCATCAGATCATTTCCCTATTTTGATGGAACTTAAAACCACACACATTTCCAATGATGTCATATATCCAAAGTACAAATGGAACATTAATAAAGCAAATTGGGCCCTATACGAAGAGAATGCTCTCCTAAATTTTTCTAATGTACCACACATGTTAAATGCTGAAGAAAAATACATCTTCTTTAATGAAAAAATAAACCAGGCAGCCGCTGTTGCGATTCCACTAAATAAACCATTTAAAATGAAAAAGCGTCCACCCCCGCCATGGTGGGATGACGATTGCCAAAGAGCTATTGATAAAAGAAAAATAGCGCTAAATTCCTATAAATCTAATAGTACTTATGACAACTTTGTAAAATGTAAACAAGCATTCGCACAAGTAAAAAAACTTTTTAAGCAGAAAGCTAAACATAATTGGCAAGAATGGATTGCAAAACTAAATAAAAATACTCCCGCCACAGAATTATGGAAACAAGCAAAAATTATACAAAGAATTCCCATTCAACAGAAAAAATGCCATAATTACGAATGGCTGGAAGAATTTTTTATTAACGTATCACCGCCTACAGCTAACCAGAATCTTGATGAACATGTATCGGTTAACACTCCCAATGATAATAATGACATTTCCAGACCCTTTACATTAACTGAACTAGACTGGGCTATTAAGACAACGAATAATTCTGCTCCGGGATTTGATGAAATCAACTATTCAATGTTGGCACACCTGCCGCTAAATGCAAAAAAATTTCTTCTGCAAATTTTTAACGATGTGTGGGTGAAAGGGGAACAAATAGAATCTTGGAAAAAAGTAGTAATTATACCTATAAATAAACCAAACAAAGATCCTAATAAAGCCGAATCCTATCGCCCTATATCCCTACTTTCCTGTATTTTAAAAACTTTTGAACGGATGGTAAAAAGTAGACTAGAGTGGTGGTTTAAAAAAAAACAAGTCCCTTCCACAAAACCAATTCGGTTTCAAACAAGGTGTAGGTACTCTAAATGCAGTTTCAAACATAGTGACAGATATTCAATTATGCTTTTCAAAAAACGATTACCTAGGTGCCATTTTCTTGGACATACAAGGAGCATATGATTCTGTAAATTTACATATCCTAAGAAACAAATTGTCAGAATTCTCCATTCCAGATCACATTGCTCACACCATTGTTAACACATTATATAATAGAGAACTTTATGTCAGAAGTGCCAATAACGAAAAAATTGGTCCACGTTTTGTATCAGTAGGTCTTCCTCAAGGATCAGTATTAAGTCCACTATTGTTTAATATCTACACTGCAGACATACACAAAATCGACACATCAATTAATGTTATCCAATATGCCGACGATTTTTGCATCTACGCCGATGCAAATAAATTGGATCGCTGCACATTAAAATTAAACAATAGTATGAAACGATTCGAACTTTGGTTCTTGAAAAATGGCCTAGAAATTTCTGAGTCAAAATCCAATGTGACTTTTTTCTCCCGACATAATATCATTATTCAAACTATTAAATGTGGAAAATTTAATTTTGTGATTAAAAATGAAGTCAAATATTTGGGCATCACCATGGACAAAAAACTGACGTGGAAACCATTTGTGGAAAATATTATCAATAAATGTGACAAGGGTATTAATTTTCTTCGAATGACCTGTAAAACGTGGTGGGGGGCGGATCAAAAATCAGCTCTCATGTTCTATAAGTCATATATTAGATCTATCTTGGATTACGGTGGTATCCTTCTTGGTTCTGCTAGTAAACAACTTCTGAAGCGTTTAGATACTGTCCAAAATAAGTGCCTAAGAATTTGCTTGGGTGCTATGAATTCAACCCCTATTGAACCTCTACATGTTGAAGCATTAGAACCTCCTTTACAACTGCGTCGAGATTTTCTATCAGAAAAGTTTATCACAAAATCACTCCTATTAGATCCCAGACTAGTTGAAAAATTAAGTAAGTTAAGTAATTTTGATCTGTGCAACAAATATTGGGTAAAAAAAGGTTCTCCCCCGTTATGCTCCGCCTTCCGTGAAACTAGCAAATACTTTGACCGCCTGTCCAACTCATATCCCTCTTGCCCTGAACACGAGTACTTTGACCTATCTGATAATAACTTGGTTATAATTCCAAATTATAGTGAAAATCACACTCTAAGTCGTTGCATTCTACTGCATTCCTTAGAAAATATATCTTATCAGATTACTCTGTATACGGATGCTTCTAAGTCTCATTTAGGCACAGGATGTGCATATTACAGCCCACAAGAAAATGCCCAAGCCTTGTATAAACTCCCTTCGGATATGTCGATTTTTTCTGCAGAAGCCTTTGCTATACTACAGGGCATAAAATATATTATGTCTAAAAATATACCGTTTTCCGTCATCCTCTCTGACTCACTCTCCGTTCTAACAGTCATCAAAAATAGCTATAGCCCAAGCACTATTTTAGACCCATTTGTTACAAAAATTAAATTACTCTTGGCCAAATGGAAAGCAAATGGTGGGCTTATCTCGTTTGTATGGACTAAAGGGCACAATGGTTTACAATATAATGAACTGGTTGATACATTAGCTAAAAATAGTATCTACTTTGGATCCGACATAACCGATGATATAAGTTTGAATGATTGCTTTAATGTTTTTAAGACAAATATGAAAAAAAAATGGGCTCACCTCTGGCGACAGTTTTGCTTTACATCTCCTACAAGATATTCATTTATTCATCCGGAAATACCGATAAAGTTTTGGCACGACGATCTAAATATTCCCCGTAAGTACATAACCATTATAAATAGATTAAAATTTGGACATGGATGTTATCCAGCACACCTTGCCAGACTCAATTTAATTCCATCCAGTTTATGTGAATATTGTAATACCGAGGGTAACTTAGATCATTTAATGTTTAACTGCCAAAAATATATGAATGAATGCAACACCCTGTATACAAATTTAATCATAAGCGGAGTCATGGCTCCATTCAACTTACTACATGTTTTGTGTCTAAACAAAGTAGAAATACTGAAATATATAATTACTTTTCTCAGTAGAACTGGAGTTAAAATATAGAAATATTTAGGCTGTGTAATACATCCTATCGTCTAACCTCATGTTGTTCTCCTTTCTTACCGAGGCCTTACCCTGTTTGTATAAGAACATTAAAAATGCCTTGATCGGCCCCTAGGCGAGAAACGTGTGTCCCTGTCTACTTTCCTTCAATTGTCTCAAGTTCCATTTAAATGTATTTTTCCACATCTGATGAAATCCATTTAACTACACCGCTTTGGTGTTTATACGGTCTATAATATTCATAGAACTAGTAAGCATATACAAATTAAATATCCATTCTAAATCTGTATTTAAGTATTGGTCTTACCTTCAATATTTTGTTTCTGGCTGATTGGACTAGCTCCAGTGCCACAAAAAAAAAAAAAAAAAAAAAAAAACAACTGTCAAGGAAGAAAAATATTTAAAAAAATACAAGGTGGTCACTCAATTTTTTTGTAAAATATACAAAAAAATATACAGAGTGGTCACCCAAAAATTTTTAAAAATGTGACGGCAATATTTCACATGCAGTTAATATAACTGTCAAAGAAGAAAAATATGAACAAAAATTCAGGGTGATCACCCCAAAAAAAATTAATAAAATGTGCCGGGGGGCGATTATATTTCTTATGGAGTTAATACAACTGTCAAAGAAGAAAAGTATAAACAAAAATATGCAGCATCCAGTTAACACAACTGTCGAAGAAGGAAAATATGAAAAAAATATTTACAATTATCAATTTTTTTTAATGTGAAGGAGGACGATAATATTTCACATGTAGTTAACACAATTATCAAAAATAAAAAATATGAAAAAATATGAAAAAATAATGAGAAAATGTGATGGAGAGCGATAATATTTGGCCTGTCGTTAACACAACTATCAAAGAAATATAAAAAAATTGTACAGAGTGGTCACCCTAAAAAAAATTATGAAAAAAATATGAGGAATAATGGATGTAGTTGACACAGCTGTCGAAAAAGAAAAATATGAAAAACAAAATATGCAGGGTGGTTACCCAAAGAAAAAAATTAAAATATGTGACGGAGAATGATAATATTTCACATGCAGTTAACGCAACTGTCAGAGAAGAAAAATATGAAAATATACAGAGTGGTCACCCTAAAAAAATGAAGGAAAAATGTGACGGATGGCAATAATATTTCGCATGCAGTTAACACAACTGTCTAAGAAGAAAAATATGGTGGTCACTCTAACAAAAAAATAATAAAAAAAGTATGATAAACAGAGAAGGAAGTTTTGGGTAAATACCTTTACAGATTTTTTTATTTATTATAAAAAATGTCTTTAACCACTTTAGTAATTAAATTAATAGCGATTAATTTAATTTCAATAAACACTTAATTCATCACCTCGCCCATTACACCGTTTTATTATTTTTACTATAAATTAACTTTAAAACTAGATAAATCGAACACATTGTCAACATTGTGTGATTGGTAAGCGGCAGTCTACCTACGGCTAAACAACGAAGTATAAAAAACACATGAACATTTTGTTTGAACGTCGCCGAAGACAGGAGAGGATTCCTTTAATGAAAGAAAGTCCGGCGTTTAAAAAAAAAATTATGTCTCATTGTCAATACAATAAACATAATAAAAAGGGAGATGCAGGTCGCAAGAAGACATTGAACTCTATTTTAGTTTATCCTGCAATACTGACCCACACAATATTATACCTATCTGGCTTAAAAATACCTTATTTTTAGAAAATAATTAATTTAAGCAAAACAGTTGTAGTAAAGCAAAAATTTTATAAGACTTTTTTTGCTTCTTTTGGGTGATAATATTATCATGCAAAATACTTGCACATATATAGCAGACACCCTACCCTGTATACAAATAAATAGATCATTGTTCATCATACCTCCAACATTATTTACCACATGGTTCTTTTATTTGGCCTCCCAGAACGTTTCTCCTTTAAGAGCGTCTGATTCTCAGAATTACAGATTATTGAATTACATTACTTACTTTCAGTGTTTTCCTACCGGCAAACATTTCAAATGTCTGCCACTTCATGATTTTCGTGCTCATTAAATTATTGTGCTTTTCAGAGGAGGTGATATTAGCGGAGGAGCGAACAACGGAGGAAGAGAAAATGCACATAATGGAGGCAAGAAGAAGAGCAGCGAAGAAGAAGAAACTAAAAAAGATGGGAAAGAGTAAAAGCACAGACACCGAAGAAGAGCAAGAAGAAGAAGACGTAGGAGATGATGGTAAGAACTGACTTTTCTCCAGTTTAATTTGCATTTTTCAATTCTGTTGCAAGAAACTTGAATTTTCCTTCTTGAAAATGTGAAACTAGTTAAAATTTAGATGACAGAAATATTAAATAGAATTTTCACTTCTATCATTGACTTAGAGACAGTTGCATGGTAATGAGAAATTACCTCTTTTCTATTTAAATAGGATTTTTGTCACTTCTCATCTTATCATCTTGTAAAAAGTCATTCAGGAGATCGTTAAAGAAAAGTGGCTAATTGTGAACTCGTCCTAAGACAGTTTTGTTCCACTTCGTAGTCGTTACTGCGACAGCTTGGGACGACTTCCCAATGCAGCCTCAAGTAGGTAAAAATTTACTTAAACGGAAATATTTTCCATTCGTGTGCTTCTTTATTGTAACGATTATTTTAAAAAGAAATTACTCAATCCTTTACACTACTGATATTCGTTTTTTAATCCACAGTATTTCTTACAGAGTCTAAGAAAAAGCTAAAAGGTATGCGGCTGAGGGAAAACTACAATATTAATTATGTAAAATGAGACTATTTAGATTTTTTTAGTTAATAATTTGCGAAAATATTGTCTCTCTCTTTGTAGTGCCTTTTTCTGCGGTCTTATTCTTCATAGAGGGGAAAACTGCAAAATAAGTTTTTTGACAGATTTCGTAAGACATTAATATCAGAGCCTAACTTCCACTGTTTAACACCACAAACAAAACAAAAATTCACTTTACGAAAGTTAGGTCACATAATTTGGTTGTTAAGTATGCTATTTGTTTATTTCAATCAAGGCCTAAAACAAAATTATGTTTTGTTCTCCTTGGGAATAAGAGATGAGAACAAAATCTCGTTTTTAAAACAGGACAAAAAGCAGGGAATGATTCTCTTAAAAACTAAATGAACAAGCTAAAAACTACATTTTGATATGCTTTTTATTATTTTATTTTTCTTTTTTCTTTTTGCATTGACTAAAGTAAAGGCTAACTACATTTTGAAATACAGAAAGGGCATCGGTTATATTGTGGTCATGCATCTTTATAAATAACTCGTTTATTTTTAATTTTTCGAAAAAACTCTATTTTAGATTTTTTGTCCAGAAAGGTCCGTGCCTTATACTGGTTATAGAGATCGATCGACGGAATACTTAATTTTCGATTTTTATTAGGAAACTTTTCGGTATTTGTAGAATTTATCGAAAAAATCAAGTTTTCCAGGATTTGTAGATTCGCTTTTGTTTCGTCAAATTTCTCACAAACGTCACCTAATAGACTTAATTGATTCCTACAATCGCCATTTTTGAAAATCAAAATCGGACCTTCGGTTCGGGAGTTATTAATTTCTTTAGAAAATCGGCCTTGGAAAAAATACTTGCGGTCAACGGATTCGGGCTGCCAGCAGTAGGCTTTATTTGTGGCCATGTACCTTCGATCCCACCAAGTCTCATCAAAATCGATCAATATCCTGGACAATCTCGTGCTTCCTAGCCCGATTTCGAGAAAACCAGTTTTTTGCAAAAAAAATTAATTTCCATTTGCTTTTCGACATAGTCTCTGGTATACTTATATGTAGATCGTTGCCAGCGGCACCATTTCTTTTTTGAAACATCTTGATCCGACCGCCCGTTACCGAGTTATTCAATTTTTCCCGAAAAACTTGAAACGTCTATATCGGGTACCGAACGGAGCCGAGCTTCCAGCGTTAAGATTTTCTAAAGGCCTACTATTAACTACCCAAGTTTCATCGAAATCCGAAAACGGATTAGGGGGGCTGAGGGTGACAGACAGACAGACCGACAGACAGACCGACAGACAGGCCGACAAACCGACTGACCGACGGACGGAATTTTCTAAATTCGCTCTCGAGTCGATAGATATGACTTTCATTTCGATCCGACGTCTTTTTCGGATTTCGATGGTCAATTGGAAAAATGCAAAACCTATACTACATTTTTTTCTAAAATGTAGTAACAAGTAGTAATATCAACTTAGGCTTACTTTACTGTTAATAGTGTGCAGGATTCCTAACTTAATGTAAAACTATCTCCAACATGCATTGCAGATGGTTTAGAAGCATCTCTATTGATTATTTGGTATGTTCCAGAGTACCAACACTACCAAACACAGTATATGTATAGAGAGGATTTACGACAAAAATTGTCATTTTATAACAGAAAATTTAAAAGCATTGTGTGAAATAAGTTGCACTATTAGCAGAACATGTTTTTTTTTAGAACTCGATTTTCAACGAAGAATCGTGCTGAAAATGTTATAACTGGGAATATTTCGTTATTTTGGCTCGAAAATATTCACCCAGAGATTTTCGTAGTCGTTAATTACGAATCCGGTGTTTAAATATTTAATAAAGAAAATAGCGACTCCAAAATGGCCGATTTTAAGATCAAAATCGTGTTAAAATTCTATAAATTGTTAATAAATATTTCATATCAAACTTTAAATACTATTGCATAAGTGGTAGTGAAGTTAAAAATTAATCATACAGATGGCGGATAAAACGTGGCCGATTTAAAACCAAAATCATGCAATATTCATTAAATTAGCAAAAAAATTGTGAGAAATATAAGTAACTGTAAATATTCAATTAATGAATTTAAAATATTATGAGGATTTATTAATAAATTTGAAAGTCTGTTTTAAATAGAAAACATTTATTGTTTTAAATTCGGCCTCTAACAAAATAAGACAATCGTGGAAAATTATAAAAGAACTTAGATAAACAAAAAAATAATTCCAACATCTGCATCATGAATAAATCATATTGTCACTGATAATAAACAACTGTCTGAACTTTTGCAAATTACGTAGTAAAAAAATTATTGAACATTTTGGTCAAAATATTTTCCTTCCATGTACTTTATCAGTTAGTTTTTTAAATTTAATTCACCTTCCTATATTTACTCATAGCATAAAAACTAACGGAGCTATGATGAAAATAAAATGGTTGTCTCGTTTTTTCGGAGAAAAAATCTGCAATGAAACCAATGGCTTCACCGCAAGAATTGAAATTGAACGTAATCCATTTATAGTTTACTTTATTTAAGTACTAACAATATTTTCTAGAAGTTTGACTAGTTTGGGATGCCTAGATTTGAAAAAAAGTTTGATTCAAATTTGAAATGATTTTTGAAATTTCTTAAAAAATTTTCATTTTTTCACAATAATTCAAAAACTAAAGAAGATACATAAAAAATATTAGAATACAAAAATTAAGTTTTTCTTTTGCTGATTTTTTTTTTAATTTCTCCAGGATAAAAATTAGTTGAGGTAACACCGTTTTAAGTTTGCATTTGAGTGCGTGGACCACCTTCCCCGAGCCCTTTAAACTCAAAAATCTCAAAAACGAAGGGTTCAAGCATGCCTTGTAGCCCTTAAAATTCGCTGCAAAGTAGTTTTTGGAGCGATTGGATAGCTTAAAAATTAGGGAAGTTATCGTTGAAAAACCAATCGCATTTTTTCGGTGAAGTTTTCGGAGCATGTAAATTGTCGGTAGGTACTGCACAATATTACTGTATGGAGCTGCTAGAGAAATACAGTTAAAAAAATTGAGCCGTGTCGAACACATCAGCGTTTCTCGAGCAGACGCGCTATGAGTCCTTTATTAAGGCTACCACTAAAAACGGTGCTGTCAAATTATCATCCATTGTTCCGATAGTTGATGCTCTGAATGAGCACATTAAGAGGGTTTATTTACAAACCAAGACGTGGCTTGGGAACAAAAATATTCATCCAACTGATTGGGGATGGATTAATAATGAAGGATGTGGTTTTAAAAGGTTTTAAAACATGATTTCAATCTATTTAACGCTTAAATTTGTTTTTAAATATTTTCTCAGGAGGGGTAGTTTTCACCCCCAAAAAACGAAAAGCACACATCAGTAACATACAACTTTTGAAGAGAAGGGTTAGATAAGCTTAATTTCAAATTTTCATCAAAATCGATGTTGTACGAAAGAATTCTGAGGTAATACTTCATTTTTACCGTCAAACACTGGATTATTAGTCTGTGTGTTTCCCAAATTTTATTGCAACTTTTGTAAATGTCCTATACAGCTTGTCTCACAAACCACTGCAATATGTACTTTGTACACACATTCCAGTCAAGTCCATCAGCAGCTTAGTGGTGAGATGTTCATCGTTATACTTTCACTCATCGCTGTCCGATTTCCAGTCCGATGTTAACTTTTTATAAGGATACATCGTTAGATGTTACAAAACTGTAAATTCGTTTTTGCTGTGTTTCGCTTTATCTTTCTAAAATAAGTAACAATAAAAACGAATTGGCCCGAAATTACACAGCATTGTTGATATTATTTTATGCAAGCCGTGTTGGGTAAGGTTAATTAGGGGCTATATCATAAATAAATAGCGGCAAAGAAAGAGTGGACAAAGTATATTAACACTTTCGTCGACGAATACTGAACGTCGAAAGACAATAATTATTGATAAAAGCTTTAAACAGTTCGACTCCTTCCACAAAACGGCTTGAAGTACATTTATTGCATAGTGACGTACTTAGTGGAGATGAGACAACCAGTACTCTCTTTTTTTTTTCGGTGCAGTTTGTACTGAACTCTCAACGGAAATGTAAACAGTGGAAGTTAAAAAATAACGAGTTTACCCCTCAAATACCTTTCTTGGGCCTGTGTAGCTTATCTGAACTATCTAATTCTGAAACTACTTGTTCTTCATCATTCAAGCCTTCCTAGTTATAATTAAGTATCTATTAACACTCACTTGTTAGTTAAACTTGTATAAAGCACACAGGTCAGCTTTGGCTGATAGAAGTATCTTGTCGCATCATACCTTGAAAATTATTAGAAAGTAACCCTGTATATTTTTTACCGTAGGTTCTTAGTAGTTCCTATAACTTTAGACTGACTTAGGTAAAACCAACTAAAACTATGAAACCTTAATACCTTTGAAACCTGGTATCTTTATAGCTCATAACTAAGTTAGTTAGGAATAGCTGTATGCCGTAGATTTTAACAGAATAGTCTAGTTATAGCTTAAATAAGCAGTAGGTTATATTTTACTTTTCATTAATTTTTTTATTTGGCCAACAAGTTTTAATCTCTTATTTTCGAATCGTTGGTTTTGATTAATGATTTTGAAGCTGATTCATTTTTTCTTAGTTTTAGTTTTACATTATGCATTCAAAGTCATTAACATTTAATATTACAGGTATCTAGGGATCAATCTCTGTTTTAGATCCAATTTGACTATTATAATACACGAAAAACAACCTTAAAGAAGATGTGAAAGAAGGTTGCCTCTTCTGCTATCAATCTTAGAACTACAAAAAAATCATTGATTCTTTTCGTATCTCGTACAATTTTCAATATATCTAATAAAATTTAAATCAACAGAACAGCGAGACTATGAAAAAAGTATTTACTTATCTAACAAAATTAATAAAAATACGTCTTCGTGCTTTCAAAAGGCTGGGGGAAATTCTATTTCACCCCTAAAAACATAAAATCAGCCCCTAAAATTGCTTTAACTAATAGCTTATACCGAATAAAAGTGTTGATATAATATTTATATTATAGAGTGGGCGCGTAGGGAAGAATTTTGGCTTTCGTGGGAAATTTTTGAGGAAAGTTGTCACCTATGCTAGATCGATACTTTGTAACAGCTATCAAAAAAGTAATGGTGCCACCCTAGAATTCGTGTCAATTACCCTCTATACCCTTGTGAGTTGGGTTGGGATGTAACTCACAAATCTGTTATTTTTTAACCATAAATCGCTCTAAAAAAAGAATCATAAAAGCAATCGAGAAGATTTTTTTACGTTTGTTAGAGAAAAGAAGAGCGCTCATAACAGTCAGTTCTGAATTTCGTTAAATTCAATAGGTTTTTCGAAAATTTATTGTAAATTTAAAATTATAAAAATATTGCATCTAAAACTTCAACATCGTAGAGTTACGTTAAACATTTAAAATATTTGTATACATGCAGTAAGTGAATTGTAGCCCATAGATGTATAAAGTTTTTTAAAAAAACATTGCATCACTAGGTTTGAGTTAACACCTGTTTTAAGCGATGTACCTTACCGTGCGTCGGCGCGGCGGCTTAATCATTTTGTCTATAGTCCATGCGATACCTACTCACCACTATGCTTTGTGAGCCAAATTCACATCTCATGTAATACTGTGTTTTAACCCAAGCAAGTGCAGACAGGCAAATAGAAACTAATGTTGCCCTAATTGTTATTATAAAGAGGTAAGTATCACATACTTACAACATTACCTATGGCGAAAATAATTATTCTGCACTTGTACCTACTTGATTGAATCAAATAGGAATATTATAATCGGACAAAATTTATTACGAAATGAGTGAAAAGTTGCAGTCGAGAGTTGCTCCACTGCAAATACCTATTTGAACAGTAAAAATTTTAATATTGACTGCGTATTTAATCCCACCTTGTAGCACGTAAAAGTGAATTGTGTCATAATCGAGGCAAAATGTAAATCAAATAGGTATCAGCAGTCGACCATGCTACTGCAACTTGTGCTCGTTTATATCTGAAAATCCATTATACCTAGTATTATTATTATTATGTTGTGTTTTTAACGTCTGGATCACTTACAAAGATGACTATTTTTCTTTATCCATTTGCAGACGAAACATCAATATTAAAGAACACGATGGAAAGTAGCACCCTAATAAATTATAATTTGTGCATTTTTTGAAACAACTAGAGCAACCGAGGCTTTGGTCAAAACCCTAAAGAATTATGAAATATTTATGGATGGTATACAATTTTATAAAAGAAGTGAATTACCCAAAATATATTTTATTAATAAAACATTTTGAAGAAGCCACTTCAGAAATATTAATGTCAAAAACCGTTATTACCAATGTTACTATACCTGCATTATTGGCACATCATCAAACAAAATCTGAACTAGCAGCCTATTTTGCTGATAAGTTTATCCATAGTAGAAATGTATGCACAAAAACTGTTTTTGTATCATGAGAAAGACATTGCGTTTCCAATCAGGGCGGTGTAATAGAAAATCTGTGTATTAATCAAGAAGAAGCGGATGCTAAAATAATATTGCACGCAATTGACATATTATCCAAAAGGTACTTAGAAGTGAATTGCAATCTTAAAATGAGATCGCCAGACACAGATGTATTCATATCACTTATTAAATACATAGACAAATTACTGCTAAATGTTTTATTTCTAACCGGAACAGGAACTAGGAGAAGATCTATAGATTTAGCAAAAATTGCCGTTGCCAAACTTACTCCAATTCAAAGACAAGCGCTACCAGCATTGCATACTAATCTGGTTGTGATTCCACCGGCGGTTTTTTTGAAAAAGGAAAATTGTCATTTTGAAATATTTTCAAAACACTCAATGACAAAGATTTAAACGCTTTGACACTTTTAGGAAATGATAATGAAGAGGATCCCCATAATTATCTAAAGTCCTTAGCACTACAGTTAGAACCGATAATTTATAAAATGTATGGATGTGGCGAAATAACAACATTAAAGGATTTGATATGGTATTTTTTTACGAAAAGATCCTTGCAGACTGATATTTTGCCACCGACATCTGCAGCGTTTCTTCCAGCTCTATTACGAATATTCTTACAATGCCAAATTTGGTATAATTCAGAAAATCCATCCAAAAAGCTTATGATATGCAAAGATATGGTTAGGACGTAACAGAAAACAGAGTGGTACCGGTATTATGCTATAAGGATTGCGCACCTCCTGAAATTTTAGACCCAATTAAGGGCAACTGCAAAGAAACTAAATGCGCAGGAAAACGATGCAAATGTTTTCTGGAAAGCATTAGTTGTGCAGAAATGTGTGTCTGTGGAGGAGAGGATGAAGGACACGAAAATAATCAGTTAGAAGGATCTCGGACTCGGAAGATGAATAAAACGGTAAATAATTCCTATAAAAAACTATCCATACTACCTGCTAATTAAAATATATTTATATTTTCAGGTTGGAGTACAAATGAAAAAACTTTTATACATTTTCTATACTTATTGTGTATAATAAATTTGTTCTATTAACATAAATACATATTTTCAGTTATATTTATAAATATTATTCTGTTATGCTTATAAATATTATATTTTATTTTTTTTGCATTTTTTGTTATACTTATTAAACAATATATATGAAAAATGATATGGCGAGTTAAAAAAGCAGAATTTTAAAACAAAGTTTGTCAAAATATCTTAAATAATAACGACAGAGTAAGTTAAAAATTGCGCCCTTTATAGGGGGTTGCGGGGTGACAGCAATGGCTTCAAACGTGGCACCATGAATTTTCTTGTTATATTTTGTTATATTTGATACAATCTTTCGATTTAGCATAGGTGATAACTTCCCTCAAAAATTTCCCACTCAATGACCTACGCGCCCATACTATTATGAGTCTATCTATATATTTCATAAAATGAAAATCTTTTTCTTTTCTAATATTACATTATCTAAAGTGCCTGCCATCCCTAAACTGGAGTAGATTTTGATTAATTTTAGCCACCTTGTTTCGTATTTTTTAATATTTAAAGCGGTGAATACAATTCTACAACCTGAATAGGGTAGTTTGGTTGTTTTCGAGGTTGCTAAATAACTCGTTACTTGTTCTTTATTAAAAAAACGTGTCGACTAAAACCATACAGATCTATTGTAACATTACGTGATGTAAATATTTTTCATATTCATATCGAGATAGTTTTTCGTAATAAGGATACTCACGTCAAGGTAAAGTGGATGTCTATCCCGTTTACTAGTAGAAAATAATTTGGTGCATTACTAAGTGCCGTGGCATTTTTTTCAGTATTCGAGACTGTGAATACAATTGCACCCTCGAATAGGGTAATTTGGTGGTTTTCAACTAAAGCGCTTTTTTGTAGTAATACTTGCTGCGAATATTATTTCATACCATTATAGGTGGATGCTGAGGTCAGGTTCAGTTGAAGGTCTGGCTCAACTAGTATTAAAAAATCATTTTGTGCATTTTAATCACCTTAGCACCTATTTTTTAATATTAAGTGATGTGTATAGCGTTTCACCCCCTGAATAGAGGTGGTTTTTACTCTATTGAATCTATACCTAATGGTTACCATAAAATAAATATGATTGTCACATTCAGTATAAGCTATTATCCAAAGCAATTTTAGAGGTTGTTTTTATGTTTTTAGGGGAGAAATAGAATTTTCCCCAGCCTTTTGATAACACGAAGATGTAAAATCAGCTATTTTTAACATTGTCCTTTGAAATCTATGAGATCCAAGGGACAACTATAATAGTTGTGGACGGATTATAAGATCCAAAAACCAGTAACATTATTTGCGTATAATACCGATAAGCAAAGCATCAGATTAACCTTCCGTAACTTTTCCTGAAATTATAGCCAAAAAAGGATTTTAAGAATTGTTCCAAATCGTGGAAATGTGGTAACGGTAAAAAGAAAATTGAATTTTTTTCTGTTCAGATAGGTTTAGAATGTCATGAAATATCGAGTTTTTAAATTTGAGCGAAAAGAAATTTCTGTCTGTCTGTCGGTCGGTCTGTCTGAGGTAAATGGGGGTATGTAGGTAAAACAAGCAAGCAAGTGTCCGTAAATTGAAGTTTAATAATTATTTCCACATAGTGGGACAAACTTGGATAACTGTTTCTCATTTTCGAGTCTGAGGGTATGGGAGTTATACGTCTGCCATATGGTTTTTTAGTTATTTTCAACAAATGTAATGCAACGCTATATGGCAGACATATAGACAAAATATAAGTCAAGGGGTGCCTCAAGGTTCTGTTTTTGGTCCAATAATATTTTTGTTACAATATATAGTGAATAACCCTGTACTTGAAAATAAGTCATGCTCAAAATTCCTAGGATTAAATATCAACTGCAACTTTAAAAAACATGTTATTAACCTCAGTAATAAACTAGCATCTGCTACATAATCAATCATCTCAAATGAATTAGTCCACATGGCTGCATAAAGTGCATACTTTTCTTTAATTGAATCACATTTGAAATACGGTATTTCTTTCTGGTGTGTGTGTATGTGTAGTAATTATTTCATTTATATAATATTTGTAATTCAAAAGCTTGCTGCTCCATATCTATGTATAGTGACAATTTTGCACCTTGAAATTCCTAGTGTAATTTCTATTTGCATTATGGACACAGTATGTTTAATTCATAACCACAAAAGTAATGTCAATACTACTTGTACTCATTATATCGCACGTCAAAATAATAACCTCGCTTTAACAATTCCAAAACCCTTCCTGGTCAAAAACTATATTATTTATAATGGTTATAAAATGTATAATCATAAGAAAAATATAAATTCAAATTGCAATTTCAGAAAAGTGGTTGAAAGTCTGCTCGTTGTTAGAAGAATGTTATGACCATACATTTTAATTCGTAACATTTTGTTTAATTTTACTTTTGAAATTGTTTCTTATTGTGCATTTGTGGCTATATTGAAACAAAGTATACTTTTTTCACAACAATCTTCCACTGGAGAAATGGTGAATGTATTCTAGGTAAAATTTCAAATCGTCAGCGTACAATAACTTTTCACAAAATATATTATTCATAAGCCATTAATAAGAGAAAATTAAGTTGATAGCGTTGAAGAGGCCCCAAATTCTAACCTTCGGGTACTACCGATCTTTATTTACTTCTTCTACCGCGAATTGGAAAGATCGGCAGACTTCACAGAGGCAACATTTACTTACTCAAGCCTTTAAACGTGTCGATGCTTAACCTTTTCAAATTGTCGGCGCGTTTTGGTTGAATTTTACTATATTAATTAATCAATATATTTTATTATAGTAATTATAACAATTTACAAACAACAGGAATTGATACCTTAGAGAACCTGTACCCTACTGTAAATAAAAATTGGCACAAACAAATAATGTATCTTTTGCCAAAAATCTCAATAAAACCCTTTCCAATGTTGAAGTTGAAGTATTGTTGGCAGGTTTCGGAAGGACGTCGTACTTGAAATCCAGGGTAAAAGGACAGGGAGGATGTGCGAGGTTCTGGAGGGCCGAGAAAAGATTCCGTTTTGGTATAAGACACATGATCAAAACGCAGTGGTTTTATTGGTCCGTAATAATGCTCGTTTTCTTTAATACGTTTTGCGTTGCCGTCGAGTACCACGGACAGCCGCAATGGTTAAGTGATTTTTTGTGTAAGTATTGCCTGTACCTTATTCGTCCTTTCACTATTCTATAGCCGTAAAATCCTGACAGTAGATCCATGAACGTGCGGTTTCATGAGTTTTGAAAATTCCATACTTTGTTTTGCTTGTTATTTATTTATTTTCCTAAAGCATCACGGTGGTAAGTCCCTTTATATATAAGAAAATAGTGTATTTAAACAATCTAAGGACAGGTTTATCAATGCAGCGTAAAATTTGCGTGTTAACTAACCCTGGGATAATTTAAACCTCAGTTGTGTTAAACCCGCATCCGTTTATCCACTACATATTAGGTTTCCTAACCTAGACTAGCTCACAAGTTCAAAGCCGTGTTAATTCTTGATAAAGCTCGTAAAAATATGAGTGAGGGCTCATTGGATTTGGAATGACGTCTAGAGAAATGTGCAAAAGTTTCAGACCCGCACATAAACAATTGCAAAAGTTATAAACAAATGAAGATTGAGAAAATAACGAATTTCGTTTTTTGCAAATAACTCGAAAACTATTAATATTTAAGAAATTTCAAAGAATGATTCTCAAAGAGGAAGAAATTTCTAATAATGAAGTCCCAACTCCCGAAACTCTATCTCTATTATTAATAATTTTAATTTAATGCTGAAAATAGAGCTCCGCGCGGCGAATACTAAGCCATTATGATGCTCTGAAACCGGCCGTAATAAGTAAAAATATTTTTTTATGCTATTAAATATTAATTTAAAAATTATTAAAAATCATGGTATTATTTAGACACTTAATTAAAGGAACAATATCCCGTTGGAAAAAAAAATGTTTCACCGATTTTTTATAAAATGTTAATTAACAAATTTTTGTGGAGTTTGCGTTTATATTTCAAGTCGGATAATTGTTAAACAAAAGCCACTAAAATTATTTCGCTTCGTGGAGACCTTGTGTCAACTATACTTTATGGGATTATGACATTGTTTAACCAAATTTTATAAACAAATAGAAAAATTACGTACTTTTGAAAAAATATATATTTATATTTGTTATAAAATATGATCAAAAAAAAAAATTTTTTTCCTAAGAATTTTTTTTTTATTGTTTATAATCATTTTTTTTCCTTTTTTCGTTATTTAAACAAATTACTAAGAAAAAATTTTATTCTTAAAATTTATTATTTGCAATTATCTACAAGATGGAAAAAAGAAAATTTGTTTTTGATGCCAATTTATTTGTTTATTTAATAAACAATTTGTTATTAACAATCGCCGAATATGTTTATATTCTTTTTAAATAGGAAAAAAAAAAATAAAAACAGCCGCATACATAAACATATCAAAAGAAATTAAATTTATAATTCTATAAAAAATATTACAAATTTTTTTTGACATGTTTATGTATACGGTTGTTTTTTGTTATTTTTTTTCTATCTAAAAAAAATATAAACGCATTTGGCGATTGTTAATAACAAATTGTTTATTCAATAAACAAATAAATTAACAACAACAAAAATTTTTCTTTTTTCCACTTTGTAGAGAATTGCAAATAATACATTTTAAGAATATTTTTTTTTTCTTAATAGTTTGTTTAAATAATGAAAAAAGGAAAAAAATGATTATAAACAATTAACAAAAATTTAAGGAAAAAAAATTTTTTTTAATCATAATATTTTATAACAAATATAATGACAAAATTTTTTTTTTCAAAAATACGTACTTATCTACGTGTTTATAAAATTTGATTAAACAAATAGCATTAAAAATTTAAAGTTTATGTAATCTTACAGTAATTTTGAATATAAAAACGGTAATAATAATTAAAATGAATAAAGAAAAATTTTCAACCTCTGTTTCATTTTTTAGTTTTTTGTTAGTTTAAATAATTAATTACTAATAGACTATAACAATTAAAAACATGTCATAATCCCATAAAGTATAGTTGACACAAGGTCTCCACGTAGCTAAATAATTTTAGTGGCTTTTGTTTAACAATTTTATCCGACTTAAAATATAAACGCGAACTCCACAAAAATTTGTTAATTAACAATAGCCTCATTTTATGAAAAATCGGTGAAACAATTTTTTTTCCAACGGGATATTGTTCCCTTAAGGGTCTAAATAATACCATAATTTTTTTTACTTTTTAAATTAATATTTAATAACATAAAAAGTAATTTTTACTTATTACGCCCGGTTTCAGAGCATCGTAACGGCTTAGTGATCGCCACACAGAGGTCTATTTTCAACATTAAATTAAAATTATTAATAAAAGAGACAGAGTTTCGGGAGTTGGGACTTCTTTATTGGAAATTTCTTCCTCTTTAAAAATCAATCTTTAAAATTTCTTAAATATTAATAGTTTTCGAGTTATTTGCAAAAACGAAACTCGTTATTTTTTTCAATCTTCAATTTTTTATAACTTTTGCAATTGTTTATGTGCGGGTTTGAAACTTTTGCACATTTTTTTTAGATGTCATTCCGAATCCAACGAGCCCTCACTCATATTTTTACGAACTTTATCGAGCATTAACTCGGCTTTGAACTTGTGAACTAGTCTAAACACACATGGTTAGAAAATCCTTGAATAACCTGAGATTGGTAACTCCGGGTTGGCTGTGATTGGTCGAAAAATGTGATTTTCTATTATTTTTTTAAATTTTTGTTACCGAGTTGAAAACATTTGGTTGTCATTGTTGAAATATCATTTGACAGTGACAACAACGAACAATAACAATTATTATAATATAAACTAAAATATTTTCTTTTCGATAGTTATATTTTTATTTTAAAAAAATTAGTGAAACCTTAACAAAGGTAGACAGGGGCTTTACAGAGTGGTTGTTATTAATTAAAATAGCAAATAAACATAAACACGTCGTGAAATAAAAAAAAAACTGATGTATTATCTTGTAGGGACAAACAAGGTTCTTGGTGCAATCTCCAGCAGTTAATAAAAAATTACCAGTTGTCTAATATCTCAATGTTAAAAGCACTTGATTTATTGGTGAAACTGAATAATTTCTACAATACAATAAAATAGATTTTAATACTTGCTTTTTGGCTACATTAGAAAACTTATTTACCTGTCGGTTGGAGACTTTATCAATGCCTCCCTCATTTGTTCAACAATAAATATTACTACAAACTTTTTGTTTAAACAAAAAATAACATTGATTTTCCACGCAATTATGCAAAGAAACATAAAAATTTTAGGTAAACCTGGGACATAACCTCCACTTTGAAGCTAGAGTTAATAACTCTGACTTTAACCCAAAGTTACTTTTAACCCGGACCAAAATAAACAGTTTATTTTGGAGTTAGCGTTTAACCCTGGGGTAAACTAAACTATCCCTGTATTTATAAACCGGCCCTAAGACCGATAAATCTTTTTACTGTCCTAATATAATTTCCATACAATTCACTAAATAATTAATATCATTTACGTATATACCGAAAAACAAGGGCCCTAATGCTGATCCTTGTGAGACTCTACAGTTTCTACGCTTATTTTAATAAGGCCCGGTCGGCAGAACATTCTGATATCTCGTTTACTCTACACACAAATATTTATTTGTCAATTTTGAATACAAGCCTTCGCTATTTTAGTACATAAAAATATTTATTTATGCATTTCACTGTTTCAGTTTACGCCGAATTCGTGTTTCTGGGACTCTTCCTGTCAGAAATGTTCATCAAGATGTACGCTCTCGGCCCCAGAATCTACTTCGAATCAGCCTTCAACCGCTTCGACTGCGTCGTAATATCAGGGTCAATATTCGAAGTGATCTGGTCGGCGGTAAAAGGAGGGTCCTTCGGCCTCTCAGTTCTCAGAGCCCTCAGACTATTAAGGATATTCAAAGTGACGAAGTATTGGTCGTCACTGCGTAACCTCGTCATCTCGCTGCTCAACTCGATGAGGTCGATTATTTCTTTGTTGTTCCTTCTCTTCTTGTTCATTCTTATTTTTGCGCTGCTCGGTATGCAGCTCTTTGGAGGACAGTTCAACTTCGATGGAGGAACCCCCAATGCTAATTTCAACACTTTTCCGATTGCACTGCTAACAGTATTCCAAGTAAGTACTACTACAACACAAGAGCCTTTGACTTTGGATTGCTAGTTCAAAAAATGAAACAGAAATTCCATAGCATGATTGAATTTGATGAACTATGTATACGTTTTTAGATTTTAACTGGCGAAGATTGGAACGAAGTCATGTATAACGGAATCAACGCCCTAGGGGGCCCAAACAAGGGCATGACTTATTCGTTATACTTTATAATACTCATGCTTTTTGGTAACTACACATTGCTCAACGTTTTCTTGGCTATCGCCGTTGACAATTTGGCGAACGCCCAAGAACTGACGGCCGCGGAGGAAGAACAAGCCGAGGAAAATAAAGAGAAACAAGCTCTCGAATTAGAGAAGGAGATGGAAGCCTTGCAAATGGAAGGTTCCAATCCCAGAGTAGAAGTGTGTCCGCCCAGTCCTGTTAGGGGGCGAAAAAAGAAAGAAGAAAAGCCTGAGGAGGAAGAAGAAATCATTGGTCCGAAACCGATGTTGCCGTACTCTAGCATGTTCATACTATCTTCAACCAATCCGTAAGTATATTAAATATTAAATAGTCAACTGAAACTTAACTTGAGATTTGTATGAGTTGAAAATACACGTACGATATGCCATGTATATGAAGCTGTAGCTGTAGAGCTATGGAGCTTCTCTCTCTGCTGTTATAAGACAAAAATATAGAATGCACACTAACAAGAGACATAAATAATGTATCTTTTAGCCAAGTTCAGCGATTCTCAAACAGTCGAATTGTTCGACCTCTGTATTTATTCAAGATTATTTTATTAACAATTTATAATTTTATTTAGATATTTATTTTGTTATATTTATTATGTTGAGTCAACATTATTGTGAAAGGTAGACATACAAATTTTAGTGTATAGAGTTGTTTTTAAGTTTGTCATCAAGAGCTTTTCAATTTGTTTGAGGACTTCTGCCTTTTCTAGCCCATGGGCTGCTTAGTTCACACAGTGAAGCGAGAGAAGTTGAATTTCAGTTAATTTTATCTTCGATAAACATTGAATGAAGGCATATAAATATATTTATTTTGCAGAGTAAGAAGATGCGCGCATTGGGTGGTGAACCTGCGTTATTTTGATTTTTTTATAATGGTTGTCATCTGCCTCAGTTCTATGGCTCTGGCAGCAGAGGACCCAGTCGATGAGAAATCCTTTCGTAACACAATTTTAGATAAATTTGATTACGCATTTACCGGGGTGTTCGCGGTAGAGATGTTCCTTAAAATAATCGACTTGGGAGTCATCCTCCATCCTGGGTCTTATCTTAGGGAAGTTTGGAACATCATGGATGCTGTAGTGGTAATATGCGCACTTGTATCCATGGGATTTGATTTTGCGTAAGTAAAATACATTTCAACAACTCATTTTATATAGAGTGTTATAATATACATGCGTATATTTTAATCTATATGTTGTGAAGACCAACCCCGCCTTTTAATGTTAAAAATTGAAATAATATATACAGGCATATATACAGGGTATTTCACTTAAAACTCCATAGACCAATAACTTCAAAACCAAACATAGTCTTTGAAATCTGTCTCAGCGTCGCGATGTCTCGGCTGCAACAGACGACGCCGTCGTTTATTCCTCCAAAATCCTTTTCGCAAAGAACAATGTTTTTTACTGTTTTTTTAGCCAATCCATAGTAAAATGTGTCTTTTTTTACAAATTTTACTAAACACATCGAGAAGACAGTAAAAAAAAACAACCCTTATTTGGAGATGGCATTGAAATTGATATTAAAACTTGCAACAAAAAGGTATTCTTTAGTGTAGGAAATTCTTTCAAAATACTCAGTTTCGTCAGGTAAGTAAAGAAAGAAGCAGAACTTCTAAATTCACCAGAAAATTCTTTAATTATATATAAATGACTTTTGGTTGGGAAAATGAGAATCTTCACTTTATGGCACCCAAATAAGGTTGTGTTTTAATGTGTTCCCGAGATTTTTCACCAAAACGGGTAACGGATTCGTTTACAAATTAGTAAAAGAAGATGCTTCCACACTCTACCACGGATGGGCCAAAAAAGACCTTTTTTAACATTGTTCTCTCAAATATTATCTTTGGTTTTGAAGTTAATGGACTGTGTAGTTTTAGGTGAAACACTCTGTATATGTATTATGGATTCGCCTTTATACCTCAATTTCGACGCTCACAACACAAGTTATTCACTTTTATATCAATGTTGCCAAGTCTGCACCAAACATAAGCAAAACTGAAAATGACCACAAAAAAAAATAAATGAACGTGCATTGACGTGCATTTTCCTCTACCTAACTATAACAAAGCAAAAGCTTGTCACTTCCCTGTTTGTAAAATTTGTCATTATTAAAAAACCTAAAAACACAAGAAATAAATATTACCTCATACGCGTAATCTTCAATGCCTATTTACTGTTATTATTGCATTCATCCTACGGTTTGGCATCCGGGCATTAAGAACAAGTGACAAGGTCAGATTAATTTTGTTCGAAAATAAAAATGTTTGTCTACATCAGCAAAATGTGAAAATTTATAGATCTGAGCATATCAATGTACTTCAAAAACACCCTGCATTTCGAGATTATATTATATTTTGATTTCTTTTTCCATTTTTATTCTAGGAAACGCCCAGCGGCAGCCAACTTGTCGACCATCAAATCTTTGCGAGTGCTGCGAGTATTAAGACCTTTAAAAACAATTAAAAGAGTGCCCAAACTAAAAGCAGTGTTCGACTGTTTAGTGAACTCATTAAAAAATGTGATAAACATTCTTATAGTGTACATATTATTCCAGTTTATATTTGCTGTGATTGCCGTTCAATTATTTAACGGAAAATTTTTTTACTGTACTGATGCTAGTAAATTTACAGAAGCAACCTGCCAGTAAGTATTAAAAAAAACATTAACTAGAGCCAAGATTAAGTCAAATTACTTTGTTTTACTTTTCGGTGTGTTATATCGTTGTCGGACGTACAGTTGTGATCATAAAAAGGCTTTCAACTTAAAGCAAATATTTTTCTTATGTAAATTAGGCTCCTTTGAAAATTTACTACCATGTCCGCTACTGGCAGATTAAAACAAGGTCGTGAAGAATTTATAAAATAAGATGTTCAGGTTGGAAGCTTTACTGTGACGATGACTACATATTGCAACTGTAAAAATTTGCTTCTATTAATATAGTCGGGGAGCCCTCCCTAGCTGTACGTGCACCCCCCGCCCGATCCTTGGGGACAATGTTTTTCATAAAGATTGAAGCCTAAAGAACAATTTAAGACATATTCTAAAAAAAAAACTGGCTGTACTTTCAAAATGGCGGCCATATATTAAAAAAACCTGTTGCCAATGTTGTTTTTGTCATTTAACACAAAAACTAAAAAAGATGGACAAAAACTTTCTTCACAAAAAACAACGTGCATAAAATTTTCTACAATTTTGTACCCATACAATATTTTGATAGGAGTTACCATTTTCCAGATAAATGAGTCCAAAATTAAGAAAACATGGAAATTCATATATCGGTAAATCACTTAGAGGAAATAACTGTGACAATTATTGTAAACCGTATAATATAACTTTATATTATTAACATAAAAATTAAATAAAATAAACTGAAAAAATTAATAATAATAATAATATTATAATTTGCAGACATTTATCTCGAAAACGGTAACAGTGGTATCTGGAAAACAATAACTCCTATCCAAATATTGTATAGGAACAAAATTGTAGAAAATTTTATGCACTTTGTTTTTTGTACAGAAAGTTTTTCTCCATCTTTTTTAGTTTTTGTGTTAAATGACCAAGAACAATATTTGCATTTTTTTTAAATGGAAGCCATTTTGAAAGTACAGTCAGCTTTTTTTTTTAGGACATGTCTTAAATTGTTCCTTAGGCTTTAATCTTTATGAAAAACATTGTCCCCAAGGATCGGGGGGGTGCACGGACAGTTAGGGTGGGCTTCTGTGGTGTTACGTTTTGTATTGAATTTTATATTTTATTTTAAGAGATTAATCATTTATCTGGAAAATGGTAACTCCAATGCAAATGTTGTATAGGAACAAAATTGTAGAAAATTGTATGTACTTTATTTTTTGTACAGAAAGTTTTTCTCCATCTTTTTTAGTTTTTGTGTTAAATGACAATAACCATATCTGCAAATTTTGCAAATGTCTTAAATTATTCCTTAGGCTTTAATCGTTATGAAAAACTTTGTCCTAAAGGATCGGGGGGGGGGGGGGGGTGCACGTACACTTAGGGTGGGCTCCCGTAGTAATATTAAGTAACTGTTTTTTAATTTGCCGTACACTCGAATCGTGATCATAAAAGTTTCAAAAGGACTGCAGTCCTGCTGCCAGATGAATTTTTTCTTACATCATCGTTACATGGATTCAAAGTGGCTTATTTTGGTCATTATTAGGTGGCAGACAAGAATCTTATTATGTGTTGTATTTGTTGCTTTAGAAAGCAACATGTCAGCAAAGATGCCAAAAATGTGAGTGAAGTTATGTCATTAGAGCAAAGTTAAATTTTTGATATTTTATATATATTTTGCTGTAAATGATCATCACCTTATTGGCACACATTTTTACTGCTGCGGAAAGAAAGACGATGTGTTTGAATGTGTCAAAAATTGGATTTCTTTTATTTCTTAGTCTTAGTCGTTAGTTTCTAACGTCAAAAACATGGAAAAACTATTGACAAACAAATACGAATCTGTGTAGGCATTGCCAGACACTGAAAAGAATGGGATTTTTTATAAAAACATGCCGAAACGAATTTGACCAATCTCGTTTAAATTCTATATCTAGAGTACTCTTCTAAATATTTCCCAACCTTGTCTTTATTTTCATCTGTCCTTATAATTAAGGGTAGTTTACTGCTACAAAAAATCGAAAATCGAGTTGCTGTGCAAATAAATCACTTATTTAGCACATTACTAATGATGGTGTAAAACCGAACTCATTCAAATATGTATTCTAAATTTTCCGCAACGGAGAAATCTCAAGGAAATTAATCATTTCCAGGATTTGCTGAATATTACAGGCGTTTTATCCTTAACTTCTATAAGATTTCTAAACCCTAACAAAACTGCTACAAAAAGGCGTACCAATTAACTTCGAAAATCATTGTTTGAGCTCTCTTTAAAACTTGAAACAAACTTTAACAGTACTAATTCTTATTTATCCAAATTTCAACGATATTTTTATTCTAACTACTGACAGCGCGTTTGCAATCGGTTCTTTGCTTTCGCAAGGCAATATGGGCAGAAATCTATCGTGCAATCTTATCGAACTTTATGTGGTACGAAAACCAAGTACTCAACAATAGAACGCGACCTTCTAGTCATACTATGGCCAGTAAAATACTTTAGACCATATCTGTTTGGTAGAAGATTCAAACTTATAACCGATAATAGACCACTCACCTGGTTATTTTTTATAAAAGATCCAGGAAGTAGACTTTCCTATTGGTGACTCAAATTAGAAGAACACAACTACGAAATCGTAAAATTAATAAAAACGAGGACACATTGTCTAGAATTAAGACCGATTGTTTGTCAGGATGGACAGTCAGACGATGGTGAAAACAATGAAATCACCAACGAACAAATCTCATAAGAATTTGACGCCTTTTCTAATGTGTTTAAAAAAAATATCCACGACTACAGAATAATCATTGCATCCTATATTTAGCAATTGACAAATACTGATGGTCGTTATTTCAACCTAACGTATAATGAATATTATCTCATTCTGACGCATCTTTGACCAATCAGGAACTACCTGTTTGTTTGATTTTTTACACTAAAATATTTGCAAAATAATTTAAAAAATTAGCTTTGCCCTAACTTCACTCATATTTTTTACATACCGAGTGTGTAATTGCGTAGATTCTTGTCTGTCACCTGACAATCAACAAAACAAGTCACTTTAAATCTTTGCCCTGATGAAGTAGGCAAATAACCAGCTGGTTGCTGGACTACTAAGACAATAACTTATTAGGATATAAAGTATAGTAGACCTTTCATATATTCATTTAAAGTCCTTTGCAAAATATAAGCAGTATTTGCAGCTTCCTTTACCACTGAATTTACAGCTTCTCTTGCTACTGTTTATCATTTATTATTTATTATACCTTGCAAAAGACTTTACCAGTTCAAATTTATAGAATTGAATTAATAAAAACTACAATCTATTCTCACATTCTAGGGGTCAGTATTTTGTATATGAAGAAGAAAGTGATGTGCCTCAGGTAGAAAAACGCGAGTGGTCGCCGCAGAAATTCCACTACGATGATGTAGCAATGGCTATGTTAACCCTTTTTGCAGTACAAACTGGAGAAGGATGGCCGCAGTAAGTATTATAAATGTAGCATATTAGTCATATCCGATGAAATGGACCATTTTAGTGATGTCAAAACTAGCCGATAGCGCCTGAATGTATGCAACCACACAAAACAATTTAGGCTACATTGGAACCTCTAAACAAATTGACCGCAAGACTCGTGTGGTTTAGGATGAAATTACGTTTATGAAAATATAGGTCTACATTTTGTTGAAATACGAACTTGCATAAAATATTTAAAGGTTTCTATGTACTACATAATATTCTGAATAGATGCAGAATTCACTATACCTAAGAAAAAGTTCTTAAATATTCGATATAAAGGAGAACTTAACTAAAA
Organism: Rutpela maculata; assembly: GCA_936432065.2. NCBI lineage: Eukaryota > Metazoa > Arthropoda > Insecta > Coleoptera > Cerambycidae > Rutpela > Rutpela maculata. The sequence goes on along the minus strand of OW386293.2, from coordinate 120,769,021 downwards.
TACGAAATTACCGTTTACCCAGCAACGAGTCTAATATTAGTAAAGTATATTAATTTCCAATCAATCACGATGTGATACGCATGTGATCGCCGGTATCTGCATTGCTATTGGACAGTCTGCAATAAAACGCTCTAAGCGACTGTCTTGTTAATGATTATACATTAATCTCTTTTTAAAAAATTGATTGACACTTTCCTTTGTTTTCAGGGTTCTGCAAAACTCAATGGCTGCTACATACGAGGATCAAGGCCCTATACAAAATTTTCGAATAGAAATGTCCATTTTCTATATTGTATATTTTGTAGTGTTTCCATTTTTCTTTGTAAATATATTCGTAGCCTTGATCATTATCACGTTTCAAGAGCAGGGTGAGGCTGAACTACAAAGTGGTGAAATTGACAAAAATCAAGTAAGTTACTTTTAGTATTATTTCAAAGCTTTAATGCATAATGCATATACTCAAATTTTTGAGGGATTAAGACTTATTTTACTTTCCGTATTTACTTTCAGTTTGAATTAGATTGATAAAATATTAAGATGGAAAAAATATTTATATTGCCGAATATCAAGGTCCGAAGTCCCTATCCCTTTTCATTAATCCTTTATTTCTGCAAACGCATTATGCCCCCTCCCTCTCTTCCTATTGCTTGGATTGCGATATTTTTTTTTACTAAAGATAAAAAAGATCCTCACTTACCTGTAAAAAGTTTTTCCTCTAAACTCTTTCCTACGTAAAAAAAACGCATTTGAAAAAGAAATGCAAAAAGTTTTTCCCCTCCCACAAATTTGTTTATTTGAAAAAATTTTTAAAAATTAATAAGTCAAATACTAGAGATAACAGCGAACAAATTCCATTTTAGTTTTTCAAAATAGCACGACAGGGAAAAAAGTTCGGGGGGGTTGAATAATTTTCTTTTCCCTACCTCCTACCCCTCCCCTAATTGGCCCACCCTCCGGCACCATCAATTCTTATCTATTTCAAAAAAAAGTCTCAGCCGCCTAACTCCTTTTTTTCGTGAAAAAATTAGGGAATTACTTTTTTGTATATTAGTGTTATGGCAAAAAACGCGTATTTAAAAAAAAAATCACGAAAAGTTACCGTCCGATTTGGAAAAAGAATTTCCAGATTATGCGCTTCGTCGAAGTCTTCATTTTTTTTTAACTTTTTTTCGTCAATTCAATAATAACAAAGTTATTGTGAAAAAACGTGTTTTTGCGAATTTTAAATGCGAATTCCTGCCCCTGCTGTGATTAAGCTGAACTAACTTGATAACATGACAAGAGAGAATGCGCGTAACCGAATTGTCAAAAAAAATAAAAAATTTAAAAAGTTGGTTTCATTTCAAAACCAGATCCGCCCTGCTATATAAGATATACAGTCAAATACAATTGACAAGTAATGAAATGGCAATTATTTAGCCATCACCGCTTACTAATTTAGTAATTGGTGAATACAAGGTGTCACTATTCTTAGACCACCCCCACCTCCATTTTAAAATTTACTTGTATCTTGGAATTTGTCATAGTAGAGTGCTCAGCGCTCAAATATACGCATAAAAATAAGTTCTGTGGGGGTTTAGTTGTCACAAACTGAATTTTATATAAAATGGATGATTGTATACCGAAGTTTCAAAATCCCAAAGCCGCCAAAAAACGTAACGTTCAAAAGGGCATTATAATTAAAAAACCAGTTAAGCATATGGTGGTAAAGAAGACAAAAAGTGGGATTTTTTGGTATATTTTTTATAAAAGGTTTTGTGGAGGAAATATTTTTTAATAATTTTAAAATATTATCTTATACATTGGACCTTACGGGAGAACGAAACTTAAAACAGCAATATCACAGTCTGAAGTGCCTCAAAATTTAATTCAATTTAGACAATTTTTGCGTCCCCATCGTATTATCTCCGAAATGAAAGCTCAAATCAAAATTTTGAACTCTTAAGAAAAATTTGCTTTATCCTTTACGAACGTAATGGCGTATGATTCATAATTTTACGACTAATAATAAAGAAGATATACAACTAAATGCAATGCGATGCATATTTCCTAAGATCCGTCTGAAACTATCTAGTAGGCGACCCCACTCCGCCAACGCATGTTGCATTTCACTTTTCCTCATAGCTCCGTTGCTCTTCCACTTTATAAGGCGCAATGTGACAGGATGTGATCTCTACGGCGGTATAAAAATACATAAGAAATAATAATATATACGTAATGATAGTTTCAATTTCAATTTTTTTTCCAAATTTCTTCTTTAAAGCATCTGTGAAACTACGTTTTGATTTGATTCCTTCTAATGCAATATATTTGGCATATACAGATGTCATAGCAAAATCCTTTCCTTTTGAAATAACTTTATCTACCATATTTATAATATTTTTTAAAGCTTCGTCTTCTTTAACGTCGATTGTTGGTGCCTGAGATGACGATTTATTAAAATTTTCTTAGCCCTCTAATTTAAGGATAAGGTCTAATCTCCATCTAGATAATTTTGATATCACAGCAAATAATACTAAAATACAGTGGGTAAATAAAGCTAAAAGTTTAGGAGTAACAATAGACGAGAATCTTAGCTTTGATCACCACACTAGTAATATATTCAGAAGCTCATATGCTACATTAAAATCAATTTACAAGTTGAAACATGAAATAGATGAAAAAACAAAACTAAAACTAGTAAAATCAATTATTTATCCAAGAATCGAATATTGCAGTTCAGTATATTATTTTCAGCTAACAGAGTACAATAAATATAAAATACAGAAAATACAAAACGCTTGCTTAAGATTTGTTTGTAGAATACCATATGGTGAGCATGTAACACCATACTTGCAAAATTTAGGTGAATTGAATGTTAAGCAGCGTACTAATTACCTTTATAGTATATTTTTGTACAAACTTGTTAAAAATAAACAACCACAATATCTTTCAGATTTATTAATATTAAGATCAGATATACACGATGTGAATGTTAGAGTGGATAGTTATACCACACCTAGACATAGAACTGCGAAATTTGAGGGGAGCTTTGCATACACTGCGCCAACAGTATTAAATTATGTCCTACAATTTTTAGACAAGTCGATAGGTACATTTAAGAAAGAGTCGAAACTGTTATTCTTAGGGAATGATATAAGTGTATAAACTACATAACATTTATTAAATTTGGTGCACATTGATAAACTATTTGTTTTGTACAATTTAATACTATTTTTTTATAAATATTTTTTTAAGTGTAATTAAGTCAGTAAATAATTAAGTAACAAGCATTGTTTTTCATTATTGGATAAAATTATTTTATTTAGTGTAAGTATTTATATAAACTAATTAATATTTTGTACGTTTTAATATTAATCTAGTGCATTTTATAGATGCATAGTTAAGTGTAATTAATTAAGTAACGAATATTGTTATTCTTTATGGGAAAGTGGAAGAGCGGCTATGCCGAACTATCTCCCATTTGTGTACGTCTCAATGTTCACAATAAACGTTATTATTATTATTATTATTATAATTAAGCACCTTGTGTGATATTTCACTTCCAGTGCAATTAAATCATTCGCTCCTATCCTTTTCAATACTTCTGAATTTATAGTAGCTATATTTTTTATTTTATTATTAATATTAATCGACATAACTTGTGATAAACGTTTTTCAGAAGACAACTTTTGACAAATTACGCATTTATTTACGTCAAAGATATTTTTTCGGAGAGCCCTACCTTTCGGATAAGGCGGTTCGATTCGTTTCCTTATATTGTGCTTGCCTGTTTAATTTATTTCGTAAAACTTCTATATTCTTTTTGCTTGAGTAACTTAAATATCACGACTTATGCCAAAATAAATTTTACCAGTCTCCATTTTTAATATCAAAAATTACTTTATGGATGTCTGAGTCGCATGTTTTGGTTATGGCTTCCCTAAGTTCTGTAGATCGTATGAAGGTATGGCCTGATTTTTCAGTAACATTTAAAGACGCACCTTCATTTATGCAAATTATACAAATTGGTCGACGTTTCGTTTTAAATGTTGCTAAAGATTCAAGTTCACTTCCAGAACTTGTACCATCCGTACTTTCCATGTTTAGGGTGGATTTCTGCAAACTACTTAAATTTAGTTAATCAAACATAAAAAGAAATGAGGTACTCACAAAAGTCACAAACCGCAATCTGTTAACTAGGTACAGATACAGTTTCAAAGTTTTTTCAGAATAAAAGTAAAATTAAATGTTAAATGGTGTAAACCGAACACAAAAGCTACTAACACACACAAAAACAATATTTCCGTTCCACTCTTAAACACTTTACAATACTGTAAATGAATCCCTATCAGCATTTATTTTTTAAATTTTAATTTCAAACAAGAATACACATAAATAAAATTAATACATACGACATTCTCTTTATGAAATGCAATGGAGCTATGAGGAAAAGTGAAATGCAAGACGTCGCTGTTGGAGTGGGGTCGCCTACTAGACGACTTCAGACGGATCATAGGAATTTGCGTCACACTGCATTTAGTCGTATATCTTACTTACTATTAGTCATAAAATTATAAAGAATACGACATTACGTTCGGGAAGGATAAAGCAAATTTTTTTTAAGAGTGCAAAATTTTGATTTGAGCTTTCATTTCGAAGACAATACGATGGAGACGCAAAAATTATCTAAATTGAATTAAATTTTGAGTCAGTTCAAACCGAGATATTGCGGTTTTAAGTTTCGTTCTCCCGTAAGGTCCAATGTATAATATAATATTTGAAAATTATTTAAACATATTTCCGGTACAAAACTTTTTCTGAAAAATATTTTAAAAAATCGCAATTTATCTCTTCTTTGCCGCCATATGCTTAACTCGTTTTTTGATTATAATGCCCTTTTGAGCATGACATTTTTTGACGGCTTCGAGATTTTGAAACATCAGTATATCACCATTAATATTATATAAAATTCAGCTTATGACAACGAAACCCCCACGGAAGTCACAATAAGCGTATTAATGCACTCTACTATCATACCTTTCCAGCTCTACATGAGACATGTACATGCACACAATACATTCAAACGCTGCTTTATATTAAAGTACCAGTATTTTAATGATGGTATTTTTTCTTTGTTTTAGAAATCTTGTATAGATTTTACTATTCAAGCTCGTCCATTAGAGAGGTATATGCCAAATAAAAGAAACAGCGTTAAATATAAAATATGGAGGATAGTAGTGTCGACGCCTTTCGAGTACTTTATCATGATGTTAATTGTTTTTAATACTTTGTTGCTCATGATGAAGGTAAGTTTTGTGTACATTTCTTAGTTACTTTTCTGCACCAAATTTTTCTATATTAATAAATATTATCCACAAAAAGTGTCAACGGAAATAAACCAAAATTCAAAGAAACTGCAGTAAGAACAGTGGTTTAACGTCGTCGTGTAAACTCATTAGGAGATTTAAAACAATGTAATAAAAAATAACAACAACTATTGAGAAAGTTGATGCTCAGGTTTTCATAAACAACATGGTTGGTAGTTTATGAAAAACAGGGAAGTCCTGGAAAAATTAGATAATTTAAATTTTTGTCTAGGATCAGGGAAAAGTCAGATAAGTTTAAGGAAAAATTCCCATTGACAATATTTTTAATAAATTGGTCTACTATATAATACTACTATATAAATGATACTTTTGTACAGAGCTGTGCCCTATTAATTTGGTGCAAGATTCACATGTCAACGTACTATATTCATTGAATAATATAAAGGGAATGGAATTGTTACTTAGTAATTTCCATATCGTTTATAGTCTGGTTACCTTCGAATGCGAAGTAATTTTTAGATCACCAGCACATTAAAAGAATTGTGAGAAATATAATTTTTTTTTTCATTCCCAAAATGGGTAACTTTGAATGAACCTTCCCAATTATTTTTTTTCTATTTTATGGAAATTTCTCCAGTATTCCATCTAACCGAATCGAATTTTTGATACCGAAATTTTATAAAAAATAATAAGTAGAAAACCTGGAAAAGTCAAAAAAATATTCAAAATTTCCAGTTAGTACCGCCCCTAACAACCAGCCAACATTGTGCCATTTGATCCAAGTTTTTAACTACAAAATTGTCACCAACGTACACATTTTTCTTTCTTTGTTTATTATTGCCTTATTGTTGTGATCAAAGCACAACTTTTTACATTTTATTTAGTTTTATTCATTAAAAAATAATACCTTTAAAAAACAGTGGAAGATTGGAAATTTCAGATATTCTAATAAATCCTAATACAAAAATTTTTGGGTATATACATGTTTCTTTAAAAGAATTTTACTTTTTGTCACACACTAAGTAAACGTGAATTTAAACATTTTTTCTATAGCTGATGATGTTCAATCGAATTATTATGTTTTTTGGCATTGCAAACTGTATGCCAGAAGAACATGGCACAATCGAATAAGTATCTTCCCAAGTCTAAATTAGGTAAAATATAAGTTTATGTTTCACAAGTGTATGTTAAGATACAGAATGTACATCGTGTGTAGCAATTTTTGGAACTTCAATTTCTGTCGCTGACGCTAATCCCGCCATGTTGGAAAAATGACGGTCAATATTGGTTTTTCTCGATTGGCTTCTTTCCTATTAGTTTTAGTCTAGCCTAAAATTAGTTCTTACCAATATTATAGGGAATAAAAAAAGCTATGACTTTTATTCAAACAATATTTTTCTATTTATGGCCTGAAAGTTGAAAATTATTGCTTCACTGCAGTTTTTCCTGTCCTTGTCGCTCGTTATGTAGTAATTAGTTATTATCGATATTGCAGAATTTCGTAAACTTTTATTCAAACAGTTTTCCTTCAGGGTTAATTGTTGAAAAAGTACAGCAGCGCGAAGTATGAAAAATTTTCAATCAAAACGGTGTCATCTGTAAATCTCAAATTAGAAATTTTGGCTCTGCATAGTGGGTCAGGTTTTTTGGCCAAAACTCTGAAACTCCTGGAAACGCCCCAAAATCAGCTGACGTTGAGAGGAAAAATAATGAAAAAAATCCCATCGATAAATGGGGGTGGGTTTCAGGGGGTGGGAATTAAAATAATTGTGAAACTGGATTCGAATAGAATATTGCCTCCAAATTCTAGGAAAAATGGTAAAACATTTCCATTGAACAATTTCATGAATTGAAATAAATCAGTCATTGTATTACTCCTAAAATTGAGTATTTGTAACATGCATTAACATATTCAAAACGTCTTTACTCAAGACACTGCAGCTATAGGCAGACATGTAGAGAACACTGCATTCAATATCATAAAAAAAGTATAGGGGTGAAGCTTGCGGGAGTAAAGTGTAACAAAAAGGAAAAGTTTCATTTTAATCAAAATTTACGGCTGAAACCGCTCACTCGCTAAAAGGCTATAATTCGGACACCAAAATAGCAAATAAAGTCAACTAACTGCCTACAATGAAGCTATTGCCTTGTTCTATGCCAGTCATGGCCGATTCGTTAAATTGAAGACAAAGAAACCAAAAATTCACAGTCGTGTAAACGCTGAATATTCACTGCATAATTTATAAACTTGAACATGTGTTTCCTTCTCGAGTTGTAGAATGCAAATGGAGCAGGTATAAGGCCTTGTGTTCTCCCAAGAATAACGTCCACCCTTACCAAAAATCGTGTTTATTACTCATTTCTCGGAAGTCTGAGAAATTTGGTTCATTTGAGTTTTGGCCAGAAATCTCTCAAAATGACCCACTAACAGCTCCACATTGCCAGTTTTTTAGATGCTAAAAGTTCTCTAGATGCTAAAGAGTGCCCATGCCCTGTCAGACGCATTTGCCAACCTTACATTTGTCGAACTTACTGCGTACCTGTTTAAATTTGATTACAGTCGATACGATATGGTAGTTTGAAAGTTATAATTCAACCTTCAAAGGCGAATAGCTCCAAAGGTGGGCTCATAGGAAAAAATGTAAGCATTATTTTAGCCCAAAGTACAAATTTCCAAAAGCTAGCCTCGTACACTTCGAACATTCTGTAGATATCATTTCCAAAACATCGAAAAAACTTAATTTCTTTGTTACCTTTTCCCATCTTACCTTTCTCAAAGAGACTTTAGAACTATAAACTTTTCGATCTAATTTAGATACGGGAATATACTGAATAGATGACGGACACGACATTAACCAATTTGGATGCTCAAAGTTTACACAGTCACGGCAATTTGCGATATTCTTGATACAAACGTGAACCACCGTTATTCCTGTACGATTAATCTAGGCGAATTAGAAAAAATGGCAAAAACACGAGGTACCAAGGAGATTTTGCAAAACATTGTCAGAGTCCAACCGACATACTAAATCCCTCTTTTTAGGGAGAATTGTTCTCCCTGAAAATGAACTTATGAAAATCTCAGGAAGTGCCACAGATACAAAAGAAATATTGGAAATAAATTGTTCTCTACTTAATTCTCTACAAATTTAGTCAGTTTCTACACATTTTTTTGTAAATGCAAAGTTATGTTAACAAAAATCAAGTGAACCATATTACGATATATTAATATGCAACCGTTATTAATAAAATTAAAAAACAACCACTTGTCCTTTCGGGCTCAAATTAGTGCATTATTATACTCTTTCATACTGAGATACAAAATATGCATTACATTATAAATATAAATTACTAAAATAAAAATGTTTTATTCGATATCTTAGATACAAATATCTTCCATGTAGCAGTTTTCCAGCGATAGTACACCTTTCTCATCGAGATCGTCAACCACATCCTCGTTGATGTTGATTTTGGCAACATTTAAGAGACAAGCGGAGAACAAAGTTGAATGCTACAAACCTGAAATGAAAGTAATTATTAGCCTTTATGAGCATTCAACACTTCTACAAAAAAACCTTTGCGCCATCTAAATACTGATCTGCCTTTTTCTGGGAGCATGCAGTTTTGCAACCCTCTAAACATTCATACAAAAACAAAACAAAAGTTCCTCAAGTGCTGGTGCAGCAGACGTACTAAGTGCAGCAGATATGCTAGAAACTAAAGGTACGTACGCACTTGCAACAGAACCTCGATGCGTAACTTCTTTAGTCGCTTTTTTGAGTAAAATTTTGAGATGAGGACAGTTTTTTTTTTGGATTTTCCCCCGCTCATCAGTTTTGAGCCAAGGAGAAATTTTTTTATCAATTTTTCATATGTAAAAAAAAATATATATTTATGCCCTTGACGATAATATTCAAGTGTTTTGGTGTTTGTGGAAACAACTTCAGAGGCGTACTCTTAGCAATTTTGTGTAAAAAAAAACAGTTTCAGACGTTTTTAATTTTATGATGTCTTAGTTGCTAAAACTCTCGTCAGTATAAAATAAAAAAAAAAATTACATTCCAACTTATTTGAGTCTCGAATCAGCAACTCTTACGTTTCGAGTTTAAACTTTAAACTTAAAGTCAAAACCAAGCTATTCTTAATTGATACTAAAGCGTTACCACCAGACCATCATTATATACTTTTAGAAGTGTTAATGCTATACTATAATGTGTCTAGCTGAAAATAAAATTGCGACGGTTGGATATTATGTTATTATGAAGTGTATATTAGTAAAATATATAAATAAACAGCGATAGCTAATAATATTTCTATTCAATTACAAAACTTAAAAATGAAGAAGTTACTTTTATTAAATGATTAATAACTTTTTTATTTACTGATCGATTTTGTTAAAAACAATAGCTCCCTCTCTCTAGCTAATACTAACTTAATACTAACTTACTAAAATTAACGTGACAGAGGGATGGACAGATAAACATATAACAAGTTGTTCAGAATTCGCTCACAGTGATATGATTTTTTTCTCTTTACGAGCGATATTTGTGGTATTAGAAATGTGCCGGTTTACCGCCCAACTTGGTAATCATATCTTATAGACAAGCGAAAACCTCGCCTTCGTATGAAAAAATTTTCCCATTCGATTTGTTTGCATATTCACTTTCGGGACATGCCCCTGAATAAGGATCAAGAATTTGCTGGACGAAAATCTTGTCCCAATTTGTTTAAACCAAATTGCGAAAATCTTTTTTGAGCAGAATGAATTATTTATAAGTCGGAAACGGCCAACTTTACGAAAAAATGACACGATACCTTTTTTGTTTAAAATGACCAAAAAAACCTAAAAAATATTCAGGGTCAAAAATATTCATTCGGGTCAAGAAAAGCGATTTTTGCAATTTGTTTAAAAAAAAATTAGTTTAAACAAATTGGGAAAAGATTTTTGTCCGGCAAACTTTTGATCCTTATTCTGCCCCTGAATATGCAAAAAAGCCGAATGGGAAAGTTTTTTCATACGAAGGCGAGGTTTTCGCCTTGTCTATTACCTCTTAGAGCATGTGACTTTTGGGTCCTTTTCTTCTGCAGCAATATTTACAAGAAAATGTGTAGATTTTATAATATTTTATTGGTATGTCATAATTACCAAGCTTTTCGAAAAGATATATTCATTCTCCCTAAAAATTCAGCACATGGGTGTAGAGGATCTTATTTTTAGCATTATTATTAAGCCCAATCTGACAATTTTTCGCAAACTTCATTGTAACCTCGTTTCCCGCCGAATCCCATTTTTAAGTCCAATTCTTCTACATTAAATGCATTTTTTTGAATTTTGGTTATTTTACGTAAGAAATAAAAGTCGGCAGCCTAGAGAATCTACCATGCACTTGGATATGGGACACATTTACAAAAATTACACAGCGAATGCTATATCGGCATTGTGCACAGTCATCTGCATATGAAATCAGCAAAAACAGCATTTCCATGTATTCTCTGAAATATTCGATATTTTTGTTTTGCTTTCAAGGCAGTTTATTCGAAAAGTATAGTGGTTAAATATTCAACTCTTAAACTAATTGTTAGATAATTCTTTAATTATTAGAATTAGAATTAGAATTTTTATATACTAAATTCTAATTAAGCCTCTTAGTATTCATATTTTATATAGTTTGATGTTAAATTTCATTCAATATTTCTTTGATGTCGTACTTAATGGGCATGATAAATGTTAAAGATATTAATGGCTTTGATAAATGAGAAGTTAACAGTTGATTATACGTGTCGTAGTCTGTATTAGGTTCAGATTTTATCAATTTTTAGTACTATATTTTTTTTGCATTCGGCTGATATCCTTGTTAATGTAAAACATTATCAAACTTTGTCGAAAGAATAAGATGCAACGTCATATTACTTGTTACTAAACATTACTAATACGAGTTTTTATATTGCTAAAAAAATTACCATAATTTTAAAGCTTAAAAATTTGTCTTGTAGATTAGTAAATTATTGCGTACCACTGCAAAGAATGACAGTTCATTTGTATTCTTTTCATTTGCATTGTTCGTACAGGAAAAAAAATATTTTGGGAATAAATTTATGCATTTTAAAAGTGTCTATAAGATTGACCAAATGAACCGAAACAATGTCATTCACGAAAAAAATTAATAAAAACCGGTCAGCTTGAATTACGAGCTTGTGATGAAACTTTTTTGCTTGTAATTTTGATATGACCGATAAGTGATGCTATCCTCAGCATATTTCTCTGTAAAATATTACATTATGACTTTCCTCATTATTTTAGCTTATTTGATAGAACTGCACTCGACCAGGACAACACACACAACCATGCCCTGCAACATTGCCACCTGACGCAGGTAGAGATTTGAACTCAGCGACTTGACATGTTGTCTCACTCAACCAAACTCTAGTCCACTGTGTTACCGTCTTGGTATTTTCGTCCTTACACTAACAGCTTATTTGTTACTTCTCACACTGGTTTCAGGAAGAAATGTGTTAAATTTATTAACAAAAAAAATCAAATAACAACGAGAAACTTTGATTTAACTATGATTTTTTTTCTGTGCATGTTTTACTCCAAGAATGTCCGTAGCTGGATTCCTTTCACGTTCAACGAAATGTTGGACTTATTTTTATAGTCAGGATGTCTGTTATTAGACCAGACCGTGTGCGGCAAACGATCTTCTAAATATCCATTATATTGTTCAGCATTGGGTACCTTGAGAAATTCAGCTATTTTCTTGTACATTATTCCAAAGGTATTCATGTCTACAGATTGAGTAGTACATTCTCCAACTTGGTAGAATTCCATTTGAATATTAGTTTTTGTATATTTTTGTATGTTTTTGCTTTATTTTCAACGAGCATATCAGTCAGACCCAAGAACCGTAAACGTCAAGGATAGTCAGATGAAGCAAATCTGCCGCCATTACTATGACGTAGTCGCGCGCCCCGTTTCAGCGCGCTGACGTTTAAAATGCATTGTGTGGAGCCATATTCTTTTAACAATATAACGCACACGCACAATTTATTGAAATAATTGAGGCATACAACATTTTTAGTATTCTTTGTATATAAATATCGTAAACAAAATGTGTGTGGAAAGTTTCAAGAATGTAGCAATTTTTTCCTTTTCCACTCAATGTCAAATTATAATATATTGTTGATTATTCAATTTGTTATTTTACTTTTCGAATTTTTCTTTTCTGCTCATTGCCTTAACCTGATTAGCTTTTAAATTACTGAAATTCATGTGAATTACAGTACAAGCAGACAAATTTCTGACAAAAATTGACAAAATTATGTCAAATTTATTAAAAGCAAGTCATGGAAATGTAATGTCTGGTTCGAGGAAACATACATTTTTGTTTTTCTATACGGTGGATATTGATCCTTGATTCACAAGAAAACCTGATAAAAAATAGTTATCTACAGTGGATTCTGATTTAATTTACAGAAAAAATGATCTGATCAAAATATTAAATTATGAAAAATCTGTATTACTTCGAATTTTGGAAAAACGTGTTATATACAGTCATACACTGCACGCCTTGTTCCCGGTATTTTTCTTCACTTCTGTTTGAATAATAACAATATGTAAATCTAATACATGAATTCTTAAACTTCTTTTACCTTCTATAATATATACAAAATCACCACAAAACAGTAATAATAATAATTGTCTTTTAAATCCTATAAAGGTCCAAAATAGTGCAAGCAGTAGTATGCCCCTGTTTCTGCACACAATTTCACTAATCAAGAATGTTTTTATAACTCAAAGAAACGTATAAAATACACACGAAGATGTACATTATGAGATTTACAAAGAAAAACCAGTAAATAAGTAGATAAAACTTAATAATCATACCACTAAACACAGAGAGACAGAAGCGTAAACAAATTTAGGTCTCGCCGCGACGTCACAGCTTTGCCGGCAAGTGGTGAACGTTGCAACATAGGGAACTGGCTATCCTTCCTCTGTTTACGGTTCTTGAGTCAGACTATCCCTCCTGCAGAATCCAGCTGCTCCAACTATGAATATAACCTTCAAAAAGATCTATTTAATCTAAATATACTTGAAAGGAAGGTGGTATATTGTATCTTCAACATATCTTTCTCAATAATTATATTATATCGTCCTCGTGTGTCTCAATTTCACTTCTAATAAGAAAAAAGTAAAGAAATCTCTTCGCTCAGTACCTCTAATAGTTTCTCTTTAGACACTATGTTAGGTTTATATTTAGATAAATATTTGTATACTAACAAAGTTTCTTGCGTATTGAATTTGACGTTTGAACCATCTTATCCTGATGTTCTTCTGTAGCGTATTTCTGTTCAGAAGAAAATATGACATTCATCAAGCATTCATCAAATTCAACGCGGGAGAAGAAGAAGCTATAATGGCATCAAAATTATGTTTAAATACTTCAAAATATTCTTTTTACTGGGATGACTGTTCTTAACATGACTCCAAAATTTTGAGACTACTGTATGCTTGAAACATGTTAACAGAACTATATGATGGCATGGGATTTCTTAATTTATCACCATTTTTCTCTAGGTAGTTTCATAGGTCCGTAACATCTTCTTTTAAGAAAGTTGAAATTATCAATACTGTGGAATCTGAAATTTCTGGAGCGCTATTAGAATCATTTTTGCTCATGTGACTTTTTTCTTGAAGAACACGAAAATTCGCAAACTGAATGATTGATAAATAAATAATTCTACACGCTGCTCTCGACGCTGATAGTATGATTATGAATCCAATTTGGATTCAGCGAGTTAAAATACTATAGGATATGAAAGTCTGATTCCCAGATCAGATTTTTTTTGTCAAAAAGGCGAGAATCGGGATCGGAAATTTTTAGTTATATTAATTTCTTTTAGGTAATATAACTTTTTGGAACATATATTTAGCTTTGTACAATAACAAAAAAGAGGACTATAAAAACTGATAAAATCTGAACATAACAGTATTTAACCTTTGAGATATACTGTGTGTTTGAAATCTTACGGCAAAATCTTGCATCTAAAAACTAACACCTGTAAAGCATGTTTTTGTTTGTGTAATTGTTTCAGTTCAATTTTAATTTTGAGAAATAAGCTGCACCATTGTGAATGTCGTACTACTTTTTGGTGTCCGGCTGAATACTTTGATTTTTGCCAAATACAGGGGCGTAGGTGGGAAGGGTTAGCAGATTAAATTTATCTCCAAAACGTGATTTGAGTTATTTTTGGAAAAATGTCTCTTCCCACTGGTTACGCCACTGATCAATACATTTATCAACAAAAGGTCATTCCAAGCATAGGAGTTCGTTTCTAGAGGGAGAAATTTAACTAAAGCAATTTTGGTCCTTCGGAACGGACGCCTATGATTTCAGGACGGCATTGCTGAATTTGGCTGCAGTGCACAAGAAACACTATCCCAGTAGATATAGTCAGTTCAAGTCCCCCTTTAACTCCCCCTCACTTAAATGTCTTAGTTCTGTTTTGTGATGTACATATAGCACCATACCTATCTACCTTGTATTTGTGTTCAATTATTCTTTAAAACATCCTTCTGAAATGTACAAAAAATTCTACTGAACATATACAAGGTTTTAATGAAAGCTGATAAAAAAATTAATTGTAGAGTCTACGGCTCAAAGAAAGAAATAAAATTCTATACACGTATTAGGAAATACTTAATTTCTGAAATACATGTTGTAAAGGATGATACATTTTTTTTATCATGTTTTGTTTCTTTTTTATCATGTTTCTTCTGAATATCTCAGATCCCTGGAATATTTTAAAAACGCCTATAACACTTTGTATTTTGGAAAAAAAGCATTTCAATAGAAATTTGTTTCTTATTTTCAGCAATATTTTTTTTTAAACTTTCATTAACACCTTGCATATTTGTACCTTACCATCTCTGCTTTGTATATAATTGTGTAAAATAACAAACATAATAGATATGAATACATTTGTTTCATGATACTTGTCTAACACAGGGATCAAACTTTAGGCCGTAAAAATCTCTGCTGTATATAAATTAAAAAGTCTGCATGAAAAATGTACTTACTGGTTTCATTAACAAAGCTAAAATATAAATGTCATATTTGATGATTTTCTATAAGTGCTGTACAAAGCTTAAAATTGTCATATATTATGGTGTTATATGCATTTTTATGCGTAAATTTTTAGAATATGTTTTGTAACAGTAACAAACAAAGGTTTTTTATCTCTCTCTTTGTTAAAAAAATAGTAAAACAATCTTTGAGGAAACAAAGAGAACGATAGAACATTGTTGAGACGATTGTCATGAACGTTTATTTTGCCTATAATTCTGATCTGGTTACTTGAATTTTCAAGACTCCCGAAACAGAAAATATGTTCAAAACGTAAATAAAAGTATAAATTTTTTACAGAGGAAGTACTAGCTATACCGCGTGGCTCAGCCAATAGGGACACTCTTGTAACTTTTGAATGGGCGAACGGATTTTTTTCAAATTTGGTGTAGTGATATGGGATGAAATTTTAAATTATATGTTGCAAAGAACCAAAATGGCCGACTTCCGGTTTTGATGTGATTGACATAAAAATCAAATTTTTAAATGGGACAATCTGTATATTTTTGCATATTTGGATCCCGCTGGCTAAAATACATATGATCTGAGCCTCAAATATTATTTTGATTTTCAAAAAATACAGATTTTTTAATTTTTAGTTTTAATCATAGAAGGTGGCGATTTTGCCAAAATTGTTAAAAATCTGTCTGCAAATGTCTTTAAAATATTATCTCTTCAGATACTAGCATTAAACACGATATATTCTTCATTAAGCTCAACGATATTGGGTTTTCAATGAAAACTGTTTTTTTTTTTTAATGGAACTCCTATGGGACAACCTGTTATTTAATTAGATCTCTAAATTACGAAGAAAATGATATACATAATGTCTACCTTCTCTTTGTAGTAAATTTATAATTAAGAGAAAAAAATGTTTTGATAATTTTTTTTTAATATTCTTTGAAAATCAAAATAATATTTGAGGGTCAGATCATATGTAATTTGGCTAGCAGTTTTTTCGAATAATCCAAAATACTGTTATGAATTTTGTGAGTGAATGCTTGAGTAGAGCTTCGTATCCTCTGTTGTTTTTTTCTGTTACACCCTATTTTCTGCAATGGTTCTCCAATTTTCTTTGTTGCCAAAAAATAAATGTCCTGATAGACCCCAGGACGAGAAGCGTGTGCCCCTGTTTTTCTCCTTTGCTGATTTTTAATATTTACTTTTCCTGTGTCGACATGGGTTGGTTGGAATAAATGATTTTTTGGGTAGCGGTTGGCTAGATGACTAGTGGTCAAATGCAAAAAAAAGGTATAAACATAGGTAATTACGTTTTTTCAATAAAAGTATATCAGGCTTTCTCTCTTGGCAATATTAGTACAGCAAATATTAGTTTTCTCGACGAGACGTTTAATAATGTTTTGGATTAAAAATATGTTGGATTTTCTTTCTCGGAGATAGTGTCCGCTATATAACGGGTCCGGCAGAATGAAGTATCCATTTTCAAAGTTAATTCATGCCACAATATAATGTAGGCGAGGAAATATAGCAGTCAACCTTCAATTTTTTTGCAGTAAGTCGGATTGAGATATGGTTTTTTGCATTTGCTTCGTGAACTTGTCTAGAAACTTTGTGCCATATTTTGGTCTTGTACTTTTTTGAAATTGCATTGCTGCATCGAAAAGTGCATTCTTATAAGTACATCTTTTCAAGTGATGCAGAAAAAATTCATGTTTTCCAGAAAAACTCCCGAATCATACGAATTTCAGTACCCGGGGGTTTTTTGAGTCGCTGGACCTGAATGTGATGTCCAAATGAGCCCCCTGTGCACCTGGAGGTCAGGACGGCACCAGGAACGTCATCACCTGGAGTTCCCTGTAAACTCATGGAAAATCGATCGAAACTCGTTACCCGGGGGGTTCTTCGGGTCGCTCGTCCCGAATCTGACATCAGAAATCTCCTCCGGAGGACCTGGTGTGCGCGACCTGGCTAATAACGTCATCTCCTGGAGTTTTACTGAAATTACTTATCAAATCGATCGAAACTCGTTACTCGGGGGTTTTTCGGGTAGCTCGTCCCGAATCTGACATCGGCAATTTCCTCCGGAGGACCTGGTGCGCGCGACCTGGCTAATAACGTCATCTCCTGGAGTTTTACTGAAATTTTGTTGTCAAACTTTCTAACATTGCTTTAATGAATACTAGTTAATATATTATTATGGTAGAACAAGTTTTCCACTTTTTCTGTTAAAGTCAGCTCGACCGAATAAGCCCGAAGAATTATATTCTTCAAAGGGCCGATAGTATTTTATTATTACATGCTATTACCGGATGCGACACTGTCTCAGCAACGCACTATCAAGGGAAGGTGAAATTTTTCAAAACATTCCAAAAGTTCCCTGACCTTGAACCCCATGCTGCAAAGTTCAAGGAAGTTGGACTTTCAGTAGAGAAAATTTTGGAACACGGGTGCCATTTATATCTAGTAATGTACAATGAACTGCTTACATTCAGAAAGCCAAATGTCCCCGTCCAATTTAAGCTCAGTGGAATTCAGTTAGTAGAAATGTTCAGGTACAGAATGTACTTAATGGCAGTTGCCAGCAAGAAAAGGATGGATATCGGAAAAATCATTCCTACGGTAGATGCCCTCACTCAACATCTTACAACAAGTATAAAATTGGTTGTTTGGAGAAGAGCATCACCTAGATCCAACAGATTGGGGTTGGAAAAACGAGAACGATAAGCTGATCTCCATAAGGATGACACAACCACCTGGCCCACCGAATATAATGAAGTTAATATTCTGTGAATGTAAAACCGACTGCGGTTATTCCTGTGGCTGTAGGAAGAACGGCCTGATTTGCAATATCGCTTGCAAAAATTGTGCCGGCTCAAGTTGCACCAACGTCGAGAAATATTCCACAGAACAAATAATTGCCGCAGAAAATGACACTCTCGATGAAGAAAGTACTAACGTATCACTTGATGAGGCGGACGATATTTAGAATAAATTGTAAAATTAAGAAAAGTTTTTTTGATAACTTAATGTATTTGTAACAAGAAATATAAAGTTCAGATATTTTTGAAATTGTGTCTGCATATATTTGTACCCATACCTTTCATTTACCCCTCGAATAGTTTCAATTGAATCAACTATTCCAACTCTGGTGATAAAGTAAGTTCATTGAAAAAGAGAGGACATGCCCATTTTGTATAAGTGAAGAGGTTGCGGATGTCAGATTCGGGACGAGTCACCCGAAAAACTCCCGGGTAACGAGTTTCGATCGATTTGATAAGTAATTTCAGTAAAACTCCAGGAGATGACGTTATTAGCCAGGTCGCGCGCACCAGGTCCTCCGGAGGAGGTTGCCGATGTCAGATTCGGGACGAGCGACCCGAAAAACCTCTGGGTAACGGTTTCTATCGATTTTCCATGAGTTTACAGGGAACCCCTGGTGATGACGTTCCTGGTGCCGTCCTGACCTACAGGTGCACAGGGGGTTCATTTGGATATCACATTCAGGTCCAGCGTCTCAAAAAACCCCCGGGTACTGAAATTCGTATGATTCGGGAATTTTTTTCTGGAAGATATGAATTTTTTCTTCATCACTTGAAAAGATGCACTTATAAGAGTGCACTTTTCGATGCAGCAATGCAATTCCAAAAAAGTACAAGATCAAAATATGGCACAAAGTTTCTAGATGAGTTAACGAAGCGAATACAAAAAACCCCATCTCAATTAGGTTTATTGCTATTTTTGTGTTATATTTCCTCAACTTAAATGAGATATAAATTCAAATCAAGTCTCCATGCTTCCGCGATAAATAGAAATTTAAGACAGTTGTCAAAGCGTTTGCGAGAAATGTAAGTTTAGCTGTGAATATGGAGCGTTGGTCAAATATTCAACGTTTTCTGCGGTTGAAGCTTATTTAAAAATTAACTATTCTGTTGTAATCATCCAGCGTTTATTTCGTCTTCACTTTCATTTAAATCCACGAGATCCAGTTCCTAGTTCAATAACAGTTAAAAAGTGGGTACACAAGTTTCGCAGTACTGCTTCATGTGCCAGAGAAGAACCAAAAGGAAGAACTCGTTCTGTACGCACACTTGAAAATGCTGAAAGGGTAAGAGCAGCTGTGCTACGAAGTCCTAAACGATCTGCAATACAAGCATTAGCACTCATTATTTAGAACCGTAATTATGGCCACATTCTGAAAGACTTCAAGTCGTACAAAAAGTTCTGCCTCGAGATTTTAGAACACGCGTTGATTTTTGCGAAGGTTTCGAAGGTTTTTTTGCTGAAAACCCGAATATCGTTGATTGCTTGCTCATGTCAGATGAAGTCCATTTTCATCTTTCCGGATTTGTTAACAAACAGAACATTCGCTACTGGGCAACGGAAAATCCTCTGCAGTTGCACGAAGTACCGCTTCATAGAAAAAAGGTGCTGTGTGGTGTGCAGTATCTGCCTTTGGAATTTTTGGGCCGTTCTTCTTTGAGAAAAATGACTTGACGGTTACTGTTACATCACAATGTTATCAACATGTATTGCGTAACATTAAACTTTGAACTTTGTTGGTGTGGATATTCGAAGATTATGGTTTCAGTAGGACGGAGCGACTTTCCACACTGCTAGGAAAACTATGATAATTTTGCGAAGAATGTTTCCTGGTCATGTCACGACAGTACATGTATGGGTACATCAACTGGCCAGCACGGTCACCGGATCTCAGCTTATGATTTCTTTTTATGGGACTACTTAAGGTCTAAAGTGTTTTCTAATCAACCCCAAACTTTGGAACAACTAAAATATAATATTCGGACAGAGAAATGTTAGAGCGGGTGATGAGCATTCGTGCTAGGCTTCAAGAGTATCAGTAGCAAGGAGGAGGTCATTTGACTGATGTAATATTTAAAAAATAAAATTTCCGTGTTTCCTCAAGAACCTGGGGTCTAACTTTTGAATAAACATTTAGCCATTAATAGAAACAACTTAATTTAAAACGGATACTTCATTCTGCCGGACACGTTACAATTATTGTTTGCTATCGATGCTTTTTAATGCTTACTGAAAGACAACCTGCTATTTTCTCATAAATTTTAAAATCAATAGGCAGAGTATTCGATAGAAGTACTTAGAATACTATACATTAACTGCTCACCTGGAATCTTCAGTACACAAGTGTAATGGTACTCTCTTGAAAAATTACTTCGTTGTAAAGGTGTAGAATAAATTTTTCGTAGCCTCCTCCATAGTGGCATGGAAATTTTGGTGAAAAAAAAACAGTTGTGTTGCAATTTTTTTCAAAATCGGGTAGTTTTTATTGCTTCGAGTTTCCTTACGATAGAGTGAATCAACTGTATAAAGGTAGGCGTATACATGGTCCGGAAATTTTTGTCATCAACTTTAAGTGGTGATAGTTTTTACAAAAATATGAAAAGAAAATGAAAATTCTTCATAAGTGAGGCCCTAGAATGGATTATTATGTTATTTTAGGGACTCTTTGTTAAACAGCGATGAGATTCGGTGAGTTAGTTGGTATTATTTCGTGGCATTCATTGGCCAAAATGAAATTGAGTTTTGAGTTTTTTTCAGGATTAAAATGCACTTGAACCATTTCTATTGTAAAACATTTGAGTTTAGAGTTAGAATTTAGATATATTAATTTATATCTTAACGAAATGACCTTGCAACAACTATTTTAAACCAGTTTTTATTTATAAAAATGGTTGATCCTACGGTGTTCAATAAAGGGAACCTTTTTTGGACCAATTTGGTTTCGTAATCATTTTCCGGTACCAAAATTTAAAAAAAGGGTCAGAAGAAGGTAAATTCCATGAAATAATAGACCTTAATCATACTTAGTAACTCACCTAATCTCATTGCCATAGCAAAAAGGGTTCCTGAAATATTAAATATAAACCACTCTAAGGCCACACATTTAAAGCAGTCTAGCTTCCATAGGAAGCATTTTCGGACATAAGTCTGTAGGAACTCTCTTTCATCACCTAAAGTTATCGACAGGGATTTCTGAACACCCCCTAAATTTTACTTCAATTTTTTTTACCAAACCTTTAATGGAATTAAAGGCAAAATAAAACGAGTTCTGAAACTGAGACATAATATACTAAAGACATTTAGGTAACCAAAAACAACTTCCGCATATATTTTGGACTACTAGATAGATATAAATGTTTAGAGTTTAATGAGTTGGCTTTGTGCCGTGTGCGATCTTTATGTTGTGTTAACAGTATGACAAGCAAGGCGAAACCTACACCAATACGTTAAAGTACCTGAACTGGGGATTTACTGGCATGTTCACAGTGGAATGCCTCCTCAAGATCCTAGCCTTCGGTGTACGGGTAAGGATACAACAAGGATTTTATCTTTAAATCTCATAAACAAAGAACAGCATGGTATGCCATTAGTTTTCAGTATGGTTAGTTATTTACTAGAAGCCACCCAAATAAAAAAGGCTTAAAAAAACAATTTTTGGCTTTGGTATCACAGTGTTTTCAGGCTTACGTGATTAAATTTTTAATAATCCCAACGCATTTCTATTTTTAGTCATGTAAATCTAAAAATATTGTTATAAAAGAAACAAAAATTATTTTTCCTGTTTTGTGCCATTTTAATAAAATCGTGTTTTTTCTTTATTACTTACTTTATTTTACATTTCTCATGACATATCGCAAATGTGATATCAAACTCAAATTCGACACCATTAAAAGTGGAATCTTTCGGGAGGGTGGACAACATCTCAAATCTGATATCATAATATTATATTGTTGTCGCTGATTCATCATTGTACCAAATTCACGGCTCTAGGTACTATCGTGAGCAAAAAACAATATTTTTTTTCTAATGTAAATCTGTCTCTATTTGAATGAATTTTGAAAAATAACTGACAATGTCACAAAAATTGAAGTTAGATGTACACAACTAGATTTTAGCTAAAATACGTTATAAGACTTGTCCCATTTTTTTGCGCACGACAATACAAGGGAAGTGGCTGAAATCGATTACAATAATTAACCTAAACAAAACAAAGAAACAAACAGAGAAAGCGACTTAAATGATAATGTATCATTCATGTGTTGTTGAGTTGTGTTTAATGTTCATCAGATTCTAACAACGTGGTGTCATCTGCAAATAATACGTCAGCGTCCAATCTGTATATTTAAGATCGTTTACATAAATTAGGAATAAAGTGGGTCCTAACATCGATCCCTGTGGTACCCCACTTTTAACGTTTAAGAGATCTGAATTCATTTTATTTACACTGACTGCTCACGATTTGATAAGTAAGATTTAATTAACTCACAAGTGACTAATTCCACAATGAGGTATTTTAACTCTTCCAGCAACACGTGGTTTAGGAAAACATAGTAAAAAGCCTTCTAAAAATCATCAAAATTTTCCCCAACATAATCTTTTTTTTCTTGACCTTCGTTTTTAGGGGAGAGATTTACTTGTCCACATACATCTCCAGATCCATATCCCAAAAGCATCATTACGTCATCTGGTTGCCTCCCTAACAGTCCATGTTTCAGAGGCATAGTGTTTATTTTTTCAAAGGTGACTCGTAGGTGTAAAAGCTCATTCTCGCTTGCTGCAACTAAGGTGTTATTATCTAGAAATTTCAAGTAAGAAACCTTAGTTCTGCCTGTAGCTACTCCACCTTGCCAGTCCTCCAGCACACGTGGCAAAACGTGTTTATTACAGATGTTAATGATGATCTGTGACAGAATAGAGCACTACCTAATGCCTTGCACAACTTTGCATTTTTCAGACACAGTATTTTAGTACATACAATCTGCACTGACGAACTTATGATTTTGCTATCGTTGTGATAAACCAGCTCCAATAAGGTGAAAGAGTCACAGTCTCTCGACGAAGGACGATTTCTTCTTTCCCAGATACTTAAGTCTATTCGCTAATAATTCGATAAACGATACAGACAAAAATAGTCACCAAAGACTACTACTACAAATACTACTTAGATATATAAATTGTTTTATTTATTTTTTGTAATTTATTAGGTAATTCATTTATATCCCTTAGTAGATACGGTAGTCACTTCAGCCACCTCCCACCACACTAACTTTAAGCCACACCTCCCAGCCAGCGGGCCTGTACTTTGACGGGTACGGCTTTTGACAGGTATGTACTTTTGGTACCGGTACATATTTTAACATCTGTACATTTACTAGTACAACTTTTAACACATCAGTACTTTCATGGGGTCACATGAACATACAGACCTGTTAAAACTGTATCAGTAAAAGTACAGACCTGTAAAAAGCCGTACCAGTAAAAATACAGGCCTATTAAAAGTTGTACCCGCAAAAGTACTGACCTGTTGGCTGGAGGCGTGGCTTAAAGGTGTTGTGGTGGGGTGTCGGTCTCTGATTTAAAGGTGCAAGTGTGGGGGTAGCTGAGGTGACCCTATTCCTACTTCCGTTTCTAATCGAAACAGGTTTAATTTTTTTTATTTAACTTATTATACGATAAATGTAAAAATGCGTTATTTTATTCATTTTTAAATAATCATATATTTATTGACCAGTAAGCAAATAATTCCTAACTGAAAATAGAGGCATACCATGCTACTAAGACCAAACTAAAATGAAAAAATGTATATAGTAAAGAAAAGTTCGATTAAACATCCATATTTTTCAATACTTTTATATTAACCAATACTAGATTCTAATTCGGAAAAAAATATAATGGAAGACATTTTTGAAAGTTAAAAGTAACTTTATTTTTTAATTATTTTAATACATAAAATGATGAACTATAATGTATACAGTGTGCGAAAAAACAGAATTTATAAACTTTCATAAAAACAAGTTTTAAGATGTACATATTCAAGATAGAAATTTATATGCTACAAGCATGCTTAAGTAAAATTATAATTCATCTGTTGATGAATGCCTTTGTAAAGTTTTGTTAGCCAATCAATGCCTTATTACTGCCAGGGAAATTTCCAATATATACCAGGTGTAACAGGATCAAGGTACACCCTCCTTTTCTCCTTCAGTTTTGAAGATAATTGCTTGAAATTTGGGATATCCTATATACATAATAAGCGGAACTTTTTGACATACAAGTGAACTCTTTGACCTACTAAATGACGTGATTTATGAGCAAATAAAGTTCATCAAAATGGTTCTTGGGGCAACAATCAATTTTGTCAAATGGTACCGTGGTACCATTTATTAGTACTATTAATAAGGAATTTATTCATATGTCGTATTAAAATGTGCGACAAATACAAACAAATTTACAGCTGGAAGAAAATAAGAGAATACAATTATGGTCTAATTATCTTGTTATACATAAGGTGGCTTTGGAATATAAAAAATAAACACAAAATATTACAATTGTTCAAAATGCTGTCCATTAACGTCAATGCACTTCTGAACTCGCATAGCTGTTTCTCGAAAAACGTTCGCCAATTGCTGAGCCGTTATGCTATTAATTGCGCGTCTTACTCGTAGCTCCAGGTCTTCACGGGTGGTAACGGCGGTTGCGTAGACAATATTTTTAAAATGACCTCAAACAAAGAAATCGAGGGGTGTCAAATCAGGTGACCTTGGAGGCCAACTCACAGGATCATTCGTGGAAATTACGTTTTCTCCGAATCTCCGTTGAAGATAATCAATTACTATCCTTGAATTATGGGGAAGAGCGCCATCTTGCTGGAAATACATTCCCTGTCCTAAATTCAAAGGTAACTCATCTAAAATATCCTCAATCTTATTTTGCAGGAATCTCAAGTATCTGGCACCAGTCAGGGGTCCTTCAAATATTATTGGACCAATGATTCTACTACCGATTATTCGAAGCTAAACATTGAAACCGAACCTCACCTGAAAGTTACCCTCCCGTAATAAATGTTGATTTTCTTGTGACCAATATTTTGTATTTTGTCGGTTAAATAATCCCAAAGTAAACCTAGACTCGTCCGAAAATTAAACCATTCCCCAAAAATCATTGTTTGACTGTACGTTATTCTGCAATATTCCATCCTACGTTCGTAATCATTTTCGTAAGTGTGCTGGTGCAATTGGTATTTAAATAGTAATTTACGTTATAAGTCCGGTAGGTGACTTATTACAGTACGAGTTGTTTTACAGAATATAAACGAGTATTGTAATGAAACCTACCGGACGTGTATCGTATAATATTTTATTTCTTACTGCCCGGTAAATCCTTTTTAAAATGAATAAAAAGTTATAATTATTGAAATTTGAAAAAGATTAGTTCGTAATCAAAAAATCGCATCACCGCACTGTAACAATCTTATAACCATTGTTTTCCATAGCAAATTATGATTGTCTTTAGCTTGTCACTGTCAACTAAATAGAACCATAATTTTTGCATTGTTTTGTATTATGGAGATTTCCGAGCAGACTTAAAATAAATCTGTTGATGCAACCGGAAAATTAATCCAGAAAAAATCATCATATTTAGTGTAAATTAAATAATCTGTATATTGGCTCCAAATAAGATAGAAAACTTTAGAACTAGAGAGCTGGTTATTGTTGACAATTTTGACACAGAAATCTCATCGCAAAATGGCAAAACCAGTACTCATTCGCAGGCTCTCCTTGCCGCTCAAACTACGTCAGCAGGAGAATTTTTATACGTACACAAAACCATAATGTATCAGAAATTAAACGAGTCCCAAAAGGTAACATATCTAAAAAACTGGACTATGAAACTAATGTAGTAAGATACTATGGTCCTGAAAAGCCGATAATGCCTTTAAAGGTTTAAAAAAAACAGTTCTACCATTAACAATTTTATGCCGTCAAATTTTGTCTAATCAAAAAGCTAAGGAGAAGGACTGCTGTTTTCTTAAGGATGTTCTCTATAAAGATAAATGCCCAGAGTTTAATGGATATAATACTAGACTTTTTCGTCAAAGCGATGAGTCATGTAGGCCTGCGATTAATTAGGTGTTCCTGTAGCAGTAACAAACCATGCAGTACAAACAGATGTAGCTGTAAAAGCTCTAGGTTACCCTGTACAATGTTCTGCGTTCCTGAACACTGCTACAATGAACTACTGCCACTGTGAACGACAATGAAGGCGAAGAAGACGAATGTTCACTTTCCAATGATGAAATCGATTCAGAAAACGATGAAGTCTAATATATATAAATATAATATACTTTTGGAACAAACTGTATTTAACATTTTTTGTTTAAATTTTACATAAACCATATTATAAGAAGCAAACCATTTGTAAAAAAATCGTTTATTTACGTAAAATTTACAAAAAAATTAAAAAGAGTGATATTTCACCTACTTACTTATCGGACACCCCGTATCTGGAGTTGCTCAAGGATGACGCTTTCTGATCACATGGATATCAAAACTAAGAGACCCTTAGACCCCAAATCCGTTTTGAAAAAAACTTAATACGAAATTGTTGGGTTTTCTCCGTGGCTGCCAAACTAAAAATAAAAATTACTAATTTTAGTTAGGCAAAATATTAAACATTTTGTAAGTAGAAGCCTAATCTGTAGTTATCTAACATTCTTCATTTACTAAAGTTGGTAGAAAAGTATGTTTTATAACTAGTGGTAGAGGCCAAAGTGCTTACTTCACAATAGTGTCAATATGAATTAATATAAGTTCAAATAAAATAAAAATTACAAACTTTAGTTAAGCAAAATATTATAAATTTTGTAAGTAGAAGCCTAATCTATAGTTATGTAATATTCTTCATTTATTAAAGTTGATAGAAAGTATATTTTATAGTAAAAAAACCGCTATACAGCGGTGAATTATTTTCTTCAATAAAACACTTCTCGGGACGCATTTTTATAGTTGGCTATGACTCCAATGACAATTATTTTTGTTATAAAGAAACAGTCTTATCAACTTCTATTTGAGCCAAAACATTAATTTTCGTTCCTTCGTCAAGAATGAAATTTTCTTCGAGATCATTATTGGGCTCTCTTCGAAATTGATTTTCAAGACGTTTAAAAAATTTCTCGCTGGACATTGTCATCAGGATATCGTTCGGCATAAAGGTGTCTAACCGCTACGGCATTTTTCCTACATTCCCCATAAATAATTAACATGTCCACTTTTTCATCTCTTGTATAAATTTGCGGCATTTTGAACACAATTGAAGACCTAAGTGGATAAAGGTGTTATGCCACACTTTTAAAGTTTGGAGTAAATTAAACAAAACGGTTTTGAGTTGGAACTTATTTATTTTGTCTTCGATTCAAATGAATAATACCTCGTAAAATAGATAATTTTGGGTTATGTTCTTTTGTTTACACTAATATTAAAGAACAATATCAAGCTGTTATGAAACTAGATTTTTCTGTCCAAATCTGTGTACATCCACTAAAATTACTGGTTGTATGTATGACATGGCGCCTTTATAATTAAAAAGTTTCTATAAAATATTACAAATTTAGAATTCACCGTTTATTGGGTGTTAAATCTATATCAGGGGTGTTCAAAAATTGCATAAAGTAATTTTTTTTAAAAATGCGACATAACACCTTTATCCACTTAGGTCTTCAATTAACAAGAATTTTAAACAATTTTTAAAGACGCAATAAAAACACATGTAGACCAACAAATATTTGACAAGCTAAATATTACATTGTTTTCGAAGTCACCTTAGTTACTTCTTAACATTTAATTAGAACAAAATTGTATTTTCTTATTTTCTTTTAGCTGTAATTTTGTTTGTATTTATCGCACATTTTAATACGACATATGAATAAATTCCTTATGAATAGTACTAATAAATGGTACCACAGTACCAATATGATTCCATTTGAAAAAAATGAGTTTTGCCCCAAGAACCATTTTGATGAACTATTTGCTCATAAATTACGTAATTTAGTATTTTTGATGGGATTTCGATTGTTCTAGCATTACACAGGTCATTTAATAAATTGGTACCATGGCACACTTAAATGGAAAACTAAAAATTATATTATAAAAAATATTGACGTTTGAAATGTCACTTATTTGGTACCGTTGGATTCAGAAAATTATGCAGAATTCAATAATGCAATAATATAGAGAGGGTGTTCCATTTAAAAATCGGAAGTTAGTATCACTTCCGGCGAAACCGGAAGTGAAAAAAAAATCACTTGTATGTCAAAAGTGCCACTTATTATGTATATAGGATATCCCAAATTTCAATCAATTATCTTCAAAACTAAAGGAGAAAAGATCCTGTTACATCCGGTATGCAGATACTGAATTTCTGAAAAACATTCCAATAACACAGCCCCACAAAAAAAAAGTTTTTGATCTGGATGACTGACCATAGTATTCCTATGTATTTTTCGACGCTGAATCCGAATCCGAGGTCAAAAAAATTCGTATACCCCCCAACTTTTGCGCTACAGCCAAAAACAACCCCGAAAATGGGGTAAAACCGTCCCATACATCAGGATTCAATGAATGGATGTAAATGAATGGTGAAAAACATGGGAAGGGAAAATGTTTTACATTCAGCAGTTACTTACTTGAATATTGACTGGAAAACTACCCTTACAATATGCTGAAAACTCCCCCTGTACAAGCATAGAGTATATAAATGCCAATAAATCGCGAGAAATGTTAAAGTTTTTATAGTTTGGAATGCAGTACATGTATTTTACGCGTGTCTCAAAACCACCCATATAACAGGGTGGAAACCACCCTTATATAAAAATAGACTGCGTGAATACCAATAGATTGTGGGAAATGGAGGAGTTTTCGATGTTTTAATTCCAGAATAGAATCTTGGGTGACCCTGTTCTACCTTATTCTTAGTCGGTACAAAAACTACCCCTATAATAGGGTGGAAACCATCCTTATTACAGAATAAAGCCCAAATGCCAATAAATCACGGGAAATAACTTTTTTATAGTTTAAGTACAGAACATAAATCTGGAGTGACTCCCAGGGCACCTCGCTTACTCGTGACCCAAAATCTCTTCTATAGAGGGTGGTAGCCACCCTTATATAAGAATAAATTGCATGAATACCAATAAATCGTGGAAAATGTTGGAGTTTTTATTGTTTCAGTTCCAGAATAGATTCTTGAGTGACGTTGATCTACCCTATTCTCACTTAGTACCCAAAATCATCCCTAAAAAACCTACATAATAAAATGTACATATGCCAGTTTTTCAATTTTTCTTCTCAGAATACCTTTTCTTCTCATTTTCAAATGATCTCCTCACTGGCTCTCTTTTATGTTCTTCGTGCGTGTCTCTTTTCATAGACCAACAGTAGTCGGCCATCATGTGGATATCCCACCTTCCTTGATACCGCTTCTCCATCTCTGAAATATCTTGGTGAAAGCGTTCGCCTTGCTCTTCATTGTATTCACCCAAATTTTCTGGATGGCGGACAACTGTTGGTCCATAAAAAGAGACACACACGAAGAACAGAATAGGGAGCCAATGAGAAGATCATTTGAAAATAAGAAAAAAAGTATTCTAGGAAAAAAAGATTAAAAAAATGTTCATATTCTTCAGTCAAGCTGCATTAACCTTTTCGTGCAATAAATGCAGCTTGACTGAAGAATATGAACATTTTTTTAGAATACCTTTTTTCTTATTTTCAAATGATCTTCTCATTAGCTCTCTATTGTGTTCTTCGTGTGTGTCTATTTTTATGGACCAACAGTTGTCCGCCATCCAGAAAATTAGAGTGAATACAATGAAGAGCAAGGCAAACGCTTTCACCAGGATATTTCGGATATGGAGAAGCGGTATCAAAGAATCCACATGATGGCATGATGGCCGACTACTGTTGGTCTATGAAAAGAGACACGCTCGAAGAACATAGAAGAGAGCCAGTGAGTAGATCATTTGAAAATGAGAAGAAAAGGTATTCTGAGAAGAGAAATTGAAAAACGGGCATATGTACATTTTATTATGTAGGGGTGGTATTTTAGGGATGATTTTGGGTACCAAGTGAAAATAGGGCAGATCAACGTCACTCAAGAATCTATTCTGGAACTGAAACAATGAAAACTCCAACATTTCTCACGATTTATTGGTATTCATGCAATTTATTCTTATATAAGGGTGGCTACCACCCTTTATAGAAGAGATTTTGGGTCACGAGTAAGCGAGGTGCCCTGGGAGTCACTCCAGATTCATGATCTGTACTTAAACTATAAAAAAGTTATTTCCCGTGATTTATTGGCATTTGTGCTTTATTCTGTAATAAGGATGGTTTCCACCCTATTATATGGGTAGATTTTGTACCGACTAAGAATAAGGCAGAACAGGGTCACTCAAGATTCTATTTTGGAATTAAAACATCGAAAACTTCTCCATTTCCCACAATCTATTGGTATTCACGTAGTCTATTTTTATATAAGTGTGGTTTCCACCCTGTTATATGGGTGGTTTTGAGACACGCGTAAGATTCATGTACTGTATTCCAAACTATAAAAACCTTAACATTTCTCGCGATTTATTGGCATTTATATACTCTATGCTTGTACAGGGGAGTTTTCAGCATATTATAAGGGTAGTTTTCCAGTCAATATTCAAGTAAGTGACTGGTGAATATAAAACATTTTCCCTTCCCATGTTTTTCACCATTCATTTACATCTATTCATTGAATCCTGATGTATGGGACGGTTTTACCCTATTTTCGGGGCTGTTTTTGGCTGTAGCGCAAAAGTTTGGGGGTATACGAATTTTTTTGACCTCGGATTCGGATTCAGCGTCGAAAAATACATAGGAATACTATGGTCAGTCATCTAGATCAAAAACTTTTTTTTTTGTGGGGCTGTGTAATCTTTCGCGACATCTCTGAATATTGCAGATCTATTCCATATTTCCAAACCGAAAATGTGCTTTCATTAGAAACAAAATTTTATGACCGTTTGTATTATTTATTGTGGACATTTTTAAATTTTGGTAAAAACCGTCTCGACAAACTTTAAATAAACACATTTGGATAACTTTCTCGCACATTGTATTAGTGAATATGATGAAAAGCCAATGTTTAATCGAACTCTTAAAAAACCTGCTAATAACTTTGTTATTATATATCTATTTATTTATAGACTAAGCTGTAAGTTCGCGCATATATGTATTTACAGATTGTGTACATAATTATTTTTGAATAATTATTAATATTTGAACAAATGAAAACCATACCAAAACATCATCCCCAGACACGATAATCCCTCAAAACTTCCTCAAAATCCCACATGTATTTTTTACTACTAAATGTTTGTCACTTTTGCTTGCTATATTGTGTTGCCTGGCTTTTTTATAGCATTTTACTTAATCTTAACGCATGCTGCCACATTGAGACACACATACACAAGAAAAGGGTAAATAATAGGGTAAAGACAAAAATGTTTATTTAAATGTTGTTCAAATTCTTGATGTATTAAAGGCTCGTAAAATATGCAGTGTAACATTTCATATATTTCACTAACACGCTGCAGTTTAAGCGTTATTGTAACGTTGCTGTAACGTTTCATTATGCATATAACCGGAGATTATTGATATAACATCAGGGATATGTTAGACTGCAACGTTACCAGGCCCAAATAAAACTGTTGTTTGTATTCTAAATGTATTTTATTTCGAAATCACTTGAGAAATGGTTCTGCCGACTTTTCCAAAGAAAATTGAGGTAGGCCTTACTGCTTTGTAGAGTAGAGCTATATTTTGAAGTTGTTTGTAGTACCACGAGTCGCCACCCTTGTTGTCCGACATCCTCGCTGCTATGAACATACTTTTTACATTTCTGTTCCTATGTGAGACTGTTTTGAAGTTAATCGCTTTTGGCATCAAGGTAAAGATTTTCAAGACACATTTATTAACCTATATGATTCATATCACTTCATCTGGGCGGTTTGTACTAGACAGAATTTGGAGTTCTGGCAATAACTAGATTTATATTAGCAACTGTAATTATTAGTTTATTGAATTCTGTCTAATACAACATACATTTCTTTATATTTATACCATTGTTACCTTTTAACGGCGAATTTATTTTGATTAACCATATATTTAACATAAAGAAATATCTTTCATAGGTACCTGGCACGTATATTTAGACAAAACCATTCCAGTAATTCCATTACCTTAGGACATGTAGAACTAACTATGATTTATTTTTTGCACTTACATCATCTAATTTTTTCCGAATCATTTGTATCATAAGTTTCATAAATTTCTTCAATTGCGAGTAGTTAGCTAGCGAGTAGCCATAATATTTATAGTATTTTTATCCTAGTAACTGTTTCTTTTGGACATGAAATTAGTTACCTTAGATAATCTTTTGCTTTTTAAAATTAGAGGCATGTTTTTTTCTACTCATGAAATATCCTGTTATCCTCTATCCATTCTTTGAAAACTAACTCAGTAATGATTAGACTTTAAATTATTAGTTCCATCTATTAGGTTGAAAATATGTATTTGTTAGATATATTTCGTATTTAGTAGATGTCCTGGAAATCAGTGGTACAAATCTTTGTTTAACGATTTATATTACAAGTTTGAATCTAAATATACAGGGTACTTATTTGAATTGGAATATCAACTTTGGATGAGAGCAATTACATTTGGAATCACCACATATTGGCTATCGCTTTGGTTTTCAATTGGTGGAGACTAGATGTAGTTCTTAGCGCCGGTTTAAATTCTGGTTTTCTTCACCGTTCAGTCCCTGAACATAGGGCGGTTTTTCAATAATAACTTTTTACTGCTCGATATAGTTTGATCAAATTATAGTTGTCCTAGAATAATGAAATTTGTAATTTTAATAACAGATCAGGGTGGTCGGGGGTGAAGTACACTGAAGATATTTGATTATCAATTTTAAAACCTGTAAGATTTTTTTTGCTTTAAATAGGTTTTTTTTTAGGTGTTATTTGGTTCTTTAAAGCACGAGAAGAAAAAAAGGTACTCTTTGTTCAAATCGCTAAATAGTCCAATGTGTTTAGATTTTTGTTTCGGAAATTCTCTGAACTCGCTGAAAATTTGAAAGGATATTGTCAAAAATAGTAGTTTACCGGGTTAACCCTTGTGCATTTTTTTTTAATTACGCTTGTTGTTAAGTGAAAAATTCTAGATAGAGTTATACATAATAGCATAACAACAATTAAGTGATACAGCTAATATTTGATTAATATGGGTGATTAAATCTCTCAGGGGAAAGAAGTGAAAAAAAAGGGTGACAAGGACCGTTGTTAAGTGAAAAAATTTCACATAGAGTGGATCGCAATAATCAAATGCATTACTCTTAAAGTATGGTCATAATATTTTCTTAGGTAAATTATCAAGTGAGGTTTTTCAAATCAAAATTGCGCTCGTTGTTAAGTGAAAAATTCTACACTTAAAATAGGGAGACCAGGTTACACGTGGAGAACAATAACCGAGAGGATCGTGAACAAACTGGGAAAGGGCCAAACATACTGGGAAAGAAAAGCGAAGGGAGAAAATGAATTCCACAAAGAAATCGCAGCAATGTATAGTCTACTAGAACCAGGAACCAAGGAATCAGAAGACTTAGAAGAAGAAGATTTGTAGAAGCAGAAATGCAAAAAGAGGAGCACGAACACTCCACATCATGACAAAATGCGGGCACGCATTTCACAAACACCTACAGATATATACTCTACCAGAACCAGAAACGGAGGAAGACTCAGAAGGAGAAGAAATCTGTAGAAGCAAAAACACAAAAAAGAGGAGCATAAACATTAAATATCATGAACACAATGCGGTATTTCACAAACACCTACGCTGCCCATTCCTCACTCCTGTGCTATGCTTCATGTGGTTCTCGCAGCTGACAAAAAGCATGACCCAAATCCAACTCAGCATAGGAAACCGACTAATCAGCAGACTCAGAAAAAGAAGACTCGAAGAAGCAGAAACACAAAAAGAGGAGCATAAACACTCACAACACAACGCGGCAACATATGTCATAAGAAGACTCAGAAGAGGCAGAAGTCCAGAACCAAAAACACAAAAAGGGAGCTTAAACGCTCCCTCACGACACAATGTGGTAACACATCTCACAAATACCTACACCTACCATCCCAGATTTCTTTACCATGCGCCATGTGGCTCTCGCTGCTGGCAACAAGCATGGCCCTAATCCAACGCAGCGTGGACGTAGCAGGCCCAGCTGTATACCTGGGAGTGGCAACAACTGCACGCTGGTAAATCAATCAATCAACCAAATCAATCAACAGGTTAGCTGCACAAATATGGATGCTAGTAAATATTTTTTTTAATTTTATTTTTCTCAGAAAATGATAGGACAAAAAGAAAGAGGAGAAAATTTTACTCAAAAAATATAAATGCCATTCTTTTCATTTGAGCAAAACTATCGGAGCTAGAAATTTTGCAACGCTCGGAACGGAACTCAGCGGCACCGTATTTGAGCGCGCTACGCAAAATGTGGTATAACTTTTGACTGACAAGACCAAATGACAAAAATCAAAAAACATTCTACAGTCAATATTGCCGCGTAATTGGTGTATATATTTGTTTTCCAAAAAGCATTTTGAAATTATTAACTATTAATAGATAAAGTCACGCGATATGAAATTTGTCGCTTATTTTAGTTAAAAGCT
Source organism: Rutpela maculata (assembly GCA_936432065.2). NCBI lineage: Eukaryota > Metazoa > Arthropoda > Insecta > Coleoptera > Cerambycidae > Rutpela > Rutpela maculata. Next base: position 120,734,039 of record OW386293.2, on the reverse strand, counting down.
GTCATTCTTATAATTTTTTATTAAATTACCTAACATTATAAGATCTTATCCCGAAAACACTAAATTACAGTATGTATGAAGTCAAAAAAAAAAAAAACTATTTTGTGACATAACTTTGAAAGACATTAATTTAAAAAAAAAATCATTTCTGCCTCTCACATATTAAACTTCAAATGGCGTTAAGGTTAACGTATTATTTTCAAAATTTACACTCCTAAAAGATGGCCCACATGTTCTGGGACACCTGTCTACTTATGTGAAAAAATCCAGCTATCCATTCTAAATATTTGGTTCAAAGCCTTGAAGACTCGACTATTATAGAAAAGTAAACTTTAATATGGTGGGTCCGAAGGTCGCTTAGAGGATTAGTTTCTCTCTACGTCATTGCAATGGCTCTGTGCACATCGCATATCAAATTGTACGTTGTGTTACCAACTCATACACACGCCAAGTTCAAGTTTGACTATTAGTACAGGAAAAAACAGAAAAAAGTTTAAAATAGGCCAAAGTTCAGGAAACAAAAAAGTTTAGGAATTTTACGGATCCACGAGAATCTATAGGCAGTTAAAAGAGGTATTTTTAATTTAAAAAAAAAAAACGATTTATCTCTGCTTTTTCGGGAAATATGGCATTTCCAAAAAAATAGTTCAAATAAAAGTTGTTTTTTGCAAAATTATCTTTAATTTGGTGTTTTTAAATTAATTCCATAGCAATAATTAACCGAAATAAGGCCATTTTTCGATGGGGGGATGGCGGATGGCAAGTGTTTTAAAGGGACAAAATAAATTGAGCATCTAGGTGAATATTAACGAAAAACAGCATTTTTGAAAGAAAAATTAATGACTGAGCAATTACAATAACAAAATGCCGACATTTTGTTAACAAATTTGTGAAAACGCACATTGAATCGGCCATAACTTCTTTATTTTTTGTGATGTAGAAACAAACAAAAAATCATTTTAAAGATTGATTAATTATTCAATATTTTAAACTAAATACATTTTAAACTAAATACTTCATACTAAAAATGGTCGGATAGCATATAAAAAATTAAATATCTCCGAAACAATCAACCCTACACAAATATATAAGAAAATAAATTTATTCTCACTTTATAAGCTTCATTTTTGATGTCCACCATATTTTCTCTTAAACTAATATTTATTGATATATTTGCAGAAAAACAAGAATGTTACATTTTTTCTAAAATCCCTTTACAGTTTAAAATGCATTTTTTTTTTCTAAAGCAAGCGCTGTTAAGCTGCTAAAAATGAACGAGATCTAATTCATATGAAGTTAAAACCTCTAGTATTTCGGTTAATTATTGCTATAAAATTAAATTTAAAAACACCAAATTAAAGATAATTTTGATAACTTTTATTTGAACAATTTTTTTGTAAATACCATATTTCCCGAGAAAATAGAGAAAAATCGATTTTTTAATTAAAAATACCCCATTTCACGCCTAAACTTTTTTGTTTCGTGAATTTTGGCCTGTTTTGAACTTATAACCAGAGTTTAAGGTCTGCACAAATTTTGTTCCGAATTAAAGTAAAGTTTTCCTGTACTATATAGCTATATAAACACAAACATATAAACATTGAGTATTAAATTCAAAGTGTGTTTCTTCAGCCAGCTTGGCTAAACTGTTTTAATAAATGATTTTAATAATGTTCAAATAATGCCAAAGGCGGAGTGCTCAGTGTTTTACACTGCCTATGCCTGTCCAAAGTATATTAGAGAAAACTGTAATATAAATCATCTGGTAATCAAACTGTGGGTAGTCTAAATTTATCTATATTTTTAGCGAGCACTTTTAGATAATAAACTCATAGTGTCACGAAATGTGTTAGATCGTAGATCTAAAAAAACCAAATGTTTCACTTGTACCCATAGAAATTAGAACTATTTTCAATTTTCTAACTGTTAACAACGTAACTTTTTATGCGTGCAAGAGCTGTGTTAATACTATGTTGATATGTTTTTATTTTCTCTAGAACTTCTTCAAAGACCCATGGAATACATTCGACTTCGTGACGGTAATAGGGAGCATAGTTGACGCCATGGTGGTGGAATTTGGAGTAAGTATGAATTTCTGATATCCTTACAAAATATAACAAGAAACAATTTACCACAATAACACAATTTTAACACAGATTTATGGACGCTTGTTCTGGAAGGTATAGAAAAAATAAATTTAAAGCAAAATCATGCACTATTGTGCACCCATGCATTTTGAATGTCATGCACTTTTTGACAAAAATGTTTTATTTTCCTTGTATTTTTTATTAAAATGTTATTTTATTTAAGGAGCGAGCAGCCCAAATGACTAAAGAAAGGGTAAGGACTTTGTTTAATCCATACAATTAATCTTCCATGTAACGAAACTTTGTAATATAGGGATCAGTGTTTTAGCCTAGGAAAATATTTCTCATGTTTATGTCTAGAGTAAAAATATATTAGAATCCTTTATTGTACCACCAACCTAGGTAGCTTAGGTGAAGGGGAAAGTAATTTTATAGGATTTGAGGCAGTTAGGCTCTTTATAAGTAATACAAAGGTTAGTTAGCATGTTGTATTTAGTTCTATAAACCTCATAGTATGCAGTTTCTTAACCTGAAATTGAATTTTGTAGACCAAGGAACTAGATGTGCGAGCAATTATTGGAAAGTGGATGCAGGTATGTGTTGTCTGATTTTGAAAAACTAAATCATGTTCATTAACAGGAAAATGAAGTGGATTTGTAATTCATAAAATATATACGAGGAAAATTACATGTTGTCATTCATCAAGTTATTTTAGGCCGTATAACCCAAGAAGCAATTTCCTCTTAGGGTCGATATTTTTATTAAAATTCATTTTTCTACACAGGGAAATTATGTGCAGACTTAGTCAAAATATGATGATATGATGTTATAATTGACATGTTTTGTGAAAAACTAAAGTAATTTTTAAAAAACAATTAAGAATTTAATAAGAAAATAAAAAGAGTAAATTTCGTTTAAAACATATACGGGTTATTTCTTGAAAAATTCCAAGCTTAACATATCACAGCAGTTCGAAATAAAATTTACCGAATTATCTGTAGTAGACTAGGCACGTTTTCAAAAAAGAACAATGCAAGAAGCATTTCATGTAACAATTGGGAAAACAACGTTTTTAGGGCATTTCGACCCCGCTGAATACGAATCTGCCTGTTGCCAAAGCGAAATTTGGACCGGAAGTCCGGTATTCAAGATGGCGACCAAAACTTTGTTGTCCTATATCTCCCTTGTCCGCTGGCTTAAAATAATGATCTAAACATCTGCTTAGGGGTTTTCTCGGATGCCAAACACATTGCAATGCTCAAAATTTACTCACCTTAAGTTTGGAGTGCATGGGTTCCAAGATGGCCGCCGAAACTTTGTTGCTCGGAAGTAGGCAAGGATGCAAGGAAGAGAAGAAAACGACCATTTCAAAGTTCAAACATTGTCTATTACAAGATTCCAAAGAAGATAAAACAATCATTCAAGTGTTTTTAGCTTATGGCAAGGTCGCAAGGAAGGTAAGAAATCAACCATTTAAAGAGTTCAAACATTGTCGAGAGCGGTGGCACAACTTGGTGCAAGTCAGTCTAATCTTCTTACACGTGCACATTGTACTCAGGCACGGACTCAAGAGTCATAAGGATGGGAATGTACTGGTTTTGGTGAAGCCTCCACCCATATGACTCAGGATCCATCACCACCGGTCGGGCATGATGAGCATTTTCCCACACATTCACCTGAAACGTTTATTAAATTGTCAATGCCGAAAAGCAATTGGTTTTACTCACAGTATGCCGCCGCTTGCTATCATGTCTTTACCTGGTAATGGCATCTTAGGAGGTGTAGTCGCAGCGCATCGCTTGTTGGAGGTAAGGCTTCCGACTTTTTCACAACACCGAAAAGCTGATGTCTTTCTTCATCCCCGCTGGATACGTCTTTGCCCACCTGTTCAGACAAGCAGAAACGTTTTAACATTAAATAAAGCGAAGTTGGACTTGCTGAAGCACCTAAAAAAAAACTGTACCAATCTTGTAGAGCTGTACCAGGAATTTCTATGCATTGGCCTTTGATGAGGGAGTCAGTGGAGAGTGCCCTAGGTCGTTCAGAAGCTAGCAGGCTGTTCCATTAAAGACTTTCCACGCTGCTTTCTTCGTTATCGCTGCAACCCGTGACTGCGTGGAATGCCAAGACGTTCTTCTTTTGAGCATTGGGAAGAATTTTGCAGATCTCATGGACTGGGAGATACTTCCTTTCTTTCGCTGTGTCACTCATCATCCACACTTTAGAGCTGGTTGTATTTCGAAAGGTGTAAAATATTACTTAAAGACACATAACACATACACAGTAGTAACTATATATCTGACAGATTTTACACTCCAAATACAAGACGCACGAAGAGCACGTAAACACAACAAAGTTTCGACGGCCATCTTGGGCGCCATCTTGGAACCCATGCACTTCAAACTTAAGATAAGTAAATTTTGAGCATTGCAATATATTTGGCATCCGAGAAAACCCCCAAGCAGGCGTTTAGATCATTATTTTAAGCCAACGGACAAGGAGGATATAGGGCAACAGAGTTTTGGTCGCCATCTTGGATACCGGACTTCCGGTCCAAATTTCGCTTTGGCAACAGGCAGATTCGTATTCAGCGGGGTCGATATACCCTAAAAATAGTTACATGAAATGCTTCTTGCACTTTATAGAGATGGATTTCCTACTTATGGGCCTAGTCTATGGTATTAAGTGCATTAAAAAATTATCGAAAATTCAGCGCATGAAAACTTGTTGCCTAGAAACTGCTAGAGTTCATTTTGATGTGATTTGACAAAAAGTGCCCGAGACGCAGTCAAGGGTACTTTTTCTGTCATATCACATCAAAACGAAAGAATGCGGTTTCTTAAAGGCTACACGCTTTGAATGCTGAATTTTCAGATTATGTATAATGCACGAAATATATTTATTAGACTATTTCCAGAACGAAACATAGAACAAGAAATATTATTTATTGATATTGATTCAAATTATGTTTTAGCTGTCGAGCCTAGTGCAATTTTCGCTGTTTGTTCTTATTGGTCCAAATTTTCAAAATCTTGCTATTTCATTGGTTCTTATAATGTGAGGGAAATAGTCACTGTAACTAACACACATTAACAAATAATTATTCGAAAATTCAAATAAATGTTAATGCAATAATGCTAGTTGAGATATCCATCCATCTGTTGCTCTGCGATGACTTAAGTTTTTTTTAGGAAATGAATAATTTTTTCCAATGATAACCAAGATATGAATCACAATTCACTTCTGTTTATAAAAAATAAAGCCATTATTATTGATATCAACGCTTTAAGTACAAAAAATTCTAATTAATAAGTCTTATGAGCTATTAGCCAGCCCCTAGAGGGGCTTAAACATGAATTAATTAGAAGTGGACATATTCATTGAATATTAAATTTTTATATTGACGGAAATTTTATTTAGTTTCTTTTAGATCAAATATCCTTTTTCGCAGGTTTTGATACTTTAAAATGATTACAAAATGAAATCCTTAAAAGTCCAATCCATCAAAAAATACAGTAATATGCCTACTTATAATTTTTTTATTTCTGATGACTAGCCTATATTTATATACAGTGACACCAATAAAATCTGCATCATATGGGAACATTTTTCATTAACCAATTGTATCAAGTCAATTTTGATTTTGTCAATAATTTTTACTTAAAAAATTAATTCCAAATGATGTGCGCAAAAGCAATCACGTGATTTTCTTTATCTGTCATATTTGAGGTCAAATAGGCGTTATTTTTTAAAGCTGCGAAAAATGTTAAAGGGAAATGTCGTTTTGGATACATTATTTTTATATAGGTGCAAATAAATATTCGTCATACTTGATGCAAAGTTTATCTAGTTTCAATAATTTAGTCCAAAACCCACTTTATTTTTTTTTTTTTTTTATTAAGTGAATAGACACATAATTCGCACCAAAAAAAAAACCAATTAAAGTGGGTTGAAATCAATTGTTTAAACTAGAAAAACCTTGCATCAGGTTTATTTCAGTTTAAGGAATTATTTTAAAGATAATTTAGTCACAAAACGAATTTAGGCGATGACTTTATTAAAAATAAACAAATAGATTTAAATTCGGTTGAGTTCATATTTTTTCAAAAATTGAAAACAATTAAAAATATTACTAGAGGGTTGAAAATTGGTACACGCATCTAGAATTGAAAAATTAACAACTTTTTTCTTTAACATTTTTCAAGAATTTGAGAAATAACGCGATTTTTCGGCATTACTTTTTTTAATTAAATATGAGAGATAAAGAAAATCACATGATTGTTTTTGTGCACGTCATTTGACATAATTTTCTAAACCCAAGCTATTGACAAAATCAAAATTGACTTAAACTTACTAATTAAACTGTGCTACAATCAAATTTAAATCAAAGTTGATGCCACTCGGAATTTTTTTTATTTACACATTCTTGGATTTTCATGATATTTAAAATCATTCATCGCAGAATTTTACTTTTTTTGTATAATGACACATCCACACAAAAAAAGTGGTCTGGCCTGCGGACCAGACCAGTGTCCCCTTATGTATTTGGACCCGCTGAAACCGAATCCGAAGTCAGAATTGTCAGATTGGATCGTTTTTCACCCCCAACCCCAGTAAAACAACCCCCCAAAAAATGGTCCACTTTTTTTGTGCGGCTGTGTCATTAAAAAAAAAGTACAATATTATTATTTGTAAAAAAAAAATTCTGCGATGAATGGTTTTAAATATCGTGGAAATTGGTTCTACATACATCCAAGAATGTGTAAAAAAAATTCCGAATGGCATCAACTTTGATTTTTTGGCTGTAGCGCACCGTGAAAATATTTCCCATATTAGAGACACTGTGTATATTTATGATTATTCTCAACGAGTATTGCTCATAGTAATTCATGGTTTTATTACATTGATATACTGAGTTTTTCAAAATTTGAGAATACATAAGTACTGTGCATGCAGATTTGTGTATTTTAGACTCTTGCATGTTAGAGATGTACAATTTTGGAAAAAAAATGGAAAGGTTGTGTTTGTCTTTGGTAAGTACTCTCACTAAAAGAACACACACACTACAAAAACACCAATTTGAACACACACCATTTCAATTTGTATATACAATAATTTAGTTCTAGTTCTTAAAAATAATGCGATCTCCTAGTAAAGAGCCAAATAATATTAGAATAGTTAAAATGCTTTTTAAAAATATTTCTTAAAAGAAGTAGTGTAGAAATATTCTTCAAAAAGTAGATTCTAATAACACAGAATAAATTCGAATTATTTTAATTGACAGCTTTTTAAAGTGCTTGGGCTCAAGCAGAACGTATGCTAATTTTATAATTGTGGTTTTTCAGGAAAATTTCATAAACGTCGGATTTTTGAGATTGTTTCGGGCAGCCCGTTTAATAAAATTACTTCGCCAAGGATATACAATACGAATATTGCTCTGGACTTTTGTTCAAAGCTTTAAAGCTCTTCCATACGTATGTCTACTTATTGCGATGCTGTTCTTCATTTATGCCATTATTGGAATGCAGGTAAGCAAGTTTTCAAAAATATGATTTATGTTATTTATTATTTAATGATTTATTGTCTAGAGAGTGTCAATGTAGAAGAACCTACCACATAGCGTCTGAGTGACGCCAGACCAATTTATTTATTAAGGGCGCCAGTCACGTTCTCCCTTGTTCCTGTGTGGTCTTCTACTCCCAGGAGGTTTCAATAAGATGTATGAGATATTTGATTGTGACTTACCGTTTTATTTAATTTTATGCTCAGAGATCTCTGAATTATCTTCATAAAAAATCCCTCTCGAGCTTCCGTAATATGACTGGGGTATTCAGATGCAAACTTGCGGGGTCTGTTTACTCAATTCCGACCTATCAACCGAAAGCTCTAGATAAAACTTGACTTGACAATTGACTTGATTAGCTTCAAAATTCCTTATCGTGATTATATCATTCACAAAAACGAAGTTCCATTTGAGTTCAACTATATAAACTACATAAAAAAAGGTGATGTCGAGAACATCGACAACTACAGGCAAATTTTGTTATTCTACACTTTATCTAAACTATCAGAAAGAATTATTTCCAATCGCTTGATGGTTTATCTTGAAGCTAATGACATACTGAGCATGTCACAGCACGGATTCGGGGCAAATAGATCTACTGAAACAGCTACATGTCAAATGCTGAACTACGTATACGAAAATTTAGACAATGGTAAAATAGTTGTTTCGCTACATTCGACACAGTAGGTATACAATTCTTGATTTCTAAACTATCAAATATCGGATTACCAGTAATTATTCTGCACTAGATCAAGTCATATATAGAGGGGCGAAATATGCCCTTTGATGTTAATGGGACTAGATCTGAGGCACACGATGTTAAACTTGGTGTCCCTCAAGGTTCTGTCCTTGGTTCCCTCTTATTTTTAGTGCATATAAATGATGATACCATCATCACTGTAGCAGCCAATACTCCGCAAGAATTAGAATTTGCAGTTGCTAACATAATGAGTGAATTTAGCACCTGGTGTCAACGCAACAAACTAATACTCAATGAATTTAAAAGTACAGCCGTCAATTATTTCATTAGGAAAGGTATACCAAACGATACTTTTCTATTGCAAGATATTAATTTCAATGCAAATGTAAAATTTCTAGGCACTCTTATAGACAACAGACGTACCTGGGATGCACAAATTGAAAGTGTCTGTGCTAAGTCAAGTAAGGCATACTATGCCATAAACCAAATGAAAGATTGTCTTAATAATCCAGGCTTGCTAAACATTTATTATGCTCTGGCATACTCTCACATATTTTTAAACATAATCAGTTGGGGCTGTGCTCGCGAAATACAAAGGGTGTTCATTTTACGAAAAAGATTAATTAGGTTAATTTTCAACATGGAATACAGGGAAAGCTGTAGACAAGTGTTTGTAAACCATAAAATTCTGACCACTCCCTGTATTTTGATTCTTAAATTTCTGATATTTGTTAAAAAAAACAAACACCTTTTCATATCTAGCTCATCCACGCATAACCATGACACTAGGTTCGGTCACCTATTAAGAATTCCCCCTCACAATACGTCAACTTATAAAAACTCACCTACCTATAACTGCACTATTTTGTACAACAAATTGTCAGCTGACATGAGAAATATCAAAAACCCAAATATGTTTAAAAACAAAGTAACAACCATGTTAATAAATGGAGGCTTTTATAGCACACGTGAGTTTTTAGACCAATAAGTAACCTAATAAGGATGAGAATAATATATAATCGTTTGTTAATAATGCATGTTGTTGTTTGTTTTTTCATTGTCTTTATATCTATGTTTTTATATCTATATTTACTATTTCTGTACTGACATGCCATATATACCTCATGTATCCTTTGGTCAATAAATGTTGTTATTATTATTATTATTATTATTATCATTATATGAGTTATTACAACTTTCTGTCTCACGACGTACCGGTAACAAACAGGGCCAAAAAAACAGTTTTTTTACAGTTCGTCCTTGAATATCTCGAAAAGGGCGAGGTTTTGCGAAAAAATGCAAAATACCAATCTTGTAGATAATTGAATACTCCACAACTTTCATGTTAACTTCATTACTGTCCGATTTTTTTGACGCAAGATATTCGCAAAAAACCACGTTTTTGAAACTTTGACCTTGAATATCTCGAAAAGAGAGGGGGAGTTGAGAAAAAATAAAAAAAACAACTTGTAGTTTGTAACACCTCAAAGAACGTCTGTGCAAAAATTCAGATTTTTACTAATTTTGTCTAGGTTTCCTCGTTTTTTGACTAATTTCTGTGGGATATATCGCTTTCTACCGATTATCCAACGCACTCGTTCAATTGACGAGCCGCTGAATGAATCCAAACTTGTTTTATTAGAGAAACCGGCCTCGTCCATTTTTACTAATTTTTGCCAAGTAATTGCCTATAGACGCTACGCGCCTTTGTCACATTTTTCGGTTTCGCCCTTTCTGTACGTTGCATCGTTAAAATTTTATATGCCTTCTTTTAAATTATATCCACACTAACAGTATCTACCTACACATAGTGTTCCGTGAAAAGTTAAAAATATTCATAAATATTTTCAAAGTACATTTTTAGCATACTTCTTAAAAAATATATTGTCTCCTTTTCCTTATCCATAAAAATATTTTGGCGTACTTTTGAAAAAGTATAATGTATTTTGGTCTTTGACCAAAAATATACTTTTATTTTCAGTACACTTTTCCATGACCATAATATACTTTCCCTCTTATGGCCTGGACATAACATATTTTTCTAGGTGAAAAATTTCTGTTCGCCACGTGTTGTGTCTTTCTTTTCTGTGAACGCGTATGAGTTTAATTTTGGACGCCACGTATCGCAAGTCGAAACTTTCATTTAATTTTCGACTTAGGTCGATTCTGGGATGTTCTATAACATCAACACATAAAATATACTACACTATGAAGTACTACAGTATGGTTACAATGAATATATATGCCATATTCTAGAAAATATTGAGTACGAAAATTTGACGCAGCTTCGCTGATACCAAAAATAGTCTAAAAAAAGTTTTTTAGTTTTGCAAAACTTTAAAAAACATAACAGAAGTCTACACAGACAAATATTTTCATTTTGTCAAAATTTCAAACAAATACACTTCAAATTAGTCAAAAAAAAAATGACAGGACAAGGTTGGCTCCAGCAAGTTTAGACTTACACTAATGGCTTTTATTTCACAGAATGAAAACTATATTGCTCTGCTCATCTCTGCTAATTGGCGGTGTTCCTTGGCAGTTTATATATTTATTATACCTCTGAAATTATAAAGAGTTACTTTAAGGTTCAATTACACAGGTTTACAAAAAAAAAAACTCTGCTTCAAGGATTAAACCTATCATACCTTAAGTATTTAATCCGAATTTTCAATTTAAAAAATTTTCTACCGCGTAGATTTCGAGTAAACGGCAAAAATTTTCAAAAAACCATATTTTGACGATAAAAATTGGGATGTACTCAAAATCTACGAAATAAAAAATTTTTTAAATTGAAAATTCGAATTCAGGACAGAATTTTTTTTTTGTAGACCTGTGTTATAGTAGGCAACACATATTTTACATTTCAAGAAACTTTCGTTCCTTTCCGTCATCTCCGATATTTTTGTTTCAGGTTTTTGGGAACATCGCAGAGTCACCAACCGAGTCCATAAACAGACACAATAATTTCAGAAATTTCATACAGGGACTCATGCTTCTGTTTAGGTATGCATTTTTTCACACTGACCTTTAGCGCATATATTTCAAAATATATTTTTATACGAATAAAATTTCAGGTGTGCTACTGGGGAAAATTGGCCAAGCATAATGTTGTCCTGTATAAAAGAAAGGCCTTGCGATCCAAATTCAGGAAAATCCGGAAAAGAGTGCGGGTCAAACTTAGCATACATGTATTTTGTATCTTTTATATTTCTTTGTTCGTTTTTGGTAAGTTTTAATATTAGATAATAGAATTGTACTAAGTTCTAATTACGGAATATGACAACCACATTATTTATAGAAGGTGTCCGGAAATAATCTCATTTATTCAATGCCGTTTTTTTTAAATTTTTCGAATCAAAACGCTTTTTTCTGCACAGTTCAACTGTTTCGATTGTCACATTATTGCATTTGAGTTTAAAGCAGAATTTAGATTGTTAATTGAATTTTGCCAACTTGGCAAAATAGTCGGAAACTAGACCCGAATACTTAAAAAAAAACCGCTGCCCAAGGAATCACTACCTCCACATCCAGATTTTCTATCCAATTCTCTCACAATGAAAAAAATTTGTATGCGAAAATAATTGTTTATGGAACTTTAATAATATGACATTTGAAATCGTCTACCCCAAAAAACCCATTAAACGAGTGGGGGTGGAAAAGTAAAAAAAAATGAGGCCTTTGGTTCTTGTACACACACTAAATGACAATTTTATTTTTTTACCCCCTCTAATAATGGTGGCGGTTAATAATGGGGTGGCTAATGCCAACAAAATTTTTGAGACCTTAGCTTCTCTTATATATACTAAATACCAATTTTATGGACTCTTACTTGCTTGATTTACCTATTTACCCCTATTTACCCCAAGTTCCCACCAACCCTTCAACAGAATAAGATCAAAATACAATCTAGTTTCAGATCTCGTTAAAATACATACGTGTTCCAAATTTCAAGTCAATATCCTAAACTTAAACGGTTCCAGAGTAATCGTGTGTACGACAAAATTACAGACAGACCGACAGAAATTTTTTGCTCAAGCTTAAAATCTCGAGTTTCGTGACATTCTAAGCCTATATGAGGAATAAAAATTCTTTTTTTTTGTCGATACTATACTTCCACTGGATGTGGAAGTAAAATTAACGTATGCTATTTTTGCATTACTAGCCCACTTTTCTTGACATGAATTGAACTAATATTGTTATAAAACAAATGTAAGTGTATTTTATGATATGATATAGTATGTTCTTCGTCTTCTAGATGTTGAATTTGTTCGTTGCCGTCATCATGGACAATTTTGACTATCTAACGAGGGATTCTTCTATACTGGGGGCTCATCACTTAGACGAATTTGTAAGGATTTGGGCTGAGTACGACCCAAATGCAACGTAAGTATTAAAGTCATGTTAAAAAAACGTGCCAGAGGAATTAATCATTACAAAATTTTAGCGGAAAAATACACTACACGGAAATGTACGACATGTTGAAAAATATGGACCCTCCACTAGGTTTCGGAAACAAGTGCCCAAATAGATTAGCTTATAAGAAATTAATTAGAATGAATATGCCGGTGGACGACGAGGGGAAAGTTAATTTTACTTCTACTTTATTTGCTCTCATCAGAGAGAATCTTAATATTAAAATGAGATCAGGTGAGTCCTTTGCATTTCTGAAAGTTTGATATTAAGATAAGACTCCAAATAGTTTGAAAAACAATTGAACTTGGAACGGCTATACCCGATAGTAAAATAGGTTTCTCACACTTTAATGATTTTCAAAGTACGCCCAATAGTACAGTACCTACAGGTTTTAACTTCAGAATAATGTTATATGACACAGATTTCGTTCATTTTTTGCAACTTAAGCAAATGAATCAAATAAAAGTTTCTATATTATGCGGCGACCTGCTAATTTCTAGGGGGTGGCAACTAAGAAAAAAATTAAAAATAAAGGAGAGAAAATGTTCTATGCAACCTTTTATAAAAATGTATAGTTTTTAAGTTATAACGACTTGAAAATTAGGATTTTAGCTTAAAAAAAAGGTATTTCAAAACAATATTCGTCAAATAACTCGAAAAGTATTACATTGAGCGAATACATGCTAGAGACAAATAAGAAAGCTACTAAACTGAGCATGAATTCCATGTTTTTCTAATTTCTGTAGAGTTACGAAGATCTGGAAGTAAAAAGGTGGCGTCCGAACGTCTATAAGACGAAGTTTTCTGTTTAAATGTTAGATATCTTGGAAACTATGGCACTCAGAGACGAACCCACGGGGGGGTTATGGGGGGGTACGCCCCTCCCCCCCCCAATGTTGATTGAGTTGGGAAGATCACCAAAAATGTAAAAAAACCTTTATTGGGTATAATTGCAAAAAAACGAATAATGAGTTGATAAGAATTAAATGACACTGTCACTATGACCATTTTTTATAAATAATTTTAATTGATATTATTTATGACTAGATGCGACTGATGTGAGAGCCACCGAATAGTCGACGGACAACGCACAACGCCGACGGGCCTACGCGGCGGGCCAACAAAATAAACTCGTCAACTCGCGGAAATTCGACGTTCGACCCAGTAGACGGCACGACCAGAGCATACAATTCACAAAGACTGTCTTACATTAGAAATATTAGAATATTACTCCTTTTTTGCTTTTATCAATACAATGCTTTGCCCTAGCTATAAAGTCGTTGGTTGTTGGTTTATACTGAGTATCACTAATATCAGTTACCAACCTCTCAACGAGAGATAATATTAATAATAACAAATTGTTGTCGGTCAAAAATTGTTAAAATATTAAATTCTTAGAGGACACTGAATCAGAATCTGGGAATATTAAAGGGGTCTACAGACGATCCAGCTGCTGGAACCCGACATTGTTGGTACGCTTTGAAGATAATTGGAATTCCAGCGGACCAGTTCACTTTTACGAATGAGTTCAAAGCATGCCGACAAGGCTGGCTCCCTGCCGCTGGATCGTGTGTAGACCCCTTAATGCTACCAATTGCGTATCACAATGTGAAGTGGGAAGTGGCCGGTAGCCGTACTAGCGCGGACGTTCACTAGCTTGCGTCCCTACTTGAGCGTAATCGTATTGTATCTTGTTTTTCTCCACGGTCATTAAACTATAATGGTTACCTCATCCAGTAGCTTCTAGACGAAGGAGAGCGCGGGGTCAACTTAGGTCTAGCGCCTACATCATGTAGTTTAGTTAAACTTCTTTTGCATAATATTTGTATCGCTAGGCTACTTATAGATTAAGTCTGAAATAAAAAAAAAACATAAGGAAATATAAGTTGTAAAAAAAATGGGCAGTTGGTAAATTAGTTGTAGCTTTCCCCCCCCCAAAAAAAATAGCTGGGTTCGTCTCTGATGGCACTTACGTCAAAAGTAGTAAGAATGAAAATGAAAGACTGTTAATTAGACTTTCAAATGATTTTTTTTCTATTTCTATAGTATAAAAAACAAAGAAGTTATGACAGAAACAATATATCTTTTAAATTTTAAATTTTTTTAATAAAAGCGTCGCCATTTTGTTAATGTAAGTAGTCAGCGATTAAAAAAATATATTCCCATATACGGTTTTTCGTTAATACATAGTATGACTTAGACGCTCAATTTTTTTCGTCCGCTCACAGCGCTTGCTTTAGAAAAAAAGTGCATTTTAAACTGTAAAAGAATTTTAGAAGAAATATAACATTTTTGTTTCTCTGCAAATATCTCAATAAATATTAGTTGTAGAGAAAATATAGAGGACATTAAAAATTAAGCTTATAAACTGAGAATGAATTTGTTTTTTTTATATACACTTGTGTAGGGTTGATAGTTTCGGAGATATTTACTTTTATAGATGGCATCCGACCGTTTTTAGGATGAAGTATTTAGTTAAAATGTTGAATATCTTAGAAATTGTAACACTTCCATAAATAATTCTAAGATCCAAAATTAAATATAATTAATCAATTTTTAGAATGCTTTTTTGTTTGTTTCTGTATCACAAAAAATAAAGAAGTTATGGCCGATTCAATGTGTGTTTTCACATTTTTCTAAACAAAATGTGGCCATTTTGTTATTGCAATTACTCAGTAATTAATTTGTATTTCGTTAATATATGCGTCACCTATATGCTCAATTTATTTTGTCCCTTTAAAACACTTGTTTTAGAAAAAAAATCCGTTCGTCAAATTAGAACCGCCATTTTGAAATATTAAATTTTGACTTCAGATTCGGAATCAGCGATCCCAAAAACATAACTATCCTACGTTTCAAAAATAAATCAATAACACTATCTCAAATATTCAGTATTCAAATTTAGGAGTGGTTTTCACCCCTTGAGGGTAAGAGCAAGTATCCGGACCATATAAAAACTGAAGACGACCTTTCACTACAATAATAACCCATAAAGAAAAATTAATCATTACATATGAAATTATTCCGAAATTTTACATATTTTTTGCCTCTAGTTACCGTACTTCAAGGCTAATATAATTTTAAAATAAACAAAAAATTATTATTTTATTTAGGATTGTTTTTATTCTCTCTTTTATTCTCTGAACAAAAACAATACTAATAAAATAATAATTTTCTCTTTATTTTAAAATTATTTTAGCTTTGGACATACCTTGGAAATTATTAAAGTGTGAGAAAACTATTTTACTATCGGGTATAGCTGTTTCAAGTTCATATATATATCCATAGATACCCAGAATAGGCGCGCTTTAATAGAGCCATTTTATCGTTTGAAAGCTGCAAAAATAACAGTACCTACTCATACAACTGATTACCACCCCCGAGTTGCATTCTCACAGTATCTATAAAGTACCTTTTTCTGAAATCGATCGGGAATGTCTAAATTTTCGGCGCGATTTTAGAGCGAAAAATGCACAATTCCAGTATTTTAGTCCGTTGCTAGGAAACTATCAGAAAACAGACCGGAAAAGATCCGTTGCCAAGCAACGATCAACAAAGCCGTACGGGAATATTACTTCCCGGCCTAGGTTTTTTATATATATATTTTAATATGTTAATATTTTTGATTTTTATACGTTTAAAATAGTATTGATTGTGATTTCAGAAATTTTTTTTTTAAATGTTTATATTTTTGATTTTTATACGTTTAAAATAGTATTTATTGTGATTTCAGAAAAAATAGTATGTGTACTTCGGTGTGAAAGCACATTCCCAGACTTCGATGCTTGTTGGCCGAGGCGCTAGCCGAGCATCGTCGTCCGGGAATGTATCGCTTTCACACCTAGACACGCAATATACTATTATAGAGATGAAAAAATAAAAGTTCTCAAATCAGAACTGACGCAAGTTTTCATTGCTGATTTAATTCTGTATAACAAATTATTTACTCCTATATAATAACTTAAACTTATTAGCTTCCGTAAAATAAAAATTCAAAACATAATACGTAATTAAAAGTGCATGTGAAATGCTATACTGTATGCAAACGGAATGTTAATTATCCTATGTGAATTTTTCTCAAGATGGATGCACATCTTTGAAAGTATGCTGGCTGAAATAATATAACCTTTATGGAACTGACGCAACTGTTATAAAGCAATTATAGTGCTAATAAGAGACAAAGGCTAAGAAATATATTCGTAATCTCAGATCCAATTAACCAGCCTTTACAAAATGATTTGTTTTACGACAGCTGTTACAATTCTCCTAGTTTCATGAGGCTGTTGTGAAGTGTGTAAAGAATAATTTGGTTCTATAGGCGGTAATTATGCATATTCCAACTTTTGTTGTTTTGTTTATATAACCATGTGGCCATTATAATAATAATAATAATAATAATAATAATAAGTTTATTTTTAATCTTTGGTAATACATGAAATAGATTATAAGAATGAGGCACCTAAGCTCTTTGAAAGAGTTTGTCTTGTGCCTTAATATATAATTAAGTGTGTGTTATATTATATTAATAGATGGAGCAGGCGTCATACAAAAAAAAAATATAAATATAATATAATACAAAAGAAATATATAAAAGAGATAGTAAACAAAACATATAAAAAACAAAAAAGAACAAATAGAAGTAATGAAACTGCAATAAATAGTGAATGTGGAAAAAAGTACGATTTGTAGCGTACAATATTTCAAATATGTTAACGGTATCTACATTTATTTAACTTAAATAATAGCAGCAACATGAATATATAGATACAATTTCTTTATGTCCTACAAGTGCAGAGTCTTTTTTAGGGTTTCGATATTATTGCTTATAAATATTTTTGAATGTTTTTTAAACGAAAGACTTTTGATATCTTTAATTTTGTTTGGTAGTTTGTTGTGAAGTTTTAGTCCTATGTAGTCTATGGTTTTAAGATAGAAAGTTCTCTTTGGTTTTGGCGTTTTGAAGTTTTCGTTTATTTTCGCTCTCGTTGGGTAGTTATGATTTACTTTACTTGAAAGTTTTGGATGTTTTTGTACGTAATTGATTGCGTTTATTATGAATAATCCTTCAATATCAAATACATTCGCTTCTGCGTAGACCTTTGTTGATGAGTATCTTTTTGATTTGCCTAAAATGATTTTCAGAATGTGTTTTTGAACAACTTTTAAACTATTTTGTGTAGTTTCGTAGGCCCCGCCCCATATTATTATACCATATGTCAATAGTGATTCTACCAAGGCTTTATAGATATTGATTAGCTGTTTTATTTTTAGAATTTGTTTAAGTTGGTAAAATTTGTGTAATAGCCTCCTCAGTTTACCCGTTAGAATATCTATATGAGCGTCCCATTTTAAAAATCTGTCTATATGTATTCCTAGATATCTAATGGTGAGTGAGTTCTATAAATTCATGTCAGTTGTTACAGCTGGTGGGGTCATTACAATTATGGTATACTAGTTTCCTAAAATTAGGTTGTCCTGACGCATTCAAGGAAAATGTAATAAACTTGGTTTTTGTTTGGTTTACCGTGAGTAAGTTATTATTTAACCAGTTTTTAATTTGCCATAATCCCATTTCAGATGTTTGTTTCACCTCCTCCCAGCTGGTCTCAGTGTCGTCTGCGTAAGAGACGATCCTACCAGGGATACTCAACTGGAGCATATCGTTGATGTAAATTTGGAATAATATTGGTCCTATTACAGTGCCTTGTGGTATTCCATATGTAATGATTTTTTTTTCACTGCTATCTGATTTCATAATTACTACTTGCTGTCGATTGGCTAAGTAATCCCTGATAAGCTCGCCACACACACCGTAATTCCGTAATAGTCTAATTTATCCAGTAGTTTTTTATGCGACACTGTATCAAAAGCCTTTGCCAGATCCAGAAATACTGCCAAAGACCTTTGACCTTTATTTAGGGACAGATATATGTCACCTACTAAATCGTGTATTGCATCTACTGTAGATAGCCCCTCTCTGAAGCCATATTGGGAGGAGGATATGATTTTATATTTATTTAAGTGGTCCAAAAGTCTTTTCTTTAAGCATTTTTCAACAATTTTAGCTATATTAGTTATTAATGAAATTGGGCGGTAATTTGAGATATTTGTTACGTCGCCTTGCTTAAATATAGGTTTGACAATGCTTTTCTTTAACACGTCAGGGAATCTGCCTTCTGAAAAAAATTGGTTGATAATGTGTTGTAATGGTTTTATAATGTGTTTCATTGTCTGTTTTAGTGTATTTACCATTAAAGAGTCGTGTCCAGGGGCACTGCTGTTTTTTAGGCTGTTTATAATGTTTATTAATTCATTTTCTGACACTGGGCTTAAGAAAATTGTTTTGGAAATTTTTTTTGTTTTGATTATTTTCTGTCTTTTACTGTATAGTTATTCGTAATGTTTTCTGCCATTTTTTGTCCTATTTCTGAGAAATATTTTACAAATTGGTTACAAATTTCTAAATTACTTGTTATAGTCTCATTTTCTATTTTTAGTTGATTTATGCTGTCTGTGCTTTTTTTTATGTCATCATTTGTTGCTTCCCTAATTAGATTCCAGGTTTTTTTAATATCTTTTTCTGCTTCATGAAATTTTTGTTTATAATGTTCATTTTTTGTCTTTGGAATTAATTTAGTTATTGTATTTCTATATAATTTATACTTGTTTAGAATCGTAATGTTAGTCGGATTTTTTAGAAATGTTTTTTTAAGTTTGTCTCGTTCTTGTATTGAAACAATTAGACCCTGACTTATCCAGGGCTTTAATTCTTTAATTTTTTGTGTTTTATTGTATACCGTTGATGTACAAGTGTTGATCATAAATTTATATTTTGTAATGAATTTATTGGTAGCTAATTCTACATTAGGCTCCCCTAAAACTTCCCATTTTTCCCTATCGAGTACTTTTATCAGTTTGTCATAGTTAATTCTTTCGTATTTTTTTATTTCCTTTTTATCGTTCTTAATATTATTTTCTGTTAAATAAAGTATGTTAGAGTAATGGTCTGTTACACTACATTTTAAAATGACTGGGCGGCTGAATAGACTATTGTAGGCATCGTTTTTGAAAAAAATATGGTCTATGCACGTAGAAGTGTTTTCAGTTACCCTGGTGGGTTGATTAATTTGCGGGTATAGTCCAAATTCACACAGACAGTTTAAATATTGTTGATTATTTATATCATTTTTATTTAAAATATCGAGATTTATATCTCCTACCAACATTTCTATGTAATTTTTTTCATTTGTTCTCAAGATATCACTTAACTCGTTGATAAAATTTAATTGATTTGTAGACGGTGGTCTATATGTTGCTATTATACAGTATTTTTTCGAATTTCTTTGACAAGTAACTTTCGTGAAGGTAACCTCACTTTTTTCTCGTCGGTTATATTATTCAAAATAATTGATTTGTTATTTATATAGACTGCTACGCCGTCATTTTGATTAAATCTTGCTTCGTTATAATGAAGTGTAACTGAAAATTATTAGTTATATTTAGTTCGAGCTGCCAGGTTTCTGTTAGCACGATTAAATCAAACTTGATTTTAGACTGTTTTAATAATATCAAAACCTCTTCAAAATTTTTTTTTAGGCTTCTAATATTCATATGGAATAAACTAAACTCCACGTTTTCGTTGCTTGGAACAATTTTATCATTTATTGAGTTTATGTACTGTGTCTTAATATTATCATAGGAATTTATATTGTTTAATAAGTCCACTACTATATTCATTGGTGTTGCTATTTTACAAGGATATTTAAGGAATGATATTAAAAAAAAAGGATTATCTGCGTCTATAAAAAGAATGTGAATAGAATTGTGATTATATAGCGACAAAGTCCTTACGCAGTGTAAAAACTACTGCAAATTTTTCTATAGTAAAACTTGACTTGTTATGCAGTTATATACGTGTTCTTTTTTGTTGTATAAAGATTGCCGTAGGTCCTGCTATAAAACAGTTCCGTTCGTTGTGCCACAAGCACTTTTAGTCTCTAAAGACAGACAGCTGTTTATTTTAGAGAACTGTTCAGCCTCTTATGCAGTTTGAAATTTTTCAAAATCAATGAGACTAAAATCTGGTGCATAAACTGTTACCATAATATATTTCTAATGTTATTCTATGTTTTAGCGGATGAAATGGACCAAGCTGATGATGAGTTAAAAGAGACAATCAAGAATATCTGGCCCCTTCAAGCCAAAAACATGGTAGATTTATTAGTTCCGCCAAGCGACCAGCTTAACATGGGAAAACTGTCGGTTGGAAAAATTTACGCCGGACTCTTAATTTTAGAAAGTTGGCGCAGCACGAGGTTCGGCCAAATGGAGCCGACTGGGTTACCGGTAAGGAAGTTTTCTGAATTGTCAACATGTCTAAAATCACATTATACTCTATACAGATATAACAAGCAGAACATTAAAAACTTTTCAAAAATCCTACACTGTATTACGATTTTTTTAAATATCTTGTGGCCAATAATTGTTTATTACGAACGATTGTTTTAAATGTGTATGTAGATGTTGTACATATTTTTAATTTACCCTTATAGATGTACAATGATTTTCCCTATTCTAGAACGTTCTTGTGTCAAATTTTGTTCGTAATGCTTTGTATTGTTCCAGTAAATTTGTTTTTCAATGTAAAAGTAGAGCAGGTAACTGATTTCTGTCTAACAGCACAGTACTCTTAAACTGTTGCTTGAGATTCGAGACAATTGCAATTGCAAAAAAATGCTTAAATAGTAAAGAGTTTTTAAGTAAAATTGATAAAATATTGACGTTAGCTTGTTGTTATTCTTAATTTGTACAATTAAAATTCTGGTGCGGGAGCTAAGTGGCTTTTTTGGAAACTCATCCTTACAAGCATTTTCTATGCGTTGATTATTCTACCAAACTTAAATAACGACAGAATAGGCTCGTTACAAAGCTAATTTTTTTTGGGTGTACACATTCTATGTTTAAAATGAATAAAATAAGATCGCCAGAAAGTGTGGGCCGTCAGAGGCGCTGCCAGAAAGGTCAAAGATGTAAAAAAACGGAGTTATATAACATGATCTTGCAAGCTTTTTTTAGGCCGAGCATGTTTATTTAAATGTTTTGAATACAGAAACAAATTCCCAGAAAGAAACTCCCGTCAGTAAGGCTAGCCAGAAAGAAAATGTTTAGGATTTTTTAACAAAATTGGATTTTTTTGGCATATTTCATTTCATTTCTAAACTCATCGTTACAGGTTCTGGCTCCTTTTTACTTCCACATCCAGTGGAAGTATTATAGTAATGACAAAAAAATTTTAAAAAATTTTTATTGTTCAAATAGGCTTAGAATGTCACGAAATGTCGAGATTTTAAGTTTGAGCGAAAACAAAATTTCTGTCTGTCGGTCTGTCTGTCTGTAAAGTTTTTTGTGCGCACGTTTACTCTGGAACCGTTTGAGATATTGACTTGAAATTTGGTACACATAATATGTACTTTAACGAGATCTAGAACTAGATTATATTTTCATCTTGTTCCGTCGAAGGGTTTGGGGGTAAATTGGGGTAAATTTGGTGAAAATAGGTAAATCAAGCAGGTGAGAGTCCATAAAATTGGTATTTAGTAAAAAATGTGATTTAGTGTGTGTACAAGAACCAGAAACTTCAAAATGTTTTTTACTTCATCCACCCCCACTACCACCCCCTATCACCACCCCCACCCCGCTATCGATGTGGGATGTCGTTTTATGGGTTTTTGGGGTAGAGGATTTCAAATATTATATTATTAGAGTTCCATAATTATTTCCACATACAAAATGTTTTCGTTGTAAGTGACTTGGATAAAAAATCTGGATGTGGAAGTAGTGATTCCTTGGGCAGCGGTTTTTAAAACGTAAATATAAGCTCCTTCAACAATAGAATAGCCTCCCCAGAAGTTCTTAGTGTCAACAAAAGTACCATAGGCTCTTAAGTATACAGGAATTTAACACTTTCGGCTAACTTGACTTTCTACCGTGTCTCAGATGTATTGTATTATTATTACCTTTTTGGCTGCGCCTCCTGACGACCCACACTTTCTGGCGATCTTATGTTATTCATTCTAAATATAAAATGTGTTCCCACGAAAAAAAATGAGCCTTGTAACGATGACATGATTTCACTAATTCTTAAACAGTGTTCGTGACGTACCCGCCAGAAGTCGATTTTATGAATCGTTATCATCCATTAAACCATAGAAATATCTCAAAGTTCATAAAACGATGATGCGAAAAAGCCACCTAGCTCCCGCTCTATTCGGTCAATCAATATTTTTTTAAATTTATTGGAGAAAAACTGTAAACCTTCCATTAAATATTTTCACTTTTTACCGAAATATGATATTCATGATGATATTATCGACACTAATACTAAAATGATAAAAATGGGAAAGTAAGTATAACGGTTAATTTGTAAAAAAAAACTGCACTAGCAGTCCATAGATTCGGTTATATTTTAAACTAGCCAATATAATCATCCCAAAAACATGTGGGGGTGTTTTTTTTATTAGCACAATTTTTACTTTTTTATATGACTTGCTTTATAACTGAATTTACTATTATTGCTATAATACTAAGTGTTAAGAACAAAATATTTTGATAGAATATGGAAAATATATAGTTTAGAAAATACTAAGATGTTTAGTCCATGTTGTAACCAGAGATACTTGTAGAACACACCATGGTTGTTTAGTAGATAAATGGACCCCCCACCCCCTTAACCACATTATACAACATTTACGTAGATATACCCTTTTCTATTTACATTGAAACATTATTTTCGAAAGCATAACTGAATTGATTCTTTGCGAGATACCTTTCCAAATATTATTCGTGGTCCTATAATTGAGGAACTAAAAAGTTACACAAAAAGCTTCTTGGTGGAAAGTAATTTCCAGTATGGCATAATTAGAATTTATTATTTGATTTTTTTGTCAACTAATGGTTTTTGGTTAGAATTTTTTAATTTATTAAATTCGTTTCTTTTTCACTTTGGATAATAGTTCAGTAATGTAACGATTTATATCGGACAAAATTCATAAAGTTTTGAAAACAGGTAGAAATATTAGGATAGTGTAAGAATTACTAAACCGAAAAATTTCCACCCCTAAATAGTGTGCTTCATCCCCTAGGAGGTCATTTCCACCCCTATTTTGAGGTTTTCTAGATTATCTCGGGAACGATGCACTTTTTGATAAAAATACTTATATCCAAAATTATTCCTTATAAAATTTTCTATCAAAAATGCCTCTACACTTTTTTTCCTGAAATTAATAGTACTGTGGGAAATAAGACGCACACATAAGGGTTGGTTCCGGTTAATACAATAAATTGTAATCTTTACTATAATCTACTTTGAAGTTCAATGCTTTTCACTAAAGCAGTGCTACTAAACTCCATTTAAAATTGTACCGCTTCCACCCTCTCACCCCCATAAAATAACGCGATTCTTAAAGAAGCGAAAATATTGTATATTGTGCTTGTTTCCAGGCCACCCCAGAGGTAAAGTACTTGGCGCGTTTTTTTACGTGGTGTCCCCTGTAGGCCTAATCCACTAATTTATTAGAAGATTACCTACGTTAATTAATCTTCGTCATCTTCCGTAAATTCGACATACATGATGCTTGTCAGTGGCAATGGTAACACATTGTGGAGCAACGTAAGCCTGCTCTTCTGCAACTGCACCTGTTTTCGAACCCTGATTTGCATGAACACAAAATTAGTGTTAAAACAGATTCGGGTGCTGGTTCTTTTGTTATCATAGTTGGGGTTAATATACCGCCGACTTTTTTCTGTCCCCAATCAGTAGCTTCCAGCGTAACGTTTTTCCAGGTTTAAATTTGGTACAAAATGCGATATGATTGTTGTCGAGCAGCAGCAGAAGTTGGTGGAGTTTTGATAACATTACAATATTTTTCACTTTACCAAAAAGTTTGTTAGAAGACATGAATCTGTATACATCTAGACTTTTTTCTGCGGAGGTAGAGTTGTATAAAGCTAGAACAACGTCTGAAATTTCTTCACGACTAGCTTTTTCATTATTAACGATATCTTGTAAGTCATCTCTTTTATTAAGCACATTGATTGCATTAACCTTTCCTTTGGAAAAAAACGCTGAGGTTATATAACGCAAGCGCTAATGGCTATACGAATTTTTACGAATTATATGACCTGCGCTGATTACATTTGTACTCCATTTACCAAAATATTATTAATTTTAGGAAAAGAAGTGTAGGGACATTTTTTATAGAAAATCTTATAAGGAATAATTTAATATGCAGGATGTTATTTAAGTATGTGGCCAAACTTCAAGGGGCGATTCACTGAGTGATTCTGAGACGAACAGTTTATATAAACATATGTCCGGTAAAGCTTCGTTTTCAAGATACAGAGTGTCAAACTTTTAAAAAATCGTTTTTTCGTAAAAATCTTAATAATACTTTAAACGATTTTGTTGAAATTTGGCAGTGTTACTTATGGTAGAAAGGGACTAATTTATCTCTAAGTAGATTAAAAAAAAATCAACAAAATCGTCTAAAGCATTATTAAGGTTTTTATGAAAAAAACGATTTTTTTAAAAACTCTGTATCTTGAGAACGAAGCATTACCGGGCATATGCTTATATAAACTTTTCGTCTCAGAATCACTCAGTGAATCGGCCCTTGAAGTTTGGACACATACTTAAATAACACCCTGTATAATAATTTTAATTGCAAATTAATAAATTAACACTCAATTTTAGATAATCATCATTTATGTTTATGTCTAAAAATCAAATTCCAAATTCAGTTCCATCCATTACATTTAATAATGATAAAATTAAAATGCACCATTAACAAAATTTTTAGGATTTCATATTGATGAAAAATTGTCATGGAGTCATCATATTGATGTGTTATGGAAAAAAATTTCTCCTGTTGTAATTTTTTTTCTAGAATACGAACTTTTATATCTATAAAATATTTAAAAAATATATATTATTGCCTCTTATATTCACACTTACAATATTTAACTTCTATTTGGGCCGGTCTGTTATGAAACCTTTATAAACTTTACAAAATAAAACTATAAAATGTATTTACAATTTTCCATACTTGGAACCTACAATTAATTTATTTTTATGTGTCATTTAAATAATGCTGATCAACGTATTTCAATATTCACATTCAATATCAGAAACTCGCCAAAAAATGTACTAGCGTTAAAAAATTGCCAACATTTTTCTTTTTTAAAATGAAATGGTCTTCAAGAAAACGTCACTAAAAATCATGAAACAAAATTTCACCAGTCATTCGGTTAATTCACTAATATTGATATTGAAAAATATAAAATGTAATGTAACAAAGTAAGTTAAATAAGGTCATCTACCGAAAAACAGTTAACAATTTACCTCAATAATTAGTAGAATTAGAAAAAAAATTACGCAATTCGACCAATTTCGAACAATAAAGCACAGAAGCGCTTTTAAACAAACTATGCAATATGATTAGTGCAAGATTTATGCTGCGAAAAGTAGTAAGACTGTAGGTAAAGATAATTTCGGTAAACTCGAGGCTGCGCCAATTTCATGTGATCGATTATATTTGGCTTTTCTGTATCATATCGGTATGTTACAAAAGTGCAGCTACTTATTAAACATTATTTTAGATAAGAGCATAATTTACCAGTGGAATAATAAACAATAGTAATAAAATAATAAATTTTTTTCTTTATGACGGAGATTTCCTTCCAGAGAATCAATCGGTTATGCTTTTCCCGTATTATAAATGAGAAACAAGGCACAGATCAACACAGAAAAAATATCAAACACAAAAGACAGTGCCCTATAACTTTGTACATTATTTTCAGGGATTTGGAAACAGTCCTTCAGCAAATACCGCGGTAGTATATCATTTTCCCATTTTATTTTTCACTTTTTCATTTTTTTATATCTAGAAAATGTTTTTGAGATTCTCATTCATAGTACAGTCCTGAGAGTAGTTAGATTTTTTAGAAGTT
Source organism: Rutpela maculata (assembly GCA_936432065.2). NCBI lineage: Eukaryota > Metazoa > Arthropoda > Insecta > Coleoptera > Cerambycidae > Rutpela > Rutpela maculata. Next base: position 120,707,266 of record OW386293.2, on the reverse strand, counting down.
TCTCGTTTAGCAGCATATTGTGCCTGTACTTAATATTTGGATTTACATTTATAAAAAATGGTCCGGTATTCTCACGCTTACCACACACTACTTGCGTAATTCTTTTGTTACTCAAATTTGCTTCAACCCCAATCGAGACCCCAATGGATTATGAAAGCAGAAAAAATCAAAATCAAAGCACAAGAAACTAATAATTAATTAGATAAGACAATTTGACAATTTTTTCCAATTGGTTATAAATATCTTTATGTCATACTATTTTATTATTGTGTTTTTATTGCTTAGTTACCAACTACATAATAGGGTACTTTATACCCTTGCGGGCATAAAATGCATTTTACAGTGTCCTGTATATTTATCAGGATCGCTCAAGCCCAGATATTTCGCAATGATGAACGGGATTTTTCCAAGTGTGTTTTTTCCAACTGACTGTACAGTACAGCGACAGTACCTTATCTATAGGTCAGAAAAAGTATTTTTTCTGAACAACCACGTGGTACGTAAAGACATATAGTCTCTTATCAGCTTCAAACTGTTCATTTCGTCTTAGTCAACAATGGCTTTTTATCGGTTTTTGTCTCTGGTACATTTACCACGAAAACTGATTTTCTATCTTCTACGTGAGTAACTAGCATATTCACAAGTTCTTGTCGTCGACATCCACCAAATACACCAACTGTTAATGCAATTTTGTTCATTAAAAACATCTCATTCGGAGCCTCATGAATAAATTTTAAAACATCTTCTCTGGACAGAACTTTAGACTTTTTTGGCTGGTATCCTTTTGACTGTTGCTTCAAATATTCGCTTAACTTATGGTAAGTAGCGATGTTAATATTCTTATTTACCATTAAAGTCTTCTTTACCATTGAGTATTTGGACCATAAGGAAGTCGAAGAAAATGTTTCAGCGAGATCGCCGAAGTATGCAAGCAGCACAGTTTCATCAATATGTTCTACACAGTTTTCTGCAATCCAGTTTAGTAATTTGTCATATTTTCTGTTGTAGGCGTCTCTCGATTTATTCGGCAGCAAGTTTTGTGTTGCTTTTTCTGATTTTTTCGCAATTTTGTCAGGAATTTCAAAACGTTCCTGCATTTTGACTTTTTAAGTTTGGCAGCTAGCAAAATTTGTTTATTCAACAAATAAATAAAGCATTTTCCTAGCAACGATATGATAAAATGAAAATGTTATAATCAAATTGAATTTTCAGATTTTTTTAAATAATATTGTGGATGCAATAACGAACAAGTATGACATAAAAGTTTGTATGCACCGCCCAAATTAATAGATGTTGGGGCGACTTACAAACCCTCTGGCCAGAGGCCGGGTTTGTAACATCGTCGCCCTCAGGGCATAAACATCTACTTAATTCCCTTGATACATAAATAACTACTATCTATATCTGTACCAGTACCTGTACTTGTACCTTTACCTTTGCCTTTCCCTTTATCTTTATCTTTACCTTTACATTTGCCTTTACCTTTACCATTACCTATGTCTTTATCTTCACCTTCACCGATCAATTTCACATTTAATGCATGACAAAATTTGAAACATTTTGGCTTACTGTTAAATCACGGATTTTGATGAAACTTTGTAATGGGTTCTAAATGACATTTATAAAAATATTTACCCATTAAAAATCCATTAAAAGGTGTGCTTTTGTCTCATTAATTGTTTAAAGAAATTATTGTTTATAAAATTAGAAAAATTCTATCAAAAGTATTAAGATTATGGATCAAACTTGAAGTCCGGTCCAATTTGGTGAAAAATTAATTGATTGAGATGATTTTTTAAGGTTCAATGGTCTTTTCACTCCTCTAAAAAAGTTAAATCTCAACGCACGTTTTTGGTGATTAACTCAAAAACTAAAGGTTTACAAAAAAATATGTTAATCACAATGTTGAAAGATAATTTAATTCCCTACAATTTGGTTTTTGATATAATACTTTGCGATAAAAATTGACCAAGTTATGGCTATTTATTTTTAAAAAAGTACGTTTTTTATAGTACGGCAGCCCGTTCCAAAAACCCCTATCAAAACAGCGAGCTTTATCGCAGGGAAACTCTATGGATTATGAAATTCTAAGACACTTTTTCATACGACAAAAGTTTGAAGAACGATACGGGCAGCTGACAAACGACTTTCCGCCTGTCGAAAAAAATGTCGCAATTTTTATACCGCGGCGAGGCAGGTCTCGATTAATTCTCGTTAAAAATGATGAACAAGACAGAACTGATGAGAACTGCCAGTTTTCATTGGCCTAAGTTCCAATAATATCAATCAAAGTTGTATCAAATTGCAGGCTAAAATTATCAAAGCAGCGATGCTAAAACTTGTTTCTATTTATAAAGTGGGGTGTATTAAACGATAAAAAAATTCGAACTGCCGTTTTCCGTTGGCCGTAGCTGCGCGAAATCGAATGTAGGCGCGGCGACGCCCGGAGATAGAGATGCTGGATGACTTCATTGCCTACGGCAACGACATGGAGTGTATCCGAAGCAATGTAGCACCTCTAGTAGAAGGTATTGAACGCGTGTATACGTAAATAAAAGATGGCAGTTGCTGGGACCGAGGATGCTGCGTTGTCGTTATGCAGAGATGGTGTACTCCGTATAGTGCCAACGCAGCATCCTCGGTACGGGCAGCTCGTATCAGAGTCTCCTGGTATGTATATATGTGCTCCGGAATGACGCAAGGTGAAGAAGAAGAAGAAGAAGAAACATAAGGAGAACAAGAACAAGAGGAAAAAGAAGAAGACGTGGACTACGGAGACAAATCAGACAATGAGATATATATGAGTGAAAGCTCATTAGATGACGATGAATTAAATGTTTGAAACTATAATGATAAACCTGACAATTTTAATCCTTCTTCTATCATTACTATATGTCCGGAACCTTGAAATGCAATTCCAATTCATTTAAACAAATTCTCTGAGAGCTTGTGCGTACAAACAGCCGTAATTTACTTTTTTTGTCGCGGCAGAAATCATTTTTCTCAAATGTGAAAGGGAAAATTTTCAGTTCATATTTCTTTCGTCTTCTTAATGATATTTGGAATAGCCTAAAGTGAAGAACTGCCTCGCCGCGATGACTTGATCAACCCTCAAAATTAAGCAATATGCGAATGTAATCACTCGTAACTGAACTAGCAAAAAGTTCCGTTCGAACTTTCTTGTGGTCAAGAGACATCGAGCCTCGCCGCGATGACCAGAATTTTGACCGGTGGCTATTTGTCATTATTTCGGTCTTTGTAACTCGGCGTATCAGTCAAAAGAGCAGTTCTCAATTTTTCCTCATCATATTTACTTCCCTCGACAAGAAGACAAAAGAAATTGCCTCGCTGCGAAGACCCAGATGACCGATTTTTCTTTACATGTTCAAAGCTCAATTTGAACCCTCTAGGACAGGTAAAATGTTCCGTCACCCTGAACTTTTCTTCTCAGCTCTCCCAGAACTGATGAGAAACGCTGGAATTATCTTCGCCAAAGTAACTCGAAAATCTTGGTATCGGGCTGCCGTACTATTTTGAAAATCGAAATTGCGAATTCATTCTTTTAAATTTAGTTCTAACAAAAAAGATCATACAACCAACACACATACAACACAAACACAAAGATAACAAGTCACAGTTATTGTCCATCAAAATGACAGTCGATTTTGCCTGATTTTCTTAAGATTATCGATAAACTTCCTTCCTTCCCTTGATTTGTACACTCGGATTTGTCACTTAAAAAAATTGTATATTATCTCAAAACGTGAGAGAAATGATTTTTTTTTATATATTTCTTATATAGGTACTAATTTTATGTTATGAAAAAGAAGTTGTATTAAGTAAATTTAAGTAGAGTGTGGTAAGCAAATTAATTAATGTAGAAATTACTAGGCTTTTTTTTTATAAATTTGGGCGCTTCTATTACACGATGGACAAAAAATGTATTATTTTCACGGAATTATATTATTTTTTGTCTGTTTGTCCTTTGTACTTACACGTTTGGGTTTGTTAAACTTTTGAAATATGCATTTTAACTGTTCTGCAAGTATACTATATGTCTGTATTTTGTCTATTTTCTACGTATTTTACTAATATTTATTGCATGTTTTTGAACTTATTCACGTTGACTATTATAATTCTATTTCCAGCATGAGTAGAGCAAACTAGACGTAAAGGTCGTTATTATATTGTGGGTTACAAATTTTGACGATGTGTATTTTTATCAGGAATTTTGCAATGCTAGTTTTAAGTAAATGTTTGAGGTGCTAGCAAATTTTTTCCAAAAAAAATTGCTGACGATTTTGACACATCCATTTTTTTTTATATTGTATGAGTACCTATACAGTTATTTTTACTTCAAAACTTTTATCCAGTAATTTTTTTATCATATTTTAGATTATGTCTGTTATGAATAACGTGACAGTTTAAGTCGTGTTCAACTTACAAGGGCGTAATTTAGTAGTCCCCATTATTATTTATAGTAAAGGAAATACTTTATTGATACTTTTTTCTGGGAATTACACCAAATCTAGAAGTAGAAAGGAAATACCAAATTGTAGATGGTGATTCTTTCTTCAAGGGAAATACCACTCAAAATTAGGGTAGAAAAAAATATACATGACGGTGGACATCGCGACGTTTCAAACATGTTTTTCTAGTAACACACCAATTCTATCACATCATATCACTGAAAAGGTATTTTAATTTGCAGTTTTTTTCCTACACACTCTTTTTTCTACGTTTTTTTTTGAGTTATCTAATTTTATATTATACTTACTACTTTTTAAATTATTTCTATTGGTAGGCATTGCTTTTCTTACAAGAAGTTAAACTAAATATTATTTTATAAAAAGAAGTAGACCTTGAATTATATAACTTGTCATTTGTTAATGACAACTGTCACTTACATTAATACCACAAGCACACAAAAAAAATTAATTTCCAAAGGTGGAAGGCACCTTTCATGTTTTTTGAACCGCTAATTCCAAATACCATGTCAAAAATATATGTTTCACGGCTCAACGTTTCGCAAATTACCATTTCATCCCTAAATTCGGGGTTAAATGGCTATTAAATCTAATAGAACATAATTTGCAGGATTTATTTGCCTATATTCAGTTCCACTGAATGATCAGCCTAATTGACCGTGGGATAGTGACAGATTTTTTTTAAACGTTTGGTTCCTATCTGGCCTTTTGGGAGCCTTTTGTGCCTGATTTGTACTAACCATTTTCGTGTTTATCAAACGGTTATCCAGGGCCCCTCAGCGGAAAACCGAAAAGAAAATTTCATGAAAATGAGCAATTTCAAACGTTTTGTTTCTATCTGGCGTCAAGTTAGACTTACGTTTTAAAGAAAAACATCCGACGGAAGCTTATCGCCAGACAAATTCCGTGGGCCGGAAGGCCCGAAATTTCAATCCGAAGTTGTAAGAAAAATGGTCAAAATCAAACGATTTGGTTCTTATCTGGGAATTGTATATATAGGTAAATAGATTATAATTATCGCGATATAACAAACGCCAGACAAATTCCGAGGATCCAACAGTGAAAAAATTGTTGTTCAAGTTGTCAACTATTCCGCGAAAATCAAACGATTGGTTCTCATGTGAAATGATTTTTTTTGTAAAAATTAACCAAAACGAAAATGTATTGTATCATTCAGACATTTTTAGTGGGCCAAACATATTTTAAATCTTAAAAGAAGTGCACGAAAAATAGCCATTTTTTCAAACGATTTATTCCTGTCTGGCATTTGGATTTTAAAAAGATATGGTAATAAATAAACCATATTTCAAGTCCTAGACAAAAAGCTTGGGCCCAGCCGTAGATATGTTGAGTGAAATTATCGAAAAATCAAAAAACAGTCGTGTAAAAATCGATGCATTTTCAAACGATTCACACTCGTCTGGCATTTCATTAGCTTGTCATTGTAAAAGAGTATTATACACATTTAAACAAATTTGTTTCGCGTCACTACTTAAATGCCGCAAGCGCGGATTTATGGGGGGTAGCGGGGTATAATTACCCCCCAAGATTCCGTAAACAATCAACTTTCATTTTAAAATTTCATAATTTTTATTATTTTATTTTATATTTTTGAATATATATTCTATTTAGTTGTGTTTATATTTTTTTTTGAGATTTTCTCCCCCCCGTTCATAAATTTTAATTTTCGAGAAAAAACATTTTTGTTATTTTCAACACGCGGCTATGTTATCCCCCCAAGCTCAATGTCCAGATCCGCTCTTGAAATGCCGTTTTTTTCTCACTTGAAACTCATTTGGAATTTGATTTTCTTTCACTGGAATTAATATAACTGTCACTTTCACATACAGAATCCCTCGATCGAATAATATTTACAATAAATAAGTTACATACTAGCAAAAAGACAAATATAAATTATTACATATTAATATACAATTTACAACTCTCCACTACATCATATCTGAAACTGAGAGTCCTCATAAGTCCGTACCTGTTTCATTCTCCCTTGACATAGGTAGTCAACAAGGAGGTTCTACCTCCATGGTAGTCAACCACATAAAAGTGGTTTCTTCTCTCATTTTAATGCACGCGACATAAGACACGTAAGATGTGATGTGGTAGAAACATATGTGGTATGCATTGCTTGCGAGCGACGCTGCTTTTTATACTCCCCGCTCGTCCCGGAGTGGTTTTTATTTATCGTTTGCCCCCATTAGCAAACTTGCACATTTTTTAAATTTCATTAAAGTGTGTGTTTATGTATAAAAACACGCCACACCGAATATCAGCTCTTAAATCGCAGTATTTACTTTGCAATAAATAATTAAAGTTAAAATCCTCGCTACTCCTCACGAAAAGCACTGTGACGTCAGATCGAGAAACTAGTCTCGCGTGGGGTCCCACAGATGGTGTACTTTAGTCGAGCGGTACGTCTTCACCCTAATTAATAGACTGGGTCCGCACTTAAGACGTCCGCATATTTGGTCTTTTGCTGTTTATGTTAGAGAAAAATTTAAAAAAGTATCGGAAAGCTCAGTCAATTCTCTTTATATAAGCTATCTACATATTTTTCGAAAAAAAGAATAATTACGAGATATTCGAGGAAATGTAGGAAATTACACGTTTTCCTATAATAGTGTATGTAAATCTAAAGAAAATAATTTTTCTCAGAAACCTTTGTTTCGAAGGACCGAGATTAACGGAGCATCAAAGTAGTACATGATATTAAGTGAACATCATATATGAGATCGATTTCAATTAATTACCGATTAATTATGGTGACAAAATGGAGAAATTTTACCAAAAAAACAAAAAGTCCCAAATCCCGCCCCCCATCTAATTTCTTCATTTTTGTCGGAATTCAAAAAATTTTAAAAATAGTTTTAGCAAATTTTATTCCATTTAAATTAGCTAGAATAGTCTTTTGGCGTAGGAGCCAAGATTAAAAAGTTGCCAACTGTAGAACCTCAAAATTTGCGATATATCTACAGCTGCGCCCCAGATTTTTGTCTGGCACTTAAAATATGGTTTGTTTATTAACATATCTTTCTAAAAAAACAAATCCCAGACGAGTGTAAATCGTTTGAAAATGCATTGATTTTTCCACGACTGTTTTTTTATTTTTCGATACTTTCGCTCAACATATCTAAGTCTGGGCCCAAGCTTTTTATCTGGGACTAGAAATATGGCTTATTTATTAACATATCTTATTAAAAACCAAATGCCAGACAGGAATAAATCGTTTGAAAAATGGCATTTTTTTCGCGCTTTTCTTTTTGTCTGGCTATCCAGGGGACCCAGCCAATTCGTCTGGGAATCTTAAATTGAAACTACTTATTGCCTAATATTAACAAAAAAACAAATGCCAGACGAATGTAAATCGTTTGATTTTCGCGGAATAGTTGACAACTTAAACAATACTTTTTTCACTGTTGGGCCCTCGGAATTTGTCTGGCGTTTGTTATATCGCGATAATTATAATCTATTTACCTATAAGAACCAAATCGTTTGATTTTGACCATTTTTCTTACAACTTCGGATAGAAATTTCGGGCCTTCTGACCCACGGAATTTGTCTGGCGATAAGCTTCCGTCGGATGTTTTTCTTTTAAACGTAAGTCTAACTTGACGCCAGATAGGAACAAACCGTTTGAAATTGCTCATTTTCATGAAATTTTCTTTTCTGTTTTCCGCTGAGGGGCCCTGGATAACCGTTTGATAAACACGAAAATGGTTAGTACAAATCAGGCACAAAAGGCCAGATAGGAACCAAACGTTTAAAAAAATCTGTCACTAACGCACGGTCTATAATTTGTATTACATCACATCACATCAACTACACAGCCCCACGAAAAAAAGTGGTCTGTCCGGCAGATCAGACCAGTGTATCCTTACGTATTTGGACACGCTGAAACCGAATCCGAAGTCAAAATTGTAAGATTGGCTCGTTTTTCACCTCCAACTCCAAAAAACACCCCCAAAACAAAAAAGAAGTGGTCTGTCCAGCGGACTATACCAGATTATCCTTACCAAATACATAATACAATATTATTAGCATAAGGATACACTGGTATGGTCCGCCGGACAGACCATTTTGGATAGTGTTTCTAGGGGGTTAGGGGTGGTAAAACGAGCCAATCTGACGATTCTGACTCCGGATTCGGTTTCAGTGGGTCCAAATATATAAGGGATACACTGGTATGATCCGCCGGACAGACCACTTTTTTGTTTTGGGGGTGTTTCTTGGGGTTAGGTGTGAAAAACGAGCCAATCTGACAATTCTGACATCGAATTCGGATTCAGCAGGCCAAAATACGTAAGGATACACTGGTATATATATATATATATATATATATATATATATAGTCCGCTGGATAGACCACTTTTTTTGTTTCAGTGGTGTTTTTTGGGGTTAGAGGTGAAAAACGAGTCAATCTGACAATTCTGACTTCAAATTCGATTTTAGCAGCCCAAATATATATGGATACACTGGTCTGGTCCACCGGACAGACCATTTTTTGGGGGGTATTTTTTGGGGTTAATGGTGAAAAACGAGCCAATCTAACAATTCTGACTTAGGAGTCGGTGACAGCGGATCCAAATACATAAGGATAAACTGGTCTGGTCCGTCGAACAGACCACTTTTTTGTGGGGTTATGTTATTAAAGCATTGTTTTGGCTGTCAGAGATGAGTCGAAAATGGAATCTACCATGTTGCTTAAATACTTTAGAACTTATTTTTTTTTTATCTAGACGAGTGGTGTAATTCCCAGTCAAAAAGTATTTCCTGTTTAATTTTGCAAGTGCTGAACGTTACGAATATTATTAACAGACAATGATATACATTTTTACATAATTCATACTCTTTTGCAAAAAAGTTGCTCTGCCACATTTAGAGGTAGGTTGGCGCTGGACATGTTCTTTTTATATCTGACTGTAATTTTTGCATGCTCTTTTTAAATATCTTTAGATCTCTCTGTACATTACTATTTCACTTCTGGCCACATTTTCATTAAATTCCATAGATTTTCTCAATATTATTAGCACTAGACATTATTAGCTAGAAAACAATTTTTTTCAAATAATGAAATAGGAGTTGTGTGTTAAAAAAATAAAAAAGGAAAATCATAGAGGTTGTAAAATAAGAAAATGGTTTAAGTAAAAGTTATTTGTACAAAACAGAAAGCCTCCTTTTTTGACTGCCTTATGGATATGGCGGGCCATCTTGGAGGTAGCAGGGCCGGCTCCTTGAGCTTAGAGGGGGCCCCGCTTATGGGCGGACAAGAACATAGCGATACACACCTGAATTTACCGGAAGAAAGCTCCCTCATCACGTTGGCAAGAAGGAATACCAAGAGAAATCGATCGATGAGGTAAGCTTATCACTCTTTACTACTTCACACCTACAACCTACATATGGGCCAATTCATAAAATTTTTGGATTTCAATTTCTGCAGAATAAGGCATACACCATAGAATTTGATGAAACAAACTAATTAAGACAGAAAAATAATAATTGCAAAGGTTAGTGGGCTGCAAAAAAACAACTGAGATATAAAAATTTAAAAGTAGGCGTAATAGCGCAGGAAAAATAAATTTTCACCTCGCAAAAATTAATACAAGCATAGGAATTTGGTGGAGATGTTCCACTTGCCATCCTAATGAATATACTGAAAGCCCCCTAAAATCGGAGCTGTGCTTCGCCCGCCATATTAAAAAATGGAGGCTCATTTTCAGATTTTTGTATATAAATCCTTTACCATTGCAGATAGGAAAAAAAGTTTCAAATAAAAATGTAGGCGATAATAAAACAAACAATTTTTGATATTAACATTTTTCCTTTAACTCGAACGGTTTTTGAATTATGAGGTGCAGAATGTTATTGAATTTTCGAAAATCCCAATTGTGTACCAAATACACTGTAAAATGTGTGTTTATACCGGGTGACACAGGAGACATGTAACACCCCGTAGCATGTTTATTTAAAAAGATATTATTTTGAAATTTGGTACACTTACATAATGAGTGACTGTCCTTTTTTGAGTACAAAAAATTTTTGTCCACCACTTCCGGTTTCACCGGAAGTGACATCTACTCTGTTATTTTAAATGGCACCCTGTATATTTTTTTTACCTATCTGATTCGTCTCTAGATTCTCTGTTCAACCATGTATCGGAACATGGCATTTGTTTTTAAAATGACAGTTAGTATCAATTTTAGTTTGTTAAGTCTAGGTGGCCCTGATATGAACCTTGGCAGATATTGATGCGTAGTGTGCCGTGATATCGAAAGACCTCTGGCATGCAACTTTGTGCCTCATATTTTTTTGGGAATAACCAGTAGCTGAACAGACTAATAAGATCTAACTTATTTAAAAAAAATATCTTTAAACAACCCACGATATCATAAAAACCAAGATAGGAACCCCATTTTTTTACTTCACCTAGTTAAAAAATACTTATTTATCTTTTATTTTTGTCCAATACCTACTTTTATTTTGTTTCCACCGCCTGCTTAGTAAATATTTTTGTTGCAGTACAATATTCATTACTATGCAATAACATTCGATACTAATTTTAATGAAGAAAGCAAAATAGGATAGGCACAGCAATTGTATTGGACAAAAATAAAAGATAAATAAGTATTTTTTAACTAGGTGAAATAAAATCCACTGCTGGACATGGAGGTATGTGCAATACATGGAGGTAGAATATAAATAAGGAGTAGCCATAAAGCTTATATCCTACAGTGAGAAAAGGCCGCAGAAGGCGTGGCTTGTGATCACACTGTCATGAACGGTTCGCCAGGTCCTGATTTAAAAAAAAGTTTATACAGCATTTGAGGAGATGCATGTTAGTTGACTTTACACATTGACACCACCATATATCAAGCCAGTAGAGTAATGAATGAGATGACGGTTTCACATTTCAAGCAAATATAATTTAATATAATCTAAAATACAATCTCGAATAAATAGAAAATAGTTTCAACATATCTTTTGAGTACAGACCTGTTTTAACCTATGAAAAGTGATTCAAAACATTTCTTCTTATCGATACGAATTTGACTTCTACAGCTACTTGGCGGACACGAAATCATATGCTATGGAGAAAAACACTATTTTCTATCAAAAACATTTATTTTATAATAATATTAAACCAAGATACATGTCGCGTTTTGTTGACGTTTCGATCATACTAAAATGAGGAATGTGCTGCCACATTCTGCTTCTTATGGCGACTTCTTACTTATTTAACCTCCTTGGTGCAATATGAGTGATTGGCAGCTGCTGCACTTGTAGGAGACAACACTGCCAAGTTAAATTTGGAATGAAATTGCTGCTTATACTGATCAGACAATTGTATGAAAAATATTTATACTCAAGCGTCTGGGAATTTGTTGTCCCATAAAAGGCAAGCAGAAATTTTTCCACTGCAGCTGCAATGTCATCTTGGGATACAGCATTCTACGTAAATAATGCAACAGTCTGCCGCAGAATCGGGTTTTGTTCTAAAAGGCGTAAACCTTGCTCTTTCTAATGGGCGCAGAGGTTGTGTCACAACCTGTAACAGAATGTATGAACATCAGACATTGTAATGTATTCCTGTGCAAATTTCGTTGCTTTGGAATGTAAAAAATCGACCTTTTTTATTCCCTGAACCTGGTCGAAGGAACCAAATATGCATCTCATCTGTTGACGAAGTAATTAGGAGGACTAATAACTCGGTGTTTGCAAGAAATTCCGCTTGCGTTGTTGTGGTGACAGTATTCAAAGTATTCTCACTTATGTTTATACCGTGCGTGTAATTTCCCATTAGGCATGTACATTCACGTAGTGCGAGAGATTTGACAACACCGGCAGCCGTAAATTCGTCCATTGGTGGAGCATTCCAGCTCTGTTATTTCATTGCAGCCAGCTGGCACGCGCGATGTTGTAATTCTTCTCCCCATGCCTAGCCCGCGACTACACACACGGTATCTGCTGATGTCCTTGCCGCTCTTCTTTCTTGTTCGTTCCCCTTCGTTCTTGGGTATACAGGATAACCATCAAATACCACAAAGTCATACCGCCAGACCGGCTAATGATGTGTGAGGTGTAATTGTTAATAATGTCTTGATAGGTTGCGGGCCTGAGCCAGACAATACTGTGAAGAATATGTCCCCCATCTAGGACGTAAATACAGTTGTCTATATCTCCATTTTAAAAGCTGCGACAAGTGATGATTTCTTGCCTTTCCTTACACCAACCTCATTGAAAATAGAAGTAGGAGAAGGTGCGAGTTCATATTTGAAACATTCTTTTAGCTCCTGTGTTCCTTTAACTACTCACACAATTCGGTTGAATAACTGTTATGGGTTCACAGCAACAACATTTTCTGTCACTTTGACGAGTTCATTGACAATGCAAAGTGTTTAGAAGACAGCTCATAATTAAAAAATCGTTCGATTTAGAGAAAAAAAATGTTAATATCAAAAATTGTTTGCTTTATTATTTCCTACATTTTTTATTTGAAACTTTTTTCCTATCTGCAGCGGTAAAGGATTTATATACAAAAATCTGAAAATGGGCCGCCATTTTTCAATATGGCGGCCGTAGCACAGCTTAGATTTGAGGGGACTTTTAGTATATTCAATAAGATGATAACTGCAACATCTCCACCAAATTTCTTGCTTGTACTAATTTTTTCAAGGTTCGTATACTTTTAGGCTTAATTTTCCTGCACTATAAATAGTCACGTGGATACCAGATAATTTTTAGCTCGTCGATGGCAATGAGGCTGCAGTAAAGTTTAAGAAACTCCCGTGTCGGGCCATCAGCATACCGATTTTTGGCTATTAGTCTTTATCGGCACAGAAGAGGCAAATACGGTGTGTATATAGAACTTCCAATTCCTTATTTAATTTTTGAATGGATATAAGTTAGCGACTTGTAAGTTAGTACATATAGAACAGTAACTACAGATTTCATTTCAAGAAGATTTTGATACAAGATAATTCTTCAATGAGACTTACTTCCATTATCATCATCACTATCGTCAGTCTCATCGTCACTAATATTATCATGCTGTAATAAAATTTCCTGGATCACCTTTTGAAGAGGTAATTTTATGCATTTAGAGGTAGCTGGTTAGGGGTGGGAGACTAAGTAATATCAGCATCGTGTTCTGCGCCCTTGAAAACTTGTAGAAAACAATTTTCAGCACGTTTGGATGTTTTTAGCATGTTTCGGTATTGAGGGAGGCGGTGGTATCAATCCCCGGGGGTCGCTAGGATGTCTTGTTGCGAAATTTTACAAAACATATTGAGTTTTCTCAAAAAAAAAAAAAGATCCAACAAGTCCTCGCATGCCTGACAACGATAAATGGGAAAAACGGGTGGTTTTTTGCGTTTAGGGGTAGTTCGAGGGGGTAGGAACCGCGCGACTATCACCATTGTGATGGCCGCCCTCGAAAACGGGGGAGTAGGCTTGCACTTTTGGGATTTTTGCAACTTCGGCATGGACTGTACTTCTATTAAGTCATCGAAAAAAAAAAAAGACACGAAATTTAATCCACATGACAATCTTTCTAAATTAAAATCTCTAGTTACCGTAGTAAATTCTCATTAATGAAGTGTTTTATATCATTTTGTTTAATAAATGGAGAAATCTCCTCCAGATGTATGTAACATAGTCACGGGAACACGTGAAGGTAGAGCAAATCACTCAATGTTTTAATGTCCTCTCTCTAGGAATGAGATAACAGCATTTCGAATAAAAATCTGCAGCACATTTTTTGAATTAGTATTTTTTTGTCTTAATTTGTTTGTAGATTGGCCTAACAACTGATACACCAGGCAATGAAGGCCAAAAATGAACATATTTCGGAAGAAATTAGAGACAAGCTGAATTTTTGCAAGTTGTTAGAACACACTTGGTACATTTTCCCAAAAGTCCCCGGCCCTCCCCTTTGCGCTTCCAAATTAAACAAACTTATATAACTTTTGTACGAAAAATACTATTTCCACATTTTTAATGTGGGGCGAGCGTAGATACGTCTTCACTGTGTATGTATCCTCGATACGCACATTCTCTAATCTTAAACCCAGTTTTTAAATCCACCTGCGGTGGATAGGAGCTCTGGCCAACAATCCATTGCCACCAAGCCAAACCGGACCCACCCCGCCCAACCACACGCTCACCACGACGCCACACGTCGTGGTTGTCTGGTTGGCTCCAGGAGAGGTTCCGGCTAGGCACATTTATTGTACTCAAAATGTTGAATAAAATATCTCTCTCTCTCTCTCTCTTTCTCTCTCTCTCTCTCTCTCTCTCTCTATCTCTATCTCTCTCTCGATACTCCAGTGAAGCAACGCGCAGCGCGGTTAGTACTTGGATGGGTGAACCATCTCGAGAAACACAGCGATCTCGTCCCACCTTCTAGCGGCTTGTATATCAGTGTATACGCGGAAGCTATGTAATTTCAAGACGAGAGTTACGTAGTGGACATACCATCCTTCGGAGGGGATGTAAAGCAGGCGGTCCCTTGTCTATTAAATGTTAGGCAAGTAAAAGATCCCTACTCTTCTTACGAGAAGAGGTTCAGCAAAATTTCCAGGTTGGGTTGGGCTCGTCTCCTGGCGTCGGTGATAGGCCCTGGTAGCGGAAATAGGCCGACGTTAAATAAATAAATAAAAAAAAAACATTTTTCATGTTCCCACTCCTCTATATTTGTCATTTGTTGTCGTAAAAACTTGATATTTTAGCATTACAATATTCAATTCTTTCGCTTTTCAACGGTGCATGCAAAAATAATATTTGCTGTGATATGACTGAACAATAAATAAAAATGAATGGAGAAGTTGCGATTTTTGTGTAATTTACAGCGAAAAAGTGTGGATCGAGGTAACTTTTTTATTTTTCAAAATAACTGCATACTGTAAGCGAGTAAGCTAAAGCTAATGAAATTTTTTATTTGGAGCATTTTTTTATGCATAGGAAGTGAGAAAAAGGCCTAAGGACATGAACATTGCTCTGGCGCTCAACCCTTAACCCTATCGTTCAACACATAGTTTTCATTTTATTACATTTCTATGTGAATATAGAGTGTATTATAGTTCACTACTGTTTGTTTTTTTACAATATATTTTTGTAAATATTGTTACACTAATTCAAAAATTAATGATTTTATTTTCAAGTGGTTTATGATTAATCGTACATATATAACATGAAGAGATTTTTACTGTAAACATATACGTAAAAGTATTTTTTTCTGAAATCGATCGGGAATGTCTACATTTTCGGCGCGATTTTAGAGCGAAAAATGCACAATTCCAGTATTTTAGTCCGTTGCTAGGAAACTATCAGAAAACAGACCGGAAAAGATCCGTTGCTAAGCAACGATCAACAAAGCCGTACGGGAATGTTACTTCCCGGCCTAGGCCGGGAAGTAACATTCCCGTACGGTTTTTTATATATATTTTAATATGTTAATATTTTTGATTTTTATACGTTTAAAATAGTATTGATTGTGATTTCAGAAATTTTTTTTTTTTAAATGTTTATATTTTTGATTTTTATACATTTAAAATAGTATTTATTGTGATTTCAGAAAAAATAGTATGTGTACTTCGGTGTGAAAGCACATTCCCAGACTTCGATGCTTGTTGGCCTCGGCTAGCGCCTCGGCCAACAATTGCATCGTCGTCCGGGAATGTATCGCTTTCACACCTAGATACACAATATACTATTTTGGAATCCCGTCATTTGGTGAGATTAATAAAAATGGCGCATGTGTTATTAAAGTAAGTAGTGTTTTTCAAATCTTTATGATATTTTCGTCCAGAATTCGTGGAAAGTATGGACCATTGGAACCCATTCATTTCCAAGCTAAAATATATAATAAGGAAATATCATTTATAAATAAATATCTTTTTTCAATAAAAGAAATATCATAATTGCCAATATGTATATTAATTTAAAATATGGCCTTTTAAATTAATATGTATTACTATTAGAGGCTTACTAACAGGAACTTCTCTTAGACTTTCAATTCGATCTGAATTAGGAACTCCCACGACAATGAGAAAATTTTGAGTTCTCGAACATAAATTTATGCGCCTCATCTCTGGTTCGGACAGATACACCTCCGTCCACCTCCTCCCAAAAATTCTACGCATTCAAACTGGACGATAGTCCGTTAACTCGCAATATAACCCGAATCAGACAGCATAATGCAATCCCTTTCGATATCCGCGTCCCCCTACCATACCAGGCGTTGCCTATTTTCCGGCAACCTCTCTAGCCATACTTTCCTATACGAAAACTTTCAAAAATTTCCCCACCTTTAATCTTTACTAAAACCTATAACCAACCTTCTCTATCTGTTTTATCCTTTTTGTTCTTTTGTCCTTTTTTGTTTCTAAATTCTCTTAAAAACCAACATATTTCTTATCATATCTTTTTAAAGTTCCACGGCATTTTCCTGACGGCAGGAAGACCACCAGGGTGGAATTACTTCAAACGGGGATTTTTCGTTGAGTTCTGTTTTCCCGTGCCAACAACCAAAATTAAATAAGTGCTTTGCCTAGTGAGTGATATTTTTTTACAATTTTCTTTTAATTAGCTTTAGGTCCGTGTGGACGCATTTTTAATTTTATTTTAGTTTTTAAGGCAGACAGGAGTACTAACTCATAAGACATCCGTCGTTAAGCCAAACTGGACCTGCCTCGCCCAGCCCTGCAATCACCGCGGCACTCAGCGCCGTGGTTGTCTGGCTGGCTCCGGGACAAGTTCCGGCGAGACGCATAAATGTATATAAAATCTTTAATAAATTGTTATTGTTGTTGTTGTTGGGCTCTTTAATTGGTGATGACCAAATTTATAACGTAAAGCGCATTTCGTTGTCATATTCTGAGAGCATATTTACAAAATAGCCCTCATTTTATCCGTCAATATATTAAAAACGGAGGACCTGATAAAATTGAAAAAAATGTCTGTTCATTATGTGTCTATTGAATTCGAATAACTTACGTTGAACAGTTTTGAAGATCTGCTAAGTTATATTGAAAAATGTCCCACTTTTTATGGATATTATAACCAGATTTTAGTCCGTTATATCTCGAAAAATATGTATTCTATGTAAATAATATTTGAGTCATCGATATAACACAGCTTTTTTCCTACGGTGAAAATTTTTCATAATTTTTTATATCAAATTTTCTATTGCCAAAAACGTTACTTGATGCTTACTTACTTAAAATTTCTTTGAAAAATGGGATTTTTTCTATATAACTTCTTCAAATCTTTAAAATTGTTCATCGTAAGTTATTCAAATATCAGCGACTGATTTACAATAGACACATATGAACACATAATTTAAAAAAAACATTGGCTCCTCCGTTTTTGATACTAGCGGTTAAACTGAGGGTCCGCTGCATTGGTCAGCCAGGATTTAATGCAGCGCGTACCACGCTCAAACTTATTACACTTCTATGACCACCAAACTGTTATAGACAGCGATTTTTGTTTTTCAAAATTTAATTCAGACCTTACTAGTACTCTATCTTCAATATTAAAAAGGTTTCCTTGATGTAGACTTTTTCAATGCCGATACTGAAAAATCTATGCAATCTCGAATGAAAATATTTTTTTGTACTAGATATGTTATCTTTGGTACAATTTTATGTGCGGTAATCGATTCATTATGTTTCAGAATATATGTGTGCAAATTTTTATGTCGAGTCAATGGTCAGAAACAGTTATGGGATGGGAAATGTAAAATATTGTATTTTCGAGATATTTCGTAAAAAAGTTGAAAAGTGCGATTTTTTCCGATTTCGCAATTCCGAACCGAATCGCGACCTCCATAATTGAATTCGGCAGGTCATTTTAGGTGAGAATATGACTCCAGTTTTTGTATGTTCTCGAGTTGCATAGGCCACTTTTATTTTGCAGCAATCGCTCCCGAGTTAAGGCCAGGCTATAGCCGCGACGGACACGCACTAATCTCTTGTACTCCCGACCACCCAACGGCAGAAGTATGGATATCGTTTGAAAGGCTGAAAACTGCGCTACAACTGTTATTTAAACTGTTTTGTGATATTATCAAAAATAAAAGTGTTGTGCTCTAAAAACCACAAAAAATTCAAATATAAAGCGAAATATTTGCCTATTTTAGCGAATTCTCGTGAAAGTATTATGTTTACAGAAAAATGTTATAATAACTTTTTTAGAGAATTGATGTTAAGAAACAAAACGGCAATATTTGTGAATTTAGAATAAATAATGACGGAGATATGAGCGATAACTAAAGCTTGCAAAATGGATGTTTAAGGCAGGGTGGGGGAGGAAGCGCAAGGTGAAATACTGCTCTAATTGGATCCTAACAACTAGCAAAAATTCAGCTTGTCTCTTATTTCTTCCGACAAAAGAACCTTCATTGCCTGCGCTATGAGAGTATCTAACACAATAGAATATTAGATGGTTTTTCGAGTATTTCCCTGCCATTTTGTTGGTCTTGGTTAAGATATTCTTACACCTCGAGGGACAAACACTGCTGAGGCAATGAGACAATATTCGAGAAACCATCTTAACAATATTAGTGCGATATTTATGTTTGTTTTTCTTTGTTACAGAAGCAAAAAGGTGAAAACAAAATCAAATTTGGTGGTAAACTATATTTTTGTTTTAGACTAGTGATATTAGGTTTTTTAAAAAGATTAGAACAAAAGTCAAATCATAACGTTTGGATGTTCATTTTACAGATGCAGAAATATGATGTTATAGTCTTAGAAAACTTCTAGAAGGTATATTTAGAATAGACCAAATATTTATAGATCAAACATATCGAATACACAGTACTAAACAAACTAGTTTATAGATTTCTTAGAAATACAGTAAAAATCCCAGAAATACTGCATTTTCGTGCATGTCATCTTGAACTGATACTAATACTACCAACTACTAGAATTTTCCAGTCATCACATTTAAACCAAATAATATTAAACTGTTAAAAAGTAAAAATTAAACAAACCTAAAATCTTCTTCACTATCTTTCAAATAAATACCTTCTCAATAACTTACTAAAATAAAATCAATATGAGTTAAATCTGGTGACATCACTGGCATCAACTAACACAAATAATACCGGACAACAGCTAGTTTTCGTTGTCCTAGACTAACAATGATAGGTGGAAGGGTTTGACTTGCGCACAATATATGTGTATATATATTTTTTACTTACTAGCACTAATGCATGTTTTTTTGGAAAATTTTTGCATGTTTTTTTAAAATCTATATGTTGCATTTAAACAGGACCTGTTCTATAAATGGGACTGTTAGTTTTTCACAATTTTTTTTGTCTATTGCTAGTGCTACATACCATCAGATACAAACATAGCAATTGTTTACGTGCTAAATTCTAAACGAATCTCTTCCATAGGTAATGGAGTTAAAAGATGTTCTGGGATCCCGAAGGCCCTCATGTGAGAGTATAGGTGACCAACAACACTTGCATCCTTCGGGACTCGGAAACTCTCACCGAAGAAGTCCCAGTTTTCGGTGAGTACATCTAGAGCAAAGTACATTTGGATGGTATGGAAGGGTCCCTTGAAAATTCTGATAATTTTTAATAAGTGTTGTGGGTCGCATATTTGGTCAGAAATTTCGTATGTGATGAGTCCAGAGCTAGTGTCTCAGGTTGGGATTTAACAATTATGAGGAGCGGAGATGTATCATCCCTTGTAAATGTGATGATATTAAAACTTGGTGGAACATACACAATACAACATATAGGATTGCACCGTGTTTTTTTTTTCTTTTTTTGGAAAAATTAAGTAACACTGAAGTTGCTAACGGTTACTCACTTTTTATGGGAGCCTTAAGGTCGTGGATTACACAGCCCCACAAAAAAAAACAAAATTTTTGGAACTGCTATCGAGATAACTGTATCTCTATGTAATTTTCGACGCTGAATCCAAATCCGAGGTCAAAAAAAATCGTACACCCCCAAACTCAACCCCTAGCGCTAAAAAACACTCCCGAAATACGGTAAAAATAACTTAACGCTCCACGAATACTCTTGAATCTCAATAAATCGAATTAAATATAAACATTCAAGTACATAACGCCTAAATACAGAGTTAATACTACTTTCCATTGAAAATCACCCCCATGAGTGGGTGAAAACCACCCCTCACACAATGGGAAATTTAAAAAAACTGCAGTGATTGCAAAAAAGCTTACGATACCCAGTTATTTTAGAAACAGTATGTAATATGCATTAGTCTCGATGCGATGCTCAAAAACTACCTCCATGGAGTGGCGGAAACCACCCCTAATTTGTTGCAGAAATATTTAAAAATGATCCCCATCTTGATCATTTCCCGGAAAATTTAGGCGACTACAGTGAAGAGCAGGGTGAACGCTTACACCAAGATATATCAGAAATGGAAAAAAAAGTACCGAGGAAGATGAGACGAACACATGATGGCAGATTACTGTTGGTCTTTAAAAAGAGAGACGTCTGAAAAACATAAACGGCAGTCGGTCAGAAGATCATTCGAAAACAAGTCCAAAAGATATTACAAAAAGAAAGAATAAATTTGATTGAATTAAGACTACTGGTAAATTTTTGCCACTTCATACGTACTTTTCAAGTACGTTGTCAAAAATTCTTCTTAAATAAGAAAATGCAAGGTTTTGAGCTTTTCTAAAAGATACTGCAACTATTTTTTGAGTTTCTTGTTATGTGAGGAGTAATTTTCATCCTCTCATGGGGATGTCACTGAATGACTTTGGTGCAATGCAAGTATTCACCTCCAAACTGCAGTGCTGCATATCTTTAGCCAATTTTAACGTCGATTAAAATAGAAATCACGATGACAAAATTTTTCCCCCGATTTTCCTTGCAATTTTAATCTAGAGGTGGTTTCCGCCACTCTATGGGGGTAGATTTTGCGTATTGCATCGGAACTAATGCAGTTACTCACTCTTTCCAAAAAAACTGGGCATCGCAAGCTTTTTGCAATCACTGCACTTTTTTAAGTTTCCTGTTGTATGAAGGGTAGTTTTCACCCACTCATGGGGGTGATATTCAATGGAAAGTTAAAGTATTCATGCGTTATATACTTGAATGTTTATATTTAATTCGGTTTATTGAGATTTAAGACTATTCGTGGAGCGTTAAGTCATTTTTACCATGTTTAGGGAGTGTTTTTTAGCGCTAGGGGTTGATTTTGGGGATGTACGATTTTTTTTGACCTCAGATTCGTATTCAGCGTCGAAAATTACATAGAGATACACTTCTCTCGATAGCAGTTCCAATTTTTTTTTTTGTGGGGCTATTATTTAATTACTAGATAGTTTTTATTTATTTATTTATATCTATGTCTTGGTTGTGATGTTGATTTTCTTTTTAACTACTTATACTTACTAAAAGAGGGTGCCAATTAGTTGCAAACGACAGTGTTTAAAATATATATATATAGTTAAACAACCAATAAATTTAACTTTACAGTTAATAGAGGGTTATGTTTATTAAAATGAGGTAGACAAAAAAATATATTTTTGTTTGAGACTTATAGACGAATACAAAGATATAAACGAAAAAAGATTTCTCATGGTATGCCTAGATA
Organism: Rutpela maculata; assembly: GCA_936432065.2. Lineage (NCBI taxonomy): Eukaryota > Metazoa > Arthropoda > Insecta > Coleoptera > Cerambycidae > Rutpela > Rutpela maculata. Next base: position 120,685,167 of record OW386293.2, on the reverse strand, counting down.
GCATTAATTCTATAGGAAAATCTGAAAAGCGGGATTATAAAATGTTTGATTAAACTTTTGGAATTCGTTTACAAGTTGTCTTTTAATCCCATAGTCTACTTTGTGAATTATTATTTTTTTCGCAGCATTTCGATAAAACGCAGTATTCACTTTAAAAGCTTATAAAGCCATCACTCTGTACAATTTCCAAGACAAATATGGACTTTTTGGAAAGGGGAAACAATGGGCAACTATGTGTTCCATTTGAAATAACAAAGTTGCCCTATACCCGAAAATACGCTGCGTCATTTCCGATTAAACCGGAAGTGAGCAAAAAAATACGGATACTCAGGAAATAACTTATCAAAAAACCGCTGCCCAAGGAATTACTACTTCCACATCCAGATTTTCTATCCAAGTCATTCACAATGAAAAAGTTTTGTATGTGGAAATAATTGTTTATGGAACTTTAATTCCTCTACCCCAAAAACCCATAAGCGATACCCCACATCGGTAGGAGTGGTGACAGGGGTAGTGGGAGTGGATGAAGTAAAAAAATATTTTGAGGTTTCTGGTTCTTGTATACACACTAAATCACATTTTTTTTTCATCCCCTTTCATAATGGGGTGGGGGTGGTAATAGGGTGGCTAATGCCAAACATTTTTTTGAGCTTCTCTTGTATATACTAAATACCAATTTTATATACTCTTACCTGCTTGATTTACGTATTTACCCCAAATTTACCCCAATTTACCCTCAACCCTTCGACGGAACAAGTTACAGACAGACCGACAGACAGACAGACAGAATATTTTTTTTTCGCTCAAACTTAAAATCTCGGCGTTTTATGACATTTTAAGCCTGTTTGAACAATAAAAATTTTTAAAAATTTTTTTGTCATTACTATACTTCCTCAATGTGGAAGTAAAATTATATTACAAAAAATATTGATGTTCGAAATGTCACTTATTTGGTATCGCTGGATTCAGAAAATTATGCAGAATTCAGAAATGTAATAATATATAGGGTGTTCCATTTAAAAATCGAAAGTTAGTGTCACTTCCGGCGAAACCGGAAGTATAAAAAAAATCACTTGTATGTCAAAAAGTGCCGCTCATTATGTATATAGTATCTCAAATTTCAATCAATCATCTTCAAAACTAAACGAAAAAAGGGGGGTCCCATGATCCTATTACACCCAGTATAATGGGGCACCCGGTACCACCCAAATTCAAAACCTCGTCCTCTTAAGTCATGAAACTCTGCCAGAAAATTCCTTCAGCTACCTATAAATTATAATAGAAACCGCCATCTTGCTGATAGCCGATGATTAGTACACCTAACCTCCTCTTATGGAGATCATTTATGGAATAATAATAATAATTTTAATAATAAATCGCGAAAGCGAGAAATATGTATCTATAATGATTGAGATGTTGAGGGTGCTCGGCGAAGTTTAGCCTAAGGCTACTCTTACAATTAACTGACATTATGATGTTGGGCTATTTAAAATATTGAAAGTGATATATGCGATCGAGAGCTCTTTATTTAAAATATATATTCCTTTCATTTTTGTAGGATAATTCAATAGAATTTACTTTGGCTTGATTTGCAGACGTAACTCCCCTTCACACCAAAGAAGTCCTTCGCCCCGTAGAAGGTATCCTCAACCTCTCCATCACGATATAGGATTCTCGGATACAGTTTCAAATGTAGTGGAAATTGTAAAACACGAACATCAGAGAGCATCACACAGAAGATTTCCTAGAGGTAAGTTTCAGGCTACTATACATATTATTATTTACAGCTCTCTTCAAACAGTTAAACAATAAATGTGTAAATTGTCTTAATATACACTGATACATTAAATAAACTCAGTCAAACGCGACTCTCCGTAGGAAAATTAGCATACAGTGTATTCCAAATTGAGGGCTGCATGTATTGGTATCTCCGTTATTACAAAATATAGAAAATCGGTTAAATGGAGAAGTTACGAGCTTTAGAGAATTTTTTGGACATTTCAATTGTGCTTTTAGACTTGATCTATCTTTTTTAGTTTATGAAATAATTGAGAGAATTCACAATCATGCATTTTTTAAAACCCGTCGTCTTTCCCGAATTTAAATTGTTACATTAATTTTAACGCATTGTAGCAGCAACTTTTAAGATATTTGCAGTGAAGACAAAAAAATATTATATTTTGTTCTTGAGATATCGACTACAACTTTTTGTTACAACTACAACGTTTTTGAGAGCATCCTGTTTTTCTTTTTCTCAAAAAACCAATTAAAAACTAATTTTACTATATTGACCCATATTGTTATAAACAGAATTAAGAGCACTATCAATCACACAAAAGTCCAATATGGTCTGCATATAAAAACAAAAGTTGTAGTCTCAAAAGAAAAACAGTATTTTTTCTTTTAGCCTTAGAGTAAAGATCTTAAAAAAGTACCTGTACAACATATAAGTTAAAATGACGCAACAATTTATAAATTGAGGTTGTGATTTTTCAAAATTATTTCAAAAATTAAAAAAGTTCAAATCTAAAAGCACCAATGAAATGCCAAAAAAAAATCTCCAAAACTTTTGTCGTTTAACCGACTTTCTATGTTTTATAATAACGAATATACATGCAACCTATATATGGGACACACAGTATTTTATATGAATTTTCAAAGAAAAGAAATCCACTACCACTTTTGTATATATTAAGTCCCTCTCTTTTTTTTTGCAAAACACGGCTTTGGTTTAGGACATTATTTGGACAATTGATGCAAATTTAATGCAAATAGCATTATTAATTTAAAAATTAGAAAGTGGTGACAGACGTACGGATGGACGAGCAAGCGAGAGCAATATAGTTCTATGGAAACTAAAAGTCATACAATAAAAAAGTTTTCTCTAAGGTTTAACTGAATTGGGATATCTTTAACTACTACGTTTTTTCTGTATTAACCAAAATGTGGACTATGTGATATAGAAAATGCAACATAATAGCTATATTTTAGTGACACCGCACAAAAGTCCCGGATGGTCATTGATAGGTATTAGTAGTATACTATTACCCTGTGTGTGTAACCATCCCTTATTTTTAAATCTAAATGAAGATTTCGCGTATATTTCTGCCAAATTTTAGGTTATAAGCAGCAGTAACGCCCAAAGAACCAGCCTTTTTTCTATTATTGGGTGTTATATGTCCCACTAAAACACAACTGACCATTTTTCCTTATGAAAATAAAATAAAAAGTGCCTATAAAATTGTTTAAAATATATATAACACATAAAAATACACGTTTGGTTTAATTTGAACGAGTTTTTGTTTTTTTTTTTGTAATAAAGAGCATAGATGCATTTTTGAATTCAATTTTTTTTTTTTTGAGAGCATAAGGGTACCGGAGAGAGAATTCCGAATACATGAAGAAAACTTTGTTTTAGTAAAAGTTGATAACGCCAGTTTCTACGTATAAGATACTGTTAGACAAATCATTGACTTAAATAAAAAATAGAACCGGTCCCAAAATATAGCCCTGGGGTATTCAAAATTCAATGTCAACGCATGTATTATGCGGCACACAGTCGAAAGCTTTACTTTTTTTTGTGTCAATATTGAACAAAGAAAATATTTTTTTTTATTGAACGGTATCTGTCTATTTTATCGATTTTTAGATTACTTTTATTTTCTCTGTGAAAAATTTGAAGAGCCCCAGCCATCGGCAAAAGTTTATAATACTTCAAACAAAAACTGGCTCAAATTGAATAACTAAAAAATAATCTTTCTTTTGCAGAAAAATGCTCTTTAAACAATATTTTGTAAAGGGGCAATTTGTTTTAGTCTAAAAGTAGTGATGTATTATCTTTGGATTATTTGGAGTTATAATAATTAGTGGCGATATAATAGTTCCATATATTAGAATTTACAAAGACTTTTTCACTTTTTTTCGTCCCGAATCAATTCTTAAAGTTGTTTTTAAGAATTTTCCGCTCTAGGCTCTTGGTCAGCTTCGACGAGTCCGGCACGGTCGCCCTCTCCGACAGGAGGTAGGCACAACTCCAGGTACGGTCCTCTCAGGTCGTCCAGGAGGGGCGACTATGGAACAACCAGTTTATGTCAAAGGTCAAGGTCGCCTAGCCCTACGCATCCCGCTGTGCCTCATCAGCAAGGACCTCCACTGATAGGTGAGACATTTTGAAAATCAGGAGGTTGGTTTTTTGTCGCATTAATGTTGCAAATGCCCGAAAATTACAAAGGAAAGTTGTCCTGTGGCGAAGGACAACATCTTGGTCATATAAATAAAAACAAAAATCCTATATACTGACTCATATTCAGCTAGCAGCATAATGTCAAAAATTAATGTAACGTACGCTACTTAGTGTTACAAGCAAGGAGCAAATGGTTTTTGATTTAACAAAGTTATCTTAACACAAGTATGTATGGACACTTAAAAATATTGCCGGTTGATCTGCGACGTAATTAGAAGATCGCTTCCGACGTCGACTTCTGATTGGTCTTTAAAAATTGTGAAAGATCTGTTGCCAATCACGAGTCGTCACAGTAGATACTAAGGGACTGTGGTGAAGTAAGTTTGCATAATGTAACTTAACTTTCATATGCTTCCAGAGCCAATCAATTACGGTTGAAAAATTTACAAAAAAAGGCCATCATTCCATAATTATTTGTTTCTCACCAACTAAAACTGACGAACTCGTCATTTTGTTTTTTTTTGTATTAAAATTTTCAGCCACAATTTTACTTCCGTATATTTTTTGTACTAAATATTAGCTAGATTATGTATTTCAGTTTGTATTAGTGTCCCCAGAGAGAGAGAGAGGAGCAAGGAGTAAATAAGTCGTTCTATGGTACTGTGCCAATTTACTGCAGTATTTTTATAGAAATGCCAATTTTTGTGCGATTCAAGTAAATTGACAATCTCATCCCTCCCTCCCATCCTTCCCGGCATGCTCTCTGACGACCATTTCATGTTTTCTGTGTTCTCTACTTATTGCAATATAATTTGGGTAATTTTTAGACCCTCTATGTCAATTTTATGGACTGTGGTTATAAGATAACCTCCGTTTCAATTCAAATTCTTTATAAGCTTTGTTGCCACGAACTGCAGTTGTAGATTAGCTTTGTCATAGTAAACTGTGAGCGGGCAAGAATCAATAATTATGAGAACGCTATATAAAAGCTATTAAATACATAGTTACTAGTGCAGTAAAGATGGTGGGGCATTCCACTAATTAATCATGATCTTCACATGCTCATTAACTTGTTTCATGTTCCAGAGGAACTAAAAAATGAAACAAAATTGACCATTTGCTTGTAACATTAAGCAGCACATTTGCTGCCGAACTGATATTTTTTGAAGTTTTAATTTTGACAGTCAACTTTGATATGTTGCCTTTGAATCAATCACAAAAGAACTCTAACAATATAACTTTTAAAGATTCTAATAAGTTACTTAACATATAACATATTTCATTAGTGACTGAGCAAGTGACATAGAACAAAACGCTACTTATAGCAGTTGTTACTATAGTAAGAGTAACAACAAATAATAAAATCATTAATAATATAATAAAGATGTGTATATCTTTGTTTGTATCAACGACAACAATAAAGATAACAGTAACATGTTTCTTTACCAATTCCGAGCTGTCTAATCACCGTATGTAGAAGAATACCTCGCACGTATGCATTTGTCTACTGCATGTGTCACAGAGTTGTTGAAATATACGTTTTACTTCTCGATGTTTGGTGTTTGATGTTTAAAACAATTAACTAAACAAAAAAGACCCTAAATTTACAGCGGGTGCTGTGGTAGGTATTCCGATGCAGCAGTCAGCGGCTCACCAGGGCAGCATGCAACACAGCCACCCGATGTTAGGAGGCAGGAGGGGTCAGGGGAGGAGGTTACCCCCTACTCCTTGCAAACCTTCCACCCTACAACTTAGGCCAGGCAACATCAACTTTCCCAAACTTAATGCTTCTCCTACCCATGTAAGTATGTAAAACAATTATTGGCTTAAGAAGCGTAATGTTACGTGTTTTTTTTTTTACACTTTGTTGTGTATTTTTACAATTAATTATTTTTTATGTATTTGCTTTCATTGTGATTAGAGAACATTATTTAGGTATTAAGCAAATCACAACATACCCACGTTTTTATTTATTATACTTTCTGTGTATTGTTGCCCTAATTCTGGGCACGTTAATATACTAGTTAGGTAAATACTTTAAAACACTCATTATTGCAGGACCAATCAAAACAACTACTCTTCTAGCTAATACTGACGAAGTATTGAATTACACGATAGTTTTCTTAGTATTTTAAAGCAAAAGATATATTAAAAATACTTAAATCATTTATTTAAATTCAGTCATTCACACTTTTTTTTATTTAATATGAAATTATCTACCATAATTTGGTCACGCTAATACACTACTTAGGAAAACACTTTAAAACACTCATCATTGCAAAACCAATCAAAACAGCTACTCTTCTGTAATTCAATACTCAATAATATTACCTTTAAACACACCAAAAATTAATAGCGTTTTTAGAAATATTTAACTTTTTTCATTAGAATTTTTGAGTCATGCTTATCTTTTAAAGTCATGAAATATTAGAATTGTACCTGACAATTTTATGATGCCAACTAGATTGCCGAAAAGATTCTTGAAATTAATTAAAATCATCTAATTTTTGTCATATTTTTGTTTTGCAGCAGCAACTGCAATCACAATCGGCGCACGCAACTCCACACACATACCCGCATAGTTTCCCGAGAGATCGAGAACCTCTTAGAGAAATCGTACCCTCCGCCCCAGTGAATGTCGCCACGAACATTAACGTAAATCCAGGAGTGCGGGACTCGAACCAGGCACCGCTAAGTTTCGAGCAGGGGGTGGCATTGGGACGAGGCGGCCGAATGCTACCTAGTCCAGTACCGAACGGGTATGTACCATGTATCAAAAAGTTATATCAATATACCATGAAAATTATGTACATTGCGATTCTTGATTTATTGGCTGTGGAATGCCCAAAAAAATAAATTCCCCGATAATCTGAGGTCAAAGTTCTGAGCAAGTCAAATTTATGTTAAACGACCAAATTAACAAATGTCACTTCTTTTACTTTATTTTGAAGATACGTAGGATGTTCCGTGGTTATTGTACATAGTTTAAGGAGAAATAGAGGACATCTAGCTGACTCCGGAACACTCCCGTATGTACTCTCTGGAGTCCTTCGTTACTGATATACAGGAAGTTTTGTAATTTTGCCCAAATATTTTTGACAACAGTTTTCAGGTCATACTGATCCAGAATAAGTCTTGTTTTACCAGCCATTACAATGATACTTTTCACTGTCACTTATCTGAAAACAGATGCGAAAACCTCATCGTAGTCATTATCAAATTTTACGAGAATTCTTGTACGATCGTACACGGATTCTCGGCGAGCTTTATATCGAGTTGGTTTGCCAGAACTGTCGTGTTTAATATCAAACAACCATTTATCCAATGAGATTACTTCCTTCAGGTAAATCTTCAAGCTCCCATGTCTGATTCTCAACGAGGGACTGCATCTCCTGCATCACTGCCTTCCAATGTTCTGATGAATGCTTCTTGTAAAGTCTTTGGACCACCAGTGCCCACAATCTTCATATCTTTGGCTGGCGACCTTTTGTTCAATGAACACAGATTTCTCTTGTTGAAATGCTGGGTGAATCTACTTGAATGTTTACCTCTCCCCGCATCCTCCAGATAATCTTCTTCGTCGTTGTAGTTTTCAATCATTGTCGTAGGCACTATACTCTCCATCTTCTTTATCATTCAGAAGACAATGACTCATGGTTGACAATGCAAGTCATTTTGATTTCTATTCCTCGATTTCCCTAAATTGATATTTACATCGTTTGGCTCCAGATTCAAAATGCGGTCATTCACAAATGTTACATCTTTTATGATCTTAGTTTTGTAGTTATTGAATCAACAACTTATAGACTTTAATTCCTTCTACGTACCTGACAAAAACCAATTTCTTTGCCTTCGGGTCTAATTTTTCTCGCTACTCTCCTGGAACATAAGCATAGGATTCACACCCAAACACACGTAAGTGACACAGATCGGGCTTCTTTCATTTTCACAGTTCATAAGTAGTTTTCCCGTAGACCTCATAAGTAGTCTATTTTGAATGTAATTGGAAGTCTGCGCTGCTTCTCCTCAGAAGCACTTGCTCAATCCAGCATCTTTGGGTATCATCTCTATCTGTTTGTTTGTTTTCTCTTTCTGCCACTCCATTTTGTTTTGGTGTTTAAGGTGCAGTGAGTTGTGTTTGGTCGCATCGAAAGTTTCTGACCTACCTCTTCTTTACATGTACATCTAGGTGTAACTTCTATAATCGTCAGAATGGATCTCGTTCTTCCTGGAGTGATCGTTCACATCTGTCCACAAAGATCTATCTGAAGTAAGTCTAATATCTGGCTAGACGCTGTCTCTGATTTCTGTCGAAATGGTTTCGTCATCTTCCCCTTAATACAGCTTTCGCAGGTCATCCGGATTCTATCAACTTTATTGTGCTTGCTCAGTCTTTGTTTACGAGCTGTTTTATCGCCTCAGGATGTCTGTATCCCAGATTTCGATGCCAAATGTGCTGACAGTGAATAGTATGCATATGCTGAGTTTTATTTGTCATATGTATCAACAAAAACAGCAATTCGATTATTGCGTGTCATAAAACACGCATTTTTCTTTATACTAATTTATTTCAATGCTAGGTGACAAATCAATGCTAGGTGACAAATCTTCTTACAGATAAAAGTTGTTATTTAGGGTCGGCACATACAGAACATTAGCCACATTGAGAAAAACCGTTTTCCCCTCATGCTCTAAGTATTTTAACATACCTCGTCGAACACCTTCTACCTTTGCTACTTCGCTATCTGTCAGCTTCACACCATCTTGCGAGTTTTGTTGTCACTTTTTGTCCAGGCAGATGTCGGGTCCTCAGTGTATCTTTAGTAATTATTTCCCACAGTTAGACTCACATTAACAATTCCATCTTGTATTTCCAATACTCGTAGTTATCATTATTCTGCTTTTCAATAGCAATACGTCATGGATCAGACATTTTATTTACCACGTAGCTCTGGGGCCATAACCTGTTGAAATCTACGTCGAACGGTTTATTTGTGAGAACCTGTGGAGCTTTGAATAAGTAATTAATAATGGTTGTCTGATATTTATTCTTTTGAACTTGACAAATCTATAGCATTAGGGTGACAGTACATAAAAAAAAATTACAAGTGTTAGCCCATGTAACCATAGATAAACGATAACAAATAGACTAGTTCACAAGTTCAAAGCCGTGTTAATGCTTAATAAAGCTCGTAAAAATATGAGTGAGGGCTGATTGGATTCGGAATGACGTCTAGAAAAATGTGCAAAAGTTTCAAATCCGCATATAAACAATTGCAAAAGTTATAAATAAATGAAGATTGAAGAAATAACGAGTTTCGTTTTTTGCAAATAACTCGAAAACTATTAATATCTAAGAAATTTTAAAGAAAGATTCTTAAAGAGGAAGAAATTTCCAATAAAAAAGTCCCAACTTCCGAAACTCTCTCTTATTAGTAATTTTAATTTAATATTGAAAATAGAGCTCCGCGCGGCGAACACTAAGTCGTTACGATGCTCTGAAACCGGCAGTAATAAGCAAAAATATTTTTTTATGTTCTTAAATATTAATTTAAAAATTTTAAAAAATTATGGTATTATTTAGAGTTTGCATTTATATTTCAAGTTGGATAATTGTTAAACAAAAGCCACTAAAATTATTTCGCTTCATGAATACCTTATGTCAACTATACTTTATGGGATTATGACACTGCATGTTTTTAATTGTTATAGTCTATTAGAAATTAATTATTTAACCTAACAAAAAACTAAAAACTGAAAAAGAGAGGTTGAAATTTTTTTTTATTAATTTTAATTATTATTACTGTTTTTATATTCAAAAATACTATAAGATTAATTACATAAACTTTAAATTTTTATTGCTATTTGTTTAAACAAATTTTATAAACAAATAGACAAATTACATATTTTTGAAAAAATGTTTTTGCCATTATATTTGCTATAAAATATTATGATTAAAAAAAGTTTTTATTAAAATTTTTTTTTGGATGTTTATAATCATTTTTTTCCTTTTCTCGTTATTTAAACAAATTATTAAGAAAAAAATTTATTCTTAAAACCTACTATTTGCAATTCTCTACAAGATGGAAAAAATAATTTCTTTTTGTTGTTAACGAGGTTGTTAACTTATTTGTTTATTTAATAAACGATTTGTTATTAACAATCGCCGAATGTATTTATATTTTTTTTAGATAGAAAAAAATAATGAAAACAACCGTATACATAAACATGTAAAAAAAATTAAATTTAAAATTCTATAAAAAATATTAAAATTTTTTCTTTGACATGTTTATGTAGATGGTTGTTTTTGTTATTTTTTTTTGTGTTTAAAAAAATATAACACATTCGGCGATCGTTAATAACAAATTGTTTATTGTACAAATAATTAACAACATTTTCTTTTCTTTTTTCGATCTTGTAGAGAATCGCAAATAATAAATTTTTTCTTAATTATCTGTTTAATAATGAAAAAAGGAAAAAATGATTATAAACAATTAAAAAATTTTTTTAAGAAAAACACTTTTTTTTAATCATAATATTTCATAACAAATATAATGGCAAAAAAAACTTTCCAAAAATACGTAATTTATCTATTTGTTTATAAAATTTGTTTAAACAAATAGCAAAAAAAATTTAAAGTTTATGCTTAGTGTTCGCCGCGCGGAGCTCTATTTTCAAACGTTAAATTAAAATTATTAATAATAGAGTTAGAGTTTCGGGAGTTGGGACTTTTTTATTGGAAATTTCTTCCTCTTTAAGAACCTTTCGTTAAAATTTCTTAAATATTAATAGTTTTCGAGTTATTTGCAAAAAAACGAAACTCGTTATTTTTTCAATCTTCATTTGTTTATAACCTTTGCAATTGTTTATGTGCGGGTTTGAAACTTTTGCACATTTTTCTAGACGTCATTCCGAATCCAATGAGCCCTCGCTCATATTTTTACGAGCTTTATCAAGCATTAACACGGCTTTAAACTTGAGAACTAGTCTAAAAGGGTCTGTTATATTGTGTTGTACTATCAATAAGGATGTGGCATAAATTTCAACACTTTTTCTTCTAGCAAAGATCTACTTCTATGCAAAATTTCACATAAGGATTGTTTAGTCCCAAACTGAGCTAAGATAAATCAATAAAAAACAGTTCTTAATACAATTATTTGGCATCATTATTATATTATAATAAATAATGTTTTTATTTGCAGATACAAACCCAAACCAACCCGCTCTAGGCACTCTGATTCGGATGACGATGACTGGTGCTAGCATATGCTGAACACTCTTTAAGAGTATAGTGTTAATTTAAACAAATGAGAAACGGACTCTTTAAATAAAGTGAAGACCTGATGAACTGTTATTCATAAATTCGCCCAGTACATTTAAGTTATGATTAACAGTGAGGGAATCTTGTGCTAGTTGCATTTCGTTCGTGTAAAGATGTGTTTTTAAGGAATTCCCAAGTCTGATACGTTCCCTTTGCATTTGTTTTATAATCCTAGCATAGACAGTGCATATGCTCCCTTAACACGGATTTTATTATCACCAATCGATTTAGTTTACACGTAGACAGGTTGTTTTCTTCTTTGAGGGGTGGATTATTCCTCGGTGCACAGTAACGCGAGCGAGTATTGATCAAAAACACATTTTTACAGTTCAACAGTTACCTGCCTTAAATGTATTGTGCTACACGCTATTTTGGCCTTTCAGGAATTGAATAACATAATTTATTTGTGTCAGTGTGTATAAAACAAATTAAAAACTCTAGAGAGAACGGACTCAGTTATTAAATTAATATTAAAATTTTGTAAAACTACTGCCAATAACTCTTTATATAAATAAAATCATGACTATGATGGAGGTTTTGCGTTCAAAGTTTTTTTCTGTGAAGAAAAGCGGATTTTTGGCGATGGCCAAGCGTACTGAGCGTAAAAGCTTAAAATTTCGTTGATATACGTACGTTTATTTTTAAGTTTGATTTGGGGCCAAATAAAAATTATAGTAAACCTCTCCTAAATGTATTGGCGTATTAAAGTATTTTATTTTTTAGTCCAGTCTATTAACGATTTTCATGTAGTAAACCAATCATACTGAATGGATTTAAGTGGAAACGTTTGTGCCGTGTTTGTGTTGGCCCAGATATGAAAATTTTAAAAAAATAAAGTTTGCACTTCAAATTTTTTAAATGCTTAAATAAACAGTTAAAAATTGATACACTGACAATTGTGTACCTCGAAAACTCTTACAGATGCAAAAAAAATGTAACAAACATTTTTGTATGTTATAAAAAAGCGTTTAATTTGAGCCATGAGTTGAGTTATAATTGTTCAAAGTTTACGCAAACTTCAGCACTTTCTGGATGCACGCAAGTCCCGCTCATTTTTTGTTTATTTTTTAAAAACTATAAAATTTACACAATAAAAGCTCATACAGCTTTTTAAAGTACATTTAATTATCTTTCGTTTGAGTGTTCCATTAACTTTAAAACGAAACGAAGTTATGATGAATTGCTTATAAAAACATTGAGTAAATCGATAAAAATTAAATATTTTAAGAAATCTTTGTTAATAAAATAATATTTGTAACTTTTTGTACTTTGCATTAAAAGACATTATTAAAATTTAACAAAAACTTTAAAAATCCCATTTCAAAAGGGTAATTTCTTAGCTAGAACTGCTAGTTTGGCAATTTTTTAGCTTTTTGCCATTTTTTGGGCATAATATTGTATAAATAACGAGATATCAGTATTTGTAAATTTGAACAGGAAAATACACAGTATAGCTTCAAGATTCCACCAAAGCGTATTATTTTTCTTCATACATCGTATTTTTATAAAAATAGAATAAAAAGTATGTTCGGTCATTTTTCAGCGGTAAATTATTTTAAAATTAAACTCAAAAGCTGTCAATTTATTCCAGTTTTATAATTCCCACATAGCACATGGCGTCCCAAAGATGTTCAGTTTTGATCCTCATATGGTCTGAATGTCTTAGATCTAATATGGACGTCTTTAAGACGTCCATAGCCGTACGTTCTTGGGATGTCAAAGAATGTACGTCTTTAGTACGTCCATATTAGGCCCCCTGACATTTTCATATTCTCTGGATTTGGAAAATAATACATTTTATATCCAAATGTGAAATTATTTCCACGAATAAAAATGACAGAGTTCAGTTTTAAATATGAAATCTTAAATTTCAGAGTTGCAAAAGATTTAAATTAATTATTATTATAGCAACTGAAATAAAGTTCTGCATATTAGCAAATATGAAACTATGTAAAAGATCCACAATATTAAAATTTCCACAATTTTAAGTTTATAATAATAATTCATAACAGTTTTGAATTTTCCTCGCTTCTTCGAATGAAATATCGTGGTCATAAATGCCCCAGCACGACCGTGATCGTTTGATGTCGTAATTTTTTTCGGGTTGATTTATAAAAGCGTGTGTTCTTTCATTCTGAGATCTATTTGTTGCTTTCTATTTCTCTCTCATTGTTGCCCAGATAGCACAAGATGTCTTTAAGACGACCATATTATATCTTGATGTCTGAACGTCTTAAGACGTCTGATTTGTACGTGTTAACATTACGCCTATGTTAATATGTAATTTGTCATTAATAATTAAATTTTAACCTTTTTGTAAATTATTAGTGATATTATTTGAAACCAAACATTTATTAAACATCCAAATACTTTCTACATTTTGAAATAAATAGCTATATTAGTCTAAGATCCGGCAGCTTATTGATGCAGGTATCGAGTTCCTTTAATTAAATTAGATGAAAATGAAAGATTAATAATAACATAATAAATTACAGCCGGGTTACTGACTTGCTACTTCCAACTACACAGTCTTTAAATACATAGTAACATAGCCGTTTAGTGGCCGAGTCACTTAAGGCGTTGACTTACAAATCAAAAGTTCGGCGGTTCGATCGCCACTCACTTTTCTTTTTTCGTTAAAATAATTGCGATACAGTTTTAGCTGGTTTTTTATAAAGGTTAATTGCTTATAAAACCGATATATCCCATGAAGGTCTTTTTGAAACAAGTAAGCTGTCTTGGGAACATCCTAATAATGTCCTATGAAGGTCTTTCTTGGGTCTAGAACGGATCAGAATAAGACGTCCCAGGGACATACTAATTGGTAACAATGGACGTCCCAAAGGCGTCTTCTGTATACCTTGCGTCCTAAAGCAGACGTCTCTAAGACATCTCGAATGCGGGAAATCCGTACGACGTCGATACCGAAATAGGAAGAAGAGCACTGTATGCACATCGTAACCGCATGTTGCAATTCGGAAACTGTGCAACTGCACAACTCAACGAAATAGGATATTTCGCGACATTCGACATCACATGAACGACCAAGTGGTTGTTCGCCATTCCGGATTTTCACTTATACAAGCAAATAGTAGATGTGCGCGTTTTCATTGCAGTGAACTCTACTTTAAAAAGTTATATAAGCATTTTCTTATGTAAATGTTATAGTTTTTAAGATATAAGATAAAAAATAGAGCAGTTTGCGCTCGTCCAAAAAGTGTAGAAATTGGTGTAAACTTTGAACAATCATAACTCGGTTAACTTTTAAGATACAGCAACCTGTCAGCAGGGCTCAAATCAAAGGGCCTTTACAACTTATGAAAAAATGCCCTACTTTTTTTCTGTATCTACTATAGTACAGTAACTAGAGGTTTTTAACTTCGGAATAATGTCATATGAAACGGCCAAGCTATTTTTGGCAACTTAATAGCTAATGCATCAAGGAAAAGTTTCTATATTGTGCGGTAGCTTGCTAATTTATAGTGGGTGGATCCCTTTTCCGGGGGTGGCAACTAAAAAAAAAAAAAACAAAAACCTTGGAGCTGAAAGAGAATCAAATTTTAAGAAGAAAATGATCTATGCAACCTTTCATATATTTATCGTCATTAAGTTATAACGACTAGAAAATTAGCATAAAAAGGAGGTATTTCAAATAGGTTTTCATCAAATAACTCGAAAGGTATTACATTGAGCGAAAACATGATAGAGACAAATAAGAAAGCTACTAAGTTAAGGATGAATTTCGCTTTTTCTAATTTCTGTAGAGTTAATGGTTTCACAGAACTGGAAGTATAAGGGTGGCGTCCGGACATTTATAAGACAAAGTATTTAGTTTAAATGTTAAATATCTCAGAAACTATCACACTTGCGTTAAAAATGCTAACAACCAATATGAAAGACTATTAATTAGGCTTTCAAATGATTTTTTTGTCTATTTCTATAGCTTAAAAGAAGTTATCAGAGAAACAATATACTTTTTCATATTTTTTTGATAAAAACGTCATCATTTTGTTAATGTAAGTAGTCAGTGAGTAAAAAAAATATATACTCCCATATACTGTTTTTCGTCAATATATAGTATGATCTAGACGCTAAAATTTTTTTGACCACTTACAGCGTTTGTTTTAGAAAAAAAATTGCATTTTAATCTGTAAATGGATTTTAGAAAAAACATAACATTTTTGTTTCTCTGCAAATATCTCCATAAATATTAGTTTTAGGGAAAATATTGTGGACATCAAAAATAAAGGGCAACAATATACAGAAAGTAGGTATTTTCATAATAAATAAAAAAGTGTGTAAGTTGTGATTTGCATAATACCTAAATAATATTCTCTAATCAAAAATAAAGCTTATAAACTAAGAATGAATTTGTTTTTTTCTTTTTAATATTTCTCTAGGGTTGATAGTTTCGGAGATATTTAATCTTATAAATGGCATCCGACTGTTTTTAGGATGAAGTATTTACTTTAAAATGTTGAATAGCTTAGAAACTGTGACACTTCCAGCGATTATTCTAAGGAGCAAAATTAAAGATAATTAATCATTCTTTAGAACGATTTTCCTTTTGTTTCTACATCATAGGAAATAAAGAAGACATGGCCGATAAAATGTCCATTTTCACATTTTTTCTTAGAAAATGTCGCCATTTTGTCATTGTAATTGCTCAGTAATAATTTTTTTCTAAAAAAATATTATTTTTGTTCATATCATCATCAGCATCACCTAGATGCTCATTTTTTTATCCGTTTAAAGCACTTGTTTCAGAAAAAAAATTGCATCCGCCATATTAGAGACGCCATTTTGAATTTTTTTATTTTGACGTTAGATTTATAATCAGTGATCCTAAAAACATAACCATCATACGGTTCAAAAATAAATTAGTAATACTTTTGCAAATATTGAATATTTAAATTTAGGTGTGATTTTCACTCCTTGGGGGTAAGACCAAGTTACCGGACCACACAGGAACTGAAAACAATACCTTTTACTACAATAATAACCCTTAAAGAAAAATGATTATTATATATGAAATTATTCCGAAATTTTACACTCTAGGTACTGTACTACTATAGTTTCTATAGTTGCCAAGTTATACAATTGTTAATTCATCAATTTTTTAAATGTTTAAGTAATTGAAAATTAAAAGCGAACTCTTGAACTTTGTTAACGTTCGTAATTAAACAAAGAAAAAGCCAATACAAAAGGTTTCAATCAAATTCATTCACTACATTTTGATTCCTACGTGAATGCCCTTTTGAGCGTTTGTAGTCTGGACTATTTCGCTTGACTTGTGTCCAGTTGGTTATTTTTGCTAAAAATCCGTTTTTCATTAATTATGTGCGAATTTCGTATTACTTGTAAATATTATCGTAAATAATGATTGGTAGATTTTGAATTTTAAATAAGTGTTATTTATACCAAAAAAACCGTTTATTATTCTGATAAATAATTATATAATTCTTCCCTAAAGTGCTTTAAATCACTATAAAGTTTACGAATAAAATACAAAAACTTGTTACAACAAGAGAAAAGTTATTTGAATTGTTATGTTATATTATGTGTGATTAAATTAATTATTGTAGCTCTTTATTTAAAGAAAATAATTAGCCCATACACCTTATAATTACTGAGAAAGCTGTTTTGTTAAAATAGTACTTGTTATGTGACCACCAGTTTAGAAATAAGTAACAAACATAAAAAGAAAAAATACTTTACCTGAGTATTTTCAGATTGTTTACAAATATAAGAAGGGATAATAATAGTACATGAAATAAAACAATTTTGGTGTAGTGACATAATAATATATGGCTACATACTTTACGAAAAAAAGTTGTTCATGTCAATTATCCACCTGTTGGACGTGGAGATGGAGCAAACAGGAGTGGTAGTGAATTTTTGCGAGCTTCTTACTAAATATCTATATACATATTAAATTTTTGCAAAAAAATGTAAAGAACATATTTCTGAAAAATAGCATGTTCTTAAGGTTTTAGAACCGAGTTGATTTTTTAGCCTACGTAGCATGAATATCGAACTTGATAATTTGTGATTGTGACCAGTTAAGAGTGTCATCTAAAACAATGCCTAGAATTTTAACACTGTTACCTTTGATTAGTGAATTATTTGTTGAGAGAACGATTTGCTGGTTTTTTTATTCGTTTAATTTAAGATTATTCGAAGAGAACCAAGCACGAGCTTGTTTGATAGAAATAAAACTATCCTCACTTAGGTCAGGAATATTCAAATTAAAATCAATAATGGATGTATCGTCTGCATATGCGATGCATTTTTTTCGCGACAAGGTGAAAAAAATCATTGACATATAATATAAAGAGTAGGGGCCCCAAAACAGAGCCTTGAGGAACCCCATGTTTAACCGGAAAGAGGCCTGAGTTTAAATTATCTATAGAGACACACTGAAGTCTGTTGTTAACATAGGAATAGAAAGGGTTCAATGGCAAATCTCGAATACCATAAAAACTCAGAAGTATTTCATATGAGACACAGTCAACGGTCTTGGAGCTAATAACTATATGTTCGCCCACTCCAAGGCCCTCAACTATGTCGCACACTAATTTAAATACTGCCATAATGGTGGAACATTTATTTCTAATACCAAATTGGTGGTCGATAAAATTAATGTTACCTTTCTTAAAAAGAGGTAAAACTTTGGTAACTTTTAATACTTAATCAGGGAAGTGTCCCTCGCCAATACAGGCATTAATAAAAAGAGTAAGAGGGTGTATTTCAGTACTTGCATTATGAAAATTATTTTCCCTTGTACACTTCATTGGCATAAATGTTCATTTTGACCACTGTTGTTGTCAGAGGCCCTTTTTTGGCCCCAACAACAACTTTTTTAAATACGAGGCAAGATAAAAAAAATTTCAAACTTCAACATTTGGAGATAAGACGAACAATATATATTTTAAGTAGTTCGAATTTTTACCATCGATAAAGATCGGCTAAACTTCACTCCCTTCATCAAAATACGTGAAAATCTCCATTTTTGTGCATTTGGTTGGTTGTTTTACACCGAGCACAAGAGAGTACTGCAAAGATTTTTAAATATGTGTGAGAATGTAAAATCTTTGACATTAGTAAGAATCAAAGTGATAATCGCTAGGGATTATCGCCCTCCTTTGCTCTAACTACCCCCCATTTCATGTTAAGATTTACAACATACATAAAAAATTTAAATATTTATTTGCTTAAACAAATCGTTGCAAAATTAACAATTTTTCGTGAAAAAATTGACTTTTTTTATTACAATTGATTTGCTAATAAATATAAATAAGTACATAGAATTAAATTCGTTTTTTAAATATTCTGTGATTTTTTTTTATAATCTATTGTCTTCTTTTGTTATTTCGTTTTTCAGTTAGTACGACATAGTTAGATGTTTTTTGTCAGAAGATAGACAACCTTTATATAATAAACAAAAACGCAAATTGATGGTATTTTGATAAACTATAATAAGTAAACGGCATTTTTTCAGAAAGAGAGTATTTTCTAACAATTACAACTTTTTATCTAAAATAATAAAAACATCACGCGTCTATTCAAATAACTGTATCCAGGTAATTTTGTTCTGGAGAGAAATAAATATAAATTCAAATTAAAGATAATTTTATAACATACAAAAAAAATTATTTACATTTTTTGTAAAAATTAATATTAAAAAAAATATTTAGTAAGGAGTTCGCAAAAACGCAATGCTACCCCCTTTTTTACATCCGACAGATAGATTAATGTAAACATTTTTTTTTATATAAAGAACACGTTAACTAGCCATATTTTTTCATGCAATTGAAAATTATCTCTTCTGTGGGGTAAAAAACACTAGTCATTCACTAATTCACTGGCTGTTTATAACTTAAAATTCGCCTGAACATAATGCCATCGCCTTTATCTGAGAGACCAAAAGTCCCTAGAAGAGACGTCTCAAAACAATTGATCGACAAACTTATAATTTTTTTAAATAATTTTTATATTTTTTTTATTTAAAATTCCCTTGACTTCCCAAGCTCTCTCGCATTTAATGCCCCAAGTTGTATCTACTCAAGACTATCTGAAAAATCTCTAAATCAATTTAATCGTCACTCAAAGGACAATGTTAAAAATGGTTGATTTTTGGCCCCCATCACGGAGCGCATAAGACCCAGAGAAAATGGTTGGAAAAGGCACAAAATTAATAAAAATACGTCTTGGTATCAATAGGCTGAGAAAAATTATATTTCACCCCTAAAAACATAAGAACAACACCTGATTGCTTTGAATAATAGCTTATACTGAATGTGAATGAAAATTATATTTATTTTATGATAACTATTAGGTATCGATTCAATAGAGGTAACAAAAGTGTAAAAACTACCCCTATTCACCACACCCTATTCAGGGGATGGATCCCATACACAGGATCTAATATTAAAAAATAGGTACCAAGGTAATTAAAAATGTAGAAAATGATTTTTTAATACTAGTTGAGCCAGACCTTCAACTGATCCTGACCTCAGCATCCCTATATGAAATAATATTCGCAGCAATAATTAATACAAAAAAGCGCTTTAGTAAGCGACCTTCTATTCACAGTTTCGAATACTAAAAAAAAATGCCACGGCACTTAGTAATGCACCAAATTATTTTCTACTAGTAAAAGGAACAGACATCCACTTTGCCTTGACGAAAAACTACCTCTATATGAATGTGAAAAATATTTACAGCATGTAATATTACAATAGATCTGTATGGTTTTAATCAACACGTTTTTTTAATAAAGAACAAATAGCGAGTTATTTAGCAACCTCGAAAACAACCCCATTCAGGTGGTAGAATCGTATTCACCGCTTCAAATACTAAAAAATAGGAAACGAGATGACTAAAATGAATCAAAATCGACTCCAGTTTAGGGATGACAGGCACTTTAGATAATGCAACATTAGAGAAAAAAAAGATTTCCATTTTATGAAATATATGGAATCATAATAAAATATTATATCAACACTTATACTGATTACTTGAAGAAAAAAGTTAAATATAAAGTGACAATGTGTAGAAGATATATTTAAATGTGTATAAGTGGATGTGTTTGTAAAATAATATATACCTCGGAATATTTTCAGTAACTGATAAGAAATAATAGTGTTTCACAGTGCTTCCCCTCTAACGCAGTAAATCATAGTATATACAGTGCAGTGAAATCGTGTACCTGCGGCAAAGAGGAGAAGAAATCGGTACTAGTACTAACCGAAGAGAGGAATACAACAAAGGATAAGTTTTACTATCTTATTTAAATTAGTAACAAACTATCGATTTGCAATTAACAAGTGTACGTAGTGTAGCATATAAAATTGTTTGCATTGTAATGTTAAAGGGCAAGAAATGTCAAATTTCTCAGAATTAGAATCAGAATTATTTCTTGGAACTATCAACTTTCAAGGAGCTGTTCTTTGCAATTATTTCGGCCAGACCAATAAATTATGTAAGGCTTCTCTTAACACTTGAGTGAAATAACTAATGGCACTATTTGAAACTTAAAATAAAATATAAAGTGTCATATTCATTCGAGATACATTGTATTTGAAATAGTAAACAAAAAATAGCCCTGTAGACGAAAAATAAACATGCTTTTTTCAAGTGTACTATATTAAATTTTAATTTACATTTTAAATTTTCAAATTGAAGAAAAAAAAAGAATATTTATAAACAAACCCAGCTCAGGTAATAACTTAAAAATAAGTCAATAAACAATTCTTTCTAACAATTTTACATATGAGCTCAACCAGGGGCGTACCATTAGGGTAACAGTACACCTTGTCAAATTAAATCAATTTAAAAATATAGTAAAAAGTTGCATAAAATTGGTGCCCATTAGCTTGGTTTCAGTGCCACTAAAAATTAAAGAAAACCTCATCCATGCTAAAAAAAATAGTAACAAGCAAAAAGTAATCAAGAAATAAGTCTCCAGAAGACACAAAAATAAGGTATCCACTACAGAACGTAGGAACTAAGACACATCAGCTACTGGTACAAAAAATTCATCAGTTAGAAGGAGACCCGTTTTTTACCAGACCTTTTTGTGTGCGTTGCTTGGATGCGAGGTGTAAAAGGGGTGTAAAAGATGTAATTTTGAGTTATCAGATGAATGATGGGTGTGCGATTGACGATTTGTGAGTAGTGATTGGTTTCGTACATAATTCGGAACTAGGTACAGTGGTTGATGTAGTGCAATGGAACAAGTCAAGAAGGGAAGGAAATGGAAGGGAGGAGAAGTATCACAGATAAGTGTTATTGATCTTTGGCTTTTTGCTGGTGTTTTAATAGGAGTGTGTTTTGAGATGTTGCATGTTTTTTGCGTTGTGGGTGTTATAATATATTGTTGAAAATCTGACTCAAACAGCTTTCTTAGAGGAAGTCTGAGAAGTGTTTATACATCCAAGCCCTTGAAAGTGTCGAGCGCTGTCACCATGAACTTGCGGTTGGCAATAGATTGTTGGCCGTGATATTCCTTTTTTTTATCATACTAACATAACAACAATTAAGTGATATAGCTAATATTTTATTAACATAGGCCACCACAGAACATATGGAGTTAAAAACGTGGCAACAACAAAAGCCAACAGAAGAAGTTTGAGAAGAGCTGAAAGAGACATCATCCAACTACTCAGAACAACAACAAGACAAAAACAGCGACATAAAATATCAACACTACTAGAAGGGAAGACAATCACAAAAAGGACAGAAATATACGCAATGAAGTACTGGGGACACGTCCAAAGAAGGGAACCAACACATCTACTGAAGAAAGCACTAAGACTGAACAGCAGCAAACTAAAAATAGACAGACCATGTTACACGTGGAAAACAACAATCGACAGGAAAAGGACCAAACATACTGGGAAAGAAAAGCGAGGGGAAAAATGAATTCCACAAAGAAATCGGAGCGATATATATACCAGAATCAGAAACGGAGGAATCAGAAGGCGAAGAAGAAGAAGAAGAAGAAGAAGAAGAAGAAGAAGAAGAAGAAGAAGAAGATTTGTAGAAGCAGAACAACAAAAATAGGAGCACAAACAGCAGCGACACAACGTGGTAGCATATATCACAAGAATACCCAGAAGAGGCAGAACTCTAGAACCAAAAATACAAAAAAAAGGGAGCTTAAAAGCTCCCTCATGACACAATATGGTAACGCATCTCACAAATACCTACACCTCCCATGCCACATTCCTTTATCATGTGGCACTCGCTGCTGGCAACAAGCATGACCCTAGTCCAACCCAGCGTGGACGTAGAAGGCCCATCTGTATAATCCTTGGGAGTGGCAGAAATGCCTACCGCACGATGGTAAATCAAACAATCAATCAATCAACACTTATACTGATTACTTAATAGTGTCCCTATTAAGAAAAACTGCCGTTATTTGGAGATGTTAGAATAGCATCTAGTACAGAATATTTACAGAGCAAATTAGAATAAAATGAAAGGGTTGATTAGTTCTTATGTCTGAATTTAATAGATAGATATTAAAGATGTCTAATCACTGTACGGGGTTGAAAATGATAGTTTATTTCTGTTATATTATTCCATGTAAGGGTACATTTGGGTAAGCTATAGAACTTCATTTGTTGGAGAAAAGGGTACAGTAAATATGCAAATGGATACTTGCAAAGGAGGCCACTTTTTGTGTTTTCAAGAATGCACCACGAGGAGGCGATTTTTTACAGTCCGACTTTTTTTAATCACCTTGGTACCTATTTTTTTTAATATTATGTGCTGTGTATGGCGTTTCACGCCCTGAATAGGCTATGAATATGGGTAGTTTTTACCCTTTTGTTATCTCTATTGAATCGATATCTAATAATGATCAAAAAATAAATATAATTTTCAAACTCAGTATTTATAAGCCATTAAGCAAAGCAATTTTAGAGGTTGCTTTTATGCTTTTGGGGTGAAATAGAATTTTCCCCAGCATTTTGATAACACGAAGGTGTATTTTTATTAATTTTGAGCCTTTTTCAACCATTTTCTCTGCGTCTGTCTTATGCTTTCCGCGATGGGGACCAAAAATCAGCTATTTCTAACATTGTCCTTTATTTTTTGAATACTACACACAAAATTTCGACATTAATACAATGAAAATACATTAGTTTAAAATAAAAATATAACAGAATTTCTGTATTGTATTGCGAAAAAGTCGTTGCAGATTTGTCGATATAACAAAATTTTCAAATTTGTCAGTTGTAAATAAGTTTGTGGGCGAGAAGAAGAGGATGATTTGAAATTCTAGTACATAGGTATTTATTATTGCTGATTATGAAAAATTAACAGTCGCATCTTGGTTTGAAGATATCAAGATAGAAACGGTCCCAAAAGTACAATTTTAGCCTTTATATTTCCACTTCTCTATTTTTCAACGGTGCATTACATATTAGGTACAAGGTGTATTGCTCTGAACCTAAATTCCTCGGAATTTAGGGCAGACCACAATTATTTTCTTTAAATAAACCAACCCTATTATATAAATTATTTCTGTGATATAAGCACTAACGTGTCGTTTCGTAAGCTAAATTTCACCATTTTGTGTTTCATGGTTCTATTTATGCTCTGTGAACATTTATTTTAGTTTTTCCAACCGTGTAACGTAAGTAAACTACTTCTATTTAGACTTCTAACTTCAATTGGGCTACTACCCAACATAGTTTATTAAAAATGATGCCTTATACTACTTATAACCAGTTATACCTTGCTAAATTGTTTTGGTGTATTTTGGTAAGTAAATTAATGACGAGATATAACCTTCTCTCGGTTTATTAAACGTTTTAATGTGGCAGAAATTGGGAACTTCAACAAAATAGGAAACGGAATTTTTTTACTTCGAGGTGACCATTTTTTCAAAATGGACATTCAATAATTGGGAATGATTATGTTACATTACCAGTTTTTTACCAACATGGATTCTGATGGTTTCACGATATATTGAGAGTGGTTATGAGATCAAAAAACAAAATAACAACAAGAAATTCCTTACACTTTTATAAAGTACATTTAAGCTTCCACAATTCTTCATTCAACAATGTTGTTTATTTGGAACATCATGGCCGAACATCAAAGATACAGGCGACATGTTTTTCTCATGTTGTTTGCCACACAGTTGTGGTATAACATACAATACAACGTGATCTACCATGGCATGCGGAAAATTTAACAGTATGTTGTCCCCACCGAAAGGAGTTAAAAAAATGAAAACTTTTTAAAAATGACCAAAAAAATTACCTACCTTATTTTTTTGTAGCAATGCGCTGCCAATGATTTTCACTAATCTAACGTAAAGCGGTACAACCATATCACTTTATCAGACTTGGGATTGACACTATTGACAGCAAAGCTGGATAGGATAGAAGTGACTTTTTGGTTTTAATCAAATCATACTACAAAAATAGCGAAATAAATCGAAATAAATAAAAAAGACATTGACCCTATGCTGAAAGGACAAGCAGATATACGAGATATTTAGTTAAACTGGTCAATAACACGGCGGTGTCCCGATTGTTCGACCGAAAGCGAAAAACGCGGCTCTCTTTGATCTCGCTGGCCGGCTTCACTTTTTATGTCGATTAAAGGGTCTACGCACGATCCAGCGGCAGGAAGTCAGCCTTGTCGGTACGCTTTGAAGATAATTGGAATTCCAGCGGACCATTTCACTTTTACGAATGACTCATTCGTAAAAGTGAACTGGTCCGCTGGAATTCCAATTATCTTTTAGGAAATGTCTTTAGGAAATGAAATCTCCTTTAAGGAAATGTAAACAACTCGAATGCGTTCTTTCACAAGTAAATTCGTCGACCTATTCAGGAGTAGGTCAGGACCTACTCAACATCAGTAGTGTATCTTCGCAAATTTACTAATAATTTAATATATTAAATTACCTCAGAACCCTCTAAAATTTTGCAGGTGCTTTCCCACATTGAAGACTAGTACAACATGGTAGATCACGGTGGATATTTGACCTTACAAAAATTCCAAAAAAACTATAATGTACCACAAGGATGTACCATCAGAATTACTACTAAGGTCTTAATATGTATAGCAGGTACAGTTGCGGACAGTAAAAAATTACATGGCGCCATGTTGGAAAAATGGCAGTCAAAACAGATTTTTCTCGACTATCCCCTTTTCTTTCAGTTCTAACCTAACATTAGGATAGGAATGATCGATATTGTAGGAACTAAAAAAGCTACAACTTTTATTTAAATAATTTTTCTTTATTGTTAATACTTCCCAAAGAACAATTTTTATAAAGATTCTCGAAATATCACCATCACCAAATTATAAAACTTTTGGTAATATAAACTGTTGAGGGCAACGTTTCAATTACCTCTATATACAGCTTAAAAGACAAATGACGGGATCCATAAGGGTTATCATTACCATTGTTTGGTAACCTTATGTAACTCTAAGTTTTATAACAATCGATAGACATATAAATTAGGGTGGTCCTTAAATTAGGGTAAAAATGTTTTTCTTAATTTTCTTTGGGGCCCCTGCCATTTTGATCTACTCTATTAAATAGAATTACTGTATTTTTTGGGGATTTTTTAACTCAGTTTTAGGGGTCGCTACCGCCCCGTAAAGTTTCAAAGTTAAAAAAAAAACTAGTTAGGAATTAATAATTAAATTCAGTTACAAAAGAAATTATGTTCATTAAATATGTAATTGATATGTACAACTGTAAAGCAATTACAATGTTATATATATATATGAAATAATATAAATGAAAAAGCTGTTAATAAAATACAGTTGAGTTGAAATGATAGTGGGGGACAATGTACTGTCCTATTTTATTAATTCAATTGATGATCAATGTCATTTTGCTGTTCATTTGATTTATTTTGATAAAAATTTTGAAAAAATTCTCGATTATCTTGAAAATTCAAGACTTGGTAGCGTGCCCCGGGTGAATTTTAAAAGTTGGTTTTTAAGGACCACCCTAATATAAATGTTACCTTTATATAACTTCTTATAAACTTCTCATATGCCTTGTGTGCTTTTTGATCAAGTAACGAGAATGTTTTCGCAACCTTTATGAACATTATTTCTATATGTTTCTCTTTAGGTGATGGCGGCAAGTTTTATTGTAGTGTTTTCGAACACAAATAATTACCAGATTTTATAAAGGTAACTGCTATTGCTATGGGGGCAGTAAGTTTTATATTTATCACAGGAAATATCTACGTGTGAAATAAACATTATAAATTGGTGTCTGCAGCTCATTATATAACATAGTAACAGTTGCTATAAGTGATATAAATTGGTGGTGGAAACGTTTCTATTACCACTTTATAAAACTTAAAGCTCTTTGGCCTTTTAAAAATTGTTCATACTTACTAAAGAATTTCTTATCTAATTAGTAACCTTATAAACCTCCAATATAAACTCGGTACCTTAATTAAACCCTTATAAAAACTAGCAGTTACTTAAGGTGACGAAAATTGTTCTTTTTGTTTACAATTTACAGCCTACAGAAAGGTGAAAACTTTTAGTCTATTCAAAATTGTTGCAATTATCTCTATCGTTGCTCTTATTAAGAAATTAGTTATTATTAATATTGCAGATCATAAAATTTCCTAACACTTTTGTTTAAACAGTTTTCTTCCACAGTCGACTGTTCAAAAATTACGGCAGCTTGAAGTTTGAACATTTTTCTTGAATATCGAAAACAAGACATCATTGATACTGATTATTAATCTTGCAGTCAATAATCTGTATTGTGTTTAAAATAATGAATTTCATCCAAATTTTTCGTATTCTCACTGATCTGTCTACACAAAAACACATCTTCAATACTATTTACATTCGTCCAAAAGGGTGAAAACTTGTGTTTCACTGCAGATTTTTTTGCAATTATCTCTGTCCCTGGTACTCCTTCATCATATCTAGCTATTATCAATATTGTAGGTTATAAAACCTCTGTTTAAACCACTTTTTCCGCAGTCAATTTTAATATTACAGCAGCTCTACAATTTCAACTCAAACAGCTGCTGCAGTTTTAAAACAGCCGAATGTGGAAGAAAATTGTTTTAAACAAAAGTTTTGGTAAATTTTATAACATAAAATATTGATAATAACTAATTACTACGTGGGGACAACAGGGACAGTAATAATCGCAAAAATCTAACTGCTGTAAAGCATAAAATATTAACTGTTTTTTATCCCCTACAATATATTGATAATATCTAATTTTAGGCTAGAGCCAATAAAAAAATAATCGAGAAAAACCTATTTTGACCGTCATTTTTCCAATATGGCAGATATAGCCGCAACGGTATTTTTATGAGAAACTTTAATTAATGATTTTGGCAACTTCCCTTACATTATATATGTTAAATAATTGAATTTATATCTGTTGTAAAACGATTAAAGGCTATATTTTCACAAAAAGTACCCGCTATGATGTATACCACAAGTATTATTCATTTTTCGATTTTGAAAACATTTGAAAACAAATAGTCTCACCGCATATATGGCTAGCCCAATTGTAGTATGTATATCTGGTGTTCGGCTTGCCTAATACTTATTAATACTAAACTGATCGAAAATAAGTTAAGCACGTTACTAATTTTAGAATCATAACTCTAAGCAACAAAATAGATAATTAAATTTTAGTTCTAATAACTCACAATACACCCATTTTAAAAATAAGGCAATACTAATAATCTTATACTTCTAACAGAACGAGTTTCAGCTATCTTACTGTCAGGAGAAAGCTGGTGATCAATTAGTACCCCATCTTGAATCTACTAGGCATGTTCAATATGATTCAGGTCAGACAGCAGTGGTGGCAACGGTAAGTTCTTCGAAGTGTTGAGTATAATCGCGTTTCGATGAAACCAAATGTCTTCTTCCAAGAATCTGAAAAATGTTTCCATATTTGTGTTTCAATGATATTCCTGCATAAGTGTGACCATTCACATTGCTATCGTATAAATACAACTCTGTACGTTCTTCTAGGAAAATACTACTACATACCAAAGGCATGCCTCTCAACGTGTTCAAACAGACCTAACCCTTAGCTTTGGAGGTCTCCAGAGTCTTACTGATTTATTCTTCAATCCAGTTTACCATTTCCTAACAAGCTGGTAATCTTACATCGCAATGAGCTGAGCGGAACACTTATGAGTATTCTGTGTTCATTTAGACGATTTCGAATCGAAAGAACTTTTGCTCTCTAGATTATTTATATGCCTTCTCACTCAGATGTTGATCTTGGTCTACATTTTCTAGGCCGATTTTTCTACATTGTCATGTCTATATGCCTTTGTCAAAGTTTGGAAATTTTTAATTAGCATTAAACTCATTAGACACAGCAACTTTTACATTCTGCATCATTTCAAGTAGGTACTCGGGCATTTCAGCCAATCCCCTCCACTCTACCATTAAGTCACGCCCCATACCTATTAGTCACGCCTTTCCGTCCAACAGTGCCTGATTAGCAGCCAATCAGAGGTCAGCACCATTCCATAAACGTTCACGAACATACAGATCTGAATAACTTGTAGCAGTAAACGTAAAGACCTGTTAGAAACTGTTACAGTAAAACTACAGCAGTATCAGTAAAAGTACATGTCTGGTTCTTGAACGTTCATAGAAGATTGCTGGACTCTGATTGGCTGGTGATGGGATGCTATTAGCAGTGGGGCGTGGCTTACAGATGAGGGGCGTTGCTTAAAGGTAAAGCGTTGGAGGTGGGCTAAAGTATCCTACTATCCCATAAGCAACGACATAACATTTGATTATCTGAGATTTTATTTTCAAGAATATTGATAATAGAAGAAAAATTCTTTTAAGTTTAAATGAATTTCTGACATGCTTAACTTTCTCAATCGGTTTAGAACTCTCCAAGCTTTACCGTCTGGAAATAAGTTCACATTTGCCATAACCAAAACTTTATACTCTCAAATTTATATTTTTGGTATAGTTATCGATAGTCCAACTATGTAAAAATCGTTTAACCAACAAAAATTAACATTCAAAAACTGTTATAAATTTAAAATCGTCGTGGATCTTTAAACTAAACTTATCGTTAAGAAAATGTAAATCAAAATTCGCCGAAAAATGTAGATGTGAGTTTAAGTTTCACTCGGATCACTTCTTGTCCTTTGTTGAAGAGTTTTGCTAGAAAGATTGTACTTGGTGGTTTTTAGATACTTCCAAATTTCCAAATAAAATACGGCCTAATAATGTGTAGTTATTTACGTCTGGCCAAAGTTTTCTAAAGAAATTTATAAGAGCAAAATAACTGCCTAGCTAATAACTAAATTGACTAACATTATTATTAATCGCTTGATATTAAGCAGGGTTATATCTTGTAAAAACTAATGTAAGCTAAAAAAACAACATTTTTATATAACATAATTTAGACTATAACATTGTTCATTTGTTTTCATGTAAGTACTCTGCCAAACAAAATCTTTAAGGAGAAAGATTTTTTCCTCTGGCGCTCTTAAAAATTCGTACCTACTTATAGAAAAATAATAAATTACAAAAAAATAATGAGGGGTTAAAAATCTTTTGACTTGAGTACTTAACCATAAGTTCATTATCAATATATGATTGTAAGTCGTGGTTATCATATATAACAAAAAGTATTGTCATTGACAAACCTTAAAAGTGGGTCCCACTTCATTTCGAAGTCATATTTTCGCCTGTTTTTGTCAAACTTTGCGGAGAATACCCAAATAAACTGATTTACTGAACCCGCTTATGAAGATAGTAAATCTAGCGTACCATGGATGGCGCACTAGAGTTTTTAGTCTAGTTATAGATCTACACTTTTCAGTGCAACAAACCATAGAATTGAAAGTGCCCCATTCACTTCTCAACATTGGCAGATGTGTTTCGCTTTCCCAGGCTCATCAGTGCCACACGGTAGAGAAAGAACGAAAATGCAAACGCTTCAACCAGTACTCCATAAGTTTTCTGTGGATTGTGACCACTAGGCATTAACCAATCTTTACCATTTATACAAGATGGTAAAGATTGTTCAGAAATAAATAAGAAAAAAACATTTTAGTGAAAAAGATATTTACTGTTTACTATTTTTTTTTATCAACTCTCCTTCTCCTTTTCGGGATAATTAGGTACGTTTCTAACAAATAATTCCATACAATTCAATACTAGTTTATGGTTACCTATGCCACAGAAGACAGGAACTATACAGAAACGAAAGCTTGCCGCGGCACCTTTGATATCGGATGTCTGATTTATGTGACCTCGAAGTGACAGTGATATGCCTTACTACACTCAGAAAATGATGTACACAAAAAAAAATACATCAATGTTTCGGTTCAATACACTGTACACTGGGAAAACTATCTTGTTTTATATTTAGTAGATAGGTACATGAATAGGAATACGTATATACGGTATTAATGAAGTTGGGGGCCCAAGTCATAGTGTATAGCAGAATGTTCAAAAGAAGAAGTAAACTTTTATATTTATATCCCGTATTTCATTTTTTTCATACTGCTACCAGAATATGAAAATGCTATCATGGAAAATAGTACAATGTATACAATGAAAGAGACATATATTATGTATATAACTATATTGGCTATATTGTTGAATAGAATATTACAAATCAAATAGCAGTGAAAAAAATGTTTACGTAAAATAACAATATACGTGAATAGGGCATGTGCACAACTAACCTCAAAAATATATATTTCTTAAGATTTATGAGTATTTCGTAGCTGTTGTGCAAATTTCAGCTTGGTTTCCATACTTTCAACTAAAATCTAATTCAGTGTAATGTTTTTGAAGTTTTAAATACTTTCTCCTAATAAAATAGGACTGTAGGTTGGAAATCTAACATGTAATTAGTAGTCTATTTTTATTAACCAACATTATTGAAAAATTATTAGCCTGAATTTTTAAATATTTGCTTGGAGCCAGTATTGCTCCAATCTGAAATGAGTATACAAACATTAAAAAGGAGAATAAATCTGAAAAAACTTAAAATTTGAGGTTATGCTAGTTATGATGCACGTTATTGCACATGCCCAATTATTGATTTTTTTTAATTGATACAATGAAAAGTTATTTAGTATGGTACGAGTTGAGAGTCATTACTTAATTACCTTATCCATGGTCACAATACAATTCTGTTCATTAGAAACTGATGAACATATTCTGTAACTTATTGCATTTCTGATAAGAAAATATTTCCTTTCATATTACTTCTTTTCAACTGCTAATTGTTTAGTATATCTAACATTACTTTCTAGTTGTTTCAGTAATATAAATTTGTACATACCTTTCAAGATCTTTGGGAAATAGAAAGAAGCTTATTTGTTTCACCTTCGAAGGGCATGGATGATAAGCACAACCCCAAACATTAGAACCCATTATAAACAAAAATCAAATAAAGAAATAAACTTAGAATAAGAAATTGTCGAAGATTGGAAGAAAAAGGCATGAAAATAACCACCGTGTAAGAGTTTCAAAGACTGTCAATCGCACAACGTCAAAAATTATTATATGGCTTTTGACAAATATATGCCTTATCGTCATGGCGACTGTGAACAAATTTGGTCCCATCAGAAAGGCTTGCTTGCGCTTCTGTATAGTTCCTGTCTTCTGTGCCTATGCTAAGAGATGAAGTAAATAAAACTAATGTAAATATAATGCAATATTTCACGTATCTATGGAAATACATTCACAAAATCATTATAATACTTTTGAAACGGGTTTCTTTTATTAAAATGTTTAAATATTTTTTAGCAAAACAGTGGTAGGCAATAAAAGGTAGGATCATTTTTGTCAAATATTCCCTTCGCCAACTTTGAAGTCGTTTCGATTCCATAATGACTTGCATCCTATTCACTTTTTAAATTTAAAACTGATATAGTGGAAGTAAGGAGTCGGGATTTTCTCGAAAAAAAAAAACACAATCGTACTAAAGTTATGAAACCTATCCCCCCGTTTTCGAGGGCTCTGAACACGAATAACGGGTTAAAAAAGTTTTTAGTTATGCGCACCCCCTGAAACGGCCAAAAATCACCCCATTTTGCTTAATTCTCATATGACAGCTTGACATCGACTATTTTTGCAGAGATTCTTTGTTTTCTCATGGGGATATAACAGATGGTGATAGGTGATGTCAGGTAGTAGGTCGTAACCACCCTCAGGGGTGGAATCTACCGTGTCAGGGGGTCTAAAATTGTTTCTTTTCTTTTTCTTGTTAAAGAAGTTTACCCTCCGTTTTCGAGGATGCTGATCAAGAAAAAAAATGGTTTTACAATAATAATTTTATTTAACCAAGTTACAAAAAGTTTTTGGCAAGTCAAATATTATAACAAAAAACATGGAAATATAAACAACAACAACAACAACAACTCTGTATTATGGCAATACACTTGATTCACAAATTTTTGCGATAACTAAGAGATCTTTGTATCTTCACAAATGCAATCCTAAAGTATTTTTCCATTTACCCAAATACTCGTCTTAAAATTTTTAGAAAATTGTAAAACAGTCAAACCTTGCCTTAACAGACTCATTTGCTTGATAACGCATTGCAGCTGCTTGAACCACTTACTGGGATATTTCCAGATTCCAGTGCTAGTGGAGGGCAGACAGCCACTTTCGATAGCTACAAATAAAGCATACTTATTTTCCAGAAAGGCGCGACGTGGTAGTTTTTGACAGCTTATAGCAATGATTACTGATGTTGTTACTGTCATGTCAGCTGGTATTGTCAACTCCTCGTGTCAGTTATTTTTAGTGATTCTCATGGTCATACAAAACTGATTTTGTACAAGTGGGAACTTGCATCTGCTAAACAATTTTTAAGTTGCAGTAATCTTGATCAAATTGAATATTTCTCTAAAAATGGTAGATTCTCTAAATTTAAATTTTTAGATGTAAATATGCGTAAATAAGAAAGGGAGGGAATCTTAATTCCCAATACATACCGAAAAAATACCAACTGAGCCCATTTTTTGAGAAACAGATTTGAAATGTTAGTCAGTAAGTATCGGGCTGTCGATTCACAAGTCCTTGTTTCTAACCTGACTAACCTTGAACAGATAGAAGCTCAAGCGATGATGTAGAGATGAATTTGTTTTATATAAATCTGAAATATGTATTTATATTATTATATTACATTGCCTACCCAGCCTCTATTCACACCCCGCAACGTCTCACCTATCGATATTAACTCTTCCGCATTGCATCCCCATCTATGGACCCTTCAAAGCCTACCTCTTTCCCATCCATTGACGCCACTATAAATAATGGATCATCACCCGCTAGAAGCAATGTTTCTCTAAGAAGTAGACAGACTGAGACCTTAGAGACGAACCTCGGTTCGACCTGTGGAGTAGACAGATTGAGGCCAAAGAATCGGACCAGTCGCGGTCCTAAGAACTCAACATATTATGACAGCTTTACATTCTCTTCTTCAGATTTTTTTACTTCATTTTTTTCTATGGAAATGGCTCTAAAATAGGAGCCGAAACGTCGAGACTTCAACAATCTCAGACGCGGTTCAGCCCAAAAACCAAGTAATTTTCAATATAAGTTTTACGTTAGGTGTCTTTGACTGATGTGGTTAAAAACCAGAGTTTTGTTTATTTATAGATTAACAGGGATTCATAAAAGCCATTATGGTCATCTATTAAACAATTTTCTTGGTCTGATATGATGCTGACAACTTTTCAAGTTATCAAAAGCTTCCTCTGTATATCTCTGATTAACGTTAAAGTTATTATTACCTTATTAACTGTTCTATGATTTTCTCAAAATATGCATGCATAAACTATAACTTCTTGTTGGATGTTGGACAAAAGAAACCTCCAATTATAACCAGAATTAGGGAACATATAAGTTTTGTTTCAATCATCCTCAGAGGAAGAGAACTAGAGTAGAGAAAGACGAATCAATGTAGTGTGAGTTAAATAGTGTCGATATACATGGCAAATAATTAATTCAGATGTATTTCTTTTAAGCATACATGAAATAATTGAAATAATTCTTCGGTGAAATTTTTGCGTAGAGGTAGATTTTTGTAATAGAAAAGTATATAAAGAAGTTCTCAGGGCTACCGCGGTTGCAACATAAAAAAAGGTGTCAAACTGTCAAAATTTTGTTTTTTGGAAATAACTTTTAAAAATGCAACATTAAAAAAAATGCATTTTACATATTAAAAAAGTTATTTTCAAAAAAAACAATTTTTGGGAGATTGAAGCCATTTAGTTTTATGCTGTAATCACAGTAACCTTGAGAACTTTATCTTGTACTTTTCTACAAGTAAATATCTATTTTTATAGAAAATTCAACATTATTTATCTCAGCTCGCAACCCATATAGACCTGTCAAGGAACGTTCAATAAGGGGGTCAAGAGGGAAATGCCGAGATCACAATTTTTGACTTGAGGGCCCTGTTTGGACTATTTAGGAGGTAAACATACCAAAAGTGCGCGAACGTAGGAGTTGCGGGGGGTGCAGGGTGCAAGAAGGTCCCGGTTTTTGTTTTTTCTAAGTCTAACAGAAGTTATCGTGTTTACAAGAAACAGTATACACACATATACAGGCACATACACACTTACAGACACAAAGACATTTTTTATTTGATATTTAAGTGCAGTCTGCTATGAAACGGATATCTGTACAAAAATTTTTTTCCACGATTGTTAAAAATTTTTTAAAATTTATAGTAAAGTTGGAATACAGTTAAAAAATATACAATCCATTACTGAATCATAACAGATACGACAAAAATTAATAGAACCATCATTATTGAATATTTAGTCAGCTTTAATTGTGCATATAGCCACTTTACTCCAAACACAGGCCTCAAGACAAGCATTGTGATCTCAGCATTTCCCTCTAGAAACCATTCATTGACAGGACTACTACGACAAAGCTGTGTGAACAAGTTTTATACATTTTTTTTTTTTTTTTTAGAAATATGACGTACCATAAATTTTTATTTAAGTCATTTCGTGTTCTGTAAAAAAAGTTTAATACGGGTGTTCTCCGTGAAAGTGCCATTTTAATTATTGATATATCTGCCAACAATATGCGGGTCATTATTCAACTTAACTCAGTAGACTAGGTAGCTTAGGTGAAAAAGTCATGCAAGAACGTATGAACGAGCAGAATGAAATACCGATAATGCAGAAACCGTTTGTATTCACAGACATTTTCCCATTTCATTGTTTTATAAAGTCCAAATTTTGTATTTAAAACAGTACCCAAAAGTAAACACGACTTTTTTGCGGGATTCTTTTAAAATCCGTATGAAAGTGTCCCTGCTTACCTTTGGATATTCACTATGTATAAATAAGTAAAGTCCATATATCTACTAAATAAATAAAAAATGTTAATACACATTTTCCTAACTGAGTACGTTTTTCAAAAGAGCTGCTGTCCAACCTGTTAATAAATTAAATAAAGTATTACCTTGTTACAAACTTAGAACATAATTTTACTCTAGTTGATAAGAAAAGTCAAGGCAGCAGCTTTTCTGAGATGTTGGTTAAAATGTGTATAAATAAAAAATTTATACATCTTTTTCGTAATTATGTTATTGAATATTTATGTATTTATTCATCAGTTAGAGAATTTGCATTAGTGTTAACAATAATATCGCTTTAATGCCATTTTTTAATGAAAATTGTGAATAAATAATAATATGCTAAATTGCATCGTCGATTTATTTGCATTCCAAGATCAATTCTGGAAAAAGAAAAATTCCCCCATTCCCACTTTCTCCCGCAGCCGACAATTTTGACTCGAAAAATGAAATATTCTTTCCCAAAAAACGTCCATTTACTCAGCAGAGGCATGTAATATAGCCAATACCTTACATCATATTATTTACAAATAAATAAGTTGAAAATTCAATCATTTTAAAAACGTTTTCTAGAGAACAGCACTGAGTGCACATCGTGCGCATTATTATAGTCCAGTGTTTGGGCCGTTTTTCGCTCAGTATTCTTTCGGACAAAACCGATTGACGTGAAATTTGGACAGTAATTAGGGAATGGCACAAGGAACAAAAGTTATATAGTGCCGATGTGTGCTTTTACCCTGGGGGTGGACGCCACCCCTTCTCGAGGATGGAAATTATTACATCCAAAATAACCGCAGAAATCGATAGGGGAATAAATTCTAAACAAAAATGTCCTATAAAGTTTTTTCGATGAGTCAATACTTTTTGAGTTAATCGTGATTAAAAATGTTGATTTTTCATCTAAAAAATGCATGTTTTAGCACGATTTTTCACGAATAACTCGAAAACCTTACGTTTTATCAAAAAAATTATTATAAGCAAAAATAAAGTTTATAAAATAACAAATCGATTGTTATTATTTCTGTAGATGTAATACGAACCGAGTTAAATCTCGTTGAAGAGGACTTTTTGTTCGCCGAAAACTGAATTCGAACCTTTCAACGTTAAATAACGGAAAAACGGAAAATTTTCGGAGGAAAATATTGTGACGTAAACAGTCACGACCAAATTTAAATGGTCCAAATTGATCATTAAAAATTCGGCTACTCGGCAGCTCATATGTCGACAGCGGGTCGTGGGCAAGGTCTCTTATGTCAATTATAAGGTTTCAAAAGATAACTTGTGTATATTAAATGAACAGATGGAAATTTATTGTAAACTTCGGGCGCCAGCCAAAGTTAATTGGCAGAGGTAGGGAAAGAGCAGACAAAACACAAACTTCAAAGAAAAAGTATAATAGAAATATATGGTAGCATGCACAAAAGTATCACGATGCAAGTGGAGGTTATCACAGATAATTATAGCGGAAAATATACTTATGTATATGGGTAAGTAATTATATAAATTATATAGAATATGATATAATTAGTATAAAAATTATTTGCAGAATATATCATCTAGCCATATGTCGATAGCTTTCAGGACCGCAAACAGCTGTTTTTGGCTTACATGCGAAGACAAAATAAAAAAAATAGGATGTTATATCAGGATTAAGTATAAGAAACATAAAATGGTATAAGTATACACTAGATAAAATAACGAATAGTAAACGGTGACCAATATACAGGCAAATGCACAAATATACGATGGCTCACGCCTTTGTGTCGCTGAAGACTACTTGCTTCTTTCCAAAGTAATGGCACTACGATCTGGCAGGTTCAAAAAGAAGAAAAACACTCGCCCGTCTGTGGCGAAATAATAGCCAGCATTCCCCCACTCAGCACAGGATGGCCACGGGATATCCTAAAATGATCCCGTATATCCGATAAATGGATTGTTCATTTAGGAAGTCCACTGGTTATCCTTTGGTCCTAATAACAGCCAAAATAGGGATATCCATTGGATAACCTACATGACTATCTATAGGATAGCCTTTAGGGTTATTGATGTCCTATTTAAAACCTATATAGGGATAACCAAAGGCTATCCCTAGGGCCATCCATAGGTCAACTTGTTGGGATAATGTAGGTCCCAAATTCATGATCATTGATAAATTCACCTAAGGTACAAATGAGAATTTTTTTATTTTGTTTTTATTTGCATTATATTTTCATTGTGACGAATGCATTTTATTGACGCAAGACATTACTGGTCCTAATAACAGCCAGGATAGGGATATCCATTGGATAACCGATATGACTATCTATAGGATAGCCTTTTTAGGGTTATTTAAAACCTATATAGGGATAACCAAAGGCTATCCCTAGGGCTATCCATAGGTCAACTTGTTGGGCTAATGTAGGTACCAAATTTATGATAATTGATAAATTCACCTAAAGTACAAATGAGAATTTTTTTATTTAGTTTATATTTGCATTATACTTTCATTGTGACGAATGAATTTTATTGACGGAAGACATTACTTATAAAATATGGTCCTAATAGTCAAAATGGGGATATTGGCTAGCTCGTTCTTAGCACTAGTTTCAATAATTCATGTTAGATGGCTCTCCTTGCAAGGTGCAAATTACTTTTGTTGCGATACTCACCTAGTAAGCCTGAAACTACAGGTTGTGTAATCTATCCACTACGCAGGAAATTCACATATCTTGCAAATGCCTCTTTTACGAGAGTTAATTTTTTTGCAATATGAGATTTATTTATTATGCAAGGAGGGTGGGCAAATTTTAAATTGTCTACAGTAATCATGATTTTACACAAGATCAATTTTGATCCTGTGTAGATACTATAGGTAACCAGATGCAACTATGTGTGGATGTCTGTGGTTGTCCAGATTTTAACATTAATTGGTCCCTTTTTCTTCCTATGGACAACCTCGGGCTATCCCTATTGTGGACATCTGTAGGTCATCCCATTGAAGACATCCATGGGCAAACCCGATTTGCACCAAAAGGATATCCACAGGAGGTCCTAAATCGGGATTAACCCAGTTTAGGACGTCCCCAGGACGTCCCGCTTATTCTCCAAGTATGGCCAGTGGTTGTCCTAAGGCTATCGAGTGCTGTCTGGGCCGCTTACCACCTGCAGACCCTCTACGAGTGATTGCGACTCCAATAAAAAAATAAGCTCTGCACCCAAGGCAAGGAATTTTCATCAGGCCTCCGCCTGGCACCAGTTAATCATTAATTTGCTATGTATATATTTGGTTGGAAGTTTTAAACGGCTCATATGCCCAGTAGGCACAACATAAGAGCTGATAGAGGCTGAAGGGTAGTATTTAAGGGCATACAAAAAACCTAAAAAGTATTACACCTATTACATCTACCAAGGTATGTATATTTATTTAAAATTAAAAATATTATTAAAAAAGAAACTACTGACCTTAGCTCTTATTAGGTTGATTTATTTTAATAGGGAACTTAAATTCACATCTGGAGAACACTTCTCTGTTCAGCAACCAGCCAAATCAAAAATGTCTCCTCCTTTTTTGTCTTTTTGAAAGCAAAAAATGGTGATTTTGCGCCAATTTGCAAATCAGGCTGTCCATTCGTATTACTATTAAAATCCCTAACTTACATTTTGACATTTGTCAATCAAAATCAAAACAAATCTGAATAATATTTATGAATTTAATTTATTAAATATGTATTATACCTTATACTATCCAGGTAATCCATTAGTCCTTTATTTAATTAATTACTTAATAATGTGATTACAACATAACCTTGTATTTGTTATAGGCAGTAATGTAAACAATTGGGACCCAGAGATTTTATAAGGTGCCAGTGGAGGTAACATTTTGTTTAATGTAATGCAAGAGGTAACCAGACGTAGTGGGCCTGACAAATGGTAAGGCAAGTGTGTTCGGAGGGCTACCGCTACTGTGCCGAGACCTGTATGCTGCATGTCAATGAAACTAAGCTACGATAATATTGTTCACCTGCTGTATCCTTATTGAAATATATCTGCATTCATACTATATTTTTAATTGCTAATTCTGAACTGTTACACAATATGACATTTTTAAAAGTACACAAAGAGACCTTTAAAATGAGCTTTGGTAAAAGTCGTTAGCATAAAAAGTAATGGAGTTATGATGAAAACAAAATGGTTGTCTCGTCTCTTCGGAGAAAAAATCAGCAATAAAACCAGTGGCTTCACCGCAAGAATTGAAATTGAACGTAATCCATTTACAATTTACTTTATTTAAGTACTATCAATATGTTCTAGAAGTTTGAGAGGTTTGGGATGTCTAAATTTGAAAACAAGTTTGATTCAAATTTGAAATGATTTTGTAAATTTCTTAAAAAATTATCATTTTTTCAAAATAAATCAAAAACTAAAGAAGATACCTAAAAATGCTAGAGTACAAAAATTTAGGGTTTTTCTTACTGAACATTTTATTTAATTTTTTTATTTCTCTAGGATAAAAATTAATTGAGATACCACCGTTATAAATTTGTATTTGAGTGCGAGGACCGCCTGTCCCGAACACTTTAAACTCAAAAATCTCAAAAACGAAGGGTTCAAGGAAGTTCAACTTTACTTGTAGCCCTTTAAATTACCTGCAAAATAGTTTTTGGAGCGATTGGATAGTAGCAGAGCAGGAATTATTGAAAATTCATAAGAATCGTGCACTTTGTGCCAAGTCTTTGAAATTTGCTATAGTCTTAGGATGGTTTTAGGAAATCATCACAATCACCTCGTGTGCGACCTCTGGTGGTCTGTTTACTGTAAATCCAATATGGCCGCCATCTCTATTGGTATTTTTAATAGATGAGCTTCTATTAGACACAAAGTCTTAAGTAATATCACTTTCTATGGGTTCTAGGATGCGAGGAATCCATTTCTCAGGTCTAATTTAAGTTTCAAAGTCAATTTCAAGGTCATTACGTATTTTGATATGATAGATTAGACAATACAATGCAAGGTAAAGAAACAATTTTTTTATTAATTCAATGTAATTTAGTAATTACAAAATATAAAGAAACATGAATGATTGACACAAATACGATAGAATTTGACTTAAATTACAGCTTTGCAACATGATATGGTACTTGTTACTTCATGTATTATGTGAGTTGTTTGTGCAACCTTCTTGACACTTGCATAATGGGCTGCAGCGAATCCCGGTTCGATAACATTTCGATAACGTAATCAGGGATATCAGGCGATTTGGACACCGACATCTTCCAAATGAATGCGGTAGTGAGCAGCGCTCGCTTTGTATGCTGAAAAAAAGCATGTTGTGATGGTGGTATAGATTCAAGAGACTTCAGTCCTTGGGTAAACATCAACTTCCTTGCATCATTGACGGAATCTGCACCACAGTTTTTGCTGAACATCAGAACTGTAAAGCGTTCAAGATGAGACATGTGCTGTGATTCCAACGTGAAACTATTCGGTGTATTTGTGATGTCAATGAACGTGTCAGTGACCTCAAGATAGGCAGTCCATGCAATCTTTTTACCTATTCCAAACATCGATGATGTTACATCACACCCCGTAACTGCATAAAAAAAGAGAATGGCTTCGGAGCGTTCAGGTTCAAGCTGTTGATATATGTGCTGGATTGGAATCTCTTTAAAGGTCTTTCCCGATCCAAAACCTATCCATAACTCTGACATATTCAACCGTTTGAAGTGATAGATGGTCAGAACTGGTTGTTCTGGCCATCTATCACGTCTGTGTCCACTGTGATGAGGTACGTTTTGGCATGTCCTTGCTCAGCTGCGTGTTGCAAGTGCAACATCATTCTGCTGTCTCCTTCTTCTTGTTGGCTTGGAGACATGGTTGATATGTCACTTGTTCTGTTGCTTAGCACCTGATTATTATCCTTTGTGGTGAACAGTTGATATGAGGCACCAGTGGTAAGTTCAGCCAATTTCTAATAGAAGCCAATCTATTAAGAATACCAATACAGATGGCG
The DNA here is from genome assembly GCA_936432065.2 of Rutpela maculata. Classification (NCBI taxonomy): domain Eukaryota; kingdom Metazoa; phylum Arthropoda; class Insecta; order Coleoptera; family Cerambycidae; genus Rutpela; species Rutpela maculata. The sequence continues at coordinate 120,643,313 of OW386293.2, read as the reverse complement.
GCCATATTGGATTTATAGCAAACAGGCCACAAGTTGCTAGCGATGGTTTCCTAAAACCTTAAGACCATACCTAAGACTATTCCAAATTTCAAAGACTTGGCACAAAGTGCACGATTCTTATGCATTTCCCCTGAGCTATAGCTTAAAAATTAGGGAAGTTATCGTTGATAAACCGATTGGGAACAAAAATATTCGTCGCACTGATTGGGGTGGATTAATAATGAAGGATATTTACTACCAATTAAAATGCTGAATATGCCTGCACCGGAAGAACTCCTCAAAATTATATTTTGTAATTGTAAAAATGGATGCGGCGGAGCTTGTAGCTGCCGATAAGTTGGATTTTTGCAACGCAACATGCGGAACATGCTCCGGTGACAACTGTCAAAATTGTCGTCCAATTACGGACCAAGAGGAGGAGGTCGATAGTGATGATAGTGTTTCTGATGATCCATAGATTTTCAGTAATAAAACATGCTATGATAATGTAAATAAAATTTTTATTTTTTCCCGTTAAACCCATTCAATAATTTCAGTTTTTAATTTTAAGTAAATATGGTAGTTAATTTTAATACGAGGACGGTTTGTAATGAATGAAACGTTGCAATAAACCATAAATTGTTTTATAAAAAGTGACGGGATTTTAATTCATTAAAAATGCACAATTAAAACATTTCAAGCTGTTGAAAACTATTTTTTTTTAATTTCGTCATAAAGGGTGGTTTTAAAGCGTTGAAACATTGTAACACATCATAAATTATATTCCAAGACATGAAATAATATTTATTCTACATATTTTAACATGATTTCAATCTATCTAACGCTTAAATCTATGTTTTTACATTTTTTCCCAGAAGGGGTAGTTTTCACCCCCAAAAAACAAAAAGCACACATCACGAACTTTTGAAGGGGAAAGATAGATAAGCTTAATTACAAATTTTCATCAAAATCGATGTTGTCCGAAAGAATTCAGAAGTAATAAATACCCTATTTTTAGGTACCGCGTTGTTATGATGGCCACAAAAACTATTTCTGGACTGTCTGTGAAGTTTTTGCTGGCTTTGATTTTAAATCAGAGAAGCATAACATTTCAAAATAAAATGTGTCAACTGCCTAATTCTGATGAAATTATGTATTTCTAAGCTCACGTATAGTCTGTGAACTCCATTTGCTGTCATCACCCATCTTGAGTGCGAAAGCGGACCAATCACGAGCTGCTAAATCTTCTAAAATTGTACTTGTCTTTATGACAGCAGAAATATCAGGTAGGTATAATTGATCCTTGGTCAGCACTTCTCTGTCAACTTGAGAAATGAGAATCTAATACAGACTAGCATACCGTTACAACCGGATTTCCAAAGCTTCCCTTGTCACATTCAGGCTGTAGAACGGTGTGTCAAACTTGTGATCGAAGCACCTAAAAAGTGTGTAGCGCTAGCCAAGAGAATGGCTTCATTAGGACGACCCTTTTATCAAGATCTATTACGCCAGAATTTTCCCAAAAATCCGACTTTAAAATGCACTTTTTGAATATAAAATAGTTCAAATTATTATGAGTACTGCATTTTTTCAACTCATACTCCGACATCAAAAAGATGTAGGTATCGATAATGTTACAACCTTAAAAGCGAGAGAAGAATAAAAAAATGATATTAAATGTTCTCTAACTAAGCAGGTATTTTATTGTTAATAAAATAAACATCTTTCCATAAACTATGTTTTTGTATTAATTTTATTTTTCCAATTATTTACACATATACAAAATACATAATTTCAAAGCCTCCTATGGCTAAAATACAAATTCGTCGGCTGCATAAGCAAAAACCTCGTTTTAAAGCTAATTTTATTAATCTTAAGTACAACATATAAATAAAGTAACATAGAATTTACAAATACAGCTTTAGTCGCAAAACTAAAATAATATAACTTTTACAATATGTAAAAAAAATGTACATAGAATTAGTTTCTATTAACGCTAATGGACGTTATTGGTGATCAAGACATGGATTTAAGCATAATGAGAATTTTATGAAGCTTTTTAAAAAATGTCAGTTCTTAAAAATCGTAAGAGTCGCTTTCACCTTTCTGAACCTTGAAGATGAGTTTATAAACCAGACCTGCAATGGCACCTCCCAAGATTGGTCCTACCCAATAGACCTGAAATAAAAGATAATTACTGTAAGGATTGCTATAAAACACTCAGGAGGACTGTGAATTCATAAGTATTGTCGTATGTGCTTGTTCCTGTTGATGCTATCTCGAGCTACGCCCCACAGTGGGAAACTATGGAATTTTTTGGACAAAATTCTAGAATGGTTGTCGCTACAACACGATGCTGCTACAAATTGACTAAAATTAAATCTGACCTGCAAAATCTTAAAACAAATCCTATTAAATCCTTCAGTCTAGTCAATTTTGTGGTGTACTTTGACGTGTACTTTGAAGTTATTTCAAATATCTTTACTATTATTTACTTATATTACTTTATTCCATGCCACTCGCCAAGATCCATGGCGGGTACAGTAGTTTCCCTTGTCCACACAGATTTATAGCATAAGTGTCTTACAAAGTTAAAAGAGAATTAATAGCCATTTGTGTATTAAGGCCACATTGCCGCACGATTGTATAATAGTGTATGGGCCAGCCAAGATATTGATATAATTTTCCTTCATACCGCAGTTATATGGGTGTACAGAGATAGCAAAAAAAAAACTATAATTGCCATCTGAAAGTGGTAGCTAATAAAAATGGTGGCCAATCCAAGATGGCTGACGTAGACGTTTAAAAAAAACGACCGTATCTCTGTGAGTCATTGTCCGATTTCAGTGTTCTTTTTCTTTAAATGACAGCCAGAGCTGGGCAGTACTCGAGTACAAGTACTTGACTTTGGTACTTAGAGTACATTTCATGTACTCTGTACTCGAGTACTTTCTTAAGTCAGTACTTGGTACTTGTACTCGTAAAATTAAATACAAGTACTTGCATTCGAACTTTCAAAATTCAAGTACACGAGTACATAGTACATATAAAGCCAGACATACTTCAAGGAAACTGAGTTGCAATACTTAGAGGAGTATTGTTTAGTTCTAAAACCACTGGCTACCACACCTTGATATACTGCAAGGTGAAGAATGTGTTTATTACGGATACCTATTGCCAGGTTTTCTATCCATGAGAAATAAATGGGAAAAACTAAAACTGCAGCCGTTGTTAAGTTGTGGAGGATCACTACTATTAAACACTTGTCTGAAGAGTTTAGATAAAAGATTTTCAGATATACTGAATATGTCTTGCGAGTATGCCAGCTGTTGTACATCCTAAATTCAAATTAAGGTAGTACAAGGTAATAAAAAATCTAGATGTTACCGTTGAATCCATACGTAAAACGGTGATATTAGCTGCAGAAAACCATACACTGGCTGACAATAGCATTGAATTAACAGATCCTGATTCTACCAGGGACACAGATGGATTTTTTATTTTGAGAAAATGGGAGATCCAATTAATCCTGTAACACCTAGCACACATCCTAGTTGCAACATTGAGGAATACTTAAAAACACCTAAAATTGAATTAGAACTTTACAAGTTCCTAGATGATAGGAGAAATTTGAACATGCTCGAAGATTTCCCTCTAATTAGGAAACTCTTCATTCGCTACAACACTTGTCTCCCTTCATCAGCTCCAGTTGAGCGTTTTTTTTTTTCATATGCATCCATAGTAAATTGTCCCGACGCAATGCTCTAAGTGATGAAAACTTCCAAAATTTGGTAATCATGAAAGCCAATAAAGTAAACCAATAGCAAGTAGCAAGTCGGTAAGCACGACAAACACCTTTGAATTTAACTATGTATTAATTTGATTTTTTTTCTTAACAGAAGCAGAACCTATTTTTCAAAAACGGAACAGGAGACTGAACAGAAGTATATTTTATTTTAGTAACTTAATTAATATTAAGTATTAATATAACATTATAACATTAATATAATAAAAAGTATAGATATCTTATTTCTTCTTTTTACCATCAATCAAATTTTAAGTGTTAATGTATTCGTATGAAGTACTTGGATGGTTCAAGTACTTGTACTGGAATACATGTAATTAAAATATATGGTAGTACTCGGTTCTTTGTATTTTGTGGGAAATCATTTCTAGTAATTGGTACTTGGTACTCGATTACATTTTTTGTGTACTTGGCCCAGCTCTGATGACAGCTTGTGAACTTTTTGTAAGTTCTCATTAATTTTTTCCACATAAGCAACCATTAATTAGTAAATCGCTGATTAGTGAAAAATACATTAGTTTTTACAGATAATTTCTTTATCATAGATTTTCTTAAAACGTAGACGTTTTAGGGAAAAATCTTTCCAACAAATATTATAGCACAAACGATTAGCTTTAATTTGGTGTATTAGACTTGTGTGTTTGAACAATGTGCACTGGAACAATGCTGTGTGATAAGAATAATAGTATGGGCCAATTTCATAGTCAAATTTAAAGTGAGCTTTAGATAAAATTACATTTGACTGCGATAGTAAGTGAGGGATCTGTCGCAGTCAAATATAGCCTTAATTAAAACCAATTTTAAATTCGATTATGAAATTGACCTTTTGTTACGGAAAAATATATGACCAACAATAATCAATACCGAAGTTTTATAATTTTTAATAATAAAAATTTTTATTCATGAAGATTATTCAGATTTTATAAACAATTGTTTATTATTCCTTTTGAAATATTTCTTAACCATATCGTTTCAACTAAATTTGCAGTTTCCTCGGGTTCATGCATATTTTCACATTTAGTCAGCTTACACCTGGTACATTTCAACTGATTCATCATACAAGTGTACGATGGTAGTTGGCATGACCTTGCACAAGAACAACTCAAAAGTTCCAAAACTGCTTCAGATGCGGGTGCTCCCGTCATCCAGTTGATGCAGAGTATTCCATCATTGTCTATCATCCATCCATGATCTTCTGCTTCTGGAACTTGAGGATAATTTTCCAGACATCGCTTCCAAATTGCTGCTTGATAGTTGCGCGCATAGAATGTTGGCAAAGACAGTCTACACATGGAGAAAGTTGTGTTGATTCAACGTCACCTTGTCTACTTCAGAAAATTTGGTATCTTATGCTCTCTGTTTCGGTATTTCTTGAATACAACTGACATGTAAACTTTTGAATCAAAAAGTGGTCATTGTTAGATAATGTAAACTGTCTTCCCAGCAACGAAAACAATGAAATAAATTCTTCACGTTTTTGTAAAAGTTTCAGAGCTTTCTTCAATTTCCCTTGTCTCGAAAACGCGCTGACTGTATCGCAACTTATCCATGCATGTAAACCAGGTAATGCTCATATGATTTCACTGCCAACTGCACATGCAAGTTTCTTAATGTCAATTAACCCGACTCGACCGCTTGTTCCACATTTGATGTACAAGTTACTCTTCCAACTAATCTCAGACGATATATAAAAAGCTAAAATCAAAACATCCGTGTCGTCAGATACGCAAATAACATTTGAGTATTTTAGTGCAGCATCCTTTACATGTAGCATCATCCTAGTATCTGCTTCTTCTTGGGATGAAAAAAGATTTTCTTCTTCGTGGACGCCATTAGCAGTTATTTTGATACATTTACAAACAGTAGTAGCTAATAAATCCTTATCACCAATCTATGTCTTCCTGTTTTCTTCAATAGTTCATTCTAGCTATAAGATAGCTTTATTATAATACGAAGAATTGAAGGAACATCAGCATGTGAAAATTCCTCTACATATTCTACAGAACTGACTCTTTGTGCAGACATTTTCAACAAGTTTAATACACCAAATTAAAGCTAATCGTTTGTGCTACAATATTTGTTGGAAAAATTTTTTTCTAAAAAGAAAATTTATGATAAACAAGCAAATTATCTGTAAAAACTAATATATTTTTCACTAATTCGCGATTTACTAATTAACGGTTACTTATATCGAAAAAAATAATGGGAACTTACAAAATGTTCACAATTTAAGCAGTCATTTAAAAAATGAACACTGAAATCGGACAATACCTTACAGCGATACGGTCGTTTTTTTAAACGTCTAGATTCGCTATCTTAGATTGGCCGCCATTTTTGTTAGCTACCACTTTCAGATAGCAATCATAGTTTTTTGCTATCTCTGTACACCCATATAGCTATTGGCTTAAAGGAAAATTATACAGAATACTTTAATTTGGCTAGTTGGACCATATACTATAAGTTGAGAGCAGGCAATGATACTTTTAGCTCGAATTACATACATAATTTTATCCACGATCGTTTGAAAATATCAAAATAAAAGGAATAATTAAGTTAATTTTGACTGGAAACGACGATTCATCAACATATTATGAGTATGCCTTGCATATGTGACCAAAATAAATAGACGAACAAAACACAATCGCTTTCAATTTATTTAAGTTTTATTAATTATTATAAAGCTCATATTAGGTAATTAATTGTTACTCTTACATCAACTCTCATTATGATAACAACAGTTTTGGGGCATTATTATTTCATAAAAATACATTGTCAGTGTTCCGACTAAGCTTGTTTAAGCGCAGATGCACTGAACCTTGATTTAAAGTACTTTGCTGGGCGGCAAAATGGCATTATTTACAGTTGTTTATATATGTCTTTCGTAGATAAATATATTTTTGATATTGAAATAAACACATGCGTCAATAAAGCCATTAGTCCTGCATGGTATACAAAGTTGCAGGGTAAAAATTATGAGGTTAATCACTTACCCAGTGATTGTCCCAGATATTCATGATGACGGCAGGCCCAAAAGATCGAGCAGGGTTGACGCTGGATCCAGTATATTGAATCTAAAAAAAACAGTACAGTTTTTATGTAGTTTCTCTATGACTTATTAAGCATTTTGTTGTGAAAACGACCGCAGAGTCACAAATCTACTTACACCACACAAATGTGCAGCAGTTATAGCAAGACCAATGGCAAGTGGAGCAGATCCTTTGATGTCCTTTCTGCGCGGGTCACAAACGCCATGAATGACAAACAAGAGAAGGAAGGTGAGTATGGCTTCCATTAAGAGTCCTTGAAGTGCTGTCAGCTGACTGCTGACGGTGGTTAATCCTAGGTTGCCTACTTTATCTTCCGGAGTCATTACCTGAAATAGAGAGAATGGAAGTTTCAGAATTCACACAATAAGGAACCTGTACAATGGTACTTCTGTGCCCAGGTAATTTTCATACTAAATGTTTAAACATAAAAACTTCATCTAATATGCATGCAAGAGCTGATTCTTTGAAAGGCTTTAGAGATTGAATGGTAATATTTAAAAATTTAACCATAGTTCCAAAAGTCATAAATTTGAGAGTGACGTATTTTCATAAAGTCATTTGGGATCATATTGGGAGATATAGTTAGCCTAGATTGGTTCCTCATCCATTCATTAAATGTTGAAATAACAATAATAATATCTTTATTTGCCATAAAAAAAATACTTAAACTAGGTAAAATAAAAGTTTGCTACGATGTGACACCACTGGTGCAGGGGAGGGAGATCAATCAGAACAATTATTTAAGATAAGAATTTGGTTATGAAAATGGTGCATGCAGAAAAGGTACCGGTTATTTTAAGTGGGAACATTTTGATCGGCAAGCATCATACTTTTTATTTTACAATTAAATGTTTTTGCAGATAACTTTTTAACGTTTGGATCTAGCTTGTTCCACATATGAATTGCATAGGACTTTTATTGTAATCATGATTATGGACTAAGAACTTGTTTCGTAGGTAGCGGGTCTCACCAGTAGTCATCACTTTATAAATTAGACCGTGTATGTATGATATAGCTTTATTTTTCTTATTTAGGATAGAATTTTGATTTAAGTAAGGAGTAATGTGATTTCGAAAGATATATAGTACGCAAAGTGCATGCAATCATTTTGAACCGTTTGTATTAGACGACATGTGGCGGTATGAAGTTATTGTATACTAACTATATCACCATAATCAAGGATTGAGAGTGGAAAACTGTTGCATAAACGATATTTAGCAGTAGGTGACATGCAAGTTTTATATGGGTACAAACTTTTTAAGCGACTGAATGCCAATCTTAATTTATAAGAAATATACGATTGAAAAGTAAACGCATCACCCATAACTACACTTAGATTTTTTGCTTTACTTAATTTTCGTATATCATCAATACCAATCTTAACAACAAAGTCAGGAAGATTTTGATCCTATTATCAATAAAACAGATTTAGATGCATTAATTTTTAAGTCATGATCTAAGGAAAATGTTTGACTTTTTTGCAAATCTGTTAAAATATTTTCTTGTGCAACTATTTTATTACTTGGGCAAACATCGAGAGTTAACTGATAATCATCTGCATACTGCATTACACTAAAATACTGAATTTCACCATTCATATCTCTGACGTATTTAAAGATAGCAGGTGTGCTAAAATGGACCTTTGAGATACCCCTTGATAAGAGGTGCAAATTTGGATTCAATAGTTTTATTGCCTATTGCTACAGATACACATTGTCCCAGTTGGTTAAGTCAGATTTAAAGAAATTAATGCAATCATTAGAAAAACCGAAATAATGCAATTTAGAGAGCAACATAAGTGGATTCGACGTATCGAAGGTTTTACTAAAATCGAGTAGAACTAAACAAATTGTTTTATTGTTATCTATGTTTTGACAAATATCATCAGTTACTTTTATAACATAATTAATAATATTAGAACTTGAAGTGTTGGCCCTGATGGTATTTTTATCAAAGATCTTAAATTCGGTTTGCCATTTTGTATGGAGATAAATATTTTAAATATCTGTATTCTTGATGGCATATTTCCCCACTGCTGGAAAAAGGCAATAGTTAAGTCTCTCGCAAGAATAGCTAATCCTACAGAAGTAAAAGATCTCAGACCTATTATTATCTTATCTGCAGTTTCTAAAATTTTAGAAAAACACATTCACAACCAAATTTTCCCTTATTTCAATGAAAATTATTTGACATTCTTAACACAATCGGGTTTTCGAAAAAACCATAGCACTTGTACTATCACATGTTTTATATGCTTATCAATGTGTTTAAAATATATTAAAATAATTTAATCTCTTATTAATTTTAGCCGACTTTCTAGACAATTTGCAAGTATATATACTTAAATTGCTGATGTAAGTTCTTCAGTTTGCGCGATTTTTATTGACAGATATTTGCACTAACTCTACAAATATCTCTAAAGTGCTTAACTGGTATTTCCATTTTGTTATTTTGTCTTGCATATGTACATTCTATAGCTCACGGTATACGTTAAAACATTTCTATCAATTAATGAGGTGTCTTCTATACTCCAAATATATTTCTTTCCCTTCTCTTTTTGTACCGCTTGTCGCAAAAGGAACCTACTTTAAAAGTGTAGAAGGGCAAACAGGTAAATTAAACTCATAATTTTCAAGTATTGACAAGTCGAAAGCGTTTCAGTTCGAGCATGTGCTTGCAGTAATCGTACTCTCAATACTTGTCTACACATCTTTATTAAAAACCAAAAAAATTACACATTTCACAATGACACCCTGTCATTACAACACATAATTTATAAAATTCCTTTTTTACATACTGGAATAACTACTCAATTAATAGACAAAAATAAACGAAAAGTTCCCACGTGAATGTGCGACATGGAAGTAAAATACTGTTTGCATTCAAGTTATAAATAAAACTCCAATTGTCATGTTTGAATTTGAATATAATAGTTTCAAATTTTAATGAGGAATTAAACATTATTTGCTGGATGCACATTTATTCTAAGAAAAATTTAAATTACAAGGAATATTTATAAAATAATTACAATAATTCTATGCGTTCTAAAGGGGTACGGCTAAGATAGGTACATCTTGAAGTAATGCATTTTCTAAAGGGTTTAGCCGAATAAGCATGTGAAAAATGCCCATAAAGGAAATTACATGAAATGGGCATCAAAGTATTCCCTTGACTATAAAAAAATATTTGTTACAGTATTATTCCAGAAATCCAAGGGGGAGCTGAATTTTTGCAAAAAAGGTAATTGTTAATTAAAAATTTGTTGCAACTTACCTAATGAACGAAAAAATTTGAAAAAATTATCAAACATAAATATCTCTCAGATGAGCTCAGAAAAAATTATTACGTCATATTTGGAGCGAAATTTAAATTTTTAAATAATAAAGAAAAATCCAAAGTGCTCAATAGTGCATTTCTTTAAAAGGTGCTGTCATGATATTTTTAAGACAAACGCGCTTCTGTGTTATTAATACCCTCAATTTTTTCAGATTTTTTTTTATTTGATGGCACATGCTGAAAAAAAATAAAAACTTCAAAATAAATATTTATTACATTTTTTAATAACATAATTTTTAATTAAACAACAAAAACATAATTAAATAATCCTCGCTACTCTCCTCGTATATCACCAGCTGCACGTTTGCGGTATAAAAAATAGGGGCCAGAATTTCAGCTGGATTAATAAATTCATGGTACATATCTTCTTCCTCTTTTTGTTATTCACAACGTCTTAACAAACATTTTGAGATCCATTAATTATTCTGGTTGTCTTCTCTTTGTTATATGGCACGTCTGACAGCATCGTACCACCTGCCGTGGTTGCCTGTAAGGCGCACAGACCCGCCAAAGCTCTCTTCCATCAGCTTTTTGGTAATATCAGCCCAATGTTAAAAAGGGCGTTCTATATTGTCCTCTCACCGGCTGATGTGACCAAGAAATGAGAGAATTCGGGAGAATACAATGTTGGAGAATCGCTTTGTGGGACGTACTTCATAGAGCATTGAGATGGTACGATGGGCTGTCCACGTATCAAGCGAGTTCAGGCGTTATCACCAGGGGTGTGAAAAGTTTGACGCGTATGTTTGTATATTTGTTTGTCTGTCTGTCTGTCTGTGGCTTCATATCTCTTCAATGGATGATCCGATTTTGATGCAGTTTTTTTATTTGAAAGAGTATTTTGTCGAGAAGGTTATAGGCCATATTAGATTTTGATGTTTGGTCGCCATCTTGAATTCGCCATGTTGAACTCCTCTAGAAATTGTCCAATTGAAGTAAAATTGAAAATGTGCAGACAATTATGATAGCCGAACATGATTTAAGCCTCATTTTGATTCGGTCATATGAAACTGGTACGATTAGATACATTGATCGGGGGTTTTTAAAAATTTTCAATTTTACTTGTTGAAAAGGTGCTATCATGATTTTTGTCTAACAGACCCGCCTCTGTATTGCTAATCCACTTAATTTTTTTGAGATTTTTTGATTTAGTGGCACATGCTGAAAGAAAATAAAAACCTCGCCAAAAATTATTTATTAATTTCTACAATAAATGATTTCTACTAATATAATACAGTATGATCTGTGTTTTCTTTCAGTTTCTCTCTATTGCATGGAAGTGACGAAAATATTGTTACGATGCGGCTACTGCTGACTCTGTGCGTGCGGCACACGGGCATAAATATGTAACTTTAATCATAAATCTGGTATCATGAAGGTGGGGATATTACCACGACAACAAAGTTGTGCATCACTTCATGAACATCTTTAGTTGCTATATACCAAGTTTGAAAATCTACCTATAGTGAAATGCGATAAGGTCTCGACACATTAACAGAAAAACTCGCAAATTCTACATAGATTACAGGCCAAATTATGATGGATATACTGAAATACGTCATTTTTGTAATTGTACCAAGAGACTACGAACAGTTGTATGTTGCTCACACGTTGCGGTTGCTGTTTATTATTTATCACACGGTAGATATCTATTTAGATCTGCAACAAGATGGGCAAAATTAGGCGTGACAGAAATATCACGAAGCGCACGAAGATCAGACCAATTGTCGAACTAATCTCTCCATCTTTCTGTACACCTCTGAGATTTCCGTGGACAGCCCATCGTACCATCTCAATGCTCTATGAAGTACGCTCGACAAAGGGACTCTCCAGCATTGTATTCTCCCGAATTCTCTCATTTTTTTGTCACATCAGCCGGTGAGAGGGCAATATAGAACGTCCTTCTTAACATTGGGCTGATATTACCAAAAAGCTGATGGAAGAGAGCTTTGGCGAGCCTGTGCGCATAACAGGCAACCGCGGCAGGTGTGCTGCTGTCAGACGTGCCATGTAACCAAGAGAAGACAACTAGAATAATTAATGGATCTCAAAATGACTGCCAAGACGTTGTGAATAAAAAAAGAGGAAGAAGATATCTGTCATGAATTTATTAATCCAGCTGAAATTGTAGCCCCTATTTTTTATACCGCAAACGTGCAGCTGATGACAGATGAGGAAGGTAACGAGGATTAATTATCTTTTTGATGTTTAGTTAAAAATTATGTTATTAATCAGTGTAATAAATATTTGTTTTGAAGTTTTTATTTTTGTTTTCAACATGTGCCACCAAATGAAAATATCTGAAGAAAATTGAATTAATAACACAAATGCGCGTCTGCCTGAAAAATATCATGATAGCACCTTTTCAAAAAATTTAATTTTGGGCACTTTGGATTTTTCTTTATTATTTTTTAATTTGAATTTCGCTCCAAGTACGACGCAACAAATTTTTCTCTGAGTTAATTTGAAGATCTTTATGTTCGATATTTTTTTCAAATTTTTTCGTCCATTAGGTGAGTTGCAACAAATTTTTAATTAACAATTGCCTTCTTTACAAAAATTCAGCCCTCCCCTTGGATTTCTGGAATAATACTGTAACATATATTTTTTTACAGTCAAAGGAATACTTTGATGTCCATTTCATACAATTTCCTTTATGGGTATTTTTCACATGCTTATCCGCCTAAACCCTTTCTGAAAACACAATAAAAATATTTGAGATAGATGTAAATATGGAGTAACTAAGTTTTAAGTTTTTTCTACATCAATTGTATGAAAAAAAATACACAAATTAATTGAAATGACTGTTTGCGACACTTTATTTCAGGTTCGTCGCCTGCGCGCTCATTAACATCTCCACACATTTCATCGGTTTTCTCCTATTTAGTCGAGTACAGACATTGAACTTGGTGACCATCGGGCTGGAACTTCATCAACAGTGCACTTTGGCGGCCGTTACGCGCGAGTGACCCCATCAGTCACGTGGTGCACTGCTTCAAAGTGGCCAACTTCGTTGTTCCGCATACGTGCACCATCTCGGAGTCTACGGCGATGTGTCGCACTGACATTGTGTGAGTCTTTACTCGCACGAGTGGACAACACCTCGGTCTTGACCATGGGAATGCAGGATATTCATTCATTGTTCGCCATTGATTGAACGTATAGCGGTTTATAGATATCACACGCTTCATCTCAACATAGATGGTTCACCAATTTATGTTACATTTCAGCGAGAAGATGCATATATTAATAACTTTTTTCAAACAATTAAATTTGCATTTATACAAGGTAACCATAAATTTCAAAGAACAGAAAAAATTATTTAAATACTGTTATTGTTTAATATAAAAAATACGACCGTCATAATATGATAATATTAAATAATATTCAAGAATATTAATTTAAAAAATTAATAAGGCACATCAAATAATAATGAATTATCCGCTTCTTCTAAGTTGCTTACGTAAAATTATGTTGTTAAATCAATATATGGGTATTTCCATTCTGTTTTTACTTCAGCATACAGGGTGTGAAAACAATCAATCCACTCTGAGAATGAGAGTTCTGCCATCAAACTAGACCAAATAGGCCAAATATGCTCCAAACTTTTTGCCGTTGAAGCTCCAGCCTCCCAAAGTTTCTCAACTTAAAATAATTCTTAAAATATTAAACACCATAGCCTCTGGTTAAACTTCGCTTTCGGCAAAGTATTTTTAAATAACTTTACAATAATTTATAAAAGGAAGTTTTCAATAACTCGACCTCCATGTATGTTCTTTTTATATGTTCAATTATTACACTCGACTGGCTTAAGCAATTTCTATGAATTATTTTGCAAACTTTAGATTATGCGGCGGTCCAATTATAGTTTCATTAAACTGCGTTTAGTGCGAAGGAAATCTGGTGTACCCTCGGAAGGAAATCCGAGGAAATCTCAGGAAATTTTTGAGGAAATCCGAGGAAATCTCAGGAAATCTTTCTTTTTTGGATTTCTGATTTCTCGCCCCCGCTCATCTAACACTTTTTTTTATCAAAGAGGAAATCTTAGGAAATCTTTGAGAAAATCCGAGGAAATCTGTGTTATCTTCGTCAAAGAGGAAATCTGGTGTACAAAATTTTGGGTGCGGTTGATCCCTCATCGGTTTAGTGTAAGGTGAGCCAATTGGAAATAAGATTTTTCACAAATTTCGCGAATGCGCTGTGATAATAAAAAAACAATTTATCACAATATCTTCTTATAAACCATAAGGCGTTGTAACGTGCCTCATCTATAATGAATGAGTATATCTAAGGTAACGGCCGAGAAATTCAATATAGATGGGAGTAGGCTAAAAATTGGACAGAACGGAAAAAATAAATTAGAAATGTCAAAATAATAGAGAAGATAATTAAATATGAAAATGTAAGGTATAAAATAAGAAGATATTTGTATTTGATTAAAACATAGAATAAAAGCTGTAAAACAATTGTTGAGGTTGTCAATGGAAAGTCTCACAACAAGAACCTGCAAGGCGACCCTGAAAAAGAGAAGCATCGCTAGCGTGCTGTTCTATTGCTGGGTGGTGGCCTTATTATAATTTAATTAAGCTACAAATAGTGCACAGTGGATGTGACTCTCAAATAAACAGGTAAATCGAAGTTTCCTCGGAACTGCGTTAAAATTGGTAGTTAAGGATTTTCATAGTGGCTAATACATAATCTGAGGCCGAAAGTTAAAAACTGAAAATGGCGGATGAAATATGGCTGCTATAGTTGCGAAGTTTTAGCAGATACACATGAAACTTGGTAGAAGATTTCAGAATTCCCTGATAACGAGTCTTATATTAAAGCTTAAAAATTTTAAAACAACGGATATTTTCTTCTATTATACCATACCGGCTGTCAACGGAATCATTAGACAAGCCATAGTTTCCAGAGTCTTTAAGATATAAATCTTAAGTTTGGTAGGAATAATATATACCAAAACGGCAAATTTTTCATAATTTAACACTTTTCCATCACTACCGGTTTCCCCGGAAATGACCCTAACTTTGAAATTTTACGTGGAACACCCTGTATATTTTTACATTTTTGGATTCCGGAGACGATTTTAAGTACGACTGCACAGTTTGAAGTTTTTTTGAGACTACTTGATTTTTTTAGGGCTATTTTTATTTTTGCATCTAGAGTACAGTAAATACACTCAAATCAATCAAATGGACCAAAACACTAAGGGAAAAATGTAAAGAGATTTATATCAATTTTTTCAAATGGCAACATCTTTTTAACAGCCAGTACTTGATAAGCGTATTTTCTCGATATTGAAAATATTATCCACCAAAGAACATGTGTATTTGGGTTAATATCAAAACGATTTTCAATTTGAAGGTATCAATGGATTTGTCGTGAAAATTAGTACCTAACTACTGGGTGTCTTAAAGATGTTGCCAGATATTGGGCGCAGGAAAATCAACATTTAATGAGGCAAGGTAATTTTCAGGAAAGATTTGGAGTAAACGAGTGGGCTGGGGTGATGGAAGAAAAATTATTGACCCTATTTTCTTTCAATTGCCTTTGACAGAATTCCTACAAAATAATATTGAATAAACGTTGATGGACTTGCAGTTTCTGAATAAATGTATTTCCAATAAGATGGGGCTCCGCCTCATAATGCCACCCGAGTAATGGCCCATTTAGTGAACCGGTATAATGGGCGAGTAATTGCAGCATATCAATCTTGGCCTGCCTGTTCACCAGATCTAAACATTTTAGATTTTTTTGTGTGGAGTTATGTGAAAGAACGAGTTTTTTATACACCACCTCAAACACTTTAAATTTTACAAAATCTTATCCGCGAAGTTTTTGCAAGTATAACTCCTGCTATGTTGTGAAATGTTATGTGTAACACCATTGATCGAGCCAGAAAATGTCAAGAAGAATCCACTGGATGCACTTTGAACCTTTACTACCATTTAATTAACATTTTAATGTTTTTTATTGTTAAAATAAATCAGTTGATTTTAATCATCTCCAAATGATTCTTACTTGTTGGTTGAAACGTGCATCGATTGTAATGTTCAGGAAATAATCAAAACTTTTAATGCAGTCTGTAGAGCAAAAAAGGAGAATTATTTGGTCGGGGAGCCCTCCTTAGCTGTACGTGCACCCCCCCGCCCGATCCTTGGGGACAATATTTTTTATAAAGATTGAAGCCTAAGGAACAATTTAAGACATATTCTAAAGAAAAAAAACTGGCTATACTTTCAAAATGGTGACCATATATTAAAAAAAACTGTTGCCAATGTTGTTTTTGTCATTTAACACAAAAACTAAAAAAGATGGACAAAAACTTTCTTCACAAAAAACAACGTGCATAAAATTTTCTACAATTTTCTACCTATACAATATTTTGATAGGAGTTTCCATTTTCCAGATAAATGAGTCCAAAATTAAGAAAACATGGAAATTCATATATCGGTAAATCACTTAGAGGAAATAACTGTGACAATTATTGTAAGGCGTATAATATAACTTTATATTATTAACATAAAAATTAAATAAAATAAACTGAAAAAAATTAATAACAATAATAATATTATAATTTGCAGACTTTTATCTCGAAAACGGTAACAGTGGTATCTGGAAAACGGTAACTCCTATCCAAATATTGTATAGGAACAAAATTGTAGAAAATTTTATGCACTTTGTTTTTTGTGCAGAAAGTTTTTCTCCATCTTTTTTAATTTTTGTGTTAAATGACCAAAAACAATACAATTAAACAATTTTTTTTAAACGGGCGCCATTTTGAAAGTACAGCCAGCTTTTATTTTTTAGGACATGTCTTACATTGTTCCTTAGGCTTAAATCTTTATGAAAAACATTGTCACCAAGGATCGGGAGGGGGTGCACGGACAGTTAGGGTGGGCTTCCGTAGTGTTACGTTTTATATTGAATTTTATATTTTATTTTATGAGATTAATCATTTATCTGGAAAATGGTAACTCCAATGCAAATATTGTATAGGAACAAAATTGTAGAAAATTTTATGCACTTCATTTTTTGTGCAGAAAGTTTTTCTCCATATTTTTTAGTTTTTGTGTTAAATGACAAAAACCATATTTGCAAATTTTGTTTTTTTTAACGGACGCCATTTTGAAAGTTCGGCCAATCTTTTTTTAGGACATGTCTTATATTGTTCCTTAGGCTTTAATCTTTATGAAAAACTTTGTTCTAAAGGATCGGGGGGGGGGGGGTGGGGGGGGGGAGGGTCCTACTAGAATTTAAAACAATTTTTTACTGCAGTTTTCTGTAATTATTTCTATCCCCGTTGCTCCTATGTAGTAATTAGTTAGCATCGTAGATTATATTGCATTGTAGATTAAATTATAAAATTGCAGTGGAAAACGTGTCAGAGACACCAAACGATGCTTCCGATGATGGAGAAGAAAATATGTCTTCTTTGGACGCCATGCTGCAGAAACAACAGTGAGTTAAACGAGCCAATATGGCATCGAAAAAGACGTTGCACTGATCGACAATTACGGTGAAAACAGTATGATTGAAACTGACACCCTTGATGAAAGTAATATCGACTTCAACCACCCTGGAAAGGATTTTACTTACGGAGTGGTGTGGAAATGAATCCTCTCATAAAAATCATTAGACGGAATTGAAAAATTCGGTTCAGTCTCTTGGTTTTAAACAATTGACCGTAGAAGAAAATTGTTTGAATACAAATTTTAGGAAATTTTATAATCTACAATATTGATCAAACCTAATTACTATGCAGGAGCAACTATTACAGTCGATAGGTAGATTCTTAGTCCGAATAAGTGCGAGAGTTTTGAAACTTTGGGAATTTGTAGATTTCAATGCGCTGAATGAAATAAGAAAAATTGCAAAATGTGATCTCAGCCGCCAGCGCCACCATATTGAAAAAATGGCGCACAAAAAATATCTTTAAATATCTCGCTTCGGGTGCCTCATGAGGCAAAAAATGTTCTTATGAAAATAAAAGAGCATCAAATTTTCTATAAAATATGCCGTATACATTTTTTGTTAAACTGAATAGTTTCGGTGCAGCAGCCGATCGATATCAAGCATTCTTGACAAAGTTATGATTTTTTGTAATTTCTCAATTTAGTGCGACTTTTATGAAGGAGTATTTTTGTGACAAAATTCATTTTCATACCTGAAAATCCTCAAATGTAGTCGATTTTACTTGTCTGCTACGCATAGGTTAATGTTCAGTACTCGTTTCCACACCACCTTGAGGTAGAGTATATGACGCTTTTTTTACGTGGTTGTCCTCTAGAGGCCTAATCTACGACTAGCCTGCTTCTTGGGGCGTTTTAGGTGTTTGATGTCGAAGGTCCAGGTTCGTAGTAGTCTTCAACAATACTTTCTTCGGAAATTGCTTCCGTTGCGCTTTCCACTGATTCTACGTATTGATTGTTCTACATGCTGCGAGAAATATTTCGACTGGAGGGTCGACTTCCTCGTCGTCACAAAGCTCGTCGACTGTTGCTGGTGCATTGTCGCAGCTTTGTCCGTTACAAAATTTGCAAATTACAGAACATTTTAACCCTGCCTGGCTGCCTTTCTACAACGACATGCTGCACTGCACCCTTTCTTGCATTTACAGGAAAGAAATTAAGTAGCTTTTCAGAAGCAGGATCTTTCAGCAATGTTACTGGTGTAAGCCAAGCTTTGCTCTGTTTAGAGCTCAATTCTTTAACATTTCTACAAACCCCCTACCACTCCTGGACTTGATAATGTCCTGAATGAATGCTGCCGTGTCGCTACAGCTGTAGGTGGTAGAGAAGCGATGTTAAACTTATCTTTTGTGAGCGATCTTACGAAATATTGGCAACGATATTTGAGGATTTTCAGGCGTGAAAACAGATTTTGTCTCAACATAAAAATACTCCTTCATAAAAGTCGTACTAAATTACAAAAAATTATAATTTTGTCAAGAATGCTTGATTTCGATCGACTGCTGCATCGAAACTATTCACTTTAACGAAAAAATATATAGCACATATTTTATAGAAAATTTAATGCTCTTTTATTTTCATAAGAACATTTTTTGCCGTATGAGGCACCCGATATTTAAAAGAAATTGTTTTTGTGCGCCATTTTTTCGATATGGCGGCGCCGGCGGCTGAGATCACATTTTGCATTTTTTCTTATTTCATTCAGGGCATCGAAACCTACAAATTCCCAAAGTTTGAAAACTCCCGCACTTATTCGGACTAAACCCCATGATTTATGCTCTCACCGCTGTATTAAACGAGGGCAGAGATAATTGCAAAAAAACTACAGTAAAGCAAAAATTTTCATCTTTCTGGTCGCTGTAAATCGTAAAGTATTACCAATTGAGAAAAATTATTTACATAAAAGTAGTAGCATTTTTATTCTCTACGATGTTGGTAATAACTAATTTTAGGATAGAACTAACAGGAAAGGAGTACATTGAAAAACACGTTTTTTGTCCATTTTCCAACATGGCGGCGTTTCTTGTGCAAATTTTTAACGGGCCAAATGACACATTGACTGTATTATTTGTCAGTGGTATAGAATTTTTGTCAATATTCACGCACCACTATTCGAGTAGCCTGAGAATGAGAAATGGACACAGCCATGTATTTCTGAACAAAGGCATTTTATTATCATTATTATTGTAATAAGGATCGTCATCTTAAGTCGTAACTTTAAATGTTTACTACTTCACCAAAGAGGAGTTATTGTATTAATACTATTACGGTATTATGTTCATTTACAAAAAAACCTTCGTATTATTGTAATCGACTACCTCTCACTATAACAGCATAAAAAATAATTTAAAAAACGTTATTTGTAAGTAAATGTCAGTTTCCTACCGTTATAATCGTGAAGAGTCATCATTAAACTATAATTAACTTATTTGCTTATTACTTATTTAAATGTATACAATGTTTACTACATCGGACTTCGGCATCTTTCCCACAGTGATAATGTATGCGTGCATAAATCACAAAATTGTAATAAAGCATTATTTACGACATCGCAATTTACTAAATTTCAGAGTAAATGTTAATTAGATAGAACTTGTCTGAATTAAATTATAATTTTGAATATGTAATTAGATGTTAATTGATGCTCGCACGAAACGACCAACTGACCAAGTTACTGGAAACGAATCGAAGAGAAATGAGACAAAGAGTAAAAAAAATGTATTAAAAAAATGTCCAGCTGAGTTTATCACGTGTTTTAATTTTAAAAGATTAGAAAATATTATCATAATATCATGTAACATAAGTCGAATACCACAAGTCCAGCAGCTATCTTCACGGACACCGGCAAATTATTCCACTTGAACATGATGGAAGGTAAATTTAAACTTGATAGAAAATGTACACTTTTCACTGCCGAGGCTGCAACTATTTTCAAAACCATAAACTATATCGAAACATTAAATTTGGGAGAAATAATCATCGTATCCGACTTTCTTTCAGATCTTACTGACCTAAGTAATACTCAGCTTTTTCCATACCAAGTTAATCCATATATTTACAACATCAAACAAATCGTTTACCACTCAATCTGCTAAGAATGTTACGTTTGTGAGTCAAAGCCTATACAGTGTGTCTCACCAGGAACTGCATCGACAGATATAGGGAAAAGTACGCACCAGAAACTTTTGAAAATTTAGGGAGCTCCTAACGGCAGTGTAGCCAATTCAACTAAAATAATTACAAGCATCTGGCACTTCCGGTTGTACCGGAAGTCGATACCAACTTGCTTATTTTAAATGGAAAAGAGCATAAAATTCTGAGTCAAAAACATGTAGGGATACTCTATGCCTAAACCCAGCCGTTTCAGAGATATTTGACAATAAAAAAAAAATTGACAGGTGTAATGGTTTACAATAACCTTTATAACTTTCTTCGAGTAAAAGACAGATCATTTGCTTTTTGACTTGTAAAAAGAACACAAGGAGAGCTGCACTCTACAATTGAATTGCATTCAATAATATTATACCAAGTGTTCCATTTTTAGCGTTACATTTTGTAAACTTCAAACCGCGAAAACTTCTTTTTACATCGAGTTATGTAAAATTAATTTCCATTTTTTCTGATATAAAATTGTGGGGGTTTAAGTTACAACTTTCTGAAATATTTGCGATTTTCTTAGAAATTCAAGAATTGTTAGTAAAAATTTTATCAAATTAGCCATGATTAGAAACAATCAGTAATGTCATCATTCTATTATGTCAAAAAAATGCCACCGCGTTTAAATTACACCCACGAAGACTTTTTGAATTTATTTATTATTTATGGAGAATGTGATAAAGTGATATCAAGAATTTGTGATGCATTTGCTACTCGATACCAACAAAAACGGAAATCGTCACCAAACACTGTAAAACACATACTGGATAATTTTAAAAACTATAGCTCTGTCAAGACAAGAATTCAAAAGCGGACGCCTATTGTTGATGACAAAAACGTAGAAATAGCAATTCTGGGATATTTTCATGCATTTCCAATGATGCCATTAAGCACTGGATTCGGGACTATGCAAGGATTCAGTTCACAGAATCTTAATTAAAAATAAATTTCACCCGTTCTCGTTCCAAATGGTTCAACGATTAAAAGAAACAGATTTCCTAAGAGAAAATTTTTGTGAATTTATTCTAATAAGGTCTGTAGGCGACGATTCTTATTTGGGAAATATTATGAAGCTAAATTTACCAAAAATGGACTTTTTAATCGACACAATTCGCATTATTGGAGTAACTTGAGTCCTCATGTGTTCAGGGAGCGAAATTTTCAAGAAAGTTGGCAGTTTATTGTTTACTGCGCCATAAGAAACGATAGAGTGGTGGCATTAGAATTTTATCAAGAAAATTTAAACAGTAAGTTAAAAAGATTTCTTCTTCTGCTAATATGTATAGTTAATTTTTTTGTTTTTGTTTTTTTTTTTAGGTGAGGGATATTAAAAATGTCCCAAAATTTGAGTAATAACTATTTAGAAAATTTACCTCTCGTCGACCATAGAAACATTTTTTATCAGCACGACGCGACGGTGCTCTCCCACATAACGCGTATTTGATAAATATTTTTTTACAAGAAACTTTTTACGATCGATGCATCGCCAATAATGGACCTTTCCTATGGCATCCTTGCTCGTCCGATTTATCAATTCTAGATTATTTTATTTGGGGAACTTTAAAAATAAAGTTTATGAGAGCCCATTAACAACTACTGAAGATTGTATGAAGAGAGTAAGAACTGCATTTCAAAACTTATCACAGGATTCAATTCGGAGAGCTACCCATGAAG
Organism: Rutpela maculata; assembly: GCA_936432065.2. Lineage (NCBI taxonomy): Eukaryota > Metazoa > Arthropoda > Insecta > Coleoptera > Cerambycidae > Rutpela > Rutpela maculata. The sequence goes on along the minus strand of OW386293.2, from coordinate 120,620,841 downwards.
AACTAATCCACAATGATTATATCAGAAAAAAAAAGAATTTAATTTTACATAACTTGATGAAAAGAAATATAGGGTATTCCATTTGACCTAAACAAGTTTTCGCGGTATGAAGTTTACAAAATATAACGTCAAAAATGGAACACTTGGTATACTATTATTGAATGTAATTCAGTTGAAGAGTGCAGCTTTCCTTGTGTTCTTTCTATATGCCAAAAAGAGAATGAGTATCTTCTACACGAAGAAAGTTATAAAGGTTACTGTAAACCATTACACCCGTCAATTTTTTTTTTAAATGTCAAATATCTCTAGTTTAGGCATAGGGTATCCTATATGTTTTTGACTCAGAATTTTATGCTTTGTTCGAAAACCCTAAAACATATAGGGTGTTCCATTTAAAATAAGCAAGTTGGTATCGACTTTCGGTATAACCGGAAGTGCCAGATGCTTGTAATTATGTTAGTTGGATTGGCCACACTGCCATTAGTAGCTCCCTAAATTTTCATAATTTTCTGGTGCGTACTTTTACCTATATAGATCGATGCAGTTCCTGGTGAGACACCCTGTATAAGCTTAAAACACAATAAGCGGGTAGATATTTTGGCAAAGTAACCAAATAGAACATAGGATTTACCCCACTGACTAACAATCTATGTAAAGCAGTAACAAAACATAATTGGGAAGTTCTCTGGGAAAAATTTGCAGTAAACCGCAGCTCTAGATATTGCAAAATTCTACCATTTATGCCTTTTGGCATCATAATTTTAACATACATAACATAAATGTCATTTCGCAATCAAATTCTTAAGTCTTAATCTCAAATAAATTGCATTAAATCGCACACTGTTTCATACTTAAAAGCAATAATTTTTTTTTCACTTACTCATATACATTTAAAAAATGTATGGGAAAACAATGTTGTATTAAGTAATCAGCGTGCCATGTGCTCGAAAAGCGTGCCAATTTCATGAATACCTACATTTTTGTGAGTGCATTAATTGACAGCGATAATGATGGATGAAGCCTTCGATCAGATGATCTGACCCACAGCTTATTACCATTTGCATGATAGAAAGTAATGTGATAAAGAAAAACTAACTAACCTATAAATTACAAACAACATTCACTGGAGGTGAAAATATTGTTATCTTTGTATTGATCGTTTTTTTTTTATGCAACTATATACGGTCGTTCGAAATAACCTGTAATTGTTTTTTCGTTTGTTGCACACTACAGAAATAAAAGTCTTGAACTTTTTAAGTATGTCCTAGTTAATATTTTTGAGTTATAAATTCTACAGATTTTGTTTGCGATTTGCGAAGCAGAAATATTTAATACGCTAACATCTTTGTAACAACTAAAAGCATTTTTAATGGTTTAATTGTCTTCTACGGGAACTTTTCCTTTTAAGTGAAGGTGAACATCACACATTGAAATCTATATATGTACAAGAAATAATATTTCTTAATTTTATGAATACAGGTCAGTTCTAGGGGGTTAAAAGCGAAATTGGAAATGTCTGATAACTAGGGATTCTCGGCATTTCCTTACATAATGTGTACCCAGATTTGCAGAAAAAAATTCAGGGTGGAAAGCCATTAAAAATAGCAAATCAGGTCATTTTTTCTGTATTATAACCGGAGCTCGGAATTTAGGTATCCATGACGTCAAAACCAGGATTGGCTCTAGGTTATATGTCAGGGCGTAAAGATTTTCATCCACGTATGACACGATATATCTCAGCTTGTAATTTCTTTAACGAATTCCATAATATCCAAAGTTGATAAAGTTAATTTATTGTAAATACTCACTCGAAGAGGACTGGAGGAATTGGGGTAAATAACACTACGCTGACACACAGACACACACATGATTTTTATCACTACCAGTTATCTACAAAAATAAAATTGTGTTACTAAAATCCGTTTATATTGTTAGAAAGACTGCTAAAAATAGACAAATTAAACTAACTCGGCCAGATGCAGATGGGTTAGAGTAAACCGGGCAAGGATGTCAGGGTGCCCCACTTGGCATATTAACTGTGATTGCCGAGGTCGGTCGGTGTGCACCAGGAACGGTTTATGCGAATACAGCGCTTCAGCCCCATCCCATTAACGTCCAAGATTGTCCGCCGGTGGCGAAGAGCCACATCTTGCGTGAGGTGGCACTGCTACAACTGGAGGTGGAGGATCTAGAGATCCTCCAAAGCAAGGAGTACGCTATCGTGCCGAGAGCTGAATGATGAACCAGAGTGGTGGTTACCTTTAACGATGCCTATGGGAAACCGGGCGTCCCATAGTATGTACCCTCACATACGAGTTCTGTGGGGGGCGGACTTCCTTTCCCGCCTATTCGTGGAACACTTTTGGACCAAGATAGCAACAATCACGGGAGGGTCCACAAGGGGTCTGTTCAACCTTACATTTTTTTCAGAAAAGGCAAAGCAAGGAAAAACATCACCATAAAATATCTAAAATACAAGTAAAATAATCCATTACTGGATCTTTGGTAGAGTGATCTTTCATAGAGTGAGACCAGACCCAAGGCGATCGGCCCTCGGTAATTCTCCCGTACTGCCCATTAGCTCTTGAACGCGGCGCATATTTAAGATATTTGAAGTTTCACAAAGTTGCCACATTTATGTCTGGTCTAGGAAAGTCTACTTCTTTGTCATTTAAAAGATCTATTATATGTGCAACTGATAAGTATACCAATTTTAACCCTGTGCGCAAGTAAAAGGTGGCATGTAGAGAAAAGCGGTATCTCATGACCGCCGCGCGCAACTGCTATGTGTGCAATACATGGTAAGAAATCCGAGATTGTTTTTAAAACAGTTTTACATTTTTACTTTACTGTATGTATGTATGTATTGTCAAAGATAGATTTTTTTTACTCTAGTGACAAACTTTTTTAAAAAATATCTAAAAAGTGAATTATTTAGTTTCGTACAGGCTATTGCTACATTCAGCCGTCATTTTCACTAGTTCTAAGTTGCCAATCACTATCACTAAAGCCACTCACACTCCTTTCATAGTTTTCTTGGGAAATGCGTTTAGTAATATTTGTTTTACATGCTCAAGAAAGTGCTTTGCCACAGCCACTCCAGTACAATCATGTACCCTCAAATTGCAATTCTAAGATATAGCAAATCCACAAAACTACAGCCACTGAACGTTTAAACTCAGACATGTTAAAGACCGATCTACTCTATACAATTCACGCTGCTGTTACATATACGTTTCGACTTTATGCAATGTACTGATTGACTAACAGATAACTAGTGATGAGCGATATTTCACGAACTGTGATATAATCAATGATATCAAAAAATCACTAGTAACAACTGTGACCAAAATCGCTAAAAAGCTGATGATCACTTTCCGTTATCTTGATCAACATATTTTTTCTTTAAATATCGCATATATACGGCTTAGACTCTATTTTTGTTTTCAACTATATGTATTCAAATGCAGAGCAAACGATTTTATACCCCAAATTTAAATGTTATTTCATCTGTAAATAAATAACCATTTCTTTTGATTTCGCCATGAATGAAAGTCGTGATCACAGTATACATTCAAATCACTGATACAGCAAATCGCAATAACGATTCACTGTGTGAAATCACAATATCGCCCACCACTACTTTATATTATTTTATTTTAAAATGAAATAAAATTCACTTTATCACGCTGTATAATTCCCCGTTTTTGTGTTGTTTGTAAATATTTCAATAGGTGTTTACAATATAATATTATGTCTGCATGAAAGCCGTCACTGGAATTGGATACCTATCATCCGACCTCTGGTTATGATTCATACACAATGTAATTATTTCGTAAAAGTGTACAATACTTTATTCCCTATTCATAACCAAAATATACCCCTTGGCATTTAAGTAATATGCTTGGACTATTCATTATTATGAAAGTTAAGAGATGTGTCCAGAATGCATTTTTTTTAATATGAATATCTTGTCCTTATCTGCTTAAAAACAATAATTTTAACGTTTCCTAATAGTATTTTTTTATATTTTTTTGTTTACACTAGTTTAAACAAATTATTCCTAGCCTGTACAGCACAAAGACTTACAAATGTTGCGGCTAACTGTATTTTTGTACTACTAAATAATTAGTCAAGAATGTCAAGATACTTGAGTAATTGAAGCGAAGACAGCAATTTCTCCTCATCGGGCAGTAATTTTTCTAGTGTAAACGATGTAATGTATCGTTTTAATTCTTCTGCTTTCTCAAATAGTTCATTCTGTCATGCTATTATACCCATAATATGCCGTTTTTAGATAATGAAAGTGTGAAAAATGGCCTTTCACTTGAGTTAATGTGATAGGCCAATCAACTTCGGTTTTCGAAAATCAATTAATCTCTTAATGAATGATAACTGTATTAACGCCTAGTGGATATAAAGCTAATGATAATTGGCAAATTCTATAAAGGAGGTTTCTTAAATATATTAAAAATTACACGGTGTTGATGTTTGACGAACGATGTTGAGAGTTTATAGAAAACATTAATATTATTAGAATTTGCCTTACAAACCCTGTTTTTTATTTCTATGTGACAAGAATAGACGGCAAAATGAGTTATCAAACAAGTATTATATGTTAATAATGCATTTATCGCCAAGATAACACACGTGAATATTTCTTTTTCCTATATTATTATTAGGTAAAGGAAAATTGCATCAAATTATTATATAAATTATAGTATTATAATTAAAAAATATCTTTTTTTAGAAATCCTACTATTATTGTTATTATTGATTCATCAAGCGTATATCACGAATCGGTTAAATAACAAATATGTTATGAAAATAGTACTTTCACTGCGATTTTATAAAAATATCCAGTTTAGTTCTTGTCACAAGATACGAATGAACTTTTTTTGTAACAAAGAAAAATATACTATACAGAAATATATGTTTTGAAATACTTAGAAATCAAGAGTTTCTTTAAACTTAACGCAACCTAAAATAAACAAGTACAAATGCGAAATGATTTTTTATATTAAATATGTGAGAAAACTTTCTTAATGTGCTTTAAAGCGTGTATACGAAATAATACTTTCGCTTCCATTTTATAAAAATATCTGATGCGCCTATTTCTTGCCTCAAAATATGAATAATATATGAAATAATAACTTTTTATTTTTTTTCCTATTTGAATCAAATTTTATTTAAGTATAGATCAAATTAGGATCTACTTATGACCAGAAAAACATTCGCCTCTTACAAATGCAAAGCCACCTGCGGTACCAAGATATGCGGAGAAAATCAAGAAATCATATTAGGCATTTTTTTATATGAAAATTTTGTTAATGAAACTTATTCAGAATTGTCCAAAAACTTTATGTCCAAAATTTAATCAAAATAAAAAAATTGATAAATTAAAATTTTAAAAATTTTTAAAATAATTATTAAAAAAAATGTAAATTGCTTGACAATTACCTGGCAGCTTGGGTTTAATTTCAAACATTGTCATAATACAGTTTTCTAAAAAAAAAAAAACCATTAAAATGATATTTTCGGATTTGGACATTATTTTAATAAAAATTTCAATACTTTTTTATTTCGATTAAATTTTGGACTTAAGTTTTTTGGATAGTTCTGAACAAGTTTCATTAACAAAATTTTTCGATAAAAATATGCCTAATGTGATTTTTTTATTTTCCCCGGATATTTGGGTACCGCATTGCATTTTTGTAGGAGCCGAATGCTTTTCTGGTCATAAGTAGATCCTAATTTGATCTATACTTAAGTAAAATTTGATTCAAATCGGAAAAAAATTAAGAAGTTATTGGGGTGTTACCTTTTCAAGTGAAAGACACTGTAAATTTTGAAATATTTGGAAATCTAAAGTTTTTTTAGACTTAATGCAACCCAAAATAAATAAGTAAAAATTCGAGACGATTTTATATACAGAATATAACTAGTTTCCTATCATTAAAAATCAGTAGAAGTGAGCGACCAGAAAAACAAAAAACCTTATATAATATGGGATCTAAAATAGATAGTTTTGAAGAAAAAAAAAAAAAATTTTAATGAAACTGGTTGAGAACTTCTGGCCAAATAGTACCTATAATATTGAGTGGGTCAGTAACGCATGCCGAACTAAACCAAGGTAATGATCTTTTTGGGACATACAGCTCTCTTTTTTAACGGTAATTTTGTCGATAAAAGAAATAAACGACGTAAAAGGCACCAGGTAAATGTCACTCGACCTATTTAAATACCGCTGCTGCCTCTTATGTATAGGAATTTATTACTTAGTTATAAAAAAAGCATAAGATTGTTTAGCTTAATTTTTAGGGAAAAGTGAAATCATGTATGTTGCTTCACAACTATACATCCATTGACCCCCAGAAGGCAGAGTATCTGAAACTTTTCGCAGGTAATGGTTCAAATTTTTGACATAGGTTACTTTTCTCAAAATTCCTCTAGAAGAAAAAATTACACAGGTTTTTTTTATTTGTCCAGTGATTTTCTATTACAAGCCTTTTTTAATGGCATAAATCTAATTATGCCGTGTATACAGAGTGATTTACCACAACATACTGAACATAAATAATATGGTGTACTTCTATGTGGGAAGCCCCTGTAAAATTTTAAAGTGATCCGAGGTAATTTAGTATATTTCCTTGCATTCAAACTTGCAAAGATACGGTACTGTAATTGTCTATGGTAAATGCATATAAGGCAATGAACTACGCACCTGCAACGGATCCGTTCTTCAAATAAAAGTAAGGCAAATCGAATTTGGCCAACACGCATCGTGACTGGTATCTGTCTCTTTTATCTTATTACGAACTTCGACAAAAATGAGGTCCATTGCAGGTACGTGGTAAATATTAGAGAATTAATTTCCTAATCTTTGTACGTAGTATAAGAGTTCACTGGCATAGGGTCAGTGTTTTGTGTCTTTGTTGTCTACCCGATTTCCAGTTAGAGCGTGCCGTTAAATTTTAACTTGTATTCGTATCAATACCGTTCAATATGCCATTCTGCGCTTAGAACAGTGCATTGAATGTAATGCATTCGAACATTTTTTTTGATTTTTCATTACTTTTGTATGTTTTGTGCTATGCTGTGTTCCACAAAAATTATTTTAATTTTTGCTGTTTTTATATATATAAATTGGGTTTGCTACAGCACTATGTCGGCCGTTTCCCACATCCTAAACGCCACGCTTTCCTGTCCTGACATTGATCTTCCGTCAGACCTCTTTTCTGCATGTCTTTTTCTACCTGCTGCATCCATTCTTCTTTTGGTCGCCCTCTTTTTCGCTTGCCTGGCGGATGCCACTCTAATACTCTTCTTGGCCATCTGTCTGGTGGCATTCGTTTTACATGACCCAACCATATTAGGCGACGGATTTCTATTTCTTCTACCACGGTCTTATCTACTTTCATTCTTCTCTTGATATCTTCGTTACGTATATGTTCCAGTCTGGAGGCTTTACAGCTTCTACGCATTGCATCCATTTGGACTGCCTCCAGTTGTCGTCTGTCTCTGTCTCTTATTTCCCAGGTTTCTGATCCGTACAACAGTATACTTTGGACTATCGTGTCGTAAATTCTCCTTTTGGTTTTCTTTTCGATATTTTTTGACCACCACACAGGGTTTATCTTGTTGATGACTTGCTTAGCTTGTCCTATTCTCGATGTTATTTCCCTTTTGCTATCTCCTTCCGAGCCTATAATTGTTCCCAGATATTTATATTCTTCACAGTGTTCTATCTCGTTTCCGGATATTTCTATGTGCGCGCCATTCTCTCCCACTATGTACTTTGTTTTTTCAAAATTTACCATCAAGCCATGTTTTCTGTATGTCTCTTCTAATTTTTTCATCAAACATTCGATGTCGTATTCGTCATTGGCTATTATGACCATCCGCGAATAAAAGTGTGTGTAAGTATTCATCATTTACATTTATGCCCATTGGCTGATACCTTTTTTCCATTCCGTTAATATTTGATTTACATATATTTTAAAGAGTGTCGGGGAGAGACAACATCCTTGTTTTAAACCTTTTGTTGGTTCTAACGGTTTCGATAGCCTATTACCCATTTTTATATACATTTTTTGATGTACGTACATTCGTTCAAATGCCAGGATATATTTCTTATTTAACTTAATTTCATCTAGCGTCTTAAAAAGTTGTTTTATTGGTACTGTATCGTAGGCCTTTTGTTGATCAATGAAGATCAGATGTGGTGGTTGGTTTCTAGCCATCCTTTTTGCAGCTATTTGTCTAAGTGTAAATATGTTATCTATACAACTTTGTCCAGCCGCAAATCCACTTTGTGTGTGTCTTATATTGATTTGCCCTTCAATTCTTGTTTTTATTACTCGTCCATACAGCGTTCCTATGCTAGCGGTAACACTTATCCCTCGATAATTTTTACACTGTGCTTTGGATCCCAGAAAGATAGCTTAGGAATATTTTCTCCTTGTATTAGACATTTGTTAAAAATATCTTTTAAAGTTTCTATTGCTACTTCTGGGGCATGTTTTACCAACTCTATAGGAATGCCTCCAGGACCTGGGGCCTTACCATTCTTCATACTCTTCAGAGCTCTTTTTATTTCTTGTTCATTTATTTCTTCTATTTGCTATTTTTATAGTATGATTAAATCCAAAAGTCACTTCCAACTCCGCCAGCTTTGCTGACAGCAAGCCTGATAAAGGGGGAGAGGAAATGATATGGTTGCACTGCGTTACGTCAGATTGGTTAAAGTTATAGGTTGCGCATTTCTACAAAAAAAATAAGGAAATTTTTTGGGTCATATTTTTTAATTTTTAATTTTTTTAACTCCTTTCGGTGGGGACAACCTACTGATAAATTTTTCGCATGTTGTGGTAAATGATCCTGTAAAAACACTGCAGAAAACCTTCTTAAAGTACTTACTCTTAGCAAAGCCGATCCTGCAGCAGCACCAACACATTGTACGACAATGAAGAAGATGGCCCTCAATAACTTTATATCTCCAGTCACGAAGAGGCTTAGGGTAACTGCTGGGTTTATATGGCAACCACTAATATGTCCAATCGCCTGAAACAAGGAAAATAATTAAAAAACAAAATTCTGGAAATATATTTAAAGAGAAAAAAAAGTACGAAATAAAACTTTATTTCATTATTAACAATAGACAATATAGTGTGGTGACAAATACTAGGCAGTATCGTGATTTGGTGGATTAAAGCGCCAAATTTTGCAGAGTTTATATATACCCTCTTCTTATATACTCATTTCAGTACTACTATCAATTCAGGTGGGGTGCCCGATTTCAGTGTCTACCATCTTGAAATACGATACTATCTTTGTTTTCTTTGGACTGTAACTGTAAATTTTCGACTTTTATTTGGTTTTTACTAAATATCTCCACGACTTCTGAATTTGTAGCAAAAAGGATTTAGTTTAAACTAAATTTGCTACAATTTGAGACCAGAGCCACTTTTGTAGCTTTAATATTTTGCAAGATACAAGGTTCCAAAGTTTTGGACTTTTTTCAGGTTATTACGAAAATCGATTGGGTTTACAGCAACACTATGGACGCTTCGGCCAACTCTTCATAGCATGTCAAGTGATCTTTCGGAGTTCTTTTCACACGAGAACCATGCTTGGCCTCTAGCTTTGAGTAATCACGGGGATTTACGACTGACTGACGATAAATCAGATTTACTGTCCTGCTTATCTTCAATTAAAGACCACAATGTACCAAACTTTGATGCCAAAATATTTGATGGACCTGCCATTTTACATGTACTTCCTAAATATGATGCATGTATAATATAGTGATATGGTCTTCTTACCATGGATCAAGAGACAACTTCAGGATTGCCTAAGAATCGATGTTGTATGGGACATATATAAGCCAGACAGTCTGAAGGAAACTACACGTATGAAGAGACGGAAGGGAGAAAGTAGAAAAGTCACAAGGGAAACCACCTCAAAAACTTTGTTACATTCCTGAAGAAGAGAATTGAGAGAACAAGACAGAACTGTTTACCCTACTAAGTGATGCAGTCGCAGCTTATGACGTACAAGAAGGTAAAGAAATGTACATCACCTTGGTAAATCTGTTATTTCAAAAAATAGTAGTGCACCGATGTCCGAAACTGACCACGAAGAAGCTGATACCAGAATGTGTCTTCATATATTGGATGCATTACAAAAGGGTGCAAACAACTTCCTCGTAAGTACAGTTGACACAAATGTTATTGTGGTACTAGTAGGCATCTTTTTCAAGCTACAAACTTACAAATCTAATATTCAACTTTGGTATTATCATATCAATGCCATCAGCCAAGAGCTCGGAGAAAATATGTCGCATGCATTGCCCTTTTTCCATGCTTTCACAAGTTCAGACACTACATCACAATTTTTTGGTAAGGGGAAAAAGTCAGCATGGAAGACATTGAAAGCATACCCTCCAGGCACTGAAGGATTTATCTTCTCTGCAAAACATCCATTTCAGCCAGTAGATGCTAAAACAAAGGCATTTGAACTTACAGAACGATTCACATGCATCCTTTACGATGGCACAACAGAACTTGACAGCATCAACAAGTTCAGAGAGGATCTCTTCACACAAGGAAAAAAAGTAAAGATGATGCAAAGTCTACCGCCCGCACAGGATGCCCTCATTCAACACACTAATCGCTGCATCTAGCAATCTAGCATCTGGTTAACAAGTTTGAAATCTACTGAAAATCTACTCCGGCTAACTTTGGACGGAAAAGAAACGAAGAGACACGCTAATCAATTTGGATGTCTATACCGGAAGCAAGCAAAAGCTGTAGGGAATTAATCAAGTGCGGATGTAAGGCCGAATCCCTGTTCTGTAAGAATTGCGTTTGTAACAAGGCTGCACTTGCCTGCACAACTCTTTGTCATTGCAAAGGCCATTGTGAACAGTAAACAATAACATTATAAATATAATTTTTATGATTATTTTCTTAATAGTCATTCTGTAATTTTTTTTATTTAAACGTTTCTAACATGGTCAATTACATTATCTCAGCAAATTGTGATTGTATCGATGTCTTTCTTTACCCACATTGTAGCCTATTTATTTTTCTTAAACATTAATAAAATATTGTTTGCTGTTAAACTGACTGCATTGGAGATATTTAGCAAAACCGACAAAAATATAGATTTTCGTAATAACTTGAAAAAAGTCCAAAACTTTGGAACCTTGTATCTCGCCAAATATTAAAGTTACAAAAGTGGTTCTAGTCTCAAATTACAGCAAATTTAGTTTAAATTAAATCCTTTTTACTGCAAACCTAGAAGTTGGGAAGATATTCAGTAAAAATCAAATGAAAGTCGAAAATTTACAGGTACAGTCCAAATAAAATAAATATGGCGTCGTATTTCAAGATGGCGGACACTGAAATCGGACCCCGAATTGATAGCATTGAGGGTATATAAGAAGTGTGCAAAATTTGGAGCTTTAATCCAGCAGGCCGCAATCTTTTTGCTAAGCTACCACACTAATAGAGAGTTAATATCATATTTAATTTAAGTTAATATTGCACCGTCAGCGAAAAATAAAACTACGTACAGGTGTACAGTTGATAAATCACTGATGTAAATAAGAAACAATATTGGACCCAATACTGAACCTTGCGGTACACCAAGGGTACAAAGACAAAAAATAAAAAATAAATCCGTCGTATTTACCTAAATAGAATTAAATATACTGACAATAAAAGTATAGTGAGATGCTTGCAAACGTTTACCTAAGCAACAGTGATTAATTTTAGATAAATTAAATTTTCATTGACATTAGTACAAATAACATACCCGAGAAATTTTATTACAATGTTAGTTCTAAAACTTACGCAATAAAACGTACAATTTTGACGCCGGTTGAAACGAACATTAAATAAATATCTGCAACATTGTAACAGAACCAAGCAACCAAGTTCGTAAATTTGCTAAATGTAAATACCGAGAATTACTAAACTAGTTTTCTTACATATAATTTAATTGATTGGACTATCGCAATACCCGCAATGTTTTATATTTATTAGTTTTCGGTGCTTTTAATTAAAAATTAGCGAGCCTGTTATTTATTTTTAATCGAGGAAAAGGGTCAGTGCAATTACTTTGTATCCAATATTAATTGCAACTCATTTTTTATTTCACAAGTGATGTTGCATTGAAAGTAACATTAATATTCTCGGCACCGTCCATCGACATTAGACTATTTTAGAGTGTATACTTTAGTTAGCTTTGGTAGAGATTTGTTTGGTCTGTATACAGGGTTAGCCGTCTGTGTCGGAAACGTCTTTTTTTTGAGCAAATTATTGATATTAATGGACACAGAACAGTTGTAAAATCATAGGTTATTAGTTATTTACGTAACCAGTTATGAAAAGGGTAATTTTACATGACGAATGTAATATTTGCCAAAACGAGCGAGTGAAGCGAGCGAGTTTTGCAAATTACATGAGTCAAGTAAAATTACTGTTTTCATAACATGTTATGTACAAAATTTTATCTAATCCCGCCCTAAATTAGAAAATAAATGACAATTTATTTTGAATACTATTTTGCGGTTCTCATCATAGCTACGCTCGCAGCCGTACAAATAAATTCTGTCTTTATCGCTTTACCTGAGCGTTAGTATGGATTGACGTTTGTATAAACAAACTTTACTTGTCAATCTGCTGAATTTTTTGAAGAAATTAAGTCGAAATTGATTGATTCAGTCAGATATGGATATTCCATGTGATGCAGAACAATCGACTTTAGCAGTAAATTCAATAACACCTGGTAAATCAAAAAGCGCAGGTATGAAGAAGTATATAAGAAATTTGAAAATTAGTGTCAACAAATAGGTTCAATAATCAGTTACGTAAAATTTTTTTTACATAACTAGTTATGTAATGAAAATAACAGTTATGAAAAATGTGACGTTTCGTAATGTCAAAAAGACATTTAAAATTTGACTTTTCATAACGGGGTTAGATAAAATAAATTAAACAAGATGAATATCTCTCAGGCCATTTTTGGTGTTTTAGCAATATATAAAAATTTGCAATAACATACAATGATATTTAGGTACTTTATAATTTATTTTTGCATTTTCCGTAAGTATTTAACTAACCTTTTAAGTGTATAGTGAAAAAATTATGGTGCTAGCGTTAATATTAATCCTAATAGTGAGGAAAATAGCGCCATACACCCCAAAAAGGAAACACGAAGCAGATACGGACATGTGTTTCGGAATTATTGTTCCTCATCAGCGTAGCGTAGCAACAAAAAGGATCTGGAAAAGACAGATAGGAACAATAATTGAAGGTGGAAAGTACAGTACACAGTACTCTTATTTATGCATTCATTTCTAGATCGGCCTATTTAAGACCTTCACATAGAGCCCTATGTGGACTACCCAATTTCAACTTGGCGAGTCAAATAAAATAGGAAGAAATTAGAAGGGTCAAAAACAAAAGTGAGGAAAATACGAAACAGCTACGGAGACGTGTTTCGGAATTATTGTTCCTCATCAGCGTAGCGTAGCAACAAAAGGGATCTGGAAAGGACAGATAGGAACAATACGTAAAAAATTAGGTTTTTTACTGAAAATTTTATTTTTCTTTTATTTCTCTAGGATAAAAATAATTGAGATCTCACCGTTATAAGTTTGCATTTGAGTGCAAGGACTCCGAGCCCTTCAAACTCAAAAACATAAAAAACGAAGGGTTCTTTTGGAAATTCAACTTTACTTACTTACTTATTTACTTTACTACTTTGTAGCTCTTAAAATTACCTGCAAAATGGTTTGTGGAGCGACTGGATAGCTTAAAAATTAAGGAAGTTATCGTTGAAGAACCAATCGCATTTTTTCGGTGAAATTTTCGGAGAATGTAAACTGTTTTATTCTCGACAATTTTAGAGCATTTATAAATATTTGTAAATATATAATAGTACCTACTACAGAGCTGGAAGAAATTTTAGAAGCCGGTAGGTACTGCACAATATTACTGTACGGAGCTGCTAAAGAGATACAGTTAAAAAAATGAGCCGTGTAGAAGACTTATCAGCGTTTCTCCAGCAGATGCAATATGAGTCTTTTATTAAGGCTACCACTGTTCCGACAGTTGATGCTCTAAATGAGCACATTAAGAGGGTTTATTTACAAACCCAGATGTGGCTTGGGAACAAAAATATTCGTCCAACTGATTGGCGATTGAAGGATCTTTACTACCAATCAAAATGCTGAATATGCCTGCACCGGAAGAACTCCTCAAAATGATATTTTATAATTACAAAAAAGGATGGGGCGAGCTTGTAGCTGCCGAAAAGTTGGACTTTTTTTGTAACGCAACATGCGGAATATGCTCCGGTCACAATTGTCAAGATTGTCCTCCAATTGCAGACCAAGAGGAGGAGGTCGATAGTGATGATAGTTCTTCTAATGATCCATATATTTTCGATATATAAAACATGGTTATTATAATGTACATAAAATTTTTATTTTTCCCCTTTAAACTCATTTAATAATTTCAGTTTTTAATTTTAAATAAACATGATAGTTAATTTTATCACGAGGGCGCTTTGTAAAGGATGAAACGTTGCAATATCATAAATTATATTATAAACAGTGACGGGATTTTAATTCATTATACATGCCCTATTAAAACATTTCAAGCTGTTAAAAATATATTTTTTTAAAATTTCGTCATAAGGGGTGGTTTTAAAACGTTGTAACACACCATAAATTATATTCCAGAACATGAAATAATGTTTATTCTACATATTTAAACATGATTTCAATCTATGTAATGCTTAGATTTGGTTTTTAAATTTTTTGAGATAAGGGATAGTTTTCACCCCCCCCCCCCCCCAAAAAAAAGCACACACCAGGAAGATATAACTTTTTAAGGGGAGGGTTAGATAAGCTTAATTACAAATTTTCATCAAAATCGATGTTATCCGAAAGAATTCAGAGGTAATACCATATTTTTACCGTCAAAAACAGGACTATGGGTACACACTTCAGATTTGTATTTAAGTAGTTCTTAGGTGTTATCTTTGTAATTGCAACTGATAAAGATGTATTACTTACATACATATAAATGCATCAAATCCTAAAGTGACATCATCCGCATACATTATAATTCAATTTACCAAAATATATGTTGGTAGATCATTGATAAAATAATAAAAATATGAGGGTCCCAACACAGGTATCTGCGGAACACCAAGTTATTTTTTTAGGATGTATCCCCATCTCTCCCTTGCTGAACTTTATTCTACTTAAATTACTTTAGCTGAATCACCATGTATTAATTATATTAACCTATTACATTATTTTTATCGTTCTATTATCAAAATTATAATATGTTTTTCATGTACATATTTGGCATATTGCTTGCCTAATAATGGTCACACATCCGCCAAAAGTGTAAAATGAATTACAAAACCATCGCCCATACCCGTTGCCCACAGGCATCTCAAGTGCAAAATGACCTCTCGACAGATGCTTAAAAAAATATTTGAATCATGCGGCCTTCAACTTTACTAATTCGGTCACAGATAACATAATAAGTTATAATAATATTCGTTTAATTGATCGCTCCATTCGCAATTACACGTTTAATTGTACAATTATTTATCTTTCTGCTACTTAAACTGCAAGTGGCTATAATAAAATGAGCCATTATTGGAATTAATGTGTGACAAAAATGTGAAGAGCAAGATAAGTGTATACATAGTGAGACAGTACATTAACGTCAATAAAGTTGTTATAATTATAATACATAGTTATTTAAAATTGTATTTGGTGCAAGTTTATTCATAGTCACTGTTTATAAATATTTCTACGAGTGGTAAAATAATATACTTTTTTACATCTGATTTTAATATCGAAAACTCAAGAAAATTATTATTAACATCTTTATGCTATTTACCATTTATTTACTGACCACTTTACATAAACAGAAGTTCATTTGGAGTCACATACAAGAATGTTAGGTTTGTTTCTGCAAGAAATCACAAAACCAATAAGCTCTCTCTAACATGGTCAGCAGTGCATCCTTATGTATTTGGTAAGGATACACAGGTCTGGTCAGCCTTTTGGAGCGTTTTCTGGGGTTGGGGGTGAAAAAACGAGCCAATCTGACAATTCTGACTTCGGATTCGGTTTCAGCGGGTCCAAATACATAAGGTTACACTGGTCTGGTCCGCAGGCCAGATCACTTTTTTGTGTGGCTGTGTTATTGAGACGATTGCTATAGGGCGAAAATTATCAGCTATAATATCCCTATAGGCCATTCATATCAGCATAAATAGAAAAAAAAATTATAAAATTTTGCCACTTGGGGATTAAACTTGTCAAGGAATGTACTTTCAAAATAAAAAAAGTTCTCAAGCAACAAGTAGGAGCTTCTTCCTTAAAACCCACCCCTAAAGTGCAATTCGGTAGTTTTGCGTTTTTCTGGAAAACCGTTTGTCCTACAAAAAAACTTATACTTACAAAAAATATTCCCAGTAAAATTCTGCATAAAAAAGTGTCTATTAGCTAAATTGTTTAGAAGAGAGGTTTTCAAGAAATCAGCTAGGTATTGAAGTTAGAGGTTGCATTAACAGAGATTCACGAACATGGTATAATCATGTATTTTAGGTATAATCTGAATTACACTGTCAAGGTCCTTTTTGCGATTAAATAGATGTAAAAACTGTTGTTTGCCCTGTTCGATACTGGCCGCCTAGAATTATAAGTGATACATTATATACCATGTTCGTGAATCTCTGTTAATGCAACCCCCAACTTCACTAGCTGATTTCTCGAAAACCTCTGTTCTAAACAATTTAAGTAATAAACACTTTTTTATGCAGAATTTTACTGGGAACATTTTTTGTAAGTATAATTTCTTTTGTAGGACAAACGGTTTTCCGGAAAAACGCAAAAAACTACCGAATTGCACTTTAGAGGTGGGTCTTGGGGATGAAGCTCCCTCTTGTTGCTTGAGAACTTTTTTATTTTGAAAGTATATCCCTTGACAAATTTAATCCCCAAGAGGCAAAACTTTATAATTTTTTTTTTCTATTGGGCTATTTTTAAGCTAATATGAATGGCCTACTAGGGCATTGATAATGTGCGAGAGAATTTTATGACAATCGAAAGCACGTTGTTTGGTAATAGCCCGACGCCAAAGGCGAGTTTTACTGAATACCGGATTATATTCAATGCGATTTGTTGGAGAGTCATCGTTAATTTTCTCGATTTGAAAAAATCTAAGAGAAGGCAACTGCTTCGCCTTCCCTCAACGCTAATTCTACAGCAGCAATATGGTAGAATTTACGCATAAGACTTTCAGAGGTATTTTCATCCCAGAACAATATTATTTGGATTACTTCAGACAAACTTAATGAAACTGAACTGGTCTTACGTTTGCATGGATCTGCTTGCAGTTTCTTCCTGGTTGCATCGCGGGCATTTCGGGCATCTCGGGCAGGTTTAAATGCTAAGCTCATAAATGGTTCAATCATAATCTTATAGTCATTATAGTACTTCTCTTGTAAAAGTTTGCACGAAACGTTCCACATAGTTATCACTGTTGCTTCTTTGAATTCTGCTCAATTTTTCTTCCTCATATTGACCCCCTAATATTTCAGTAACAATGCTTTACGCTTCTATGTTCATTTAATTCGTATTGTCGTTCATGGCAAAACTCCATAAATATTCCCCATGTATATTTTGTGACTTTTTGTGGTATTTATTGGATTTTTTTCTTTGATTAGCGCGTTTATAGATTGAAAATTGGCATTGCCAAAACGTGACATTTTGAAATTTATTTGGCAGTTATTATGAAGTTGTCAAAGTTAAATAATTTTGTTGTCATAGTGATTGAAAATTTCTTTGGATGGTGTTATCAGTGTAATCACAGAAGACAGGAACTATACAGAAACGAAAGCTTGCCGCGGTACCTTTGATATAGGGTGTCTGATTTCTGTGACCTCGAAATGACAGTAATATGTCTTACTACACTCAAAGAAATGACGTACACAAAAAATATATATCAATATTTCGGTTCAATACATTGAACACTGGGAAAACTGTCTTGTTTTATATTTAGTAGATAGGTACATGAATAAGGATATGTATATGGTATTAATGAAGTTAGGGGCCCAAGTCGTGGTGTATTGTAGAGTATTAAAAAATACCGCTGCCCAAGGAATCACTACTTCCACATCCAGATTTTCTATCCAAGTCTCTCACAACGAAAAAATTTTGTATGTGGAAATAATTGTTTATGGAACTTTAATAATATAATATTTGAAATCCTCTACCCCAAAAACCCATAAAGCGATACCTCACATCGGTAGTGGGGTGGGGGTGGTGATAGGGGGTGGTAGTGGGGGTGGATAAAATAAAAAAATATTTTGAGGTTTCTGGTTCTTGTACACACATTAAATCACATTTTTTTTCATCCCCTTTAATAATGGGGTGGGGGTGGTAATGGGGGTGGCTAATGCCAACATTTTTTTTGAGACCTTAGCTTCTCTTGTATACTCTAAATTTTATGAACTCTTACCTGCTTGATTTGCCTATTTACCACAAATTTACCCCAATTTACCCCCCAACCCTTCGACGGAACAAGATGAAAATATAATCTAGTTCTAGATCTCGTTAAAGTACATATGTGTACCAAATTTCAAGTCAATATCTCAAACGGTTCCAGAGTAAACGTGCGCACAAAAAAAGTTACAGACAGACCGACAGACAGACCGACAGACAGACAGACATTTCCTTTTCGCTCAAACTTAAAATCTCGACGTTTCATGACATTCTAAACCTATTTGAACAATAAAAATTTTTTAAAATTTTTTTGTCGTTACTATACTTCCACTGGATGTGGAAGTAAAAGAAGTACACATTTATATTTATATCCCGTATTTCAGGCATCATTATAGTTATTAAGGTACCAAGGGTGTTATAAGGATAATAATGCACCGAGGTCGGCAGTGTACAATCCCGAGGGCCTCTGGCACGAGGAATGTACGTCGACCGAGGGCGTCATTATCCTATAACACCCGTGGTGCCTTCAACGTTTAATGTCCTGCAAGTCTGTTACTTAATTCGATTTTTTTTTTTGACATTTACGATTTATTAATTTGACATCTATTATGTTCAGAACGATTTGATTTAAAAGAGAGTAAAAATCAAAATTGTTTGCAAACGCCGCCGTTGCATAGCAACGCATTTTGTTTGTCAATAACGCTATCATAATTTGCTTGTTTTGGGTTGTATTATAATTTTATAATGCCCTAGGGCATTATAGATATTCATAACGCCCTAGGGCGTTATTTTTCATTTAATGTATCTCAAAATAGGATGGTTATTGTAAAATAACAGACTTGTAGGACATTAATCATAATAATGCGCTTTGAAGCCAATGCATTTTTTTTTCATACTACTACCAGAATAAGAAAGTACTATCATGGAAAGTAGTACAATGTATGGAAGACATACAATGAAAGAGACATATGTTATGTAGCTTAAAATTAAACACAAGATTTGATGAAGAATATATTTTCAATATTGTTGAATAGAATATTACAAATCAAATAATACAGTGAAAAAAATGTTTACGTAAAATAACAATATACGTGAATTATTGATTTTTTTAAATTGATACAATGAAAAGTTCTTTAGTGGTACGAGTTGAGAGTTGTTACTTAATTACCTTATTCATGGTCATAATACAATTCCGTTCATTAGAAACTGATGAACATATTCTGTAACTTATTGAATACCTTCATTTCTTCCACGAATCTTTTTCATCATTTCAATCATTGTTTCATTACATTGACGAATTTTTACATTAACATCATAATTTAAAAATTTCAAATGCGAAACGTTATATTAATGTACAATATTTTTAAATAATACGTATATTTGTTGAATCAAGAACTCAGAAAATATTTCCTTTCATATTACTTCTTTTCAACTGCTAATTGTTTAGTATATCTAACATTAGTTTCTAGTTGTTTCAGTAATATAAATTTGTACACAACTTTCAGGATCTTTGGGAAACACAAAGAAGCTTATTGTTTCACCCGCCTTCGAAGGGCATGGACGATAAGCGCAACTGCTATACCCTTTAGAACCCATTATAAACACAAATCAAATAAATAAATAAACTTAGAATATAAAAAGTTGTGGAAAATTGGAAGAAAAAGCCACGAAAATAACCAACCACCGTGTAAGGGTTTTAAAGACTGTCAATCGCACAACGTCAGAGATTATCATATGGCTTTTGACAAATATATACCTTATCGTTATGGCGACTATGAACAAATTTGGTCCCGCCAGAAAGGCTTGCTTTCGCTTCTGTATAGTTCCTGTCTTCTGTGGTGTAATGTTAAAATGATTCGGTGTTTTGTGTCACTGACAAGAAATAACGAAATTTAATTGGTTGTTAGAACTGTCAAAAAATTTTCAGGATAATTCAAATCTCCTCCGCCTAGGCCGGGAAAGTAACATTCCCATACGGTTTTTATGTATATTTTAGACAGTAAATAAATACACGCAGACAAACCAACTCACATTAAAATTGCATTTATTAGTAAGCAGTTAGATTGTAATGAAGAAATGTTATGCATTAATACAAATTCCTTAATTTATAATAATATTGATTGTGATTTCAGAAAAAATAGTATGTGTACTTCGATGTGAAAGCACATTCCCGGACAATTTGCATCGTCGTCCGGGAAT
Source organism: Rutpela maculata (assembly GCA_936432065.2). Lineage (NCBI taxonomy): Eukaryota > Metazoa > Arthropoda > Insecta > Coleoptera > Cerambycidae > Rutpela > Rutpela maculata. Next base: position 120,600,095 of record OW386293.2, on the reverse strand, counting down.
GTATTGCTTTCACACCTAAATACACAATATACTATTGCCAGATCAATATTTCTCTAGATAATTAAGAAACACGGAGTCTTAAAAATTTAAACTTGTTTTTTTTTTCAAAGAAACACCCCTCTTTGAAAATACCGTGTGGCAAATTTCAGCCCTTCTTCTTATCTTTGGTAACAACTAAAAAGATTCCTCAGACAAGAAATATTTTGAAAGTATGTCGACCAATTGACTAACTTGGCATGGCATAGCATTATCCCCACAGGAATCTACCTATCTTAAAATCCACTATCTTTGGACTGGAGACTACTACTACTACTACTACTATGATATAACATCCCCGAGGCATACATAATCCCAAAGGTCTCCTTAACTATCAATATCAGTGAACAAATCCTCTGATTTATTTACGAACATTACGATTCTACTTTACGCAAATAAAGTGGAGTGATCGGAAGTACAGATACTTTATAAGGCATATGTTTCAGTATTTCATCATAGGTTTGCTTGCAAAAAGTACATGTCTCGATTACGCACGTTGACTTTATATGACGGTTAATGTCCCTCATTAAATTCCATTTAAAGATACGAAGTGAATGGTGCTGGAAGTATTTATATTGTGTTTTTCCAGACTAAGCAAAAGAATCTGCGTTCCCAGCTATTAAATGATTAGAGTGATTATTAGTATTTTATAATATTGGTTCCTAATCCAGTCAGTAGGGACAAAAAAGGCCTTTGCCTTACAAAAGGTGGGGTAGAAATGATTTTGATATATGTTGGCCAAGTCGAGGCCCTGATGAAAAATACATGTTTTCGACCTTGGAGAGGGAATGAAAGGTGCAAAAAACTGTTTTTTTTTAAATAACTCCGCAACGGTTGATCCTACGAGAAAAATGTTCCAGACAAAGTTAAAGAGGACAAAATTTTCTATATATTTATTGTAAGACCAATATGTAACGAGGTATAGCGGTGGAAAAATTAACTTTAACGAAGTTTTCTTCAAAAAATCGTCAAATTTTATTTTTGTTTGTAAATTATGTATGAACAAATTAAATTTTATTTTTAACGATTTCCACATTACAATAGGGAAACTATTTCTAATTTCAGTAGTTTTTTTGTTATTGATATATATGTTTCCTCACATTGCCAAAAAGATTTTGTTTCATCTAGACCCGCTGACATTATTTCCATAGCCATAGAGAGCTAATAAGTACAAAGCACCCACTTGTGAAAACGCACTTTACAGAAAAGTGGCAAATAAAAAAAAGGTTGTATTTCGATAATACATTCACCTGAATTTTTTCAGATTCTTTCTCAACTTTTGCATTTCCCCTCCCCCACTTTTAGGAAATTTCGACTGGTCATATCTCCAAAAATATGCATTTCTCGAAAAAATTCACAAGTGTAAAAACATCTCATTTTGGGCAAAAAGGTGAATTCATTTTTGACCCAATCCTGCAAGTTACGGAACCCGTGATAAAAGGTGTTTTCTACCCCTTCCGATCATTTCCTACTGTAATCACTTTTACAACATTTTTATTAACGTCATTACAAACACATTGCACAAGGTTTTATCAAAATCCATTCATTACCACTCAAATTAGAGATTTTGGTCATTTTAGCGCTCTATTGACTGGACTAATAGATTAAAGAATATTATATGTAGCTGTTAGTGTTAGTATCGATATGGGTCATTGCATACTAACCTCAAATTTTTAACATTTCGGGATTCGGCACTTAAATACTTCAAATTGTCTACATAAAACTCATATACCATATAAAAATCCACTATGGGTAAATTCTCTGAAGTACCTTTCACAAAATTATGTTCCATTATAATAGATCAGGCAAATCTCAGTGTAAAATTGGTTTAGCGTGAACTATTTGGGGACAGTTATTTGTTTATCGCAATGGATAGCTCTATTAATGTAGAATAAGAACATAAAGTCGCAAAAAATCCCGACGTGAGCTAAAGTCGCCATTTAGAAAAAATGACCGCTAGAGACGTTTTCTTTAAAATCATATATCTTAGTAACCGTTGCTCCGATTTTAGATTTCTTTTTTTTGTTCCATTCCTCACTTCACGTTTTACAGAAAGTATGATTACATATTTTACGATAAATTAAACCATAAACTTAGGAAATTAAAAAATAATTTAAATATTACGGAAATTTAAACTTTTGTAAACTCGAGACGTTTGTACTGAAATTTCTAGTCACTTTTTGAAGAAAATAATTTTAATAAAAGTTCTAGAGCACACAATAAGCTTTCATTTGTTTTTTGACCGATGTTACTAACTCAAATATTAACGGAGTAATAGTTATTTATATATAAAATTGTAATCATTTTTGATAATGTACATTAAGGTATAAAGGGTGTCCAGTCAGTGTTCTCTCGGAAGATTGTGCAAAACGGCTAACTTTATAAAAAAACTTTCTTAACAAAACTTTCAATGTTTCGTCTTTACTACAACTTAAAATTATTTTCAATTATACAAAGTGTCACAAAAACGAGTCACACAAGAAAGTATAATTTTTTTTAATAGAACAGCCTGTATTTCCTTAACGCCAGTTAAGCTTCCAAGGGCCCTGTATTACACCCTAAAATATTTTGCCAAGTTATTTTTTTGTTTTTTTTTTTTTGGCAGTTTACAAACATTTTTGACTGGCATATCTCCGCGATTTATTAATCGTTATTTCTAAAAATGTGGGATGTTGTTTGATAATGATGTATTTACTGAAAATCATTTTTGAAATAAATCTTTAGTATATCGGGAGTCCAAAATATTTGCGTACATTGATATTTAATTATTATTTTTCTCATTATTTTTAAATGGAATGCCTAGGTATACCTTTTTTACATGAATGAATAAAACAAACAATTCCTCACATTTTAATATCTCTTTATTTCTATTTCAAACGTTTTTTGAAATATGATTATATCAAATAATTTTTGCATAAATTAAGGTACTCTTTATTTTAGCATTAAAATCTATATTTTGTTTTACATTTTTTTCAATTTTTTTAAATGGAATGCCTATAATTTTTTTAATTGGATTAGTAACTCTTACAATTTCTCACATTTTGATATCGTACACTTTCTTTTATGAACGGTTCTTGAGCAATAATTTTTTTTCACGATATTGAAACTAACCTAACAACTGCTCACAATGTCCACCATTTTGATTCAGGTAATACTGAGGTCTCTTGATAAATGAGCGCCTTCCACAGTGTAACATATCAACATTTATACGATTGAAACACCGATGAATCCTTTCCATCATATCTTCTCGAGTCATTGGTTCTACTTTATAAACGTCTGACTTCACAAATCCCCAAAGAAAAAAACCCACTGAAGTCAGGTCGGGTGACTTAGGCGGCCATGTAATGAGACCTAACATAATTTAATAAAATAATAAATTAGATATTATTTAACAGTTTATTAAAATATTGGACCTCCTTTTTCCATCCACCTTTCAGGAAACTGATTACTAATGGCCTGACGAAATATTTCTACTAAAATGTGGTGGTGCACCCTCAAGTTGTAACCACATATTATTTGTAACGTAATCAGGAATATGCTCGATTATTTGTGGAAACGTATTTTGCGTAAAATCTAAGAAGATTGCTCCATTCACATTTCCCTCAAAAAAGCGAGGATGAATAACAATCATGTACAATTCCTCCCATTACATTTAAACTCTGGTTCTGATTTTTCTGTGCAACATGAGGGTTTTCTCTGGCATAATAATGGAAATTGTGCCTATTCACAAATCCGTTGCGATGAAATGTTGATTCATCCGTGAACAACACAAATTTGAAAAATTCTTCATTTTCTCCAATTTGGCTTTGAGCCCACTGGTAAAAATTTAATCTACGATTTAAATCTACATCCCAAAGCTCTTGATGCAGCTGAGCTCGATAGGAGTGAAATTTATTTTTACGAAGACATAGGGAAACACTAGATTCACTGACCTCTAAATCCCTACTTAACTCCCGAACACTTGCCGTAGAATTTTCGATTACCGCTAAAGTTATAGCCAGCTCATTTTCTTCATTACAATACATTTCGTCGTCTCGCCTTCTTTTCATATGCAAAATTTCCAGTATGTTCAAAACGTTCTTTCAAATTTTCTAGAGACCTCACATCAGGACATCTTCTATACGGATATTTTTGACCACACACTATTGATGCCAATAAACAATTTCCATCACATTCACCAATAACATAACATTTACCATAGATAGATATTAAGTCTTATTGACAAAAATTATAATTTGTATTTTTAAATATTAACAATATTAATTCAACTTAATCACAATAATCTTAAACACATTAGAGAAATATCACAGAGTGAAAAACAAACGCAAAACAAAAGACCAAAGCCATAGTAGATTTTAATGCTAAAATAAAAAGCACATCAATTTACGCAACACGTAATAAACTTAATAATCATATCTCAAAAACGGTCTGAAATAAAAATTAATTGTATAATATTAGAATGTGGTAGAATTTTATGCTTTATTCATCCATGTAAAAAAATATAGGCATTCCATTTAAAAAAATTGAGAAAAATAATAATTAAATAACAAGAAATGTAAACAAATATTTTGGACACCCGGTATAATAATAATTTATTTCAAAAATGTTTTTCAGTAAATGCGTCATTATTGAATAACACCCTACATTTTTAGAAAAAAAAAATTAATAAATCACGGAGATATGGTAGTGTGTTTGTAATTTTCCAAAAAAACAGGAAAAAATTATAACTTGGCAACGCTGCATTTGATTGGCAAAAAGTTTTAGAGTGTAATTCAGGACCCTTAGAGGCTTAATTGGCGTCAAAAAATCAGAGGGTATTCCATTAAAAAAATTATACATTCTTGTGTAACTCCTTTTTGTGACACCTTGTATAATTGAAAATAATTTCACGTTATAGTAGAGATGAAACATTGAAAGTTTTGTTAAAACAGTTTTTTTATAAAGTTACCCGTTTTTGCACAATCTTTCGAGGAAGCACTAACTGGACACCTTGTATATTTCCAAGAACTCAAGTCTTATTTTCTTCAGTTATCTTCTATTTTATGTCCAAATATGTAATAACACTTTCGATTGTACGTAAAAAGGGGAAGAGAACAAAAAAAATAAATCTAAAATCGGAGCAATGGTTACTGAGATATGTCCTTCTAAAGGAAATGGTTCTGGCGGCCATTTTTTCTAAATGGTGGCTTTAGCTCACATTGGGATTTTTCGGGACTTTTATATCCTCATTCTACATGAATAAAGCTATCCATTTCGATAAAGAAATAGCTGTCCCCAGATAGTTCATACTGAAAACTGGATTTGCCTGCACTGTAAATAAATATTAAACACACAATGTCAACGTAAGCAACAAATCAAAAGAGCACTACCACCAACATGATAAATGAAACATGAACATTTTCTAGAATTGAATGATCATTAGATACGTTATCATTTACCGCCTTTTTATTTTCAAAACCAATTTGTCCTTGTATGTGATGATTAGAACTTTTTTTAATATGATATAAGCAATGTATATTTAATATTCTTTTTGATCATATAACAATGTTTTGTAAATTTTGTTGAACAACTAAATTCTATAAAATTCTTGAATTACACGTTACAAATTTAACACTTCTATTCGTTTTACTTCGGTCAATATTAACATACATTGAAACATAAATATTGACATTTATAAGGTATTTATTATTCTCAGTCAACAGTTGTGGTAACTTAAAAGCCTACTTCAATTTCAATAAAACATTACACAATCCTTTACACTCGACCCACAACTGTATGAATACACACATCTAATAAATTGGTACTTGGTATTTTTTCTTTCTATATTACTCTTAAGAATTACACTGATTTGAGCTTAATTGATTATTTATTTACTCTGATATTGTGCAAACATTTCGGTGTTGAAGTGCCAAGAAAGCATCGCAAACAAAAGAAGAAATTAAGAGGGCATTATTTCCAGGCATGCCAACTGAAACTATTAGTGACTATTACTGATTAAGTGCTTAAACCTTACATAAGCATAAAACCTATTAATGACATTATATCCAAATTAAATACTGAATATTATATAGAACACATATGCAAATCAGATAATAAAACTAAAACCCTGTGGTAAATTGCAAAGAATGGGCTATGAAATAAGAAACAAAATAAATATCAATATTAAAATAGACCAGATGTAAACATCATAATCTTCGTGGGTTTATTGAAATTTGTTTATAACTGTTCAGCATTTTATAGTATACTATTCGCCATTTTTTAAAAATAATTTAATTTTTTAGGCATAATTACTATATTTATAATGTTAACCATCTCCCGATGATGTCATCTTGTCTGGCGAAACTCTATGCTATGCAATATTTTTGTTTTTTGTAGAATCTTATCAAGCTTACAATATTCTTCATGCATATTTTGTCCTAAAATGTTTTCAAACTTTTATAATTAAGTACTAATAGATTTTCCACAAAAACAATAGGGTTCTGTTTTTGGCTACCACTTACTGTTTCAATTTCAATATATTCGGGCAGACAGACATTTTCAAGAATTCAATGACTATCACAATGAGTTATTTGCTTGTTTATTTTTCGAAAGTGCGTTTTTTTGTTATATCTTTTTATTTAATGTTCAATGATTGCCTGTTTGCAGATTTAAATTCCTTAAATAAATAAATGTAATTCATGTTGTTTTTAAATTTTTAAAATATTATGAAAACTAAGCACTCAGTAGATAGAATGAAAAATTAATTTACACCGTTATTGTGAGAACGGCTCTTACGTATGCGGTACCAACGTGGCGCAGCACGTCGGTCACGGCAATGAAAAAACTAAACGTTCTGCGCTTCATCTCAAATTTCTTATGCTACACCTCCTTAAGTGATCTCTATGCACGCTGTTACGACATAATGCCACTAGCGGACTACATCGAGGAGTGTCGAATTATAGCAGTAAAGTTGCATCTCAAAAATTCTACCATAATGGACGTTTTCGCTTAAAACAAATAACCACATCACTACCATCCTTGGAAACCTATTTAGCCACATCCCTTTTCTTATGTACAACTGTAAAATTATCACACACAATTTCAGATCTATAACTTTTTCTATCCTCTTCTTCGTTTCTGTTTGTTGCTTTTTGTTTATTTTCTAAATTTTTCTCCTTCTAATCACATTTTTTAAAATATGTTAATTCATAAATTTTGCGGCTCGGCATAATCGCTCGTTCTTGCTCTCGCAATTGCTTGAAACGGGTTTTTTGGTCATTTACCTCTGATATTTATTTATACACGCGCCATTGATTTTTTTTGTTTCAACCTTTTTAAATTATCTTTTTACATGTTTTATTTTAATTAATATTTATGTTCCATCTTATGTCCAGGAGAAATTATACTGTTTTCAGTTCTTTTCAGCTATACCCATATTTGCGCAGTCTAGTCTTTCAATTTTCAAAACGACTGGAGCCGTGGATGTCTGACTGGTTCCGGAAAATGTTATGATTTAATTTTAAATAAATCAGTTTTGATTTTATTTGATTTGAAAACCAAGCCGGGAAATCAGAATGCAATCTTAGACCTCGTACATACTTAATGATATTTGAAATATTTAACTATTTGAATTACTGAAACTTGACGCAACAAGTGCTCTGCTTTATGAAGTTCCTTACAAATCAGTGACCGGCCGATTACACAAAATCGCCCGAGGTATTAACCCTAAAGATAATTAATTCAATGAAAGATTTGTATCAAATTTATGAGTGCATACATTATTGATTATAAATTCAGTCGCTATATTGTAAAAAAAATTTAACGCCTAACTAATGAGAATATGAAATAAATCAGATTTGCATAACACACATGGTAAGTTTCGGACACAACTCGATAGTGTTTAATCTCAACTGCATACAAGGGTTAGAATTAGAATATCGATCGACTGGCATAAAAAGATTCAAATTCCTTGAAGGGCATGTTTTGGAGGCCTTCTAACAAGTCCTGCTGATAAAAAGTGAAACATCCGGTATATAAAACATAAATAAAAACTCGATTAATAATCAATAATCATCTATTATCAAAACAAAACAATATTTGTATTTACTGTGAGACCATAAAACACACTGTGGAAATAATTTAAATTAATAAATATTAAATACCGGTTTAGTTTTATTTCCGTCACATTTTGTTTACTAGGCAAAGAAGACGTGGTCTATTAAAAAAATTGTGTTTTTTACGTGTTTTCTCAAATTGTAGACTAATATATTATTCACGTGTGTGTCTGTCTAGTCTTTCCGTGAACTTATAACCTTTGAAGATGCTGATTTATATTTAACTAATTTGATAATTCAAATATTTGGTATATTAAAAATTATAACTGCATCATAAGCAATAATAATTGGAAAAAAATTGTTACTAATGATTTTTAGAACATATTGATTTTCTCAACATTTCACAGCTTTTACTACAGACAGCAACATTTATATTTCTCCGGAAAAATACATAACATATACAATCCTATCGTTAAATATTATCATCAACGATACGAATATTTTACTATTAGAGATAATTTGAATGATTCCTATGTCTTTGATAATGAATTGGATAGCAGTTTCTAGTACAGTCGAATTGATTTAATTTAATTTTTTTCGGCGACACATTCCACCTGAAATTTTATTGTTCATTCTTATGTATTATGACCTCCTGTTTAATATATCTTGTACCAGCAATCGGATGGGAATTTTAAACATACTGGCTTATTTGGAATAAAATTTTTAAAAAATGTAGACCTATATGATATGTATAGATGGTCAATCCGCCATCTTGGAAAAGAATAGAAAACATCAAAAATGGCCGAAAGAATCAAAATTGAATATCTTTTCTATAAGAAGGAGTAATTTCACCAAAGTTGGCAAAAATAAAACTCATTTATGGTTAAATATAGCGCACAAATCCCGGACACCGTATGTCAAATAGAACGGTCAAAGATGGCGGACGAAATAACATTTTTAATTCTTCGTCAATTATCAAGGAGGCACTGTACGTCACTTTTTTTTTCTTCAATTGTACGTTATTTAGGGGACAGAGTTCTTTTTTTTTAATATTCAAAAAATAGTGCGTTTTTTATTTAAAAAAGAAAATGCAATTTTACAATTTTCAAATGTCTTTTCTTTTTTCACCCAACTTTCATCGAAACAAAATGAAATATACTACATTAGTTTCATTACCGTCATATAACATCTTCGATAGCCGATTCATCAAAGGTTAAAGAAGCCTTGGCACAATGATTTCCTTTACAATAGACACATAGAATAGAACATTATATATTCAGTTTTCTACAGCTACACTGATTATTTTTATAGCCTTTCTTACCTTTACACGAAATATCACTTAGTAAATTTTTGGGAAAAGCATTACTTTCTCTCATAACATCAGGCATTAAGCCATTCTCAGTTTAACCAGAATTGTAACGAATCTTTCTCAGAACTTAACCATTTTTGGACTTGGAAATAGAATCTTAAACAGTGTTTTTCTATTACCTCTTCAGTAGGTGGAATTGCAGACAATTCTATTTTCATCATAATGTTTGTAAATTATTTTATTAATCTCAGGTTTGTAAAAATAGATTTTTTTTATGATTCCTAGTTGAATTATTATAACCAAAAAGTCAATATCTTCACCAACTATTATAACTTGACTGTCTTCGGTTTTCAAATAATAATAATAATAATAATAATAATAATAATAATAATAATAATAATAATAATAATAATAATAATAATAATAATAATAATAATAATAACGTGGACTCTTGAGTTTGGAGTATCTACATAGCAGGTCGGCTCTGGATGGAGCTTGCAAGATCATCAAGAGTTCGGATCCCCTTCTCTGCATGGTTCGCGACCATGAAAACGCAGGGACGGGAGCGTTCTTATTCAAGGCAGCACAACGAGCAGCCGATGAACTTGGTCTCGACTTCGACACTGGGCGGGTAAACCCGAGTTCTGTCACCGAGCTGGAACCCGCTCAGCTAAAAGCCCATGCAAAAGCAGCAGAGCAACGTAAATTTCTGCAGCTGCATAAAGATAAGCCCTTGCATGGAGTCTTCTACAAGAACATCGAAGACAGGGGCTTATCTGAGAAGCTGACCTTTGCTTTCCTAAGGTCAGCTGGGCTGAAGTCTGAGACCGAAGGGTTCATTATGGCTTGCCAGGATGGTGTCTTTAACACACTCGTCTATCGAAGTCATGTCCTGGGTATAGAGGTCCCTGATGTAAACTGTAGGGCCTGCCGAAGGGCGCCGGAGACACTTATGCACCTGTTGTCGGCTTGTCCGACATACGCTGTCTCGGCCTATATCCACAGACATGATGGAGCATTACGTGTGCTGTACTATCATCTGCGGCATACGTATGGGATAGACGAGACACCAGTGCTGCCTTACGCTTCGGGGGATATTTAGTCCGTAGTGGGGAATGAGCGGTGCCTAATTTATTGGAACTACTCGTTTCCCACCCTCAGGCAAATACAGGCCAATAAACCTGATTTAGTTCTCCTCGACCACCAACTTAGGACAATGTTTGTCATTGAATTCTCCGCCCCAGGGGAAACAAACATTGTTCTGAAAGAGGAGGAAAAACGGACTAAATATCGAGATCTTCTCTTCGAACTCCGTAGACTCTATCCGGACCACACTGTTAAACTAGTGGTTCTTATCATAGGATGCCTAGGTGGGGTGAGGCGCACACTGCTTTCGGAATTGAAGACGATACCGGCATGCCGAAACTCGGCAGAAATCTTAGCCGGAAGAATGCAGAAGGCCGTTATCCTTGGCTCGTTACGCCTGCTCAGAGCACACGATTCGCGGACCCAGTGACCACTGACCCTACGGCGTAGGGAGTGGTCTCTGGTATTACCAGCGTACCCTCTCTGGCATCGGAGACAGAGAGAAGGGCGACTGGCTTCACAAAAAAAAAAAAAAAAAAAAAAAAAAAAAAAAAAAAAAAAAAAAAAAAAAAAAAATAATAATAATAATAATAATAATAATAATAATAATAGCGTCTTTATTTTCCATATGAAAGAATATACTCAGTTACAAAACTATTAAATATAAAGTTAACACAAATATAATAGCAGTAATAAAAGCATAAAATTTTATAAAATTTAGCTGCTCTTCCACTTAACCTAATTCGCGCATTACATTCAATGAAGGTAAATTTAAAATAATTACACCTAATATAAAGAGAGAAAAAACATTTAACGTAAACTAAGGGGCTAATGGCATTAAATATGTTGATTATAAATTTAATTTTTAATTTTTTCCTGAAACAGTTTATATTCATTCCTTTCAAGTTTTCGGGTAGAGAATTATATACATTGCAAATCTGATACCTAAAAGATGTTTAAATTGCTCTGTTCGGTGGATAGGTGGGGTTAATAGGCCTTTGAACCTTAAATTAAGGTTGTGTACATCGGTACGAAATTTTATTTTATTATATAAGTATTCCGGAGATTTCTTTACTAAAATTTTATGATATAAGGATGCTAAATGAAACAGTGTGCGATTCTCCATGTTCGACCAAACCGTATCTATTAACTTGTGCGATATTCTCTCACGCCTGCATATACCATAAGTTAACCTGAGGCAAGAATTTTGAATTTTTTGTATTTTATTTTTGTATACAGTAGTTAAATTGGGGCCATACAGGCAATCAGCAAAATCTAACAAAGACAAAAACAGGCTTTCACGTAACATCACTTTTACTTTTTGAGATAAATAGTAAATTAATTTGATGATTAATTGTTCGCTTTTTCTGTAAGTTTATTTACATGTTTTTCAAATCGGAGATCACTGTCAATAATAACACCTAAGTTCTTAGCATAGTCAACTATTTCAAGATTTTCTTGATCTACATTTAAATGAACCTGATTTTTAATAAGTAGTCGAGATTTTTTAGGACCAAAAATTAAAGTATGAGATTTGCTAGTGTTAATAATAAGAGAGTGGACTTTTGATACATTTAAAAAAGATTTTAAATCTTCATTAATACGTTGACAAGCAGCATCAACGTCAGAAGTTTTAAATTAATGATAAAGCTGGGTATCGTCAGCGTATAAATTAATTTGACCTGTAAATTAATTCGATATTATAAGGCAAAAAAAGACGAAAAAATAAAAGGAAAATAAATCAAAGTAGGAACATTTACGAAAAATATCAAAATGGTGAATGTAAAGTAAATAGAAAATAATTATCTCTCTTGTAATTTTAGTATTGTTCTTAGGAGATCAAGATGAGTACGTTTTCCAAATTTTTTTTTAAATTTCAAATTAGAAAGCTAGCAGCTGTGTCAGGCATTTTCAATACACCTAAGAAACTTCTAGGCTATTGTCTATGTACAAAAAAAGAGGGTTGAAAGGAACTAAAACGTTAAAGGGTTTTTATTGTTTATTATGTTCAATTGACCCCAAGATATGAAAAAACCGCGGAGTGCTACCATTTAAAGTGGTGCGTTTTTGAGATCGAAGTAAAAAGGTCCACTTTTCATTTTTTTTTTTGCTCGAAAACTATGAATTTTTTCTATAAACACGTCAATAGAAAAGTGTGTAGAGAATTAAATTTCCAATCGAAATGGCACCTTCAGAAGTCAAAAAATTTTTTTTTACAAAAATACGTCCAAAAAACAAAACAAAAAAAAAACGAAAAAATGCAATTTTTATTATTTTTTTTATTTTAGCCTCTAACTATTTTTCGGGTACATTTAGGAATAGACATTGCTACATAACAAAAAAAGCTGGCGTTTTACCCGTTAAAATGAGATTTTGTAAACAGTTTTACGATTAATAGTGACCGAGATATAGCGTTTCAAAGTTTGCAACTTTTAACTTTTTTTGCTAATTTTTACTGTTTTTTACTATTTTTTTTCAAATTTCGTCCTGTAACTTTTTTCTGAGTGAATTTAGGTGTAGACATTATTGTGTTAAAGTGAAAGCTGACTTTACGCCCGTTGAAATGGTGGCTGGTAAAAGTCTCTACGACAAGTAGAAACCTAGATACAGCGTTTCGAAGAGTGTTACTTTTATTAACTTTCTTCCAAGAGGATGCAGACGTACTAATTGTAAATACTGCAAAAGATAAGGCATCCCAATCAGAAAATGTTGTTATAGTTGGTCAAGATGTCGATCTTCTTATTATCCTATCATTATTACCAGAAGAAAATGAAAATATATATATTTTTTAAACCTAGTATAGGAAATGTAACTGCCAAGTTATATAACCATAATAGTTTCAAATTTAATCATCTACAAAAATACCTTGGCTTCGTCCATGCATTCAGTGGCTGTGATACAACCTCTTCCTTTTTTTGTATTGGTAAAAAGACGTTCTTGAGTTTCATTAATAAAATATTTTGCAAGTAAAATGCAAGTCCAGCAGCCATCGGTTCTGCTTCTGAATGTATTGTAACATTACTATACGATATGAAAATTGATGGCCAAAGCACCTGTTGCTATAAGTTATTTCAGAAGTACTCAACAGGTGCGAAATTCTCATTGTCACGATTGCCTCTAACAACTGATGCTGCTAAACATCATGGTTTAAGAACTTACTTACAAATGCAACATTGGAAAGGAAATATTGTAAATCCTCTCATCTGGGGTTGGAAAACTTCAGAAAATGGACTAGTACCAATTTTGACAAATAAACCTCCCGCACCACAAGTTTTGCTGAAAAAAATAGCCTGTAAAAGCACCAAAGGATGCAGAGGAAACTATGGTTGCAGGAAATTGGGAATGAATTGCTCCATTTTTGCAAAGAATGTATGGGAATGAACTATGAAAACGCTGATGTACCTCAAATAACGGAAGACGATGTTTACATAGATGCCGATGAAGAAATCGACTTTGATTTTGACAATATGTTAAATCCAGCATTTGAATAATTTCATAATGTAAGTTATTAATCTAAGTTATTTGAACAAAAAAAACAGAAGTGGAAAAATGTAAAAAGTTATTTTTTAAGTACAATAATCTACTATATCTAGACTGTATCTTGGTTACTACTGATCACATAAACTTCTATTGCAGACCATTTAAACAAGAATGCTGCGAGTACATTCCATGTAGCAATATCTGTATTTGACAAATAAGTTATAGGCCGAAATTTAAAAAAGAACGTAAAAATTGGAAGAAAGTTAATAAAAGTAACACTCTTCGAAACGCTGATCTAGGTTTCTATTTGTCGTAGAGACTTTTACCAGCCACCATTTCAACGGGCGTAAAGTCAGCTTTCACTTTAGTATGATAATGTCTACACCTAAATTAACTCAGAAAAAAGTTACAGGACGAAATTTGAAAAAAAATAGTAAAAATTAGCAAAAAAAGTTAAAACTTGCAAACTTTGAAACGCTATATCTCGGTCACTATTAATCGTAAAACTGTTTACAAAATCTCATTGTAACGGGTAAAACGCCAGCTTTTTTTGTTATGCAGCAATGTCTATGCCTAAATGTACCCGAACAATAGTTACAGGCTAAAATTAAAAAAAACAAAAAATTGCATTTTTTCGTTTTTTTTGTTTTGTTTTTTGGACGTATTTTTGTAAAAAAAAAATTTTTTTACTTCTGAAGGTGCCATTTCGATTGGAAATTTAAATCTCTACACACTTTTCTATTGACGTGTTTATAGAAAAAATTCATAGTTTTCGAGCAAAAAAAATATGAAAAGTGGACCTTTTTACTTCGATCTCAAAAACGCACCACATTAAATGGTAGCACTCCGCGGTTTTTTCATATCGTGGGGTCAATTGAACATAAGAAACAATAAAAACCCTTTAACGTTTTAGTTCCTTTCTACAGTACATGGAAAATAGACTATTTCATAAGATGCAAGGTCTGCGAAGTTTTCTTTTTCTTTTAGGTAAATAACATGTATTTAATAATTCTATTGAGATAAGACACATTAATACACCTGCGGCTGGCTGCAATTACGACCCAAAGCCAAAAAAGAAAAAGAAAACCATTACTATAAATTGCTAAAAAATACCACTTATCCTCATACGCTTGTATGTTAATTTACAAGGCAACACGCGTAATTAATTAAGCATATCGGTGCCCCAGTGTCTGCCGAGGTGTAGTGACCGCACAGCTGGACTACTATTGTGTACAATCGGAGTGACCGCAGGCTGGCTGGTTATCGGAACGTAATCCAAGACACAGCCACCTACTCGAGATAGCCAAAACTGTGCCAAGTTACGCAACGGCAGGCCTTGGAACCGTCCCAATGCGATGGGATCAATGAAACCGAATAGAAACAAAGTAATAAAAGTCGGTTTGAAGAGTGTGCTGAAATTTTTTCATGATGAATAACTAGTTGATCCAATTCTCTTGTGATTAACAGTTGCATGTTGCATCTTTTATGACAATTATTGTAGATATAAGAGTAATTAATGAGCTGAAACTGAAATGTTCGAAATGCCAACTTCTTGTAATATCTGCTGCTGTTAATAATACGCAAGACATGTAGTTCGAGGCTTTTAGAAAAATTTGTTTTGTCTCCTACACAATTGTTTATTATACAACATTTAAAAAGAAATATTCTGAATAACTTTTGAAAAAATAATTTCATAAAAAATGCAATATGATTTTCATTTTTGAGGATTACTAAACAATTTCATAAACAAACCCAGGTCAGGTAATAACTTAAAAATAAGTCAATAAACAATTCTCGGGAATGTTGCTTTCCCGGCCTAGGTCGGGAAAGTAACATTCCCGTACGGTTTTGTTGATCGTTGCTTGGCTACGGATCTTTTCCGGTCTGTTTTCTTATAGTTTCTTAGCAACGGACTAAAATACTGAAATTGTGCATTTTTCGATCTGAAATCACGTCAAAAATATATACATTGCCAATCGATTTCAGAAAAAACAAATTAAATCAATATTGATGTCTGTCAGTTTAAATTAAATGAGGAAGTTATTGGAAATGTTGATATAAATAATGACGATGATGACAATGATTGTCTGTACGCAGAAATGCGAGACGAAACGGACAGCGAGTCCGACACAGGAAATCACCCTAAAAACAAAAACGAGGACATAAAAATAAGCTTTAGTTTGTACATTCAATAAATTAATTTTTAAATACAAAATGTATCCTTTTTTATCCACAATAAGAGTAAAAACTAAACACTCATCAATGTCTTATCAAATAAATTGTATGTAATCTGTACATATTTATTTTATGAAGCAACGTAATTGAATGATTGAAAAATAATCGAATAATTGGAAAGCTGAGAAAAAAATAAGTTGAATTAAAAAAAAAACGTCTATCTAGCCACTCCTAAAGCCGAGAAAAAGAGAAATGAAGCTGCCGCCACGGTAAAACTGTCCAAGTACGCCATTAGCAGCAAAGGGGGAGGGGGATCTGGCTTCTAGTGTGAGCGCGAGCGCCAAGGATGCAATTTTCTCGATTTTTTTCCATAGCCCATCTAGATATATAGACATGGCACTTTATGTAAGTGACAACACACACTCTGAGGTATATTCAGTTAAATTTTTAAGTAAAAATATTTTCAAATTTCGCCGTAACCACAAAAAAAAGTGAAATCTTCATATCTCGGCTCCGAAGCATCGGGGCAAAAATTTTTTTCTCTTAAATTCGTGTTTTTTTTATGACAATTAAAATGCCGTTAGTTGCAATAAATTTTATGCAAAATCCACTGAGATATTTACATTTGTTTAAGTTGCAAAATTGATTTTTTGCGTAAAAAAGTCGCAAATTAAAATTTTTTTGCAATATTCTTTTTGATTATGTAAATGTACGTCAAATACAATGTTTTTGCCGAAACAGAACTGTAAAATATTAATATTATCTTTTAGTATAACAGTTTGAATTTTTTTTTTATAAATTAATTGCAAAAAAAATAATCAATATTTTGCAACGGAACAAAGTGTATTTCATTAAGGGTAAAAATATGTACTATTTCTCATAATATCGTTAACATGCAGATTTTATATTTGTTTCTACAGTACTTCAAAGTTCGAGGATCGAAAAATCCAATTTTTTCAGTTTTTTGCCATAAAATGTTATTAACAATCAAAAATTAGTTCTTTGCATATACCTACCTTATAGGGGAACCCATGGCGAAGAAATTGACGGGTCGAACGTTTTTCTATGACCTTTAGAAGCGAAGATATAAGCAAACAAGTAACCCAGTGAACACCCAGTCGTTTAGAAAACGTTTATTTTACGAAAATTATACGAAATGATGGTTTAATTTTCGTAATCGTATATGTATTATACATTTTCTGTAAACGTCTATAATATAAACGTTTTTATCACGTATATAATAAACCAGTGAAATATATATTTTTATTTATGTTATGCAAAATTCTTCTAGTTAATTTCAATACATGTTAACGATAAACTTCAATTATACGTTTATTAAATGGTTTAGTGTTCACTGGGAAGTTGCAAAATTCATTATGTTTACAAAATGTTGAATAACAATTAAAGCCGCCATTTTGAGTGGTCAACACTATTTCTTTCGGATTCCTGAGGAAATTCTGTAGGGGGTAGACTAATTTTTGGCTTGTCCCAAAACTTTCCGAGACATTTTCCTAATATCACCGGACTATAGTAGCATAATGGCCATATATATGGAATAAATAATTTTGTTTTTCTTTGTCTAAATAATTTTATTATTTATCGTTTTTCGTTTTAAATATAACACCCTGTATGTCAAACTGTGTTGCTTCTCCCACCGTTCTCAGGTTAGTTTCCTTTTTTTATGACTTTTTAAAACCCTACATAAAACTTCTAAATGAAACAAACGACATAATACTCGCTTAGCAAATATGTCACAAGTCAGGAATTATTTTTTAATTCAAGTACTAAAGCTGTTACAATATAATAGAATTGAATACAATTGCTCCGTTGATTGACAGTCGCTATTTGTCACCCCATACACCTGATAAGTCAAAGTAGGGCAATTACTTATGCAAAACTAAATGCATACGTATATTTTGCAGAACTGACGTTTGAATGCGCCCGTTATTTATTTAAGTTCTAATTAAATCCAACACTTCTAAGACACCATAAATTATTTATAATCGGATTTATTCTGTAGTAAAGACACCGAACTTTTATCACCAAATGATATAGGAAATATTTACATTTATATTATTTTTATTATAAAGCCGAACAGAAAATATCGATCTATATTTGGTTTGAGAAATCTGATAAATAGACGGAGAGCTGGCGGCCGCGAAGGCACTACGATATTACCTCCGGCTGGAATTTTAAGAAGTGGTTGGGGGAACCATCAGGAAGTGCCATCTGCAAGGATTTTGCTCAAAACCCCTGCAAAGGACACGTCAGACGACTCAAAAATGAAAAAATGTTTGCTCAAAAAATGATCATACCTCCGGCTGAAAATTTGTACATTACCTGTTTGAAGGTCACAGATAACGTATGTAAATCGTCAGACGCATAGGTCGCTGCCAAGGGGGTGTCAGACGCCCTCAAAGTTGTCATTTTTTTTCAAAATTTTTTCTTCCTTACCTCCGTCTGACGTTTTAACATATTGCAACAGAGACCATTCTAAGCACAAATTAAAATCGTCAGACGAAAATGCCGCTGCGAAGTCCCCCTACAACGTTCACAAAGTTCCAGCCCGCCTGAGGGGTATACTTTTTTTTCGAAAATTTATTTTCGTTACCTCCGTCTGACGTTATTACATATTATCCTAGAGACAATTTTAAATACATATGTAAATCGTGAGACGAAAATACCGCTGCAAAATCCCCCTGAAATATCGCGAAATTCCAGCCTAAATTACTGAATATTGTTTCAACATCTTTTAAATTTAATGAAATACTGGTTGAGTCACTATACGTTATAAAAGAAAGTCAATTCAAGGGAAAATTTTCTAGCACATATACATAAAAAGTAAAAGATGTTCCGAAGCGCGCACGTGTAGACTGTGAGAGGGACTTCTGACCTGTTGCCGACAAAGCATGCCGAGATTTGACATTGGGGGAGATTGAAGTAACGTAAATTATTTTACGCCATATTAAAATACGCAGCATAAATCTAAATAAATTTAACAAATCATGATGTTTCTATAAACTACTGTTAATCAAGTTATTTTAACAAGAAACCAATTGCAAATAAAGCCGTATTAATCAATAATTGGATTTCATCTGATTTCGCATTTTCTTGTTTACCCCCACTTTATCCCATCACTGCAGTGTATTCGCCTAGACATCCCCACCTAAAATGACTGTGATCTGGAAAGGGGAGAGATTATAAGACAAGTAGCTTTCAGATTTTAATTTTATTTGAGCCATTGCGTGTGCGTTAAACAGTATTATCGTAGGTAACTCTTTTAAAATGACGATTTATACAACGGAAGAACGAGTGCAAATTATTAAATGGTACTTTGGAAATAATACGGCTGCAGAAGTTGTCGCCCGATTTGTTTTTACATTGTTCCGATGGAACAAACAGTTTTGAACATTGTTCATAAGTTTGAATCGTCTGGATGTGTAAAATCTTGCAGAAAATGTAATAAAGAAGGTGGTGACAACGATGGCAGACAGATGAGCGACGAACGGGAACAGAGGGAAATAAATGTGTGTAGTTTTGCGGAGGCACATGCCCCCTGTTCCAGGAGGCAAATCTCTGCCGAGCTCGATGTACCTGACCGCACGGTTCGGGCAATTTTAAAACGTAACAGATATCATTGTTATAAAGTTGCCGTCACACAAGAAATTTTTCCCGATGACTTTATACGACGTATGGAATTCTGTGAGACAATGATGGAAAAGGCGAACGAAAATGAAACTTTCATTAAAAATATTTTATTTACTGACGAAAGTTCATTTTCGCTGCATGGTCGTCACAATTCATCCGTTACTAGATATTGGTCCCGGGAAAATAAATATTTAAGTATGCCACACCGATCTCAGTACCCACAGAAAGTCAATGTGTGGGCTGGAATTTTAGGTAATTCAATAGTTGGCCCCTTTTTTTATCGACGGCAACCTTACAGCACAAACATATTTGAATTTGTTACGTGAACAAATTATTCCGGCCGTTAGAACTTTGGGCATTGACCTCGAAGAGATTTGGTACCAGCAGGATGGTTGTCCTGCTCATAACGCGATAGTGATACGTAGATTCCTAGACACTACATTTCACGATCGCGTTATAAGTGGAACAAGCACATATGTATTTAAAATTGTCTCTAGGATAATATGTAAAAACGTCAGATGGAGGTAACGAAAATAAATTTTCGAAAAAAAGTATACCTCTCAGGCGGGCTGGAACTTTGTGAACGTTGTAGGGGGATTTCGCAGCGGCATTTTCGTCTGACGATTTTAATTTGTGCTTAGAATGGTCTGTGTTGCAATATGTTAAAACGTCAGACGGAGGTAAGGAAAAATAATTTTTGAAAAAAAAATGACAATTTTGAGGGCGTCTGACACCCCTTTGGCAGACACCTAGGCGTGTGACGATTTACATACGTTATCTGTGACCTTCAAACAGATAATGTGCAAATTTTCAGCCGGAGGTATGATCATTATTTGAGCAAAATTTTTTTCATTTTTGAGTAATCTAACGTGTCCTTTGAAGGGGTTTTGAGCAAAATCCTTGCAGATGGCACTTCCTGATGGTCCCCCCAACCACTTCTTAAAATTCCAGCCGGAGGTAATATCGTAGTACCTCCGCGGCCGCCAGCTCTTAGTCTAAAATCACGTCCACACTTGAGCGCTGCCTGGCCGATAATCACTCGGTGGTTCGCTGGCACTAAAGTTTAGTTTTAATTCCTTATATGGAGAAAGTCACATGTCACATGTCAAAGAATAAACAGGAAAAAAAATGTGAAAAATATCTAAATTATTGCATCAGACGAAAATACATTTTTTTTCTATTTGAAAACTCACCCTTAACGATGATAGAGTGAATTATTTTTACAAAACGGTCGTTATATGAATATAAAATAGTTTAACACTGATTTCATTCAATTTACAATTGCTTATTCGGTGTCTCAGCGATTAGTCCAGCCACAGTCAATCCAGAATTATAAAAAAATTCATCTTCCACCACTTGAATTTCGTCAACTCCTTTAAAGCAATGACTATATTTCTTGCTGGTTTTATACATGTAGGCAAAAATGTGCTGATTTTAAAAATGGTGACACTCTCATCTCAAGGTAAATGGTAAAGAATCTTGATCGGATGATGATGATGATGAATGGGTTAATGATACTGCCGCTGCTAGACACTTCTGCTGCTTAATTAATAAACTAATACACGACTGTATAGAAAAAAATTGTTTTTTATACCCACAAACGTGTTCTTTCTTATCTATTTTCCATAATATTGAGTTTTGATGTATGTTACTTGACATAAAATACATAACAGTAATAAATGCGACCACAACGTTCCCCGACGGAAAAATTTGAAACAGTAAAACTTTCTTATGTTGGTAATTAAAAAGAAATATGGCGGGATTCAGTTAATATGGAAAATTAATCTCTTCTGTCTTTCGCAAATATGTCGACTTATTATTTCGGCGTATTATGTGGCCCTGAGGATGACTAAGTAAGAAGCAATTTCCTTTTTTGTATCTCTAATATGGAAAAAACAATTTGTTTGAATGACCTGACTACGACTTATCTAAAGAATTTCAGGAGATATTTTTCACAAATAGATTTTTATCACCTAAGAGTATTACGTAATTAAGACCGCACCTTGATATATGTTTCAATGTTATAAATCGTACAGAATAGCTATGATAATTCAAATTCTGGGTCAATGACCACTAAATGTTATAAATATCAGGTGTTCCTGCTAAATACCGAAATGTATCCATTCTTTTTCACTTATAAGTCAATTATACGGATTATAATAAAAGCTTAATAAAAAATCAATGCATATTAATATAAGCCAATCAATCAATCAACTTTTCATGAAATAATTAGCACATTTGTTTGGTACTTCTTTCTCGGCATATTGACATGAATAGTACAATCAGCCTTAGTTAATAATTTATAGTGAAGATACTTTATTTGATAAAGAAAGGGACTAGTGATGCTCATTGTAAAACAAATCCTTTAAAAACGTGGCCAGGTTGTTATAAGAAACTTTAAATATTCCCTTATGTTCTATATGAGTTATCTGTATTTTTGGAAAAAAAAATCATTCGAAATAGGTACCCGTGAGAGCATTTGGGTAAACTGTCTGCTTGTGTGTTTTCAAAACTCTGCTGCTCTGCACTGAATCTTTGATCTTTTTGATGTACCTGTATTCACAAACATTCTAACCACCGAGTAACAGGGGCGAGATTAAGAACTGGAAAATAACTGAACAATTCAAAGAGACGTGTGTTTTATATAAAATAAATTTATTTATATTTTTTTGTCTTTACCAAAAAGAGTATAATTATATTTTATTTACCCTCTACTACAAAAGTAGTAATGTTTTCTTATAGAATTGTTGTAATTGTTTTTTTAAACGATCAAAAAGTCCTCACAGCTACCTGTATTCGTTTTTTCTCAGTTATCTTAGACACGGTTCACTTAAAAAATTAATAGGAGTAATTTGAAGGGACATAAAATTTACTACCAGACGATTATTTTAGTTTTCCTCAATATTTTCTCATTGTCAATAAAAAAGCCACTTTTCGAAGAGAAAATTGTACCTAAAAAACTTATTCTTTTTTTACCTCTATTGTGATTGGTTGATTATCGTATTTAGTGGAGTGCGCTTTGACGAAAGAAGTTCTTAGGGAATTGATTGGACCCGGACAGATTTGCCTAAAAACTTTCTAAATGGCTTTCTATAATAAATGGTTTTTTATAATCATAAATGAAATTTTCTACAACTTTCTTGTCAACAATTTTTTTAGAACTCCACAAAATCAGTTTTATTATGAAAAAGTATTTTGAAAATCTATTTTGGCCTATTCAGTTACTCTTCATTAATTTTCAATTCAGTCTTTGCCTTCCTCTTCTTCAGATACCTCCTCCTCTATAATTTCACAAAACGAGTAGTTATAGCAACTTTGTCCCCGTTACAGTTCAGCTTTTCTACATCTAGTACAGTAAAATTAAAAGTTGACCCGGCACAAATTTGTAACAAGCTGATTTCTTCAGGATTGTATTCTATGGCTATTCAGGAGTCTCTGACTGAAAATTCCAAAAAATTCGCCGTGCAGAAATAAAGAAAAAAATGCGCCGCCATGTTGAAATTAGGCACTTTTTTTCCTTTAATCGGTAATAGCCCGCACGGATGACACTTTAGGAAAAAAGTAAAGAGGTAAAATTTTGAGAGAAAGAGCTAAGTTTTAATGTAATATAAAGTTTTTTGCAATCGGTTAAATATTAGCAAAGTTACGGTTGTCAAAATGACAGATTTGTATAAAAAAAGAACACTTCTTGTATTTTAATACCATAAAATGCAACAAAAGGCAACAACAATTATTACTGGTGGTACTAATTAATTAAAGTAATACATTCGTAAAATAAAATCCATTCTAAAAACAAAAGAACTTAACAACAAACACAATAACAGAATTTTGACTTTTTAAATTTTGTTATACAATTTTGTTGAGAAAAAAAATGTATGAAAAAAAAAATGAAAAAAGACTACCTTGTCAGGGATTCGAACACAAAATTGCAAGGCAAAAGCTTTAGCCATTGGGCCATCCTACATCAATGAAAAAAATTAAATGTCTGCAATATCTAATCTTCCAGAATTATATTTCGACGGATTAGATATATTATTGTGAAATATATATATATATACACGGTGTCCAAAAAGTCTGGAAACTGTCAGATATCTCGAGAAATACACATTGGATCCAAAAAAGAAAAAAGACGTCCTTAATAATTTTGAAAGGGCTACTCAATGATACCAAACGCGACCCCCCTACCCCCACCCCTTGGAATGGGGCGGGGGGCTACTTTAAAATCTTAAATGGGTACCCCTATTTTTTATTGCAGAATCGGATTCTACGGTAAAAATTTACATCAAGTTTTTCTGAAACGTTTTTTTCGATTCGTGGCAGATGGCGCTGTAATCGCAAAAATATTCGTAATTTCTAAAAAATTCTACGTAAGAATGAAAAATAATAAAGTACGAGTTCATTTTCTTGAAAAAGCTATTCAATAGTGTTAAATTTCACACAATTCTTCTGTAGAATTTTTTAGAAATTACGAAAAGAAATATTTTTGCGATTACAGCGCCATCTGTCACGAATCGAAAAAAACGTTTCAAACAAACTTGGCGTAGTTTTTGCCGTAGAATCCGATTCTGTAGTAAAAAATGGGGGTACCCATTTAAGATTTTAAAGTTGCCCCTCGCCTCACTCCAAGGGGTGGGGGTCCGGGGTCGCGTTTGGTATCATTAGATAGCCCTTTCAAAATTATTAAGGACGTGTTTTTTATTTTTTGGATCCAATGTACACCTGGTATATTAGTAAAATATAATAAAAAAAAAATTATAGAGAATAACATTTCGCAAGATTTATATTAAAGAACAAGTGGTAAAAATTAAGAAAACTTTTTTTTAATTTAAATGATTAATAACTTTTTTATTTACTGATTGATTTTTTTCAAAAACAATGAGGTTTTTTCTCTAGCTAACGCTAACTTACTTTCCAAATGTCAATACAATCGGACTTTTCTTTCTTACGTTATTGTGCTTACAAGAAACGTGACGGACATATGGACGGACGGACAGAGGGACATTTTGAAAGTTGTTCAGAATTCGTTCACTAACATAATGATATATTTTTTTTTCTCTAGGAGCGATATTTACTCCACATTCTGCAATTTTGTGTTCACTAATTATATTATCGATTTTGACATACTGTTTCCTGTTTTTCAGAAAGAATTTCAATAGCCATAACACGACACTCTAAATCCCATCCTTTCCAGCATACTCATTACTTGCCGATATGAAGCAGTATCAGATGTCTTGCGAGATCCAAGAAGGCACATAACGAGGGCTTTGATTGATCTACTACATTATACATTTACATGCATTATTATTAGGGAAAATTATCATCTAAATAGGACATTTTTTGGAAGATGGTGGAATTTTTATGGGTTGTTTACGAAGACAATCACAACAAACTTATATGAACAAAAAAAATCACTATTAATTTTGTCATCGACAGAATAGATGTTAACAGGCCTGTACTATTTATAGTACTTAAATTATTAATAGAAATCGATTTTTATATATCACATTTCACTATCAATCCCAATGATGTATTGTTCAGATCACAAAAAACGTTGTGCTGAGAATATTATGTGGAAACCGGCAATCAACATGTCAGTCGATTCAAGTAACCGGTGATTTGCTGTTGTTTATGTTATTGTAAAATTTATGCATATAATAACCTTGATTGTGTTACAGTTCACATTAAATATCTAGACAAATTATCCATTTCGGTTCTTGATGAATTGAATCTAAATGCCGTAATACACGTTAGATAAATTCCTACTTAATGGCGTTGCGTCCAGTTTCGTGATTGCAACACTCTAACCCAACCTATTGGAGCGGTGCATCTTGATACCTTGCATACCATAAACATATTTCACGAGTTACTGTCTGTTTATTATATAACTTCATTATACTATTTATCACTATTCATGTAACAAAACTTACTTGTTTATGTTAGTTCTAGTATCTTGACGGCGGATCTTTGCCATCTTAATCAAATATTTCTATCGGTAAAGCGGTCAGCAGAAACATGTTAAAAACCCACATGCCGATGTATGCAAATGGCAACATAGTATCTTGAAAAAATGTATGGCTTTCTGCAGAAATGATCGCGAATGAAAGAAAATTCCACGGACAGACACACGCATGCATAGCCGCCATGCAGAAAACCACTTTTCTTGACATTTTGAGCTTAATAATAATAATAAAACCCAATAGATTTTACAAAATAAAATGATATAGGATCAGACAATAAATACATAATTATAAATAAAATAAACTTATATAGTTGAAAGCTTACAACAATAAACAATAAATTATCTACAATAAGCTATACTATTAAATATTCATCTACAGAAGAAAAAGCATTGAGATGAGATGAGTTTTAACAATTGCTACAAATCCTTTTACACAATATTTCTTACTTCAATAATTAATTTGTTGAATAGAACTGAATCCACGTAAAATGGATTTGTAAAATTCACGTGTATGAATATATATATAAAAGTAAGACAGTCAACATTATTATACTCTTCGCAACTACGCAAACGAAGATCGGCACATTTCTAAAACCGGAAATATCGCTCGCAGACAAAAAATTTTCATATCATTGTGTTAGTGAACGAATTCTGAACAACTTTCAAAATGTCTGTCCGTCTGTCCGTCCATCACGTTTCTTGTAAGCATGGTAACTCAAGAAAGAAACATCCGATTGTACTGAAATTTGGACAGTAAGTTAGTGTTAGCTAGGGGAAGAATCCTATTGTTTTTGAACAAAATCGATCAGTAAATAAAAATGTTATTAATGATTTAAATTTGAGATTTTTTTTTGATTTTTGTGTTTTTGTAAAAATTTACATTTTTTACATTTTTTTACGTGTTAGGTAGTTCTTACGCTTTTAACTCGGAATCCAAGGGTCCCAGGTTCGAAACCTACATGAGGTATGGTATAGTTTTTTTTATTTTTATTTTATTTCACCAACGAAGTTCGTACTATAAAATTAAAAATGTCTAAAACTAACATTATTTACAAAAAACTGCGAAGAGTATCCTATAGAATGTGTAACAATTATATAAAAAGTTTAGCAAACCGGTGAAATATACGTTTTTAGCTTGTTTTTTTTTAATCGCCTTATTTATATTAATGTCCTGGCGGAGTTTAGCCGTAGGTTATTCTATCACTCAACCAGGACGGACACACACACATAGATAACATCGCAACACCCATTCCCTGCGACATTGTCATTTACCGCAGTCGAGACTCGAGGAGAGGAGAGCGACTAGACCGTGTTGTCTCTCACACAACCGCAGTTTAGGCCACTGCTACCGTCTCGGCAACACGTGAAAAACGCCACTACACATCCATACCCTAGCCAGGATTCGAACCCGGGACCCCGTGGTCGCAAGCTTAACACCTTTAGCACTGCGCCACTTAGCCATTTGCTCAGTGAATGTTTTTGGCATGATTCCTCGAAGTGTAGACTGAACATGCAGCACATGGCTCTTTTTGCAATACAAAGATCAAGTTCGAGGATGTAGAATTACTCCAAAAAGTAATATCGTAGGGGAGATGCGATTCCATGATGTAGTAATAAATTGCTTTTACTGTTGTAATATTGGTTACTTTGAGTCTTTTTAAAGCAAAACAATATGTTGTAATTAAAGCGTTTTAACTTGTTTCATTACTAATTTTTATCATTAAAATAATGGTTAAGTGAAAGTATAAGTGAATTTTTTTACTTTCACCTGCAATGATTCTGACATTATCTGTAAAATTGCTGTAAAAAATTGACAAAATTGAGTACAATTCATTAATGTACAGTAGAAACAGCAGCGGTCCGAGAACGCTTCCGTGCGGTACTTCAATATCAACAGACAATTTCTCAGAATATTCTTCGAAATAAGTAACAAATGTGTACCTATGATCCAACTACGATGAATGAAGATTTTTGCAACGACCACGCAGGCCATAATATTCAATATTATTTACTAGAATATCTTGGTCTACGCAGAGGAGAGAGACTACAAAAGAATAATCTTGCAAACAATTTTTCGAACACATCACCATACTTTTCTGTTCTTTCGAAGCGCGGAAGTAAAAACTGTATCTGTCTAACTTCATTATTTGCCATAATTTTTGTAAAGCAACTTTTCAACTATTATGATGAATTTATGATTTATCCCTCAGCATGAACTCTATATATTTCTTTTGCAGATGATTTGAAAATAGCAAAAGGTGTGAAAAATTACTTAAAACTGATTATATCTAATATAAATATAAAGTAATGTATTTTTATAACAACCAGAATTTAGTTATGTTTGCGTATACAATTAACAATGCCACAACAAAAAGATGCAAGAATTTTAGACCATAGCGTTACGTTGAGTCCAGGACAATCAAAGTGATAAACCTAAATCAGTTAAATAAACAAAAGTATTTTTTTTCAAGTAACTGCAAAAGAAGTTATGTATCCTAAAATCGCTAAGGGTAAAACATTCAATACGCACTGAGCGAATTTGCAACTAGTGCCACCAGTGACTGTTTAAAGTTCAGTCTAACGTGTCAAAATTCTCGTAACGAGGCGCTGTTGCCCAATATCAGCACCCTATCAGCATGGATTCAGAGAACAGAGGTCGGTAGAGACGGCAGCCTACCATTTACTAAATTTTGTTTATAAAGAATTAGATAAATAAATCAGTAATATCACTCATTTTTTACCTTTCTCAGGCTTTCGACACAGTTGATATCAGATTTATGAAGACCAAGCTGTACGCCATTGGCATTCGTGTAAACTTACTAAATTGGATTATGCCATACATGTCTGACAGGAGGATGCTGGTTAATTGCAATGGAGAGGTATCTGACACAAGACAAACTGAAATTGTCCCCCAAGGATCAGTCTTGGGGCCACTCTTATTTGTGTTATACGTAAATGATTTACCCCAACTTATTACAAATAGTATGGTTATAATGTTATCTGCAAAAAAACCAAGAATTGTCATCATATATTGCAGTCACTTGTGACGAATTAGAAGTTTGGTGTAAATAAGAAAAAGACCGTATATGTGAATTTCCATCTAAGGTTCTCTTTACCAGAAACCTTTATATTTGAAAATACTCTAACACTCTCGCAGACATCTAAATTCCTAGGTTTATGGCTAGATGACAAACTGAACTGGAGTAGGCACATCGAACATGTTTGTCCTAAATTAAATTCAGCATTCTATGCTATAATGCAATTGAAACCTTGTTTAAACGCTAAAGGAGGCTTTGACCTACAGTCATATTGCAAATAATATTGTTTCTTGAGGCGAAGGCAATGACTTGCTTAGGTATTCATTGCTCAAAAAAGATTAATTAGATTATTTTTTTCACTTCAGCTACTAGAGACCTGTCGAAAAGTGTTTAAAGATAAAAAAATATTGACAGTTCCATCTATATTCATATTGAAGTGCATAATGCACGTTTATAAAAATAAAAATGATTTTGAAACACTTAATAATAATCATTCTCACAATACTCGACATGGTAATACTCTGTACATTCCAAGTCACACAACCACTTCTTTTAAACATTCTCCACTCCACAGATGTACTAATATGTACAATAAGTTACCAAACCTTATAAAAAATTGTCAAAATGAAAATAAATTTAAATAAACATTTCTTAATTGACAGTGTTTACTATTCTGTAAACCAGTATTTAGATAGTTTTCGTCTTTGTCGTTTCATACATTTTCTAAAAATTATTTATCTTTGTTGTATATTTAATTATGCTTCTGTGTATATTAACAAACATATTTGACTTGTCGCATGTACAAAATCATGTATTATTTTTTAGTGACCAATAAATATCTATATATCTATCTCTCTATCTATCTATTCGCTCAGTGCCTCTGATGTTTGTTTGAAGGAAATACAAATTATTGGAAGATGTGCTTACAAGACAGTGCCAAAAAAATTCACAATTATCTCGTGCGTATTTAAATATGGTAGACGGATATTATTGCAAAAGAAATGTATATATGTTATGATGGTGATCTAATTCACACAGGACAGGAGTCATAAAATGAATAGAAAAAATTAAAAGTTAATAAACAAGCCCCGCTAGATTTGCTATAATGCTGTTAGATCCCAGCAGGGACCCTTATGATTACATACCTAATAAGCATGGACTTAAAGTTGTTCAAACACTGATTTAATCTTTTTATTACTTCTACCAGGTGGAGAGAATACCGACTCGAGTCTTATTACATATTATATAACACAGTAGGCTTGACAATATCAATTACATATGATATTTTAGAGAACATGTTTGCTGTATTTTAAATACGCTTTTGAGGCATCTGATTTTAATCAATGTAAATGTAAAAGTGTTCGATTTGTTTTACTGAATATTTTATTTCTCAAAATAATGATAAGTTCTGATGAAAAACTTCCCGGTATTTAGGCAGGAAAAAAATGAAACGATGATACTTTAATTTTTATAATTTAGGTAGTAAGATACGTGAAAATCCTAAGAAATCTAGATTACACGATTACATTTCCCTCTGGTAAGCAAGGGAAGTAAAAATTTACTATAATTTCTCACTCGACCGTCGAGATAAGGTAAGAGATGGTACTAGAAAAATGTGTACTAGTAGGAGATCTACATGCAGAATAGTTTTCAACTAAGTTGAATAATTTTTTTTTTTTTTGAAAATAGTTATTTCCTTATTTTGCAACTAAACTCTGTATTTAAACTTTTCTTCTTAATCGAAAAAACTTTGTTAAAATTTTCAATAAAAATGTAAAAAGAGTTAGTTTGCTTATGTCGATTTTATATTTTCTAATGTTTAGAATACCCTGGATAATTTATCCTAAGTTTGACAACTATTTATGACTTTCAAAGACAAGCAATGACTTTATATCAGCAAATCAAAAATAAGAAAGTTTACAAGAGTGCGTTACCCCATCCGAGGACACACTGTATATTTACCTTTAGATAGATAGATAGATATTTATTTCTGTGACTTATTTACATAAGTATAGATATTGTCATGGCGTTAATCATAAAACAAGATAACATGTATATATGGACAACTATAATTTAAACTACCTAACTTTAATTAAAGCATTAAAATTTCAAATAAAAATATTACAAAAAAACATTACAACACATTTCAAGTAAAATACATAAAAACAAGTAACTACTGTAATTTACAGTTCCAAAAACTCTTCCACAGAATAAGAGCAACGCTCGACTAGAAACGTTCTTATTTTTTGTTTGAACTTTTTTTATTGGCATGCAATTTTTTATATTTGATGGCAATTTATTGAATAAATAACTTCCTGCACATAATGAGGAATTCTTATATAAAGAAAAGTTATGTTTCTTATTTATATTTCGTCTTTGTTGCGAGTTTGATAACGCTGGTTGTAAGTTTCTAATTTATTTTTATTTATTTATATACAGGGTGTTATTAAAAAGTATGTCAATCACTTAACCACTGATTCAGCACCTTAAAATAAGTTGATTGAACCTAATTTACCTCTATCCAAAATCGTACCCCCATGAAGATACAGCCCTCTAAAGTTGGAAATAAAAAAACATTTTCTTTAAATATTGTACAATAGGCCAAGCAGTGGGTACAAAAAAAGATGGGAAAGAAATGAATTTTTGTGGGATGATAGACATAGGTCTCCTGATAGTACACTTGACTTTGCCACCTCGGGGGGTTGCCGCTCGAGAGGTGGGGGGATGAAAACTCTGCGTCGCGACGCTTTTCGTGAAATAGCGCAGTTGTGGTAAGTGATATCGAAAAAAAGTTCAAACGAAATATGTAGAGAACAAAATTGTGCACAATTTTGGTCTTTGTATTTTTCGTCTACGACCAATAGTTTCCGCTCTACGGTGCGAAAAATTTGGGGCTGATTTGCAATTTTCAACAAAATCAGAATTTCATCGCGGATTAAGACGAAGATCGCTATCAAATAATTCTATAATATTTTTCTGAAAGACTAATGTTTCCTGAGTCTGCAGATGCCCGATTTGATACATTTGGTCGCATATAATAAAAGATATGATTTTTTGAAACGCGCCCCTACATACTCCGATATGGACATTTTTTAATTATCAAATTATGCACAATTTTGTTCCCTACATATTTCACTTGAACTTTTTTTCGGTAGCACTTACCACAACGGCGCTATTTCCCGAAAAGCGTCGCGACGCAGAGTTTTCACCCCCCCACCCCTCGAGCGGCAACCCCCCGAGGTTGCAAACTCAGGTGTACTAGCAGGGGACCTATGTCTACCATCCCATCAAATTTCATTTCTTTCCGACCTTTTGCGAAGAGAAACCCCCCATTGCTTGGACTACAAATGGCTACATATATTTTTTTCAATACTGGTACGCTGTAACATATGTCAGAGGGTAACAGTTTAAAGTAAACATCTTTCAAAATAAAGTTTTAAAAATGGCTAATTTGGGATTAAACAATTCTCCCCCCCTACCCCCGTTTTTAAGTGGTGCGCCTATGACTTTTTTGGTATATTGTATTTTATAGAAAATTTAATTCTACAACTTTTTTCCATCTTGTGTTTTTTTCGTTTAAGTGATCATTTTTAAATGAAACTTAGAATACTAAAAACATTGTCATTGTTTGAAAGGGTAAAATGCTGAAAACTGGAAAAATTTAATGAATTTTTTTATTTTATTTCTTTTATTTTTTTCTGTTTTGTTTTTAATTTTATTTTGGTTTTTTACTCATACTAGGTACATGTAGAACTGAAATTAAGAAGTGACTGATAAAATAAATGATTTTTCAATAGTTTTTAACATTTAGGAGCGATTTTTTGTCCAAACTATTTTTTAAATTTATGATAGAGAAACAGGATTGTCCCAATTTTTTACATAAATGTTTCACCTGACTTGTAAAGCCGAGATTCGTATCAATTATAGTTCCCAGCAACTTTATTTTTGGTTGAAGCGATACAGAATGACTATCAGACTATGTAAATTTGTACTAAAATTGTACACAGTCCTTTTTTGTTTTGTAGTAAAATGAATGCAAACTGTTTTACCATAATTTATTATAAGCCTATTTCTAAACCAACCACTGAACAAATGTAAAAGATTGGTCACATTTTTCTCTGGTTGTTCAGGAGTTTTTGCTGTAACTACAAAAGATGTGTCATCCGCATACAAGTAAACAATTGCAGAATTTAGTGTGGTAGATCATTTACATATACCAGGAATATCAGAGGACCCAGCACGCTACCCTGGGGTGTTCCAATGTTTAGTCCATGTTCATATGAAAGAGAGTTTCTATTTTGACTCTGATTTTCCTACCAGTGAGGTATGTATGATACAATCCACTTATTTAGGTTGTCTCTAATACCAAGCATATTTAATTTGTGTGAAACAAAAGACAAATCTAAAGTGTTAAAAGCATTTGAGAGGTCAAACAAAACTCCCATTACATAATTTTTGGCATCTAGTTCTTCATATACATTTTGAATTAACTAATTTGTAGCAGTTTCTGTAGAAAATTTACTTCTAAAGCCATGTTGAGACGATGTTAATAATAGATTATTTTCATTTAGAAATGAAACAGTTCTATGCGAATACTTTTTCAATTATCTTAGAAAAAACACTTAAAAGTGAAATGGACCTATAATTGTTAACTTCTTCATTTCCCTTTTTAAATACAGGTACCCTTATAGGTAGCTACTTGGCTAGAAAAATTAACTGAATTTCTGAGTCCCAAACAAAACGATATAAATACCACTACTTCACTGTAAATAAATCCGCCTAATAACTGTACAATTTACTTGCAAAAGAGACCAGACAGGGTCAAGTTGCCATTACACTAATTCACTTACTTCTAATACTCACTAAACAAATCTCTTCAACTCAATTCAAATTGCACAAAATTAAATATTCTCAAGATCTTTCCAATTGAATTACTTTTATGTGTACCGCTTGCAAAAAAAATAGTGTTCACATTTTTCGTGCTTTAAATAGCAAAAATACATTGCAGAATTATGTAATCGCGAATAAAAATAATCATGTTCACGTCTAAATTAAATTTAACCAATTAACTTTTTTTGATCGCCCTGGGTTATTATCGTTTTAACAATTACTAGAGATACACCGATACATTGCATTAGCTAGGTACGTATATTTCTCAAGGCCTGCGGTGAAATGAACTTTTACTCGTAGATATGGATTTGCGTATGTCTATCAACAGCTACATGTTTCAGATGAATTTCAGTGCGTCAAGGTCAAGTTAGAGAAAACAACAACCTCATTTATCAAATTATGCAATTTATAATAAAAAACGTCCTTTATTATAAGATCAGTTTTTCAAATGGATATTATTAGCTAGGTAAAATATTCTTACACATATATTATGGGGATATGTCACTAGGGATTGATGAATCTTCAATATGCACAACGCATTTCATTGGTCGAAACATAATCCACGAGTTACACAGGGAACAAGTTTTCAACATCGATTTTCGGTGAATTTATGAGCAGGGACTATAGGAGATCTAGTTATTGGTCCAATAGTGTTCTTCAATGTCAAGAGTATCTAAACATCCTCGAAAACAGTCTCATGGAGCTAAATATCAATATTGAGTACCTTTTCAAAAAACTAATTGAGAGAATTGTACACAACTTATTTAAATCTTTTTTAGACACTAAAAAAGTTAGCTCAACATGGATTTAGAACAAATAAATCAATAGACGGACCTCGGTCAATCGCCCTTTGATTATTAGTCAATAAAGATCATTATTATTACTATTATTAAATCAATAGAATCAGCTTCTTATCGTTTATTAAACTTTGTGTATTCCGAGCTTGATTAGGGAAGATATGTAGTATCACTAATGTTCGATTTATCTCGAGCATTTGACACTATAGATGTAAAATTATTGATACAAAAATTGTACAATATTGGTATACGTGGTAGTTCGTTGAATTGGATTGAATCATACATGATTCACAGAAAGGTCAGGGTGAAACTGGAGTCACCTTACACAGCCAAAAGACGTAACACTTGGTGTTCCTCGGGGATCAGTGTTGGGACCACTCCTATTTATGATTTATGTTAACGATTTGCCGGACTTCATCAGCAGAGGCAGTGTTACTATGTTTGCTGATGATACTACCATTACGGTCTCTGGTAGTAGTTCTGAGATATTTTTAGAAAATATCAGAGTTGTTTCTGAGGAATTCAATATCTGGTGCCAGCGAAATCGTCTGATCCTGAATAACACCAAAACAGATTACTTACACTTCCATAAACGTAGGACAGTTGGCAACCTTGATAATATCCATTTTTCTCAGAACTCCAAATTCTTGGGTCTTTGGCTTGATGCAAGATTGTCTTGGAATAAACATATTGATTATGTTTGCTCTAAATTAAATGGAGCATTTTTTACCATTTTACAACTAAA